>WNWU01000017.1:12505354-12686231 GCA_012654045.1 Ptyas mucosa | reverse complement strand
CTTGACCTGAGCTGGTCGCGTCTTTCTTCTCCTGCGCCGATCTTACAATTAGAGATCTTATTCTCAGTTGTTGAGAAGAGAACATTTCAGGAGCTACATAATATGTGACACTTAAAAGAACTGGTCTGAGATGTGATAATGATTCTTGGAAGGATGGAACCATATTAGAAAATCCCAAATCCTTATTAATTTATCCCCCCTCCCCTTTATTTTTCTTGCAATTTTGTTTTTCTTGGTCTGGCATACCAAAATTTGGTTTATGAATGAGACATTCAAAGAGCCTCAAACATTCTTTCCCCCATTATTTTAAAATAGTACATTTGGCTTGATGGAGTAACTATATTTATATACAGTTAGAACCGTAATGGCACAGTGATTACAGTGCAGTATTGCAGGCTAACTCACCCCTCACTGCCAGCAGTTTGATCCCAACCAATTCAAGGTTGACTCAACCTTCCATCCATCCGAGTTCGGTAAAATGAGGAACCAGATAGTTGGGGGTAATATGTTGACTCTGTAAACCACTTAGAGAGGGCTGTAAAGCGGTATATAAGTCTAAGTGCTATTGCTATATGAAAGTAACTGGATTTTCTACCTCTTTTAACTGAATTGTTAAAGGGGTGGGGGGGTTTTTCTCCAAATTTAACCATTCTGTTATTTTATCCAATGTACTACTGTGGGATAGACTCCAGGAAGTGTTTTTTAGAGATAAAACTCAGTCCACTGTGTATTCATAAACTTAGTGGCCTGTCTCTTAAAGTAATAATATCGTGTTTCCCCGAAAATAAGATCCTGTCTTATATTTTTTGAACCCTGAAATAAGCACTTGACCTTATTTTCAGGGAGGTTTTCTTATTTTGGGGCACATGGAGCATGATGGGGCTCCCCTTGCCATCTTACCAGATTTCCAGGTCTGCGTTTAAATATTTTCGGGGAGGCTTATTTTCAGGAGGAAGCTTATTTTAGCTCATGCACTCAAAAGCCTGATTGGGCTTATTATCAGGGGATGTCTTATTTTCAGGGAAACAGGGTACTTATATCTATTATTATATGATAGGCTACAGGTATGGGATACATTGCAATAGTTTTATTATAACCATCTAGCTCTTGTGGCCAGTTCTTTGCTTTATTTGATATTTTAGTCTGAGGATCCTTTGGTTCTTTAGATAAGACCCATTGTTCAAAGAATTAAAATACAAGTATTTGTGATCTTTAAAACATACTTATACATCAAAGACTGAATCATATGCATGTTAAAATGTAAAAATAGATTGCAATTCTACAAATTTTATCAACTAATTCAAAAAGTATTTACTTCAAAGTAGACAAGTAGATAAGCATTGAGCAGCCATTCATTTATTAAATAATAATTTTCTCTCTAGCAACAATTTAAACCATTAAATATATCTTTTAAGACATACCCTTTAAAAAACTTACAGTCATATTTTTTAAATCATGGATTCTCGATTTTCGATTACTTTCAAGATACATTTCAATAACAAAGTAGTGTTTCTGCTCAGATAAATGCGTTTAGCATCTGGCAGTTGAAGGAGACACCGTTTTATTTCTTAGGCCACAATGATATCATAATTTAAGTGACTTTTAAAATTGAAACTCAACTGAGGATCTGTCTGTGTGTTTTACTCCAACCTATCAGAAATGTGGATATAAAAATAACAAAAGGTGATGGATACTGGGGAATAGAAGCGAAATGTTAACATTACCCATCACAATGGAAGAATAAGTATAGACCATCAAGAGAATGTCTGCTTGTGATGCAATTCAGCATGTAAACTTTCCCAGCTGGCTATGTTTGTATACAATTGTTCTTGCCATTTGGCTGATAATAGGCTCACTATATTGTATGCAATATGTTCTGTGTTATCTTTGGTGGGTATTGTCCAACTGAGGTGCAGTTCTGTGAAACATTGAATAATAAAAACCACTGCTGAAGAGATCTGAGCATAAGGTAGATTCTCCATGGATGAGAAACTAGAGAGCTGCCTTTCAATGGATCTGATCATTGGTCATCTTGTTCAAGGTGGCCCCCATCAAATGTTCATAGTTCTCATCCTGGGGATCTCATCTCATCCTGGGGATGCTGGGAACCAAACTGACCCACCACTTCCCCACTGAGAGACAATCTTTCTCCATCTGCATCATTCAGTGACTGCTCTGGAAGTCACCCATCTTCTCGAAGACCCCCTGTTCATTTATCTCATCACTGAAAAAATCCACAAAGCCCATTTTTAGAATTTTTCATTTGATTGGTTAAGTTGGGGTAAAACATTCTTTTGAACTGTTTATTGATTGTATGTATATATTAGTGCAGGAACTCTGCTGATACCATGTATACCTTCACTGCAAACTAAAATCATGCCTCCTGCTATTAATAGTATCACTGAATGTTGATTATTTCAGATATTGAAAGTGCTTCTACGCCGCATCTCAGAAATGTTTACATTCCTGTACGATACATCGATAGAACGACACTTGGCTTAATTACCATCTGTGACCACTTGCTAGCTCATTATTGAATTACTGTTGGTTTCATCAGGAATGAATTTCCTCACCTCCTGAGAAACGATGCAGATGCAATAAGTTTGGGGAAAGATTGCACTTAATGTATTCTTTACAGTGCCAAAATCCTCCCCCTTTGGAGTTGTCCAGGGACTTTATTTTTTACCAAGATGCTCCTCCTTTCTGGAATAAAGGTTGAAGGAAGAGAGATTCCAAAACCCATCTGAATTATATTTTCTCTATGGTGCCTACAGGAAGGTGGGGCCATGCTGGGAAAATCCATTAATGGGAAGGGACATTTCCAAGCAAATCTTGTTCTGATGTTCATCCCTTCTGGAAAATACATATTTTAACAGGCATCACTTTCTCATATTCCAGGTGCATAGCCTGAAGCCTTACAGAAAAAAGTAGGTAACTACTCCTAGACTGGCGTTGACAGAAAGCGAGAGAGGGAGAAAGACAAATATGGAGTGTGTTAGCCGAATAAAGCTGGTTCCTCCAATTTGCAACATCTGTTGGGGGGCTTTGGGGGGGAGGGGGGAAATGAGCGCACATGTGAATTTTGCAGGATATTCTTGCAGGACTACCCAAAGCAGTGGGTTTGCTTTCATCTGTCTGGGAAGTTGCTTCTGCCTGACCAGCTTTGCCTCTTCCTGGCTGTTTGAGATGCAGCCGGCATCACCAGAGACACCGAGCAGCCCGCTGACGCAGCTGTGGTGTCGCAGCTCTTGCTTCAACATATTTAGACACAGCACTTCGGTAATTTGTCTCGACATGATATCATCTTTTGTCTTACGCAAAACTGACCCTTCTTATCTGCCTTCATTCTGCACACTCTCTCTCTCTTTCTCTCTTTTGCCAGGCATTTGCTGGCATTGAGAAGGGGAAAAGGGGGCTGAGGGGAACATAAAACCAGACCTGGGGACAGGAAGGAGAGCATCACAGTAGCACGCATTGTTCTTTTCCTACGGGGTATTCCTTCTCCCTCCCTCCCTCCTTCTCTCTCTCTCCTCATTCTCTCTCATTCTTTCTCTCCTCCCCTTCTCAAAAAAGAGAACATTTTGTTTTTATCAATGATACAGATATTATTAGTATACATCTAATAGAACCCAGTAAGCAGTTATCAAGGGGGCTCTATCTTCATCTGATTAGAAGAAACACAACCTTTTTTAAACAGCATCTTTATTAGGGATTTCTTTTAAGTATCTACAGTGCTCTAGAGACTCCCCACCTCCCCAAATCTTGTGCATGTGACATTAGATGACATTTTGGTTAGTGTGACACCAGAGTAAATGGTTGCCCCCATGTGGCTCCTCTGCTTTACCGCAATTGCTTCGTTGTTGATGGCTCTCCTGATGTTGATGAGTGAACTTCTTATGAAGTATTTTGATTCTTCTGGAGGGGAAGGTTTATTGATTTGGTGACAGAAGTTCACAAATTATGCAAATGTGAACTTGTTACATCTCTGGAGGCCCCATCAGTGAGGTTCAAGCCCTGAAATCTGGCAGCTGAAACACGGGATCCATTATAAAAGAAGGGAGCAGAGCCTGTGGGAGGCATGGCTTTATTTCTAAAAGGAAACTAACTCAAAAATGTTCGGCAGGGATTATTTTTTTCCACACTCCTTCCCAAGCCTGAATGTGGTGAGCTGCTTTATTGCTCTGACAGTCAGTGATTCTCAACCAGGGGCCCTATTGCTCAGGGGTGGGGGCAGGGTATTTTGATGGGGCCACAGGTGAAAAACATGTAATAGGGACCCATGCCACATGCTGAGAAGAACCACAAATAAATGTCTTGATGCCAGAAAATGTACCAGTTACTGTCCCATGTTCATATGTAATAGTTGGACCTGGACAGGAGGCCACAAGAGAAAAACAAGGTTGGAATGAGCCATGAGGGGAGAAAGGTTGAGAAACATGGTATAGATCAGGGTGCCAACTCACAAAGTCAGAACCCTGACACAGGGAACAGTTCTGATACTGTAATGGTATATGAAAATGACCTTGGAAGTTGCTGCCTAGGAAACAATCAGATAAGAGAGGTCACAGCTCATAGCTGCATAACAGATGAAAAGGGAGGCTCTAACTTTTACTGCCTAACTTCTCAGGGCTTAAAAGAGATGGTGGGAGATCAGACTTGTAATGTAGCTGTACAATAAAGTAGAAATAGCTCATGTGGTTGTGTTTTCTATCTGATTTAACTGGGAGGGCTGACAGATACAAAGAGGGTGCATGATGGAGAAGGAGAATAATAGATAGATAGATAGATAGATAGATAGATAGATAGATAGATAGATAGATAGATAGATGTTTTTTTGGGGGAGCGCTGTTTGGGGCTTTGGACAATTCATGTTTTGCTAAATTTTGGCAGTGTGATCGAGGGACTCTGAAGGGTGGTGAAAATTAGGTCTTATATATATACCGTATATACTCGCTTATAAGCCGAGTTTTTCAGCCCGTTTTTCAGGCTGAAAAACACCCCCTAGGCTTATACGCGGGTCACGAAAAAAAATGACTTTTTCCCTGCAAGCTAGGAAACAGTGGGAGAACGGAGTTGTGAAATGAGTGACACCGTTTTTAAGAATGCTACAATGGGCATAAATGATGACCAGTCATAAGTGCGAAGACCAGTCAAAAGTGCGAGGACCTGTCAGAAATCACTTTTTTCAGCCCTTTGAGTACTCCTTTTGTGCACATGGACTACTCAGAGGGCTGAAAAAGTTATTTTTGACTGGTCCTCACACTTGTGACCAGTCCTCGAACTTCTGACTGGTCCTCACACTTATGACCATCCTCACATTTATGCCCGTGCAGCATTCTTAAAACCATGTCACTCATTTCACAACTGCTTCTCTTCACCATGGTGACAAGATAGGGCAAAAACGTAAAATGTGAGGACAGTCGTAAGTTCGGGGACTGGTCAAAAGTGCGAGGACCAGTCAAAAATAACTTTTTCAGCCCTCTGAGTAGTCCATATGCACAAAAGGACTACCCAGAGGGCTGAAAAAAGTGATTTCTGACAGGTCCTCGCACTTTTGACCAGTCTTTTTTTATTTTGAAATTTACCAGTAGCCGCTGCATTTTCCACCCCCGGCTTATACGCGAGTCAACAAGTTTTCCCAGTTTTGGGGGGTAAAATTGGGGGGGTCGGCTTATATGCGGGTCGGCTTATACACGAGTATATATGGTAGTCATCTCTCATAAACAACAGACTCTCTTCCTTAAATTTACGTCACTTCTCTCAAAATCTAGTAAAACACCTACAGTTTTAATATTTCTTTTTCTTTTTTTTAAAGAAGACTTTAGCCTGCTGTTGCAGAAATTGCAGAAAGGCATGCAATTGTTCAATTGTCTTTACCTCCTTGAGAGAACCTTACCACTTTCTCATGGACATTTGGCAGTGATCATACTTAAAACCAATCATAATTCAGTTGCAATAAGATCTTGGGACCACACTGGCCTGTTTGCCAAATATTTCCCAGAATTCCCTGGAAAACCTCTGGATATAGAGATCTCTGTGCGTGGATTCCAACATGTGGACCTCCATCACTGCAGACTTGTAGACATGGACATGAAGAGATCTGTCCACGACAGCTGCTGAAAAAAGTAATCACTAGAAATTAAAGATATTCGAATGGGATAAACTCTCTTCACACCTTAGATGTGATTGTTTTACGTTAATGTTTTTATTTCTAGTCCACAGCTACTGTTAGATAGATCATTCAGGCTCATGTTACAAGCTGTGGATTAATTTCCAATAGTAAAATGTTGGCGTTTGGTTGAATTATGGCAGATAAATTTGGATTGCCAGTGTCCAAGTTTGAATTATTTTGGGAGACTTGAATAAAGTCAATTTGACCAGTTGAGAGGAATAAAATATGTCTGAAAAAGTTATAGGTTCACAGAGAACTCATAGCTGAGAATAACATTTTAACATGATTTAATTTCATGCACTGTCACTCTGTGATCAGTCAGAGGAGCACAAGCTGTGGAAGAATGGGGGAAAATTCACAAACATTTGGAATTTGGCGAAATTCTCTGCTGTCCAGAGGGCAATAAACCCTAAGGTATTTCATTTTATCTTCAGTTCAACAACGCCCTAGAAATAATAGATGCAAAGCTTCTTCTACTCTGGGACTAGAAAGTCTACCAAGTTCAATTTTTCTATTCCTTCCTACATTGTCATCAATTTAGATTTTTAAAATTATACATTTATATCATTTTTGTGCACATTTTGGAACGTGAGCTTTTTATACAAGGCTTCTGCATACATACATACACACGCACAATTTGTATACATTATTTGTAATATGTTAATTTGGATAAGAATTTTCCTTAATGTTGAGTGTCCAATTCTTCTAAATGTTTATATTCTCCTGTGGAACATTCTCTAACAACCATGTTTTTGTTCATATTTTTGAATTGCAAACTCAATATTACCAAACTGGGAAAAACAGCGATAGTGATTATATCCGAATTTGTAAACATTTATACTAATGTTGATAACATGCTGGTTGGAGCATGTTATAACTAGTTGGAACAAGATAGACTTATCTAAGCCTTTATAGGTATGACTAATCTGTTTTAACTACAGAGAAAGAAAATAAAGGTAAAACTTTGGGATATAAAATCATAAGTAAAAAAACTAGGAGAATGTGGGGCACTTAATACTTTCTGAGCTTGCTTGTTTTCTTTCAAACATTTCATTACCAAACTAGGTAATATTATCAGTGCTCGAAGGAGGTGGGATTTAGAGAATGGAATCCTCCAAAAATAGAAAAATGGAATAGCAAATTGAGGAAGGAAAGGAAAGGAAAGGAAAGGAAAGGAAAGGAAAGGAAAGGAAAGGAAAGGAAAGGAAAGGAAAGGAAAGGAAAGGAAAGGAAAGGATTGCTGCTGTGCATGTGTGCACTGGAAACCAGGAGTACCTTATCTGGTGTGCGCATGCCCCCTTGGCAGCTCCTCTTCCTGGTCGTGGCCCTGATGAGCGCTCCCTTTTCAGCACTTGGTGCCAATAAAGTTCGCCATCACTGGTATATATGGTAGAAGCAGGGTTGAAATTCAAAATTTTTCCCTACCAGTTCTGTGGGCATGGCTTGGTGGGTATGGCAGGGGAAGGATATTGCAAAATCTCCATTCCCTCCTCACTCTGGGGCCAGCCAGAGGTGGTATTTGTTGGTTCTCTGAACTACTCAAAATTTCCGCTACCGGTTCTCCAGAACCTGTTAGAACCTGCTAGATTTCACTCCTGGGTAGAAGCCTACTCTTGTTGTGCATCTGAATTTTGCAGGAATTTGCTTAAATTGCGTAATTCTTAATTCTGATTTCTAGGTCTATGCTTTATTTATCCCAGACAGCTATAAGAAAAATGCACTATGCAGTGCTTTGCCATCCAAAGCTGCCCAGTCAAAAAAATTCCCTTTCTTCAACTTCCTTCATTCCTTCCTTTCTTCTTCTTTCATCTTCTGTGCAGGCAACCAGATTCTTTTAACATAAGATGACATATAATTCAGTTTTACTTCTTGGAAATAAGGAACAATTTTTTTGCATTGTTTCAACAACTAATGGCAGTCCCTAGAAATAGAATACAGATCCTAAATGGAAATTTAGCAATTTGAAACCAGATAGTGAAGCCATTCTCCTTCAGAACCATTCATGGAGCACTAATGTTGGTATAAGCTCTTCAAATCCACAGATCCACAATAAAATTAACTTTCTTTCTTATATATAATTTTTTTTATTAACAGTTTTATAAAGGACATAAACACTAACACAAACTAATAAAGAGTAAAAGAAAAAAAGAAGAAAGAAAAAACAAAAGTGCAAAAAGAAAGACTAAAAAGAGGAGAAGCTTCCAATTTCTTTTCCAGTAAATATAAGTACAGTTACAAAATAATCTCTTCCTCATTGATTAAAAATACTCACTTCTTATTATCCAGCCTTTCCCCCCCTAATCATCAAAACCACAAATCATAAGTACGTTTTCCCCCATTTCATACGAAAAGTCGATAAGGGGTTTCTAGTCAGCCATAAATGCAGATCATGTTTTTTCTCTCTGATAAGTTAATTTAGCCATCACAAGTTCCAAGATCTTCACTAACCATCCCTTCAGTGAGGATAATTTAAATGTTTTCAGTTTAAACTCACTTGTCATATTTAAGTTGTCGTATATAAAAGCAAAATTCCATGTCCGTATATTTATGTTGTTGTTAGTTGCAAAGTTATGTCTGACCCATCGCAACTCCATGGACAGTGTTCCTCTAGGCCTTCCTGTCCTCTATCATCCTCTGGAGTCCATTTAAGCTGACACCTACTGTTTCAGTGACTCATCCAGCCACCTGGTTCTTTATTGTCCCCTTCTCCTTTTGCCCTCAATCTTTCCCAGCATTAGGTTCTTCTCCAGTGCATCTTTCCTTCTCATTAGGTGGCCAAAGTATTTGAGTTTCATCTTCAGGATCTGGCCTTCAAAAGAGCAGTCAGGGTTGATGATCTCTAGAACTGACCAGTTTGATCGCCTTGCAGTCCAAGGGACTCACAGGAGTCTTCTCCAGCACCATAGTTCAAAGGCCTCAATTCTTTGGCACTCAGTCTTTTTTATGGTCCAACTTTCGCAGCTTTCACATTGCAACTGGGAAAACCATAGCCTTGACTATATGCACTTTTGTTGGCAGGGTGATGTCTCTGCTTTTTAGTATGCTGTCTAGATTTGCCATAGCTTTCCTCCCTAGGAGCAAGCGTCTTTTAATTTCTTGGTTGCAGTCCCCATCTGCAGTGATCTTGGAGCCCAGGAAAATAAAATCTGTCACTACCTCCATTTCTTCCCCATCTATTTGCCAGGAATTGAGAGGGCCGGGTGCCATGTTCTTAAGTTTTCTTAATGTTGAGTTTCAAGCAAACCTTTGCACTCTCCTTCTTCACCTGCATCACGAGACTCTTTAGTTCCTCTTCACTTCCTGCCATTAGAGTGGCATCATCTGCATATCTGAGGTTGTTTATATTTCTCCCGGCAATCTTAATTCCAACTTTTGATTTATCTAGCCCCGCCTTTCTCATGATGTACTCTGCATATAAGTTAAATAGGCAGGGCAACAGTATACAGCCTTGCCAGAATCCTTTCCCAATTTTGAACCAATCAGTGTTCCATATCCAGTTCTTACTGTTGCTTCTTGACCCGCATATAGGTTTCTCAAGAGACAAATAAGGTGGTCTGGTACTCCCATCTCTTTAAGAACTTGCCACAATTTGTTGTGATCCACACAATCAAAGGCTTTAGCATAGTCAATGAAGTAGAAATAGATGTTTTTCTGGAACTCCCTAGCTTTCTCCATGATCCAGCGTATGTTGGCTTCTTGGAAATCCTGCCTGTACTTCTGGTAGTTCTCAATCCACATAGTGCTGGAGCCTAGCTTGTAGGATTTTAAGTATAATTTAACTAGCATGTTAAATGAGTGCAATGGTGCGATAGTTTGAACATTCTTTGACATTGCCTTTCTTTGGAATTGGAATGTAAACTGACCTTTTCCAATCCTGTGGTCACTGTTGAGTTTTCCAAATTTGCTGGCAAATTGAGTGTAGCACTTTTACTGCATCGTCTTTTAAGATTTTGAATGGCTCAGCTGGAATACTGTTTTGAGTAGCTCAGCTACCTCCACTAGCTTTGCTGTTGCTCAGATTTCTTAAGGCCCATTTGACTTCACATTCTAGGATGTCTGGCTTGAGATCAGTGACCACCCCATCGTGGTTATCAGGGATGTTAAGCCCATTTGTGTATAGTTCACATCTTCTTAATCTCTTCTGCCTCTGTTAGGTCCCTGGCATTTTGGTCCTTTATCATGCCCATCTTTGCACGAAACGTTCCCTTCATATCTCCAATTTTCTTGAAGAGATCTCTGGTCCTCCCTATTCTATTATTTTCTTCTATTTCTTTGCACTGTTCATTTAAGAAGGTATTCTTATCTCTTCTAGCTATTCTCTGGAATTCTGCATTCAACTGGGTGTATCTTTCTTTTTCTCCCTTGCCTTTCACTTCCCTTCTTTCCTCAGCTATTTGCAAAGCTTCCTCTGTCAGCCATTTTGCTTTCTTGCATTTCTTTTTCTTTGGGATGGTTTTAGTTGCTACCTCTTGTACAAAGTTGCAAACCTCTGTCCATAGTTCTTCAGGTACTCTGTCTATCAGATCTAATTCCTTAAATCTATTTGTCACCTCTACTGTATATTCATCATGGATATGATTTAGTTCATACCTGAGTGGCCTAGTGATTTCCCTACTTTCTTCAATTTAAGCCTAAATTTTGCAACGAGAAGCTCATGATCTGAGCCACAGTCAACTCCTGGTCTTGTTTTTACTGACTGTGTAGAGTTTGCAGAGCACATAGTCAATCTGATTTCTGTGTTGACCGTCTGGTGATGTCCATGTGCAGAATCGTCCTTTGGGTTGTTGGAAAAGAATGTTTGCTATGACCATCGTATTATCTTGACAGAATTCTATCAGCCTGTGCCCTGCTTCATTTTGTACTCCAAGGCCAAACTTGCTTGTTATTCTGGTTATCTTTTGGCTTCCTGCTTTATCATTCCAATCCCCCATGATGACAAAGACATCATTTTTTGGTGTTAATTTTATAAGGTGTTGTAGGGCTCCATAGAATCAGTCAATTTCATCCTCTTCAGCACCAGTGGTTGGGGCATAGACTTGGATTACTGTGATATTGAAAGGTTTGCCTTGGATTTGAACTGAGATCATTCTGTCATTTTGGGGATTGTATCCTAGTATTGTTTTTCCTACTCTTTTATTGATTATGAAGGCTACTCCATTTCTTCTGAGGGATCCTTGCCCACAGTAGTATACCTGATGGTCATCTGAATTAAATTCACCCATTCCTATCCATTTTAGTTCGCTGATTCCTAAGATGTCGATATTCAGTCTTGTCATCTTTCATTTGACCCAGCTTGCCTTGATTCTTACATTCCAGGTTCCTATGGAGAATAAATTTTACAGCATCAGACTTTCCTTTCATCACCAGATGCATCCACAGCTGAGTGTCCTTTCGGCTTTGGCCCAGTCGCTTCACGCTTTGTGGCACTACTAGTACTAGCTCTCTGCTCTTCCCCAGTAGCATATTGGACACCTTCTGACCTGAGGGGCTCATCTTCCGTCGTCGTCTCTTTTTTCCTTTTGGTACTGTCCATGGGGTTTTCATGGCAAAGTTACTGGAGTGGGTTGCCATTTCCTTCTCCAGTGGATCATGTCTTGTCAAAACTCTCTGCTATGACCTGTCCGTCTTGGGTGTCCCTGCACGGCATAGCTCATAGCTTCATTGAGCTACGCAAGCCCCTTTGCCATGACAAGGCAGTAATCCATGAAGGGGGTCCATATATTAATTGTCCATTAGTCCCAAAAAGAAATGGTTTCACTTGCATTTTAACTTCTAAATTCTTCTGAATTAATGTATGCATATGTATCCAAATTTTGGTGACTTTTTTACATATTTTTTTTTATTTTTTAAAATTTGATTTATATGCTGCCCTTCTCAGGAGACTCAGGGTGGCTTACAATGCGTTAAACAATAGCCTTCATACTTTTGTATATTTATACAAAGTCAGCTTATTTCCCCCACAATCTGTGTCCTCATATCCACCAAATATGATAAAAACACCTTTCATTTTGTTCACATTTCCAGCAAAACTTTGAAATACCTTTATACATTCCAGACAGTTTCTCTGGTGATTAATACCAATGATGTGTCATTTTGAAAAATTCTCTTTAAGATTAGAACATAATGTAAATTTCGATCCTTTCAGCCATATAGTTTCCCACTGATCCATTTGTATAATGTAGCTAAAACTTTTAGCCCATTTTCTTACATATCCTTTCACTTCTTCTGTCTCCATAACTCAACAGAAGTTTATACATTTTAGCAATAATATGTTCACCATTAGTACATAGTTCAATTTCAAATAGGTCTTATTTTATCCACTTTAAACCTTTCTGATAATTGTATATAAAAAAACCATTGACAAGAATATCCTTTGGTTGTCAAATTTTCTTATGATTTCATTTTATAATCTCCTTGAGAAAATTCTAGCGTATCACAGTAAGTTCCTTTGTTTACTTATACTTTTTCGTCTATAAAATACTTCCTGTGCTGAAAGCCACAAAAATGTTTTTGGGCAGAATCTAAGTTCGTATTTATTCCATGCTTTAAGAGTAACCTATCTGACATAATGAGTTGTAATGCTTACATTCATACTAGCTTTATCATACCATAGATATCCACGCTACCGAAAAAGCCAGTTTGGTTTAGTGGTTAAGGCACCGGGTTAGAAAGCAGGAGATCATGAGTTTCACCACAAGTTCAAGTCTTGCTGTAGCCATGAAAGTCATCTGAGTGACTTTGGGCCAATTACTCTGTCTCAGCCCAACCCCCAATAACAGGTTATTGTGGAGGAAAATAGGAGGAGGAAGGTATGTTGGATATATTGGCTGCCTCAATGATTTGTCCAAATAATAAAGGTGGGATAGATAGATAGATAGATAGATAGATAGATAGATAGACAGACAGACTGTTTTCCCCAAAATAAGACATCCCCTGATAATAAGCCCAATCGGGCTTTTGAGCATAAGTGTTGTGGCTCCGACCCCCGAGCCCATCGTATTGGAGGAAGAAGGCTCTGAACATGAAGGAGAGGAGCTGGCCAGGCCTCCCTTCCCTGGCCCCTCCTCTCTGACAATTCCTCAGGTGTCGGCCGAAGGAGAGGAGATTGGCCAGGAGCCAGGTGTCTCCGATCGGTCAGAAAGTGATGAGGGAGACAAGTTGTGGCTGGACCCATGTCAGCGTCGGCGTGCTAAACGATCACAGCAGATGAGGAGGCATGCCAGGGATTAAGCTGAGTCACTGGACCACACCACACAGGCTATATAAAGGAGTGGGGTGGCTGTTTAGATTCTGTGACGGACAAAGTTAATTCTTGCAAGTTCCTTTGGTGCAAAGCCTCAGTCTGCTGAAGGATTGTGAATTGGACTGTTTTTTCCCAGCCGGTGTGTATTGCATTTGTTATCTGGTGGAGGAACACCCTCCTTCTTATTATAGTAAAGAACTTGGCAGCCGGTTCCTGTAGTGCTGCCAGGCCTCTGATAACGGAATGTTTGTGTGTGCCAATTATTTAACCCTTGACTGTCTGTGTGGGTTTGTGCGTGTGGAGGACGGGGACAGAACAATATGGCAATAAAGGCAAGCGCTTATTTCAGGGTTCAAAAAAATATAAGACAGGGTCTTATTTTCAGGGAAACATGGTAGATAGATAGATGGATGGATGGATGGATGGATGGATGGATGGATAGATAGATAGATAGATAGATAGATAGATAGATAGATCTAATATTTCTTAACCTCAGCCACTCTTTCAGTCAAACTAAGCAACAAAGAGCAAAATATAGTTTGAATTCTGGCAAGCCCATCCTCCTCTTTGCATCTCATATTTCACTTGATTTTTTTCCCCCTATACAAATTTAAGTATAACCTTCTGCCATTGTTTAAATGGTACATTAGTTGTCATTGAGATATTGTCTGAAACAAACACAATGGAATTAACTTTCTTCAGCCATACCTATGATTATATGATTGACTGTGAGAAGCTATAAAGATGGCTTCCACTGTTGCTAGTAGTAGATTTAACTGTTGTTGCTGTTGGTTCCCCATCCATCTTCTGACAAAATATATGGTGTCACTGAAGAAAGGAGCAAACCCCATTCATTCTTGCAGCCCCTTCAGATATGTGGAATGTAACATCAAAGGTGAGCCTATGGGCTCATTCACTTTCACATTCTATTATTCTACATTATAAAACTATTGGATACTCTGAAACATGTTTATAACTGTGCTAGTCATGTTTCCTATTCTTTCCCTCTTTCCCTTCTGAACATCAACAAACTACCAAATGCAAAGCCTATCTGTAGCCATCAAATCATTCGTAAGAAAGATGCCTTTAACTTTTAACCCCTTCTTGCCTTCTCTGCAATCTCTCCCTGCCTCTGATGAATTCCATTTCACTTTTTGGCATCATGTCTCATGAAGATAAGAGCTTTCCTTTTAGCAAGGCTTGGACTTTAATTTATACCTTTCTGTTGCCTTGGCCAATGTCACTCTGCCAACTTCACCGTGGCATTATTCTAAGCTGGCTTTATGCCACCCAGCGATTGGCCTCGGTGATTGACAGAATGAGCATAATGTGGCAGATAGCATAGCCTGTTCAGTGCACCAGAGAGGATAAGCAGAGTGCTGCCCCAAATCCATTGGGAACTAAGAATGCAAGCTTTATGGTGTCTTAAATTGGATGAAATGTTTACTGTGATGATGTACAAGGCTGCTCTGAGTTATATTTATACACTAATATTCTTCCTGTAGTACAACCTCATTCTTCTAGTGAGGACTAGAAGTGACATGCCAGCAATGTTCCAATATCTCGGGGGTTGCCATAAAGAAGAGGGGAGTCAACCTATTCTCCAAAGTACCAGAAGGCAGAACAAGAAGCAATGGATGGGAACTAATCAAGGAGAGAAGCAACCTAGAATTAAGGAGAAATTTCCTAACCGTGAGAACAATTGATCAGTGGAAGGACTTGCCTCCAGAAGTTGTGGGTGTTCCAACACTGGAGGTTCTTAAGAAGAGATTGGACAGTCATTTGTCTGAAATAGTATGGGGTTTTACTGCTTGAGCAAAGGGTTGGATTAGAAGACTTACAAAGTCCCTTCCAACTCTCTATTTCTGTCATTCTGTTATCCTGACCAGTTCATGAATCTTTCTCCACCTATGACCATGTGACGATGAGAGCAGGAAGAAAATATATAGCACTGGGAATGAAACCAGAGCATCCTCAAGAGTTCAGTGTAGCAAGCATAGGGTTATTGCATCCTGTCCTTATATTAATCCTGTAGGTTAGCAAGAAAACTGAGAAGTATGTATGTATAGTTGACATGACCTTCCACACCTCCTATCATCTCATTATGGACTGCTACTGCTGAGCAACAGAATGAGCCACCCAGATAGCAGAGTCTGTTTGGTGCACTAGGGGCAACGGGCAGAACGTTGCCCTGAAGGAGAGCACAGTGGAATAGGAAAGAAGTGTATTATTGCAATTAATTCTTTTCTTTCTTTTCTTCAAGTCAGTGAGAAATCCACCAGGAAGAAGAAATCCACTAGGAATATTGAAGTTATGCTGAAAACTCAACTACTGGACATTTTTTTTGTCCCCAATCAATAGGAATTCTAGGCTGTATTAGCAGATAGTGTGGTATCTGGACTGTAATGGTAGTTCTAGAATAACGTCGTACCAGGATGAAATGGAATTTTTTTTCTTTTTTACTATAGAATAGAATAGAATAGAATAGAATAGAATAGAATAGAATAGAATTTTTTTATTGGCCAAGTGTGATTGGACTCACAAGGAATTTGTCTTGGTGTATATGCTCTCAGTGTACATAAAAGAAAAGATACATTCATCAAAAATCATAAGGTCCAACACTTAATGATAGTCATAGCGTACAAATAAGCAATCAGGAAACAATCAATATCAATATAAATTGTAAGGATACAAGCAACAAAGTTACAGTCATAGAGTCATAAGTGGGAGGAAATGGGTGATAGGAACAATGAGAAGATTAATAGTAGTGCAGACTTAGTAGCTAGTTTGACAGTGTTGAGGGAATTATTTATTTAGCAGAGTGATGGCGTTCGGGGGAAAAATGTTCTTGTGTCTAGTTGTTCTGGTGTGCATATAATCTCTATAGTGTCATTTTGAGGGTAGGAGTTGAAACAGTTTAGGTCCAGGGTGCAAGGGGTCTGTAAATATTTTTACAGCCCTCTTTTTGACTCGTGGAGTATACAGGTCTAGACTATATTCTATATTCTAGAACCTGTCCCTAGTTAATCTTTACCAAAAGATTTGGGCCTTGAATTGACTGGAAAGAAAAAGCTTGAGAGACAATTTCAATGTCATTTTATCCATGATCAATGCATATCAAAACCTTTAAGAGATTATAAATGGAAAATTGAGATAAGCAGATCAGTGCAAAAAGTGGAAGTGTAGTCAAACCTACCCAACCACCATCCAAGCTTCACTGCATGAGCCAGGTAGTGTTTAATCATACTATGTCAATTTAACATGCCCTTATATGAAATGAGCATTTCTCATTCATTCATTCATTCATTCATTCATTCATTCATTCAATTTCTATAGCCACCCGTCTCCAACTTACAATTCTAAGATCCTGAAATGAATTTGAAATCTTTCCACCAATCCAATCTCTCATCACCAGATGAAAGATGAAGGGGAGGGTTGGTGTTTTCAGACAAAGGGTTGACTCAGAATTAGCTCAGTTTCAATGCTATGCTGAGCTCAGAATTAACTCAGTCTCAGTGCTATGGAGCACTAATTTCAGTTGCAATGATATTTCTAAAAATGAGTAATTGCCTCAGTTGCTGGAATTGGGTCTTTGTACAGCTGTCTTTCCTACCTCATGTGAAACAATCCTGATGACAGTTACAGCTCACTGATAGACTGTGGAGAAGCCAGATGTCGAATCGTCCTTCTGCACACTGTCTTTGTCAGATGGTTACCTCTGAGCGCATATAACGCGAGACCACAAAAATACGGGGGCTTCACTTGTCTGCATAAATGTGGACCTTGTGATTTCACCAGGGAGACGTGTGAATTCTAGACTTTTTGGGTATGGATTAAAAGAACATCTGGAGGAAAAAATACAATTAGTAATGACATGTTGATTTGCAAAAGAACATTTCAGCCATGCTGATTTTAGAGCTGGGGCAATCTGTGCTACCCACAACAGAGAGCTCAATTTTTATAGTCAGTTGTTTCCTTTTGCACTTGGAATGTGATGTTTGTACGATAAATAATTGTGCATTGGAATAAATCATCCCGAAGTTGCCATTTAACTTTTCGGAAAGCATGTCAGAGAACAATGAACGTTTCTGCAACATTTTAGACAAAAAGGAGGTTGCGTGAATGTTTGAGCAGTCTAGGATTTAAGGTGGTGTGCATTTGAGTTGATACTATTATATATTTACAGCCTTGAATGACAAGAAAGTAGCAGGTAGCATTTGGTGGAAAAAGCTCTATTGTTGCACAAGGGATAATGCAACAATTCTGTGCCGGCAAATTAAAGCTTGCAGGGTTATCATTTGAAGATGAGCAACTTCATTCCATGTCAGAATCAATGAGATGTGTTATGCAATCCTGCCAGATGGTGTAGTAGACTTCATCAACTGTATATAATAAATTGTTATGAAACTATGGCTGCATTCAGGTTCAAAGTGTTTTTGCTCTCCTGCCATTGGACATGACATAAAATTGTCCTATATGACAGCCTTGAGGATTAGTGAAATTCTAGCACGTGGATCTAATATCTAAAAATGTAATGATGACAAATACTTGCATCTCTTTTCAATGCCTTCGGTACCTATTGACGCCTTGGCTTAAATGAATCTTTTCAAATACTAATCCTGTTTGTATTTCATCACATAAACCTCTAAGCCTGAAGTAACAAAATCAAGTATTGAAAAGTCCACTTACCGATCCAATATTTCTTGGGCAACTAGATACTTCTCAGAAATGCTAGGAAATCTACTGTCTACATTAAATGTCTGTTCTATAGTATTTTGTCATTATTGCCAAATGTGTTGGATCATGAAGTAGCCCTGTACATAAAGTTTAAGAGAAAAGAGTGTAATAGTATTCTGGAAAAAGCATTCAAGCAAATGGCATATAATGAAAATGTTGACATTTAGATTTTTTAAAAAAATAATATTTCTAAGACGATCATTTTCTGCAATGCTTTCTCTGAGTACATGATAAATATCAAGATTTTTTAAGGATTGGCTTCACAGAATTCAAAATGTAATAATGAACTGTAATACAATGTGTTATTGTGTTTTAGATCAGAATCTTTATGAGTCTTGAACAACCACCTAAGGGTGCAATTTTCTTTCTCTCTCTCTCTCTCTCTCTCTCGTGTTTGTTTATTGTGTTTATTTATTTATAAATTACTAAAGACACCTAACATACCTAATATTCTTTCCTCCTCCTCTTTTTCCAACCACAACAACCCTGAGAGGTTGGTTGGGTTGAGAGAGAAAGTGACTTGCCTCAAGTCACCCAGCTGGCTTTCATGCCTAAAGTGAGATTAGAACTCACAGCCTCCTGGTTTCTAGTTTGGTACCTTAACCACTAGGCCAAATTGCCTCCATCTCTCTCTTAACAATAGAAACACTCCAGGATGGTTCTATAGAATGTAAAATATATTCTATAGAATATAGTGAATAATGTTGATCCCCTCCAAAGAAACTAATCCCAACTCTGCATAGCCATGCCAAAATGTGTCCCAGCAACATTAACAAGCTTCTTTATCAGGAGAGGGTCACCATTTTGCTAAAAAGCCAAGCCTTTTTCTGATGCTCAAAGGTTGGTGCAACTGGGATATCACAACAGAAGTGGCCCTCTTCCTTACTGTTACTCTCTGGAACTTACCCTGCAAGTAGGAGCAGAACCACTGAAGACCATTGCCTCCCATTTAAGCTTCAGGGCAATTAGTGCAATGGGATACAGGTAGTTCTCCACCTAACAATTTATTTAGTGACTATTCAAAGTTGCGATGGCATTAAAAGAAAAAAGTGACTCATGGCCGTTTCTCACACTTACGACTGTTGCAGCATCTCCACGCGATCAAAATTCAGATGCTTGGCAACGGATTCATATTTATGACAGTTGCAGAGTCCCAGGGGTCATGTCATCATTTTGAGCGGCTCTCTGACAAACAAAATTAATGGGGAAGCCAGATTCGCTTAACAACTGTGTTAGTGACTTAACAGCGGCAGTGATTCACTTAACAACTGTGGCAAGAAAGGCCGTGAAATGGGGCAAAATTCATTTAACAACGGTCTCGCTTAGCAATGGAAATTTTGGGCTCAGTAGTGGTCATAAGTTGAGGACTATCTGTACTGTGTTTTAATGGTATCAGAAACTACTGAGGAAGGCAGGAGATTCATATCCACGCCATCTTTCCTCAAAAGCAGATGAGGTGTTTGGTGAACAATGCGGTTCTAGTCAGGGGTGGCATTCACTGACCTTCGCTGCCGGTTCACAAATGTGAGGGGCCTTCCGCCTTGGAGAAATGGGACGTGATTATGTCCAGGCGGGTGGGCGGAACTACCTGCAGCCACCACTACCGAACCTGCTAGAACCTGCTGAATACCACCACTGGTTCTAGGGCTAAAACCTGATCTGAATTCAGATTGGAAAAAAGTCTGGATAAACAAATCTTCCAGAGTGTATGGAAGCTTGTTGGCTTTTCCCCCTTTAGGGACTCCTCCCCAACCCGAGCCTCAAGGGGATTTTGTTAACAAGTAGCACAGTGGTGAAATCCAAATTTTTTTTTACTACCAATTCTGTGGGCGTGGCTTGGTGGGCATGGTGTGGCTTGGTGGGCGTGGCTTGGTGGGTGTGGCAGGGGAAGGATAGTGCATAATCCCCTTTCCCACCCCACTCTGGGGCCAGCCAGAGGTGGTATTTGCCGGTTCTCTGAACTACTCAAAATTTCCGCTACTGGTTCTCCAGAACCTGTCAGAACCTGCTGGATTTCACCCCTGAAATAGCAGTCCTTGGGCTTCAATGAGACCTTTCTTTTAAGGAAAGGGTATAGGAACAGATATTCAGGCAGATGTAAGGAGGCACTTACCATTTTCACAACCAAGGAAGGCTACTCTTCAACTGAGATTAGCAGTATATGCAGAACTTTTTCCCCACTGGGATTTGCGGGTATCTTCCATCAATCACTGCCTTTGGCACATACAAGCTTCAATGAACACAATCCTAGATTTTTTTTCCCCCACAGTGAATGCCCTCTATATATCATTGCCCAATTTATGTTTTAGTCAATCATCTTGTCAAGTAAGGGCAGACAAGCTTTGGAGAAGGTAAGATTGCTTTTTTCAGCACTCAGTGGCTTCGTACTGTGAGGCAAACGTGTGCTGTTAGATTCCCTAGGGCGGTTGAAGATTTATTAGGCTCCTCCTTTTACAGTTTTCACGGCAGGATTCAGTTGGGAGATCTGGATGAGATCCCTTATTTGGTCATGCACGTTCATCATACGGCTTTGTTTGGAATGTTCTGTACAGTTTTGGTGAACAGTTGGATTGGAATGTTCTAGATCTAGAAAAGGACCGAAAAAGGACACCTGAAATGATCAAGTGGGTTCAAACAAACTGTTCTGTAAGAAAAGGTCAGTGACAGCAAGACATGCAAATATGCAAAGTTGTTTTTCTGTTTGTTGACTTTTCATTTTCTTGAGATTTTAAAGAGAGGTTGAATACAAAGGGAGGTTAAAACAGCTGAAGATCTGAAGGGAGCTAATTCAGAACTTAGTGTCAACACTTCACATCCAAATCAGTGGTGGGTTCCTCCCAGTTTGGCCCGGTTCCACTGAGCCAGTAGCAGTGACAATATGACATCACCGAACCGGTTCTGCCCACCCGGTCCCCCTCCTCCCCCACCACCACCCTGCATTATTCTTACCTTTATTTGGCCCCACTCCCAATCTATTGCTGCCTCCTGAGTCCCAGCTGATGGGCTATAAGGAAAAAAAACTGTTTAAACTCTTGCTGCGGGGCTTCAAAGGGCTGCCCTACAGCTGATCAGTAGTAAAAGGCAGTGTGGTGGTAGACCGGTGCCTCCAAAAACAAATGAGTAGACCGGTGCCTGCAAAAATAAATGGGTAGACCAGTGCCTGCAAAAATACATGAGCAGACCAATGCCTGCAAAAATAAATGGATAGACCAGTACAGCTCTACAAGCAGTTAAAAGCCTGGTAGACCAGTACCTCTGCTAAATCCTAAAGAATTGTCACATGACCATCAAGCCATGCCCACAAAACAAGCCACGCCCGCAGAATCGGTAGTAAAAAAATTTAGAACCCTCATCCAAATAGTTTGACCATTGCATCCATTTTTTAAAAAATGGAAGAGGAAAAACTGTATGTTGTTACATCTGCAAACATCAAATGATCTTTAACTGAGCTTTCTGCCCCGTTCCCTGCTGTCTTCTGTAGGCCTGACTAATCAGTCCCCCACTGCAGGATCATTAGAGTGGAATACTGAACAAGCCATGCGTGAGACCAACTTGTATGTTTACTTCAACTTAATTATATTAAAGAGATTATCATTTAGTAGTGATGTTCTCCATTGATATGCATGCATAATCATACATACAACAGAGAAGGTCTTTGCTTGGTGTGTGATAGATTTCTTCTGAGTGTTGGTGATGTTCTGGGGCTTGTCAGCTACCTTGGGACTCAGCTAACTGCTCTTTGTATCATAAGGTCATTTATAATTTTAACTGATGGTCCATAAAAATAACACCCTTTAAATAACACTCTCTTGCCATCTCCTCCTTGAAGGCTCTGAAATCTTCTGATCACTTCTGATTTTCAGCTCAGCCCATTTATTGACATAGATCCTTTGTTTACAGTTTTTTGACCCTCATGTGCTCATTTATTTGCTCCCTGAAAAAGTTATTTTAAAAAAAAATCATTGCATTTAACTTGTATCCATTGTATTATTGCATTTGTGTTCCTTATTCGTGGCACTGTCAGCCGGATGTTCAGGCTGGATTTGGCATTTGTTATCCATCTATCAAGTCCTTCCGAGGGACCTGAAATGGGCAGATTTATTACTGTTATGGTGGTGAAGATTATGATGATCGTATGATGATGTTGATGATAAGCCATATAACACACCCCCAATAAGTATTGGATAGATGATTCACCACATTCTAATACATTATACTAGATGATAGATAGATGGATGGATGGATGGATAGATAGATAGATGATAGATAGATAGATAGATAGATAGATAGATAGATAGATAGATAGATGATAGATAGCTAGATAGCTGATAGCTGATAGCTGATAGAGATATATAGATGATAGATATGAATATGAAATCAATAGATCCTTCCTTCCTTCCTTCCTTCCTTCCTTCCTTCCTTCCTTCCTTCCTTCCTTCCTTCCTTTCTCTTTCTTCATATAAATACTTTCTCCTCTCTCTTGCCCATAATTTCTTTATATTTTGTTTTGATTTTACAAAAACCCTCTCCCGTTGTGTTTTAAATGCTCTTTTTAAAATGCATTTTAACCAGCCAGAATCATGACCCGATAATCAGAGAAGTGGAAAGTCTGGAGAATAGTTCCATTCTACAGTTTAGTCTGAGACCCATCCATCATATCATAAGGTAAAGCAGAACGCTAAAATTCACAAAGAAGCAGTCTGTGGGTTAATCACTGCAGAATGATGATTGCTTAGGGTTCTTTAAGTTTGCAAATATATATATATATATTTTTAAAAATCCCCACAAACTTTCCTGCAAAACCAGCAAGAGAACCTAACCCTTGGAATATGCCAGCAATTGTTTTAGTGCAACAAACCTTATCTCAGTAACAGCAGAGGTAATCTTACAAAAGAATGGCATATTTGGGTATATCTAGAGGGTGTGCGCATGTCTGTTTACATTTCTTCAGGCCCAGTTATCTGTGATGCTGTTAATACTGGCTGATCTACTGACAGCTCCTCTGTGTCAGATTAGACTGAGCATTTTTTATTAGGCAGCTTTCCAAGGTTAAACCAACCTGGAATACTGTACAGCTTCCAAGATAAAACTTTCCGAACCTTATGGTGACTCTTTTTAAATAAACAGGGTAAACATGACAGTGAGCAACGCAGAATGAGGCCACAGAAAAAGGACGAAAGCAGCTTAAGTGGATATAAAATGAGCCCGGAGAAACATGAAGCTTAAAATGAGTTCAAAACATTTCAGGGTTACCAAACTTTTTAGGAAAATATAGTTATTTTATCTCTGAGACTTTAAGGTGGAACTGTGTATAAGTTTGATAAATGTGTCTTTATCCTACTTTGTAGGCAAAACAGAAATGGGGAAGAAAGTGAAGCCTGTTCATTTCAGTGGAAAAGTATTCACTCCTTTTAGATTTCTGAATTGTTACATATCTTTGCTGTGGAATATTAGCAGCTATCAGATTTTTAAAGGGGGTTTGAGTGGAAATATGACCATTGGGTGCTTCCTTCATTTCTTTCATATAAAAGTCACTTAACATTCAATATACTATCGTGAAAAAGAATCCTCCCTCCCCCTTAGCTCACTCAATTAAGGGGATATCTAGATCACTTGTCTGAGTACTGCATTAAACAATCAGCCAGTTCTGTGCTATATAAATCTCCCCTCATCACAGTGAAAATCTCACTTTACAGATATAGAAGCATATTATGACTTGCTCAAAAGAAAGCTTTGAAGACTCCCATAAAAAAAATTACCTGTTTGGAAGGCTTACAAAGATCATTTTGGAGATCACTATTCCACCATTGTGATCATCATCATGAGATGACGATCCTGAAGCAAAAGGGCATCCTATCAAAATCTCTCCAAAAGAAGAACATAAAGTTGTCCAAAGAACTCAGAACGATGTCTGGAGATCTTCAGGCCTCTCTTTGCTTTGGCTAAAGTGGATGTTTGTGACTCCATTACAGAATAACTTTGGGTAAAATGGGCATTGCTGACAAAGAGGAACATAGATACTCATTTCCAGCTTGCCAAAAGCTCTGGATGACCCTTCAGAGTTCTTGAAGAATATTCTATGAACAGATGAGTCAAAAATTGGAATTTGGGTGGGGTGGGGTATAAAGGTATGGTTGTGTTTCAATCAAGCAGTGCATTCCACAGTAAAAAATACCTCATACTTTGAGGTTCTAGTGTCATATACCTAGTATAGCAGTTAGGGTATTGGATTGGCACTGGGGAGACCCAGGTGCAGTCATAGAGAGTCATTGAGTATGATACAATATAGTCTGAATTCCCAAGAGGGAGGACTGCATTCCAGAGAAGTAAGCAGCAGTTCAGATCATGTATGAGATAAAGAGGGTGAAGACAGCGCCTTCCTAACAGTTTTCAGAATATACGCTTCTTGTAGATAATAGTGTACTTCAGTTTGGCAAGATTCTGTCTATAGGTGTGAAACAATAAAGAAATCTACTTAGAAGAATTCCCATGTGTCTTTCTTGATTTTTGGAGCCTGACACTGAAAAACTTTGGGCCAATAATTTTGTTTCAGCCAAACTTACTTTATAAAGCAACTGCTTTAAGAAGTAAAACTGAAGAAGGGACTGTGATGTATGCCATCTTGAACTCCCAGAAAAAAGTGTGATATAAATTCAACCGATATTTGGGAATACTTTGCTACCTCAGTACCTGGGTGCCTTGCCGTCATTGAAGGAAGCATGAATTCTGCTTGGATCGGAGATTACAATGAAGAATAACACACCTTTGATCTGATGAAAACGAAGAGCAAGTAGATCAAATAGGAAGACTCCAAATTTACAAACAAGTCTTAAAGGGAATGGATAAAGGACAGTGTTGTGGATGATGACATCAAACTTCCATAGAAACATTGTGGAAGGCCTTGAAACATATAGTTCATGCTTGAAAACACTCAAATATTGCTGAGTTGAAGCATCTTTCCAGTTACATTGACCACCAGGAAGCACTACATGATTAGTTTCATCCTTATTGGGACTTCTCAGAAATAGGTTGCACGTATTATTTATGGAGTTCAGGTCCTTTACCTGAGATTGAGCTCACAAACCTTCATATTTATTTGGGTACATACAGTGCATTTGGTTTCAGAGCTACCAGGTTCTGGCAGTCAGTACTTGCAGTTCACCATGTAATTCGCTATATGGCAATGGGCCAAAAGGTTTACACAATGATGTTAGCCGTGATTGCCAATTACTGGAAGCATTTTGTTATGGTTAAAGCAGCTAAAAGTGGTCAAACCAGTTCCCAAATCTAAATGGCTTTTTCATGGGGATATATCACGTGAAATAAATGGAGCACGCACCAAACACCAGTGTTATTATGTTCACTCAGCCTCTATGTGGGTATTAGCAGAACCCACAAAAAATTCTGATTGCATTTCACAACAAAGATAAGTGAACATTCAATAAATCTTTTAATAGGCAAATCATTTTCACAAAATTATAACAGTTAAGGGAGGGATTTCATTTCATTCATCTGTATATATTTATTAATTCAATTTATATGGCCACTCATCTCAAATTCACCTCTGGACAGCTAGCAGCAGTTAAAAACTATACAGATACAAACACACAAAGCTGAGAAACAAAAAAAGCACTACTGACAATCAATATTTATTTATTATTTATTTATTAAATTTTTATACCGCCCTTCTCCTACTGGACTCAGGGCGGTGAACAGCCAAGAATAAAAACATCAAATACAAAATTTAAATTTTTTAAAAGAATTAAACAAATGTTGGCCCAATAATTTAAAACACCCCAACTAAAATCAATTTACAATTAAAATATCTAAGGGGGGGGGGTTACGCCAGCCCAGCTTGATGAAATAAAAAAGTTTTAAGGGCACGACGAAAAGCATGGAGATCTGGTATCCTACATATCTCCGGGGGCAGGTCGTTCCAGAAGGCAGGTGCTGCCACAGAGAAGGCCCTCCCCCTGCGGGTCGCCAGCCGACATTGTCTGGCCGACGGCACCCTGAGGAGTCCCTCTCTATGGGAGCGCACTGGCCAGTGGGAGGCTATCGGTGGCAGAAGGCGGTCCCGTAAGTACCCAGGCCCTAAGCCAATATAAACACTGCATGGGCTCTACCACACTTCCTGGTCCACATTCTTCCTCAAATAGAGATTCTCCTCTGCAAATACATTTCCCCCACCGAGTTGGTTCTCTTTCCCCTTTGAGAACTGAATTCTGGAGCTCAACTAATCGAAATAGAAAAGCTTTACCGTAGGCCAGAGGGAAGAGAGCAAACAAATTTCTTCTGTGTGGTTGCTATTCCCCTTTTGACACCTAGTTCTGCTTCTGGAAAACAAAATGTGTTCTCAGAGTGCTATTTCCATTCCATCTCCTAAACTCTAGCAACCTCAAAAGTTTCACACAATCACAAATTACCTCTGCCTTTAAGTTGAGGAGAAAACCACTTGGAGTTATCTTGAAATGTGGCCAAAATGCATATTTTTCATATTTCCAGTGGCTTTTTCTTCCTCTGAGCTGTGCTAAGATTTCCAGGAATAAAATAAGTCTACAAAATCCAAAGCATAGGAAAAGGAAGGAAATGAGCCTGGAGATTGCATGGAGGGAGGAATAATATTTCACTGGGAGAAAATACTTTTTAAAAAATGATCTGCTTTTGGAAAAATCCACTGACAAGAGTAAAAGGAAGCAAGAGCAGCTTTAGAGTTGAGGGGGGGGGGAGAGAGAGAGAGAGAGAGAGAGAGAGAGAGAGAGAGAGAGAGAGAGATTGTAAAGATTCCACCTTCAAATGTTTTGCTTTCCTCCTTGGTCTTTATTTTTATAAAGGCTCAGAGATGTCAGAGTGATTTTTTAGGCAAGCATTGCATTTTTATTCCTTCGTGACGGGCAAGTTGTCACCTTCTGCAACTCCCCATTTCTCTCCAGTGCTCTGCCTTGTCGATTCTTCCTGCCGGCGTGGCTCCCTGAGTCGTAGGCCTGTTTTAAATGTCTCTGTGACATAAAGGCAGTAGGATATGTGACAGAACATAACTGGGAGGGATTCGTCTCTGCTGTTTTTTCTGTGAAAGAGCGAAAGAAATGCAGCTAAAGGCAGGGATATTAAAGAGGGCTGTAGATCTTTTGAGAAAAAACAAGGCGCTGTAACTGAGGGAGAAGGAGATGTGGGGTCTAGAGGATTTCAATGAATGTTATTTATTCTGGCAGCACAGATAGCCCTGAGTCAGGTAAGATAGGAAAATGTGGACCTTGTAAGCTGTCATCACAATGGTTTTCATATCGCATGGTCAGGCTCTTGCCCATTTGCCTACCTGACATATTGACCAGGCCTGGGAACAGCCTTCTGCCTCTATCCCATCTGTGAAAGACCCATATGTCTTTCTCAGACATGGATGCCACAGCTGCTCTTGCTACTGTTAGAAGAAACTTCTCGGTTCATTCCAGACTGGGTCAAAAAACATAGAACAACCGCTTGAAGTGGAAGTAGAATTTTTCAGTAACAAACAGACAGGTTAGCAATTGAAGATGGCCACACATTGAAAGGCAGGGTTAGTAATATTTATAGGAAAGCTGGGTCTTTGTTTTAGAGAGCACACAAACATGGTTCTCCTTGGGGGTCAAGCTATGTCCGGTGTGGATCATATGCAATTTTCTCACCCTCCAAGATGAGATAATCTTTTCCTCTTTGTGTGTCCAGATGCCAATTTTGAGTAATGGGTCTGGAGAATCCTATTGTGCATGAAGATAATTTCCATATCTTGCGGGGATCTCTTATGGATTTGATTGAGTTGCTGACATTTGCCAATTTCCTAGCGAGGGAACCACTAGTTTCAGTCCAAGTGTCAATGTGGGCAGAAGAGCATAAGGGGTCTTTTGTTTTGTTGCTTGGGATTCACTGGCATGACAGGGAAGATCACGGTTGGGTGGCAAGGGTGGCATAAGGGTTTTGCCTTCCCACACTACTTGCTGCAAGCCAACATTTAAAATATGGTGATTGTATGCAGCCCAAGACAATAGAAATGGTGATAAGGGTAGTGGCAGCCCTTTACTGACCCATAAAGATCACTAAGTTTTAGGCTTGGTCCAATCTGATTAGTTTTTGGAAGAGAGATCGTTAGAAAATATTGAGGACATAGGCTAAATTGGGAAGTCAAAAAGAACCCCAAAAGGAGCCATGGATAGATCATTTTTGTTCGAAAACTATAGAACACTAAATACGTGTCCAAAGAAATCTACGTACAGTATATGTTCAAATGTTGAGGAGTAAACTGGGCATAACTAAGATGTTATTCTTCAAATAGTAGAAACTGTAGAAAATACACAGATGTGCCAAGAAAAGTGGCTCAGGAAAATACTTGTCCTTCTGGAATAGTTTTTGGTTTCTTATGATTACATGTCTATTTTAACATTAAAGGGAATGTAGACATTTTTCCGTTTTTCTCTTGTGTGAAGCTCCATTTGATTCAGGGCTAGAAAGAATGTCCTTTGATGGTACATAAACCACCCGAGATAAGAAAGAGCCCATTTGACAATTGTTGATTTTCTTTTTTTAAAAAAGAAACTCTTATAGTGCATCTATAGATAGCTGAGAAGTATAATGCTGTCTTTATCTAAAAGGTGGATTTCAAAGGAATTTACCACTTCTACAAGCGCAATGTGAGAGTTGAAATTTAAGCTACTTCACTGTAAATTGACATCTGTCATAGAGATCTTCATACGACCAATCCAGAAAAGGGCAGAAATACGGAAAACCATTTTCCATTTTTGAATTATTTTTTCTTTCCACTGTTCCCTCTCTTTTGGTTTTGTTTTTAAAAGACTGTCTTGAAAATTTCCACTAGTAGTTTGAGAATCATTCCATTGCATCCATTCGATTATTCTTTTTCTATTTAAATTTCATTATTCTTTTTTTATTTATTAATTAAAGCATTATTTCAATTTTGGTATCAAACAATTAATATATAAGTGGCTAGTCTCTATTCTGCATGGTTTCACTTAACAATGGCCTTGCTTAGGAATGAAAATTCTGGTCTCAATTTTGGTTGTAAATTGAGGACTACCTATATAGTTGACAGGGCTGTTGTGTTTTGTTTCTCAGTGCAATAAGTGATGGGTGGATCTTACCTCCCAAAGAAAGAATAGGGATCCTGCAGTTGATTTCCCATTAGCTTGATCTACAGCCTAATCCTAATGCAATCGGCATTATAGCATATTTGTAGCTATACAATTTGGGATGAACACCCTTTGAATGGTGTGGAATGGATTAAAAAAATATTTGAAGGATGGGGATGTCAGTATGAGATGTTGATTTCTCTTCCTTATAAATATCACGTATGATAAATCACTCAGATGCAAAGTGGTGGGGCAAGGCCTCTTACAGAAATGCATGATAAAACAATATCATGTAAGAAGCCTTGCCCCACCACTTTGCATCTGGGGGATAGGATTGGTTCTTTGGGAACAAAATAAATTTTAGGAGATTATAAATGTGCAAAGCACATTTCCCCAACTATTACGTTCACAGTGTAATCCCCGCACTTGTATTGAAGCCTCAGTTCAGTCCTCTTCTTCTCAGCAAGATTTATACTAAAATACCGTATTTTCTGGCGTATAAGACTACTTTTTAACACAGGAAAATCCTCTCAAAAGTCGGGGGTCGTCTTATACGCCGGGTATAAGCCTACAGACGCTCTGACTTCCCCAGCTGACCCCCAGTGATGGCGAGCCCCAGCTGTCTGGGGAAGTCGGAGCGTCGATAATATCCACCTGGATGCCTGGGACGGTGGGGGAAGCTCCGCACAGCAACCAGCTGGGTCCAGCATTCAGCGGCATGCAGCCTTGACAAGATCGGCACAACTTCCTGAATCTGAGTTGCCAGCGCTGACCGATGACGCTACAGGAGCGCCGACAACATTGAGGGGTAGTCTTATATGGCGAGTATAGCCCAAACCCTATATTTTAATAGGAAAAGTAGGGGGTCGTCTTATACGCCCAGTCATCTTATATGCCGGAAAATACGGTACATATATTTACGGGCCTGTCTAATAAACAGACCAGGGATACTGCTTTCTTTATATTGGATGGGTCCTGCTTTGTATTAATCTATGCTGGAACAGTAATTTTGTTTTTCACGTGGTGACGCTTGTTATTTTTACCCATTTTTTTTTACAGCTGATTGGCGCATCCAGACAACTCAAGGGGTTATGAAAGCACTCAGTTTAATTAAATAATGGGAGAAGGAAAATGATTAGTCATGCAAATGTAAAGCAACAATCATGTGGATGGGCTAACCCAACTAACAAATGAATAAAGAATAGCTCCTATACAAAAGGGAAAATTCAGTAACCAAATTACAAAAGATTATGCTGCACCCCATTGTGTGACTATTTGTACGCTTACTGAACTTAGTTCTTCATTAATAGAAAAATATGTATACGATTTATCTAAATTCAGCCACTTCTTCCAATTTCCATGAACTAATACAAACATTTAGTAGGCAGGGGAAACATAGCTATGGTAAATGGGCTTCTATAATCCCCTATAGGGTCTGAGTTTATTATTTTACAGTCCTAGCAATATTTAATTTGAGATTGTGCATCTGCTTAGCTAATGTGCTTTACTTTGAAATGTATAGCAATTAAGAACACAACTTGGCATTTTATAAAATTGTTCTTTATTGTTCTAAACTGGATTGTTATGCTATGGAGCATGGAACTTTGCACATAAAACAGTATGGATCCTAAGATGATAGAAGCTGTATTTTGGGAGGCTGCAATCCATTGACACATGGGCAGATATAGAAAATGACGTAATTTGAAGGGTGAGGTTGGTCTGAATGCTGATATATCCATGGCAAGATATGTTTAACAAATAAAGAAGCTTGTTTATGATAACTATCCAGGAACTGAGCCCTTAGCAAGTCTCTTAATTAAAATACTGTAGGCCAAATATTAGTTTCCCTCACCACAGGGTTTCCTAATCTTGACAATTTTAAGATATGTGGACTTCGACTCCCAGAATTCCCCAGTCAGCATTGTTGGGGTAGAACAGGGTTTCCTAACCATAGTAAGTTTAAGATGTGTGGATTTCATCTCCCAGAATTCCCCAACCAGCCATGCTGACTGGGGAATTCTGAGAGATGAAATCCATACATCTTAAACTTGCTATGGTTGGGAAACTCTGTTCTACCCCAACAATTTTAGAATATTGTTATGCATCCTCTTTAATGGCTATATATGGAGGCACAATTCTGTTGATTCCAGTTGTATATAGGTTTGTTCAAATGAGGTGTTAATATCTCAGGGCTCTTCTGCAGAGCAGCATTAAGCTGCTGCTATTCGGTGAGGGAACCAGGATAAAATTATGCCGTTGTTCAAATGCACTGCCTGTATCTTTGCTCTCTATTCTACTTTGACAACAAAGCCAGATCAAGATTTTATCCTTCAAGTGATCAGAAAACAGAAAGGAGAATGTCCACTTCCCTTCTCTCTATTAGAGATGTTTCCCTCTCCTCCATGGATGAGTTAAGTAATGCCCAATCTGCAGGTGGGGATGTAGGTTTGACACATGGCCAGAGCCATTTCAGAAAACATGTCAAAATTGCACCCTCAATCTTTGATTAAGAGCCAGTTTCTCTAGTAGTTAAGGCACCAAGCTAGAAAGAAAGAGATCAAGAGTTCAAATCCCACTTTAGCAATGAAAGCCAGCTGGGTGACTGTTTGTTTGTTTAGTTATTTAGTTTTCATATTCATCCCTGATGTTTATTACATACCAACAGCAAATAGTAGTTTGCTTAGTCAGGCCCACTTATCTAGCGTTTTAAAGTTCCAGGTTCACTACCTTGAGAAAGCAAGTTACATAGTTAAAAATGGAGATATTGTTGCTGAAACCATGTTGATTGGTGGTGTTTATTACTTAAAGCCAAAGCCTAAATCGCAAGCACAGGCAAGTATACAAACTCCAAAGGAGAGCGCAGGCCCAGAGAGAGATATTCCAGAGAGAGATCCTGTTGCTACTCCAAAGGTTCCTAAAGCCAACAAAAAGAAAATTAGGAAACAGGTTGCTCAGAGCAAGCCTGAGGTTCCTCATAAAACTGTCAATGTTGAAAATTCACTAACTGGTAAACCTTTGCGTTACAGGTGTATCCACAAGTGGCATAGAAGATTGGGGCATGCCAGTTTCCATGTTCTTAGGAAAATGCCGGAGTTCGCAAAAGGTTTGGATCTAAAGGGGTGTAAGGTGTTTTTGGATTGTGCTGTCTGCAAGAAGGCCAAATCCAAAGCAGCAGCCATTCCCAAACGCGCTACACGCCTGTCAACACGCATTTTTTGATTTGGTACACACTGACATAGTTGGTCCATTTCTGCCAACGCTTGGTGGTAGGAAATATTTTCTAACAATTGTTGATAATTATTCTAGATATGGATATGTATAACCTATGAAAAAAAAATCGGAGACCTTTCAGATCTTTAAAGACTTTGCAGCCCTTGTTTCTACCCAACACCAAGTTTGCATCGCCAGAATCCAGAGTGATCATGGTGCTGAATTCATGTCTCAGCGTTTCCAGGATTGGATGCGTAAGAATGGAATTATTCACCAGACTTCAGCTCCTTACACACCGGTTCATAATGGAGTCGTAGAACGATGACAAGGGGTCCTGCAAACCATGATGCATTGTCTTCTAGAAGACGCCAACCTTAGTGTGCCATACTGGGGTGAAGCTATCAAATATGCAAATTATATTGTCAACCGTACTTGGAGCAGTGTAATAAATCAGACTCCTTTCTTCATGATGTATGGTTACAAGCCCGATCTCAAAAACCTCCATATTTTTGGTTCATACGCTATGGTGAACATCCCCTTAGTTCAAAGAAGAAAAGGAGGTCCAGTAGCAAAGAGACTGAGATTTATGGGTATTGATGATAATTCAAAATGGAGCAAATTTATTGATTCTAAACATGTAATTGTGATTTCCCAATCCGCTAATTTTGAGGAAGATGTTGACTGGTCCAGGATTTATTCCAATGATCCTGGAGTTTATTTTCCTAGAGATGATGTTGTTGATGCCACGCAGCCTGATGATCAAGATTCACAGGCAAATGTTCCATCCACCAGTTCTTCTCAACCTAATGTTCCGTCTTTGCAAGCTGCGGATGCTGATGCTAGCGACGAATGTGAGGACGAGGACGAACCAGAAGAAGAATGGACTGTTGTTCCGAGATGTTCCAAGAGAGCCACAAAAGGAATCCCTCCACAGCGATTTTTGTGGCAACTGACAAAAACACCCTTGCCTTTCATTTGCAATGTTACACTTCCACCTGATACGGTCACACAAATCAAGGATCTTCCTGATTCAAAACAAGAGAAGTGGTATGATGCAATGCAGGTTGAAATGGACAGTCTAAAGAAACTTAAGGTGTTTACTCCTGCAAAACCTCCAGCAAACAAAAGGATCATTGGCACTCGATGGGTCTACAGAATCAAAAAGAAGCTAAATGGTGAGTCATTGTACAAGGCCAGACTTGTAGCTCAGGGTTTTGCTCAACGTTATCCTAAGGACTACACAAATACCTACTCACCGACAGTCAGAACTGAGAGTGTAAAAATTGCTTTAGCAACTGCAACTATTCTTGGTTTAGAAGTTTCCCAGTTTGATGTTAACACGGTTTATCTACATGCTGACCTAGATGAAGAGATCTACGTGAGAGGTCCCCCAGGGTTCCGACAGCAATAAGGGGATACCTGGTTTCTACAAAAAAGTCTTTATGGTCTGAAACAGTCTGGTTTAATGTGGTACTTATGTCTTACTGACAAACTAAATTCAATGGGCTTTATTAAGTCCGAAACTGATGAGTGCATGTTCACAAAAAGATCTAACAATGCATATGAAATAGTTCTTGTTTATGTTGATGACATTGTTTATATTGGTCCAAATAAGCAGATGAGTGAAAGTTTTGCCAAAGCTTTGTAGAGATACTTTACATTGAAATCCTTAGGTCATATTAGCACTTATTTAGGTGTTCAGATTGACAAAACACAGAAGGGGTTTAGTCTTTCACAAGAAGATAAAATTGAACAAATTTTGCATCATTGCAACATGAAGGATGCTAACACAACAAAGACACCCATGCAAACAGATTTTCACAACTTGACACAAGAACCGAGTCCTGAATTCGAGGATCAAACACTTTATCGTTCAGTCATTGGGTCACTGTTGTACATTAGTAGTTGAACCAGACCCGACATTGCACTTAGCGTTAATCACTTGTCACGACACGTAGTAAGGCAAAACAGTTTCATTGGACATGCATTAAGAAATTATTGGAATACCTAAAACACACTAAACACATGAAGTTATTGTTAGAACCAACACATGCTGATTATGCAGAGTTATGTTGTTATGCAGATTCTGATTGGGCGAGTGATAAGAAATCACGTAAAAGTACTTCAGGTTATATGATGTTCTTGAATGGATGTCCTGTTTATTGGCAAGTGCGTAAACAGAATTTTGTTTCTTGTTCATCTACTGAAGCTGAATATGTTTGTGTTTCAGATGCATGTAATTCTCTAACTTGGTTTGATGCTTTGGTCACAGATATCTGGACACGTCTGACCCGACCAATCACCGTGATGGAAGACAATGAATCGGCGGTTTTTATTTCTGAATCACATTTCACAGGTTCTAGGTCCAGACACATTGACATCCGTTATCAGAACATAAAACAATTGGTGAAACAAGGTTTTGTTAAAATGCAATATGTATCTACACATGATCAAATTGCAGACATCCTCAACAAACCACTCCCAGCAGCTAAACACGAGTATCTGCGTAAGAAGATGTGCCTTATTTGATGATGTACCTGATGTCCGCTCAACTGGCAAAGAAGGGGATTGTCACTGAGTTCTTGTATTTACCAGCTGAGCTCTCATTTCTGGACTAATAGACTTGCCGTAGATGCTCAGAAGTTCTTATCAGTATCTAACTGCGCATCCTCCACATTCCTTTCTTCCTTCATCTTTACTTTCTTTGTTCTCTTGCCGAGAGGTCCGGCAAGAATGCTTCCAAGATGTAACTAATTAGCTAGTAAGAGTTATCTTTATTTTTACTTTTACAATAAAATGAGTTTCCTTAGAAAATACTTCTTTGGGTTTGTTTTTTCTCAGAGTATGCTTGCAAGGAGAGCCAACGGTCCAACATCTAATCTGAGGTGTGATTATCCCAGAGCCAGGATGGGATCAATCAACGCCCTGACTATTTATTTGTTTGTTTGTTTGTTTATTTATTTATTTATTTGTTTATTTATTTATTTATTTATTTAATCTATCTATTTATCTATCTATCTATCTATCTATCTATCTATCTATCTATCTATCTAGTCAAGCATGTATTAGATAACAGATATAAGTATAAACATACTTATGAATACATGAAATGGATAGGAATAAAAGGGAATATTAAGACAATCCAATCACTCTCCCTCAGCCTAACTCAGCTCAAAGGATTGTTGTTGTAGGAAAAATTAGAGGAATGTAGGAAGTTAGCACCCACCCCTCTCCTAGGAAAATGAGATATTTTAGGAAATATTAAAAAGAGCAGAATATTTCCCCTAAAAGGGAGGCAGAAACTCAGTCCCCTCCCCCCCACCGCCACCTTTGTCAATGGGCCATTAAGGCCTGGGCCAGTCTATTCAACATAACAAAGATCTACCTCCTTCAAGTAGAGCCATAATAGGAATTGCCCAAAGCCCCTTCATTACATCATCACCCAGCAAGAGTCAACCAAACTTGGGACTCAAAAACACAACCTACAAAGTTACCCCTGCATGGCCCCATGGGAGTCTGACAACTAATCAGAATGCAAGCTCAAATTCTAAAGCCCAGAGACAGTATAAAACTCAGGCACTCTCAGCATCTTTTTTTTTCTTCACCCAAGATCTTCAAGGCATGTGATTCTGTCCATCATTAAAACCATCTTTCCAAGCAGCCACCATGTTTCCAGTGTCTTTCTCCCCACTTGGAACTCAATCCAGATGGGCATTTCTTTCAACAGGAGGAAGGAAGATTAGATATGGAGTTATTTGTAAAAATAATCAAGGTGGGAGATGGAGACAGATGATAGACAGACAGACTTGTTCTTCCTTCTTCTCCAGGACTGATGACTAAAGCATGCTCCCCTCTCCCCCCTGATACTTTTGCTACTATCTCTCCAAACTCTAGCAACCCAAAGATCTGCTGTCAGGTCTGGCAAGGTTGGCAACAGAAGGAGAATAAGATTTCTTCAATTCTAGAGTTGCTGGCTATGACACCACAAAGGCTCCCCCCCCTTTTTTAATAAAAGGACCTAGATTTATTGCTTCTTCTAACTGACAGATGCCGCTTGCCCTGAAAACTAGAAAGTGAAGTGGGATGAACAGTGCAGAAAGCATCAGCGCCTGGTGTTGTTTTCATGGGCCGAGACTGGCCAAAAAAGCTCTTTGGAGTGTCTCCCTTATGACCTATAATAGAGCAGTTCACCAGAAGATGTAGAGCTTTTTCAGTGATGGCACTCCAGCCATGGACCCCCTTGCTCTGAGGGCTCTGCCTGTCAACCTTTTTATTGGTTTCTAGAAGGAAGGTCAAGACAAGCGTAATTCAGGGAGCTTTTAACTTGAAGTCAATATATGCTTAAATATAAAACACAGAGAGCCACATTGCTCCTTGTCCAAAGTAATGGTTTGTTTACACATTTCTCTACTTTACATTTTAACCCCACAAGTTTGAGCATGACAATGAGGTCATCCAGAGGGGCTTACAAATTTGAAGGGAGGCAGGGAGAATACAAATATCCCAGTTAAATCAGACAGTTAATACATACTAGAAAAACTCATATAAAAATCTGAAAATGAGCTTGACAATTTCATTAGCCTGTCAAAATACATTTTATTTGCATTGTTGACACAACTGTATATATTGGATATCACCATCCTCGTTTTTAATGATGACTCTTCTTGTATTCCTTCTGCCCAATAATTTTTACTGCTTTTTCCAACTTGGGGCTGCATCCTGCTTTTTCCTTGTGCCTGACTCCCCCCCGCCCCGCCCCCCGCCAATCTAATACAATATGAGAGAGTGCTACAAGCTTGCCATGAAGTTCATTATGCATGCATTCATGGGAACTGCAAACAAGATGCCAGCAGAGAAGTGGGCAGACGCTCATCCTATTCACATAAGGTATAAAAAGAGAGAAACAACTTCAGTCTCTTGTCCTTTCCTTGCTGAGAGGGCAGATTTGAGGGAAATAATAGTAGCAATCCCCTTTCCCCTTAATACAATATGTTGCATCACCCAACAGTCTGGAAAAGCCCCAGGATGCACAGGAGACAAGAAATGAAGAAAACAAAATTGTATCATTTAATCTACCTTGTAGAGTGTTAGTGTTATTATTTGTCTCTCCCTTAGTTTCTAAATGTAGTTATATAAATTATCTGCTATCAACTCAGTATAAGAAATAGAAAGAGGCTGTATGTGTGCATGTGTAGATGGATACATGGATGATAGGGATGATAGACGAGAAGGAGAGAGAGAGAGAGAGGATAGATAGAGGATAGATAGAGGATAGATAGATAGATAGATAGATAGATAGATAGATAGATAGATAGATACAGATAGACAGACATGATAGATGATAAATAGATGATATAGATATATAGCAATAGCAATAGCATTTAGACTTACATACTGTTCCATTGTGCTTTACAGCAGTCTTTAAGTGGTTTACAAATGCCAGCATATTATCCCCAACAATCTCATTTTACCGATCTCAAAAGGATGGAAGGCTGAGTCAACCTTGAGTAAGGTGACCAGATGACCCACTTTTGGCGGGACAGTCCCGATTTTCAACAATTTGTCCCACGTCCCGCAGCGTTTTTAAAAAGTCCCGATTGGCGGGAGAACGGGTTTGCTTACCCCGCCCACTCCCAATCTATTGCTGCCTCCTGAGTCCCAGCTGATGGCTAGAGGGGAAAAAAAACTGTTTAAATTCTTGCCGCAGGGCTTCAAAGGGCCGCCCTACAGCTGATCAGTGTTAAGAGAAAACAAATAAGTAGACTGGTGCCTGCAAAAATAGAAAAAACAGCCCCTTTCAGCATAGGTTAATTACCATAAATTGATTAGATCGGCCTCCCAGCTCTCAGCTGATTTGCTCTCAGCTGTTTCGGCTAGCTGCAAAGAGTGCTGCTGGAGCACATTTTTTTTTCTCCTTGTGCAATTCAAGCTGAAACCAAAACCGAAACTAAAGCAGGTTGTTGGCTTTGCTGTTTGCTTGCAACGTTGGAAAGGCAGATTTCTTTTTTTTTTAATTTTAAAAACAAAACTTTATTCATTTATAAAAACATTTAAAACATACAAGTTTCTCTTAATCAAGAGACAAATTTACATATACAATACACAACTTCTAACTAATTTCCATTATATATACATATATACATATATGCCGACATACCGTGGCATATTTCGTTTTCTATTCCTCTGACAGTGCTGTTTTTGATTATATTGATTTCTTCTAAATTCCGTCTCTACCCATTTCCCTTTCTCTGGTTTATCCATTGATACCATCTATTCCATATTGTATAATATTTTGAGTCCTCCTTATCCTGTAACTCTAAAGTTAGTTTGTCCATTTCTGCGCATGTATATATTTTTTGTATTAACTCCTGATCAGTTGGCAATCGATCTATTTTCCAAAGTTGTGCTAATGCTAATCTTGCCGCCGTAATTATGTGGAGTATTAAATATTTTATATCATTTCTAATGTTCTTTTTAATCATGCCTAATTAAAAAATTTCAGGTTCTAATTCAATTTCATAATCTGTTATTTCAATTATCCATGTTTTTATCTTATTCCAATATTTCTTAATTTCTGGGCAGAGCCACCGAGCATGATAATAAGTTCCTTGTGCTTCTTTACATTTCCAACAAGTCGGGTTTACGTTCGGGTACATTTTCGCTAATCTTGCGGGGGCCAGATGCCATCGATACTACATCTTATAGTGATTTTCTTTGTAGGCCACCAATTTTGTCATGCTGTAGTTATTTTCCCATGCTCTTTCCCATTCTTCCAGCTGTATACTGTGGCCAATATTCCTCGCCCACGCTATCATCTGCCTTTTAACCAATTCTTCTGCCAAATCATATTCGAGTAGATATTTATATATTTTCGAAATTAATTTCCCTTCTTTAGATTCTAATAATTTATCTAATCGATTTTGTTTTAAGTCTATTCCTCCCTCCTCCTGATCCTTCCTATATCTTGTTTTTATTTGTGAGCAGGGCCACCAGTCTATTGCTATTCCTTGTTCTTTTAGTTCTTCCCTAGTTTTTAATTTCTCCTGCATATCCAATATTTCTCTATATCTTAATATTTTTTGTTTTGATAGTATATTGGGGTGAGTAATTGCTTCTATTGTCGATAACCAACCAGGAATTTTTATGTAATGTTTATGTTGAATTTGTTGCCATGTATTGATTAAGGATTTCCTGATAGTATGGTTGTTGAAATGTTTATATATTTTATTTCCAGAATTCCAAATAAAAGCATGCCATCCCTTCATTAGATCATGTCCTTCCAGATTTAACAGTCTTTGGTTCTCCAGGGTTATTCATTCCTTAATCCATAATAAGCTTGCAGCCTTATAATATTTTTGCCATGCTGGGAAACCAAATCCGCCTCTAATTCTAATTTTATTCTTGATTTTTTCCCTTCCCACACAAAATTTGTCATTATTTTATCCAAATTATCAAAGAATTTCTTGTCTAATTTTATTGGTATCGTTTGGAATAAATAAAGGAGTCTTGGAAGTATATTTGATTTTATCACTACTATCCTCCCCAGTAAAGATAGTCTTAATTTCCCCCATTTATCCAAATCCTCTTTTATTTTCTGGACTAAAGGTTCATAATTATCCTGTTTTATTGTTACTGTTCTAGCTGTCAGATTTATCCCTAAGTATTTGACTTTTTTGACTGCCTGTAATCCTGAATCTTTTACTAATTTCTCTACTTGTTTTGTTGTCATATTTTTTATTATCATATTTGTTTTTTCTTTATTAATTTTTAGGCCTGCTACTTTTCCAAAAGTTTCAATTTCTTTTATTAATTTGGGGGTTGTTTCTATTGGATCTTCTATGAAGAAAACAAGATCGTCTGCGAAGGCTTGGACCTTGTAATCTTCTCTCTTAATCTTTAATCCTTGTATTTCTTTATTTGCCCTAATTCTAATTAACAAATTTTCCAACGTTAAGATAAAAAGTAGGGGTGATAGTCCCTGCCTTACTCCTTTATTTATTCCAAAAAATTTCGTTGGGTCCCCGTTTACCAAAATACATGCTTTTTGGTCCTGGTATATTGATGTTATCATTTTTGTAAATTTCTCACCGAAATTCATACTTTTAATTTGTTGTTTCATAAATTGTGGAAAGGCAGATTTCTTTTCTTTTTCCTCATCAAAAAAGGTAGGTGCAAACAATGGGAAATTTATGACAAATAGCAAAAGAGGAGAGTTCAAGATTTTAAAACACAAAAGAAAAAAAGCTCTATTTAACTAGGGAATTGTAATAATTGAGATACTATTAATTGCATATTGTGTTGAAAGCAGAAATGGTTAGGTTGTGGTTTGGAGGAATATATGGGGGAAATTATTTGGTTTATTATTATTGGTAAATATAATTAATTGATTTGTAAGAAATTGGATTGCATGGAAATAATTGGAATATTTATGTTCATATTGATTAATATACAAAAAAGATAGTTATATAACTAATTGAATTATATTAAAATTTTGAATTTGTATTAAACAACTGTAATATTACATAATTAACCAATGTGAGGATGGATATAAAAATAGATGACAATGGGAAGGGGTATAATATAGAATAGAAGTGAAAAATTGAATTTGATTAAGATTAGAGATGAGGATGAAGGGTAATATTGGTTTTTTTAAAAAATAGATGAGAAATAAATATGGCAAAAAGGAAATATAGAAATTGTAAATTTAATTGAAATGACTAAATACTGTTTAAATTTGTGAACCAGCCAAATACTCTGTTCAAAGAAAATACATTGTATGTTTGTATGTGTGTTTCTAATTATTGCTATTTATTCATATTTGTTCTCTTTTATTCTTTAAAGTTTAACAATTCATTCTTTATCTTAATATCTTTATATTTGTTTGGGGTTGGTTTTCTTCCCTTTCATCTTTTTTATTGTACAGCAATCTTTCTCCTCAAACCTACCACCTCTCTCTTTTCTACTCAGAGGGCTGAAAAAGTTATTTTTGACTGGTCCTCGCACTTTTGACCAGTCCTCGAATTTACGACTGTCCTCACATTTTACAATGGTGAAGAGAAGCAGTTATGAAATGAATGACACGTTTGTTAAGAATGCTATAATGGGCATAAATGATGACCAGTCATAAGTGCGAAGACTGGCCAAAAGTACGAGGACCTGTCAGAAATCACTTTTTTCAGCCCTCTGGGTAGTCCTTTTGTGCACATGGACTACTCAGAAGGCTGAAAAAGTTATTTTTGACTGTTCCTTGCACTTTTGAGCAGTCCTTGAACTTACGACTGTCCTCACATTTTACTTTTTTGCCCTATCTTATCACCATGATGAAGAGAAGCAGCTGTGAAATGAGTGACATGGTTGTTAAGAATGCACGGGCATAAATGTGAGGATGGTCATAAGTGTGAGGACCAGTCAAAAGTGCGAGGACCTATCAGAAATGACTTTTTTCAGCCCTCTGAGCAGTCCCTATAGAATAAAATAATACTATACATAATTTTTATTTATTTATTATATTTGTAAATTGTACTTATGTTGAAATTTTAAAAAATATATTATAGTACTATTTTTGCGTTCTATGAACATTTTTGTTGCTCCATATATACCAAATTTTTAATCAAGCCACCCCCCACCCCCCCGTCAATGGTGTCCCTCTTTACCAATATTAAAATCTGGTCACCTTAACCTTGAGCCCCATCAGGATAGAACTTCTGGCTGTGGCCAGATATGATACAGATAGCTAGATGATAGAGAGAGATGGTAGATAGAGGTAGATGGTAGAAAGACAGACAGACAGATAGACAGTCGATGATAGTGGATGGATGGATGGATGGATGGATGGATGATAGATAGATAGATAGATAGATAGATAGATAGATATAGATTTTTATAAAGGAATACAAATAAAAGCTGAAATCAAAATAAATCCAAATATAATTGTTGTGCCCTCAAAACTTCTTAAATGTCTTCTTAAAAACCTCACTAAAATGCAAAGGAAATATAGAAGCAGTAGTAAAACCCAATAGCAAATCATCTAAAACCTCACCATCAGGAAAATTTAAGACACAGCTGATAGTAAAGTTGAAATTCTTGCCAAAATAAAAATAAAATTAGAAGTATCCTTGTCTCTATAACACTGTTATAAAGCAGCCTTCTGCCGCTTCAAATATATATATTGTTCATTTAGATAGCCACCTATCCCTGGAGAAAATCGGAGGAGAGTTACTTTAACTAGTTCCCATTTATATTTTCTTATATCTAATATGTTATTAATGCTAACTGTATTATTTTTCCAAATCAAGAAGACTATGGTCTTCAAAGGAGTTTAAGAAATGAATTAATTCAATTAAACACTGAACAGAGGAAAATGTTGCTGTAGCATTGTTTTGTCTAAATTGTGTATGTGTATGTGTATGTGTATGTGTATGTGTATGTGTATGTGTATGTGTATGTGTATGTGTATGTGTATGTGTATGTAGGAAGTAGCTTTCCTCAACCTATTTTTGCAAAATTGACATATTTCCCCCTGAAGTTTATCCCCTGATATATTGCACTTCATTATGGTCTAACTATGGAGCTAACTATGGAATTACACATGTTCCATTCCCAAGAAATTGTAGCTCTCTAAATGGCTCTGTTATGATGGCTGATGAGGTTGCTCTTAATGCCGAACCAATGGCTATTTACTGTGCTGAAGCATTGTTTATTAGATAAAAGATATGTTTTGAAAAGTACTACAGAATCCTTTAATGGAGATATGAAAATTCTTCCAATCATCTTTCAGTATACTTTTAACACAAGGATGGCAATGAACTGAAGAGGTGAAGGATGGCCTTGCTCTTGTGGGTGGTGAAAAATTGTATCCCGGGCAGAAGGACAGAGGAAGAGACCTATCATAAACAATTTCTTAAGGTGGGTTCGTAACCCAACAGCATGAAGGCAGTGAAGTCTTCATGATCCTCTGGATGTTCCATATCAAATAAGTTTAACAAACGTGCCATTATTCAGGGCACAAAAGCAAGTTATAATGATACTTTAGAATACTCAAGCTTTGTGGACAGGAAATGGCTCTATTTATCACAAAGAGATAAGCCAGCTTTGTGAGGACTCACATTTCCTATCAAAAGTTTTGTTCAATTGGACAAACATGTTTTCAGTTAAGAGTCAAGGTCTGTTTTCTCCCCAGGAATGGTGAGGCTCTCATAACTGTCTTCAGGTCAGACTTCCAGAAAGGTCCTGACATCTAATGAACTGCTGCCACATCACTCGCACACACACAAAATCACATTAAAGTGTGATTCTGATACGTAAGCTAACTATAGTATACCACTGAATCGAAGTCCGCTTTAAAACTTGTGGAAATAAATGTTGCAACAACAACAAAAATAGCAGCAGCAGCAGTACATCTATTACAATAGTATTTTTAGTAAACCTACCTGATCCAAAAGCCAGAAGTACCAAATCCAGTCAGAGTTATCTACTAGACTGTATGGAAATAACAGCATTGATACAAATATTTCAACCCCATTTTCTTAAAAATGTCCTTGATATCTGTGCAATATTCAAATAAAAAATGGTACTGAAAGCCAAAGTTCTTTGATTCTGGATATGAATCTTGGTGACTTTTACCAAGTTATCTGACCTTGATTCTTTGGGAAAGAGATATAGGAAACTGTTTAGAATTAACTGGTATTTACTTGGGTTTGTTTTTGTTTTTTTACCCAAGAGAGAAAGAGAGAAGAGAGTTTGATTGAAATCTGTGGCATCTGGAAATGCATACCATAAAATGCATTTTAGAAAATGCTGGTTTTTAAAGTCTTCCGGTCCTTCCATTGTTTGCTTGATATCCATAATCCAATGGTACTTTTTGAGATTTGGGTGCTGAGCTGCACACAAGGAAAGTTTTGATTCCCCCCCCCCTTTGTCATCCCTAGCCCCTATTAGTATCCTTTGAAAATTTGCACATTTCTTTTTCTGCAACATATTTATAGTAATGTCAATTTCATGTAAATTTTCACAAATAGGCTTCTTTTGTCTTCTTGAAGAATTTACATACTTCCCTTCTATAATCTAGACATTCTGATTTGCTAGTGACAATGACTGAATCAATGAATGGTCCCCTTAAAAAGGAATTGTATTTTGAAGGCTCACAGTGATGTCAATAGTCCTGCCTTGCAATTCAACACCTGACATAGAAATGTGAATCTGAGGCTTATCTATCCAAATTGGCTGCTAGTCCTGTTATATTGTTCAATCATCTCTAGATATATTAAGGTACTCTCTGTCCAAGGTGGATTATTGCTTCTGGGCATAATTTAAACTGTCTCCAAAATTTATCCAGATAACACAAAAAGTAAAGAAGTTTTCCAAGTGAACTTAATTTCTAATGATTGCATTCAGGCAATTGTATTGTACTGGCAGCATTACAGAAGTAACTTGTTATTGCCATATTCTGGGCTGCCTTTCAGTCTAGTCAACAGCCTTTAAAAAGGTGTCCTGTATCCAATTAAAAATCATATCACTTTTGCTAACTATTGAGGTCAACAAAGATCATCTAGGTGCGATCCCTTGTTCAGGCTTTTAAAACATGGCAGCCTAAAATACTTCCTTTCAGATCTCGATTAATTAATTGATGTCACAAAGGGACCAGGTTGTCTGTTATGGACAAACAAATCATAGGAGCAAAGTAATAGAAATTATTTTTTATCAAAAAAAGTGCTCAAGTGAGATGATAGAATGAATTCATGGTAAGTGTTTCATTTTATTTTTTCCCTTCCATTGTCTTATTCTTGGAGACTACTTGGACTAGTCCCTGCAATTTTTTTGGCAAGGTTTTTCAGAAATCTTTTGCCCTTGCCTCCTTCCTAAGGCTGACAGAAAGTGACTGGCCCAAGGTCACCTAGTTGGCTTTGTTCCTAAGACAGAACTAGGATTCATGGTCTCCCAGTTTCTAGCCTGATTTCCTAACCACTACACAAAACTTGCTTTCTTTTCAGCATAACAATGCAAATTTATGTTCCAACCACAAATGTAAAAAATGCTAAGCATTCTATCTGACTTCCAACATTTTGCCAATAAAATGCACACATACAATTATATTAAACATAGGCAAATGGAATGTTAAAATATGAAATAGACTAACAACTGAAATATCATGAGAGTAAGATACAAGAAATTAATCACATGAGTAATAGTTACGACAGTATATTTTGATGCATATGGCAAATATAATTTTTCTAACAACTTGAAAGACAGTTATGTACATGGGCATATCAGATGAATTGAATCAACATTACATTTATAAGCAAAATGGGGGAATTCTATTCAGTCAACAATAAGACCTGGAATTGACTGCGACTCAGACCATGAACATTTTTTCCCTAAAATTCAGTTTAAATTAAAGTAAACAAAGAGAACCATGAAGGTACCATCTCAGCAATATTCCAGATGAGCATATGGTGAAGATAAAGAGCAAATAATGGAATAGATTTAATAAACAGAGTGCCTGAAGAATTCTTGACTGAAATTCACAATATCATTAAAGAGGAAACATTCATAAAATGTTTTATACTGGGGGGGGGGGCACAAAAAACGGCAAAATAGCTATTGTCTTGATACCCAGAAAATTGTTATGGAAAGACAAGGAGCAAAAGGCAACAGCAACAGAGGAATATGTGCATGACTAAATTCCCAATTCCAGAGAAAAGGTGAGGATCTTTATCTAAATGAATAACCCAAAGAAACTGAGAACTGCAATTGAACAGGAATACAAACACATGTGGGGAAAGGCTATGTAAAAGTACAGATACATCAAATTGATAACAAAGGCATATACTGTCAAGGCCACCGTCTTTCTGATCTTAGCATATGGTTGTGTAACAGGGTCATCAGAAAGGCAGAAGAAAATTGATACCTTGGATCTGTGTTGCTAAGGAAAATTATGGAGAGTACCTTGAACAGCAAGAAGAAGAAATCATTTACTACCAGATGAAGCAACACCAGACCGATGACTAATAATAAAGGTGAAGCTTCATTACCTTCAGCTTCACCATATTGTGAAAGTAACAATAATTGGAGAAGACCCTGATACCTAGAAAAAACAAAGACAATGGAAAAAGCTTGATTGATGGCTAGAGGCTATCACTAATGACATAAGCAGGAGCTTACCAGAAGCTATAGAAGTAGTTATTGACAAGCAAACTTTAAAAAAACAATGTCTGTCAGATCACGAAAAGTCACATGTGATTGACAGCTGAACAAGAACATATTATACTGAGAAAGGGCTCCAAAAATAAATTACCTTTCATTTGTGTTGGTTTTGCAGAATTGGATTTAGCAATTTCCAATCCATTATCTCGAAAAAGGACTTCTTTATACTTATCTGCATAAACCAAAGCATAATTCTCACTACTCGGCAGATTTTAAAGATTCCCAAAACAGAAAATAAAGGAGAGAGGAGTGAACGCAGCTCTACACTACCGTTTGCAGTACTTTGGATTTAATTTCAAAGAGATGCTTTGGAATGTCTGGGATGCTGCAGAGAAACCTCTTTGTAGCATCTTCATGACCTTGGAAAAAGACACAACCGCTTTAATAGCCATAGAAGGTCCCGCACTATGATCCTGTGCACTCTGAAATACTTTTTCCAAATGAAATCCATCGCATTGCACGGCCTTATTGCATACTTCTGTCCAATAAAAAATTATTGATTATATCATTGATACTGATATTCATATAAATTATTTTTATATTTTAGATTTTTGGGAAAAGAATAAAAAATGCCATCCAATTAACATTTCCATACAAGTAATGTTTAAAAGAATAACTAGTTTTGTCAATAAATTTTATCAAACACTGCTTTGCATCTAATTAAACTGTTACAGCAGGAGCAACCTTTGCTTTATTTAAAGTTATAAGACAATCTTACCAGTGGGGGGTTTCAACCAATGTTACCACCAACTCACTTCGCTTGCACGTACGGCAAACTTGCACTTTGCGCAAGCTCATTGAATTTCAGAACAGCTGAGGCACGGCAATCTGCTCTGCTGCACCTATCAGCTGGGCTAAAAATGAACTAATATAGGTAGGTATAGCGCAGGGGCGGGCAGGAGGGCCCAACTGATGGTTGGAGCAAACCGGTTTGGTCTCACCTCACCAACTCCACTACCCACTCGCCCGAACTGGGGAGAACCGGTAGCAACCCACCACTGAATCTTATATAGTCAGCTCATTGTCCAGGACAGATAGACCCTGCTTCATCAAACACATCAAATATACTGCTAATTTCTGAAGCAAAGATGCCAGATTCGAACATATGAAACTTGAAGCTGACAAAAAGTTTAAAAGTTGATAAATGAAGGTACGGGCAAATGGCTAGAACGTCTGTCACATTGATTCTCCCACACTGTTATAACAAATGTATATTACTAGGCTTTTTCCCATTCGGCATCCAGTAATTTCCCTTGTACAGAAGCCTAGGTAACTCTATCCACGTTTATTAATATGCTCATTTTACAATCGATACATTAGAAAAAAAGATCCTCTTCATCAGCTCCCAAAAGCTGCTGAAATTACTATTCTCCACCCTGGCATTAAAATCTCCAACCAACAGCAGTTAAACTGAGCTTAAATGAATTTATCTGCTTCAAAAACAGATCCCAGGTGTGTTAAAGAAAACCTTGATCTGGAAAAAGGGAAATGTAAACATTCATGATGACAAAGGATCAAGTACTACAGTTGCCTAGTTTCAGATTAGCTGGACCTGATATTTGTGTAGCAAATGCTATTTTGAGGAGACTAGTATAGCTGGACTTCTGATAGTGTGCCCCCTGCTTGCATTTGGACTGGGAGTGTCCATACTTTATATCTTGAGTTCAAACTATGGAAGGGGTATTTCTTTTGTATCCAGGTTTTCTTATGGCTAGTTTTCCTTCTGGCTTTTGTTTTGGCTAGTTTGGGGCATATACTGTAAGAACCTCTATTATGTTGAGAAGGGGCAATTCTACCCTGAGAAAGGAGAATGAGAGTCTAGAAGAAACTCTACTAGATTGCTCTAGAATTCATCTTTTCCCTTAGCTTTGCATCTTCAGCTACTGAGATCCGAATAGGATTGTTATAATTCCTACAGCTCTTTGGGTACAAGGGGTATGAAAAGAGTTTTCATAATTACTCCTCCAGGACGTTCTAAGGCAGGAGTCTCCAAACTTGGCAACTTTAAGACTTGTGGACTTCAACTCCCAGAACTGAGGAATTCTGGGAGTTGAAGTCCACAAGTCTTAAAGTTGCCAAGTTTGGAGATCCCTGTTCTAAGGTGATGGCCTACCTCCAAGTCTGAAGAGGCATGTTCTTTTCTGTTTCCTCTTTAGACGGGGAAAGGTTTTTATCTTTTTTTTGCCTGACATTGATTATGGTATCCTACACCTGCTTTCTTCTCAGCATGGAAGATGGAACATAATTCTTTCATGAAGAGCAGTTTCCACAAATAATTTATGCTCTTAGAGAGCAACAGGTATTTACAGCTACTTGCCCTTTACTTTAGCTTTTAACTCAGTGCTCCCTTTCTGTCTCCTAATAAACTTTACATAGCCCCCACTCACTCTAGAGGGAGGCATGAAAGCTGATGCAAATTTTTCATCAAAGTTGTTTTTCCATTGAAGGAGTCTTTACAGTTCCTAATTGCCCAAGAGTGTATAACCAAAATTAGGCCTTCACAGGTGTGAGCTTACATCAACACACCATGTTTTGAATGACACCATGATCCAAGGGTATGACCTTTTTCTTCTTATTTAACATTTTAAAAATCCACATGGTCTTCCTCAAATGAATCAGTATATCACTGGGCAGAACTGGGTACATGCTGAAAAGCTATGCCTGCACTCCTCTGCTATCAACAGAAGTCTTCAACCAGGTTTCTGGTAACTGATCAGTCTAGCCCAGTCCAACTCACATTATGATTAACTGGCTCTTCTAAGAAAAAGCAAAGTCAACCCCAGAACATAGTTATTCTGCCACTGGTCTTTGAGCATCATCTCCCAACTCCTTATCAGGATTCCATGCTACTATTCGAGCACAACTAGCATTACCATGTTTATCAGTTAAAGCATGGGTGTCAAACTCACGGTGTGATGTTGTTGTCATGTGACGTATCACGTTTTCCCCTTTTGCGGAGCTGGGGTAGGCGTGGCCTGCATGTGCTGCATTCAGACCACAGGCCACCAGTTTGACACCCCTGATATCAGATATTACATGGAGAGCCAATGCTGTCTGTTACAACAGTGTCAATATCTTATATTAGCAAGCAAAGTTTAGACACCCTAGGTCAGAGGTGGGCAACTATTGTGACTTCTGGACCTCTGGACTTCAACTCCCAGAATTCCTGAGCCACCATGGCTCAGGAGTTGAGGTCCACGGATCATAAAGGGGCCATAGTTGCCCACCACTGCCCTAGGTGATTTTAAGAAGCTGTTGAGTTCTCATTATAACTTGCATCCCATTTAACTCATCTGAATTTCTGTATGATGAGTCTGAACATATAGCTCAGGCTGCCCAAGGAGCTGCTGATACAGTTCTACAGAGAAATTATTGAGTCTATCATCTGCACGTCTATAACTGTCTGGTTTGGCACTACAACCAATCAAGACAAACACAGACTTCAACGGATAATTAGAATGGCAATTGCTACCAAACTGCCTTCAATTGAGGACCTATATACTGCACCAGCCAGGAAGAGGGCTGTGAAAATATCTACAGACCCCTTGCATCCTGGACATAAACTGTTTCATCTTCTATCCTCAAAACAATGCTATAGGGCACTGCATGTCAGAACAACTAGACACAAGGACAGTTTTCCCTCCCATGCCATCACTCTGCTAAACAACTAATTCCCACAACATTGTCAAACTATCTAGAAAGGCAGTATTACCATCATTATTCTCATCTTCCCTAGTCCCTATCTCCTTATCTTCTTATGACTATAACTTTGTTGCTTGCATCTTACGATTTATATTGTTTACTTAGTATCCTAGTATGATTTATGTTGATTGCTTATTTAGTATCCATGACTATCACTAAGTGTTGTATCTAATGTTTTATGATGAATGTATTTTTACAATGACTATGATAATGATCTATCACTATTGTTGTATGTACACTGAGAGCTTATGCACCGGAGACAAATTCCTTGTGTGTCTAATCACACTTGGCCAATGAAGAATTCTAATTCTAATTCTAATTCTAATTCTAATTCTAATTCTAATTCTAATTCTAATTCTAATTCTAATTCTAATTCTAATTCTAATTCTAATTCTAATTCTAATTCTAATTCTAATATAGACAAATACCTCATATTAGAGATTTGCTGAGGGAATTCATTTGCATAGATTTCCTTGAATTTGACCCTCCTCTTCAAGTTCACCTGAATCATTCAATGAGATTCCTTCTTTTTCTTTAATCAAAGATAATGGGTCAGAAGCCGGAGCAAAATCACCCCAACTTGAGTTAATGCAGCAAAACTAGTCTGCCTAGGCTGCTGAGTAAATGTATTTACCTAGAGCAAAAAGCATGATTGCACCCCAAAAAAACGGCTTGAAGGAGGGATCAAAGTCCACATAGCAGGAAAGGGCAGCACAGCTGGTAAACAAGCTGGAGCCCTTCAACTACAAGCAGCAGAGATCTTCACCCTGGTTCTGGCTGAAAGCAAAGCTTAGAGCCCAAAAAAGAATGCTGATTTTCAAACATCTGTCAAATCAATAAAACAGAAATCAGAGAAAGGGATGGGACCACCAATAACTACAACCCAAACCTTCTTCAATTACTAATAGCAAAAGTCTCCGTCCTGCCCCAAGATCCAGGGGGAAATAAGGTTTTTATAGGGGCAGGCCAGCTAGCTCAGGGTCTCCAACCTTGGCCACTTTAAGCCTGGTGGACTTCAACTCCCAGAATTCCCCAGCCTGCTAAGCTAAACTAAGCTGGCTGGGGAATTCTGGGAGTTGAAGTCCCCCAGGCTTAAAGTGGCCAAGGTTGGAGACCACTGAGCTAGCAGATAAATCCAAGCCACATCAATTTCAGTAATCAGCATTGGAGGAGGGGGATTAAATATTAGACAGGATGGAAAAATAATGGACTGAAAAAATAAAAAGAGGTTAAATTAACTTTAATTTTAGCATCTAAAAATTTGATGGCTTTCGCAGATGATTTAGTTACCGTGGATTTCCCTCAATGAAGGAAGTTGTGCTAAAGATATCTGCACGATGGGAATATTCTCTCTCTTTTTTTTAGGCAGATGTGAACATCCTATAATATGATAAACACAAAACTCTTTGAGAGATATGTCAAAAGGAGATATGTCAATGCATTTCCATGAGACTGATGGTTCTACATAACTGAACATTGCTTTTTCCGACCAGCTTTTTACCGTGGAAGAAACATGTCTGTCCTCCATAGACTTCCTTGAATAATCAGAATGAATATCTTTCTCTCTGATGCTCGTAATATTTATTTATTAAAATAATATCACAGCTAATCTTACAACTGACAGGTTGGTTAGAACAGGAAAACCCAAACCCCAATCCATAATAATATTTTTTTAAAAAAATCATTGGCAAAAAATGCAGCAATCTGCCAAAAAAAAAGAGCGTTAAATAAGAACAAAATGCATGCACAATCCATTCAAAGCAACCATAAGCTTTACCTGCTGATGAGCTCTTCCAAGGATATATCTTAATTGTAAATCTCAAAACCTTTGAATTGAAGACTCGAGGCTATCTGGACCTGTTCCCAAAATGAAAGAAAATCCAATGTGCCCTCTTGTAAATAAATATCTGCAGACAGACCAAGTATCTTACACAAGGAAGTCTAGAGAGGCAATGGGATACTCTTTTTCCAATCTTCCAGTGATCTAGTATGATCGTGTTTCCTAATGCATAAGTCTAGTAGTGAGTAATGCTTAATTAACTTTTTAAAGGTTTTTCATTACAGCATTTTCAATAGCATTCCCCCTCTTCTAATTGGGAAGTCATGTTTTTCGTGTTATCAAGTCTAGTTGGAATTGTATCAGCAGATATTTGGAGCACACCCATCAAATCTAATTCTTTAAATGCATGGTACATGTTTTATTCATGTCTTTAAGATAAAACTTTCCTCTTTCATCATTTGTGTCAGATGAAGGAGGAGAAAATGGCACTGCCACAGGACTCAATTTCAGGCTTTCCTCCCTTTGAAGACATCTAGACAAACTATAAAATATATGCCAGTAAGATCAACAACAACAAAAAATTACTCAACTTGTTTATCAGTTCTATGGAAGGAATTATTCAGTTCCCTCAACACAAAAGGCAGAAAGCAACAAAAATAAAGGGACAGGGTGTCCACAGGAAAGAGTCAAAAAAGTCAACGTGATTGTGCAGTGTGTGGCCTGCTCCCTTACAAATGCATCACAAAGAATATCAAACGCAAGGAGGCTTTAGCTATGCAGTCACAACCATCATCTTGTCAGCCCTGCTAGGTCAACCAGATAGGAAACATAGTCAAATGAGCTAATTCTACTTTCTTGCCAATGTTACATTAACAGAATTTAGCAAATCTGAAAGTACAAATCTCCCTCTGTCACTTTTAACTGCCGAATCCATTAGGGCGGCTCCTTCCTAAATTGATTTCTCTGACCATTAAGCAATAGCAATAGCACTTAGACTTATATACCACTTCATAGTGCTTTGAGCCCTCTCTAAGCAGTTTACAGAGTAAGCACATTGTCCCCAACAATCCGGGATCTCATTTTACTGACCTCAGAAGGATGGAAGGCTGAGTCAACCTTGAACCAGTCAGTATTGAACTGCTGGCAGTTGGCAGAATTAGCCTGCAATACTGCATTCTAACCACTGTGCCAACATGGCTTTGCGAGCTCCTCCCTCTGTTGTCTGATTGGTTCCCTAGGCAGCATTCTCTTCCCATTATCTCTCAAGTTCAATCTCACATACAGTACAATCGCATCCAACGCTGGTGAATGATCTTGAGAAGGAGAGTTGTAATGAATAAACATTGATTTGCTTCTTCATTCCTAGATGACAACAAGTTTGGGTAGAATTTGGAATATGTGTCAAGCAGCAGAAGAATCTTCTTATGAAGCTTGAACTATCTGAACTAAGCAGAAGGGCTCTTTCTTTATGTGGATAACATTTGAAATGAAGTGATTTTTTTATCTTTCAGAAACAGTAGTAAAGGAAAAAATCCATCAATGGCAGAGCAGTGATTCTGACCTAGAAAAGGACCAGAAGATATCGGTATTGGGGCGGAAGGAGAAAGGGGGAGAGGCAAGTGCAAAAATGTGCCTCACATTCTCCTGACACAAAGTCCACTCCTTATCTACTAGTGTGCAACATTGCACTGCATTATGATATCACAACATACATTTCCTCATTTTGGCTTCCGGGTTAGATACATGTACTAGGTTGAAAAGTTTCATAGATTTATGTGTTCATATTTACTTTGAATGAACAACTTGTTCCAGGAGTTTGGAGACTTAAAAAACCAAATAACATGGGAGAGAAGTCATGTTCTTCTCTACATGACATAATTTGAGATGATTGAGGTGTCTTATTAAATAGTCTCACATCAGAAAAGCATAAATCCCTCCCCTAACCCCATCGCCTCTCTGCCTCCTCCCATGAATGGCTACACGACCTAATCTCATTTCAATTAGGAGTATGCAGATTGGTGTAAATTAGGTCTGGTTTGCTGCCCACTTTAGAGGGACAGATTTTCATTCTGCTAGGTTTTTCTCTAGATTTAGAGAAAGAAAGCGGGGGGGGGGGGGGGCAACCCGATAGAATTTGTTGGTTTCTTTTAGAGGCAGAAAGGATCCACTTACATTTAAAAATGTATGAAGTGGTCAGAGCTCTTGGCTTGTTCTTTTTTTTATATAGCAAAAATATCTTCTATGCTTATAGCAGTACAACACTCTCTTTAGAAACTATTTCTCTTTTACAACATTTCTGACGTACTAGAGAGAAATAAGTCACAATCTAAATCAATCAGAATAGAGTTGGAAGGGACCTTGGAGGTCTTCTAGTCCAACCTGGACTAGAAAGACCTCCCTAAACCATTTCAGATAAATGGCTGTCCAGTCTTTTCTTAAAAACCTCCAATGATGAAGCTCAACTGTCTGGAACCCGCACTGCATATCGGACATAAACACAATTGAGAGAGTCCAGAGATATTTTACAAGAAGAGTCCTCCATTCCTCTAACCACAATAAAATACCTTATGCTACCAGACTCCAAATTTTGGGCTTAGACAACTTAGAACTACGCTGACTTCAGTCTGACCTAAGCATAGTACATAAAATTATCTGCCACAATGTACTTCCTGTCAATGACTACTTCAGCTTCAACCACAACAATACAAGAAAATAATAGATACAAACTCAAGGTAAACCACTCCAAACTCGATTGCAGAAATTATGACTTCAGTAACAGAGTGGTCAATGCCTAGAATGCACTACCTGACTCTGTAGTTTCTTCCCCAAATCCCCAAAACTTAACCTTAAACTGTCTACTGTTGACCTCACCCCATTCCTAAGAGGTCTGTAAGGGGTGTGCATAAGTGCACCAGCGTGCCTACTGTCCCTGTCCTAATATTTCTTTTTTACTTACTCTTTTCATGTATTCAAGTTATGCTTATACTTTTACCTGTTATCTTATATATGCTTGACAAAATAAACTTATGACTTATGACCTACAACTTCTAAAGGCAAGCTATTCCACTGGTTACTTGTTCTTGGCTGTTAGGAAAATTCTCCTTAGTTCTAGGTTGCTTCTCTCCTTGGTTAGTTTCCATCCAGTGGTGGGTTGCCCCCAGTTTGGACCAGTTCACAAGAACCAGTAGAAAAACGGGTGGGAGGCTCCACCCACTGACCCCAACATCATCAGGAAGCGAACCGGTAGTAAAGGCAAGTACAACCCACTCCTGTTTCCATCCATTGTCCTGCCTTCAGGTGCTTTGGAAAATAGGTTGACACCCTCCTTTTTGTGGCATCCCCTCAAATACTGGAATACTGCTATCATGTTATCCCTAGTCTTTCTTTTCTCTAGACTGTTTGGGACTGTTCTGGTTCATTTAGCTAAGCCCTCAGGAAGGAAGAGTGTAGCAGAACTTGGAGCCTGTTTAAGCACATTCCTCACTCATGATAAACTTGCAATTTTGGTTTGCCATATTATAGCAGCTGAATGCAACCATTATCTCTCAGCCTAACCTTCAATTGTAAGATTGTTGTGAGGATAAAGATGTGAGTGGGGGAGACCCAAATGCACTTGATTGATAAATAATCCATAGATTGTGTATGGCACAAAAAAGCCAGTAAATTTGTATACTAAATAGCTTGAAAAAATAGTTTAATTATAGTAGTAAAATGTTCTTTCTTGTTTCTTTTTTTTTCTTTTTCGTTTTGGAAATAGTATATCCAAATATATGGTTATTTTCCCACAAGTATACATTTGCAAAGTATCTGGTATTAATTTCTACACTTTGGGATTTTGTAATATTTTTAGTTGAAAAGAAATGCAGAATACTTGTGCGATAAAGAAGAATTCAAGTAGCCATAAAAGCATGCTTCTTTTAGAGAGGAGTGCTGACAAGTCTCCCTTTATTACAACATTGTGCAAGACGTCACTATAATTAACTTAGTGGCAAGATTTTTGCAAGATGTAGAAGTTACTCATACGAATGAGCTGTCAAGTGTTGGCTTGCCTGATCCAAATAACCCAGAACTTTCAATGGAGCAATCGAAGACAATGACTTTATTTATTTTTATCCTGCGTTTATTATTTTTTATAAATAACTCAAGGCAGAAAACATATCTATATTCCTTCCTCTTCCCATTTTATGCACAAAAGTGAACCACTACAGTTGTTAAGTTAGTAACATGGTTGTTGTGAATCCGGCTTCCCCGTTGACTTTGCTTGTCACGAGGTCACAAAAGGTGATCACATGACCCCAGCACACAGCAGCAGTCATAAATACATGCCAGTTGCCAAGCGTTCAAATTTTGATCACATCACCATAGGGATGCTGCAATGGGCATAAGTGTGAAAAACAGTCATAAGTCACGTTTTTTCAGTGCTGTTGTAACTTTGGTCACTAAATGAATGGTTGTAAATTAAGAATTACCTGTATGTGATTATTTAGAACGCCCCATCCAAATTATTTATTCCCATGTGCAATCACAGTCACATATGTGAAAGGATTCTGTGCCAGGAAGGCGAGCTGATTCTTATAGAAGATATGCTGAATGGCTTCATTCAGAAGGACAATTTGTCCCCAGGATCATATTCAATTTATTTGTGATTGAAAAAGCCTGGATTCTCCTGACAGGATAGGTAACAACCATGGGGCTTCCTTTAGAGGTGTGTAAATGATTGTAAGATTCAAGGTGGTTATTTGGCTTGATGTTTGGAAGATTTCCTGTGGCTTAATCAGTTTTGACATCTGAATTCCGCACAATAGGAAGGAGCTGAAGTTTCAAAATGGAATGGATGGATCATCCCAGAATTAAATTAAAGGAGTAAGTAGTGTTGGCCAAACTGATAATAGCTCCTGAGGAGACACATCTCGCTCGTTGCATACCTGACAAGATATACACATTCCCTAGGTAGTGAAGCAAGCCACACGTGCAAGCAGATCACAGCTGCTCTCCCTCCAAATATTGGTAGAGAGGAATAAATAGTCCTAGCAAATGAAGCATACAATCCAGCTAGAAACTCTCCAGAAAGAAGTCACAGGTTTCCTATTATGTTCATGAGATTCCCACGACCTGGGTTTTTGTCAACTGGTGAATTTGGACAGCAACTGGGTTTGTGGTGGTGGTGGTGGTGGTGGGAATGGACATTCCTTCAATTCAAACAGATTAACTTCCTCAGCCGTGCTGCTTGAAAATTAGTTGTGTGCAAATTCCATTTCATAACTTCTGAGAATCTCCTCTTATGTCAGTCATCGGCCATTTTGTACTGGCACTGTCTAGATCAGTGTTTCTCAACCTTGAAGATTTTAAGACAGGGGCACTTCAACTTCAATTTCCCAGCAAGCATGGGATAGTTGCTAAGTGAGTTTTGTCCCATTTTACAACCTGTCTTGCCACAGTTGTTTCAGTGAATCATTACAGTTGTTAGGTTAGTAACCCGGTTGTTAAGAGCATCTGGCTTCCCCATTGACTTTGCAAAGGTGTTCGCATGATCTTGGGACACTGCAACTGTCATCAATATAATCCAGTTGCCAAGCATCCAAATTTTGATCTCGTGACCATGGGGAATGCTGCAAAGTGTGAAAAACAGTCATAAGTCAATTTTTTACAAGGCTGTTGTAACTTTGAACGGTCACTAAACAATGGGTGGTAACTTGAGGACTACCTGCATCAACTGCTTCCTAATGATCCCTTATAGTGATTTTCATGAGTAAAAAGCAAAGGACCTTCTGGAAAACTAGAATGATCACGAAAATGCCTCTTGCTACCAAAAGCTTTGTTTCTTGTCAGGATATACCTGGGCACAAAATTCTATGTATGAGAAAGGAAAAGATACAACATCAATCAATGAACCAACAGAGCAGATAAAAAGGCTTTCAGTATTTTTGAGTTTCTACCGAATCTTTGCAGTTTGCCCTTGAGCCCATTTATGTCCATCATTTGCTGCAGCTTTCATACCAAGTTCGATTGGCAGATTCCAGAGATCCTTTTGTATGGCGCACGATTCAAACTCAGTTAGTCCCCACAAACCCCCTTCTCTGTTGTTATCTCAAGGCTGTAGGAAACGGGCCCAGGTTCATACAGGACCCAACCCAGAAATTTCTTTCCCCCTTATTCATCTCAATGGTGAATGGTATGAATTTCAAAAGCTCACACGATAGCCTGAGAAAGTGTGCTACGCTTCATAAAAAAAATTGTCTTGCTGTTCTTGCAGTGAACCCAACAATCTGTCAAGTCTTGCAAGAAGGAATGGGCCAAGGAAGACTGTTTTCTCTACGTTCTTCTTGTGCAAAAGCACTGTGTTCTTAAGTTGCTATAAGCCAAGGGTGTCAAACTCAAGGCTTGCAGGCTGAATCTGGCCAGCGGGGTGCTTAAAACTGGCCTGCGGGACCGGCCTGGAATTAGCAAAGGTGCCTGCAGTGCCTCTGGAAGCCAAAATGGGGCATGGGAGGTGCAAGCAGCCCCCCTACAACCTGTTTTGGCCAGCAGAGTTCATTCCGTCTTTCTCCCCCCCCAGCCCACAGAGGAGAACTACAATGTTGATCCGTCCCACAAAGAAATCCAATTTGACACCCCTGCTATAAGCTATTCACTATTACAACTGTGCATATCTTTTGGGTGTTTTAAATCTTCTTCTTAATAGCATCACGGTGTATCATAAAACGTACTGCTAAAGTTTAATAAGACAGTTCTGATCAGATTCCTGTATTTTAGAATGATTTGTCCTTTCAATTAAAACCAGGCCGTTGGAGAGAACATATAGGAAAATATAACTTTTGAAATAATTTTTAAATGCCTAAAAAAAAAGTAGCAGGCATTTATCACTGGTGCATTAGAAAGAGCAAAAATATCAACGGAGTATGACGTCATATTTATTCTTATCTCCATCAGAAGACAAAGGGTCTCTATTGCATGTGATTATAAATGCACAGTAGATTTTTTTTTTTAAAAAATCTCCAAATGAATATACATCATGATATAGAAAAACAAACACCAAAAGATCTGTAAAGCCTCTGAAGTGTAAGAAACAGTACAGAATATAGAGCCTTTCCAGTTCTTCTCTCTGGAGAGACACGTTAGGCTTCTTAATACAGAAAATGAAGGTTTTGTGTATTAATGCTACAAGTTGTAGGCTTCTCAGATGTAAAGGATACCCCTCCTCTTGCAGCTTTAAAATTATACCTCCCTCTTTTACAAGGCTGTGCACCAGTGGTGGGATTCAAATTTTTTTACTACCAGTTCTGTGGGTGTGGCTTGGTGGGCGTGGCATGACTTGGTGGGCGTAGCAGGGGAAGGATACTGTAAAAGTCCCATTCCCTCCCCACTCCAGGGGAAGGTTACTGCAAAATCCCCATTTCCTCCTGATCAGCTGGGACTCGGGAGGCAGAGAATAGATGGGGGTGGGGCCAGTCAGAGGTGATATTTACTGGTTCTCCAAACTATCCAAACTTTCCGCTACCGGTTCTCCAGAACTGGTCAGAATCTGCTGAATACCACCTCTGCTGTGCACCCAGAGACGATCACAAACAGATTTTGGAGCAGCCATTCTTTCATGGTCTTTTAACGATGCAGAAAGCAATGCTCTGTTTGGGCTGCCTCGCATTATGAAGACCCTCTTACAAAGTACTATCGGGTAGCAAGACAGCAGGATTTCTGAGGAAGGATCACAAGGGGCAACAGCCATTTGTTTCAAAGGATGAAGAAAAGTCAGTGCAGTCCTGGATTACGGCTATTTTGTCCTAAACAACACTAGGGCTTCTCTGCTAGGTTATGGATTCTAATCATCTGTTTTTCTTTCCATTTTAGTGATAGTACATTTTTCCAGCATCCGACCTGCAAGAGGAATATATATATATATATATATATATATATATATATATATATCCTAACACAAATCAATAAAGAGGGAGGGAGGGAGGGAGGGAGGGAGGGAGGGAGGGAAGGAAGGAAGGAAGGAAGGAAGGAAGGAAGGAAGGAAGGAAGGAAGGAAGGAAGGAAGGAAATCTAAAGTGCAGAAAGAACCAATAAAAAGAAATAGAAGCAGCTTTTGATTTCCTTTCCAGCATATCTAATTCCGACTACAAAATTACCTTTTACGCTATGATTTTAAAAAGCTTTTTCAATTATCCAGTTTTTGTTCTAACCACCGAAACCACAAATCCTAAGTGCACTTTTTCCCATTCATGGGAAAAATCTGTTTCTAGTCAGCTATAAATGTAAATATTGTTTTTCTCTCTGATCAAATAAATGAATTTAACTACCTCTGCAAGTTCCGTCATCTTCAGCAATCATTCCTCCATTGTGGGTACTGTAGCGTCGAACCTTTCCATTTTTGAGCATATAATAAACCTGCTATAGTTATACAATGTGGGTCATTTTCTGAGGATTACTTCAACAGCAGGCAAGGTAGCCTGAAGGCTGCACATGATCCTCAGTACACATTTGGCAACTGGCACAGTTCAACTCACTCTTCTCTGCTCCCAAGCTACTCAGAGGAAGAGCCACTGAGAGAGGCTTTAATATACCCCAGCCTTAGTCCTAATGCAACTAAGGTTGGATTCCTCCTCAAACCCAAACAATATGATGCCTTCTTGTGGACTATTGGGGGTGGGGGAAGTCCTCCTTTACATAATCCAGAGAGAGTCATGTGCACCCAACCTACCAGTCTAACAGATGTTGTAATCTGTGTAATAGATTCTACTAGATGGTGTACTTTAACTACAGCTCCCCATAACCTTCATTTTTTGTCCTTTTTACAAAGGTGAAACTTGTAAGGAACCCTTCTGCTTTTTGTGTGACACTCATCCCTACCAGCTTCCTCTCAAGCCCTTGGCAGTTCATCTGTAAGTACTTAAGAATGGATGAGATTCATAGAAGATGGATCTATGAGAGAGTATAGAAGATGGCCTTGAACGATAGAGGGAAGATAAACGTGGCTTTAACCCAGACCAAGAAAGTGGTTTGTGAAAACACCACAGACAACACATACATGTGCGCATGCACACACCATTGTATGAAGATAAAAGAGGGAGGAAGGGAAGCACATTCAGATTTGGGAGATATTGTTACTCTAGCTATTGTAATAAAAGTAGCTCTAGAGCTGTGGCGGTGCAGTGGTTAGAATGCAGTATGGCAGGCTAATTCTGTCAACTGTCAGCAGTTCGATACTGACTGGTTCAAGGTTGACTCAGCCTTCCATCCTTCTGAGGTCAGTAAAATGAGGACCCAGATTGTTGGGGGCAACATACTGACACTGTAAACTGCTTAAAGAATGCGGTAAAGCACTATGAATCTATATAAGTCTAAGTGCTATTGCTATTTAGGTCCATATAGGATTGACATCGATATACCTACCACCCTGTAAATCTCTGCAAGCATTTTCCTTCTTTATTCAGAGTAAAGAACTAAGAAAGGATTGTAAGGTGCCGAAGGGTCAATGAGTTTTGGTCAGAAATACCGCTATAGCAAGACTGCAGGTTACAGATAGAACTGTAAGCATATGCACTCAAAGGTATTTAATGCAGTCCTATTGCACATCTTCACCTTGAATGTGCAGAGATCCCTGCAAGGAACAGTGTATATGCATATGCTAGAGTGGGTATCCAGAAGCACACTCCATTGCCATTTAGCCCCATGCACACATGTAAGTAAATACCTGTGTTGGACTTAAGACATCACACATGCCTTCACAGATTTATTTTTTTGGTTACAAATGTTTTATCTTTTTCCATATCGGAGTAGGAATGACAGACTAGCACATCTGGAAAACACCAGGCTTAGAAGACAACATTCCCCTATTAATTATTCTGTCTTATACCTTTCCCGGCAGGTCCTTTCATCACTATCTCCATGGAAACCTCTGATGCAATCAGTCATTCTCTTAAATCACCATTTGAGCATAACTAGTGGATAAAAGCAATAAGATCCTCAGAGATGTTTTTCGTGGTCTTGGATCCAAAAAAGAGCAGACTGGAGGATGAGTTTCCTGTTGCCATCTTCCCCAACAGCCCTTACCCACAGAAAAGCTGCTTGTCTAATCTTGGAGGACCCTCTCATCTGTGTCCCATCCCATCATAACTTTACTCCTTAGGAACCAATTGTGGGTGATCTATTGCAGGGGTGGGTTTTAAATTTTTTTACTACCGGTTCTGTGGGCGTGGCTTATTTTGTGGGCGTGGCTTGGTGGGGGTAATGTGACTGGGTGGGCTTGGCCAACTTTTATTTTTTTTTACTTTTAAAAGCATTTTTTTCTACCACCTTAAGAGGTTGCAGGAAAAAAATGCTTTTAGAAGCTTTTGATGATCAGGCAACTCAGCTGGGATCGCCAGAGGCTTTTAAAGGCATTTTTTTTTCTACAACCTCTTCAGCCAAAGAAGTTGTAGAAAAAATGCTTTTAAAAGTTAAAAAAAAAGCCTCTGATGAGGTGGGCGGGGTAAGCGAGCGGTGACCAGGCCGGGGACCGGTTTGGGGGCGTGACCAGCCAATGTTATTAGCAGTTTACTGAACTACTACAAATTTTTACTACCGGTTCTTGTGAACCGGTGCAAACCGGGAGCAACCCACCACTGATTTACTGAATGGAAAAGGATCAGACAATTGTAATTCATTATCTACCAGCGTATTTATGGATCCAAACCATATAAAGATTAATTTTTTTTTGTAAATGTACAAATATATGTCCACTGTATTCATACTGTGAAGCAGAAATTGCATTTTCAAATTTTATAAATTCTGGTTAAATATATTGAACAGTTTTAATGCTCCGCATCATTTCACTTTTTAATGTTTTCTCATCATTGTTATCATTTCATTCATTCAAATCCCAAAGGTGCATTTCCGAAAGGCAACAGGACTTTCTTGGTTTTTTTCCTTGAAAATCTTTCGCTTCTCATCCAAGAAATTTCTCCGGTTCTGACTGAATGGTGGGGAATGGAAAGGACTGACTGCATATTCTTTGTAGTCAACTGGTCATTAGCACTCTGAAGGTTGGTCATTAGCTGTCTGAGAGTTTCAAGGAAACTTCATTTTCAAGAAAAAACCAAGTAAGTCCACTTGCCTTTTAGAAAAGCACCTTTGGGATAACCATGACTTGGATGACCGAGAATCTCCAAAGATATTTAGTCCATTCAAACTTTGTGAAAAATACGCATATGGTACAATCCATTTCTGATCTCTACATGTTACATATTTTTGTTCCAAACAAAGCCACTCAGGATCACTTTTGGATCCTATTTTTCTCTTCCCATTTTATTCTACCTATTTATGCATATTTTGCAAATACTCAACAAAATATGATTAGTGATTACAGAACTGTACTGGCTACTGTTCTAAGACAGTGAAGGCTCCCAAGACTGCTTAAAAGACCAAAAGGAGAGAGGGTTTTTTTGCATTTCATGTTCGATCTCTCTTTTTGTCTACTTTGCTTACAATAAGGTCAGTATCGAATCCAAATTATTGCCATTACGATCCTATTTCTGTGTGCATTATGTTTTGTATTGACTGATTTTATGCAGTTTTTTAAATTAATTATTTTTGTAGAGTTTTCATACGGCTGTTTTATGGCATTCCTGTTGACCTATGTGGATTGCTGTGAATAATTTTGATTATGAGAGGGTATAATCAATCAGTCAATTTGCTTGCAATTTAATTACCGGTAACTCTCACTGAGGATAAGTCTTATATTTAAATATAACTTCCAATGTTTATTGGAGATTATTAGGTCCAAGTGATCTACGGAATTCTGTTCCCATATCAAATTGCCTGACATGTTTCATCCCAGTTACATTTCGAAATGCTTCCAAACACAGGTTGTTTGGTGGTTGCGTCCTTTAGTAAAATTCCTGCTTCCAAAGGAATGTTTGCCTCTCAATACAATATGTTCAGGCCATACCAGCTATTCTTTTTTGAGGTTCTGGGTCACAGATGATTTTTCTGAACGTATGTTTGTAGTGTTATTTAAGTCTATCGCTCTTATGTTGGTCTGTTATATTGCTGCTGTTGTTTTTTTTTCCTTCCACTTTTGATTGTGTTAATCTTTGTTATGCAAAAATTAGTGCTTGAAGGCTGGTTGATTAAAAACGTGCCAGTATAAACTTTAAAAACAGACTTCAAGGGATTATCACGCTGCTTGAACATCCTCCTAAATCAGAGTTTAATATGAGAACAATTATTGAAGTCTTAAGCTTTTGGTGTGGTTGGGCAAAGCTTTGACCACTTCCTTCCATTCTCTGACCCAGTAGAGAGAAGAGTTAAGAGGTTTTCACTTCTCCATTAAACTAACTGCTAATTGCATTGAGAGCTAAGACTAAAGAAACAACAGAGCATCCTAACTGCTATTTCATGAAATTGTTTTGCTTTAGTCAGCCATAGTTAGGGTTCAGTCACAAGATGAGAGAATCTCTAGCATGTCCTCAGAAATGGAGAGTCCACTTTCTTTTTAATCAACCAAGTGTTGATTCATTGATTGCAACCGGAATTGACTGATCGGCTTCTCACCTGAGCCTCAGTTGCGCACTGAGAGTGAGTGACTAGCCCAAAATCACCCAGCTGGCTTTCACGCCTAAAGTGGGAGTAGAATTCACAGTCTCCTGCCTATGGAGAGTCTCAGTCATCCTGGTCATGGTTGTCCCAAAAGTGCCTTTTCAAAAGGCAACTGGACTTGTTTTTCCTTGAAGATGTTTCGCTTCTCATCCAAGAAGCTTCTTCTAAACTGAAGCTTCTTGGATGAGAAGCGAAACATCTTCAAGAAAAAACAAAGTCACAGTCTCCTGGTTTCTAGGCTGTTGTCTTCACTAGTAAGCCAAACCTGTTGGCCTGGGACTAGAGAGTGAGGAATGAAAAAAAGAAAATTAGGTTCTTGCTCTAATAGTAACAGAATTGGAAGGGACTTTGGAGGTCATCTAGTCCAACCCCCTACTCACACAGGAGACCTGTACTAGGGATTTGAACTGTTGAACTGCCAACCTTTCTGATCCGCCGATATCTTGGCAGGGAAGGTGTATGCACATTACAGGCTTAGTGAACATTCAAGGTGAATGCTGTCATGGGGATTGCAAACTTACCTGACCTCTCAGTGTAACTCACTATATTTTGCTGTGCTCCGATTTCATGTTAGGAAAAATAGCAAGAACGGAAGGGAAAAAGAAGGATCTGAAATATTTGAAAAGAATGTGAATGTATAAATAACTTCACCAACTCGGGCCAAGGACATGCCTCTGAATGTATTTATTTATAACAACTGTGACCTCCTTTTCAATGCTAAAAACCTAAACTCAGAATAGGGGGAAATTAACAGTAATTTACAATTAATTGTAAACTATTATAATAAAAAAAATCAGTTAAAAATTCTGGAGCTATTTTACTGAATGCATAAATAGATAAAAAACTAAAATACCAGTGGGCCTTTGTAAAACCAGGTCAGCACTCACACCCTAACTGACTGACTGCCATTCAATTACGTGGTAAGTGGCAGCATAAACGTTTGCCATTAAGCATAACAGGACAACAAAGGAATTCCGGAAAATCAGCATTTGCACCAAGGATGTCTTGTTTCTAAAGCAACTAACCAGAAGCTCTGGCTAAGGACAAAACACAGGGCATGGAAAAGGCAGCCCACTGAATCTAACCCCAAATTTCTTTCATCCCTCTGGCATATTTTTGCAAGTGTCCTGTGGGATGGTGTCTCCTAATCTCAGCTACTGACATGCGCCTGAATCTGTGTTGGAGCTGCTGGCCTTGACTGACTTTTGCCCATTCTGTTCTGGAACAAGGGCAGTAGCCGCCTTGAGCAGTTGCTTTTTAGCTATCATCTCTTGTGATTTGAATTGTTCTGAACTGGGAGATAACTCTCAAGCCGGCCAGATGCAGAGGAGCCTGCCTTTGCCACTGGCTGGGCTTTACCTTCATGGCATCCTAGCAGCCTTCCTTTTAACTCTGGCTCACCGGGGAAAATTGTGGGAAATGACAAGCTTGTAATATTTATGGTTCCCTTTCAACTGGCTCGGACTCCTACAGGTACCCATCATGTAAAGAAGCCTCGATTCATATTTTTTCCCCCTCATTAAAAAAGAAGGCTCTTTGGGAATTTCAACAGATGTAACAAAGGCAACAGCAGGTGTGGCATAATAAAAGCAAAGCACTTTGAACTGTCAGCCACTGCTGGGCCAGGCTTTGTAGCGCTCGGGTGGAAGTATGCTGGTTCCACTTCAAAACAGCTGCTCTCTCACAAGTAGACCCTTGGCTCCCCTTCCTTCGCAGCACAGTTAGGAGAAAAAAACCAATGCTCAGACCAAAAAGGCCAGCTCAATCCTCTTCCCACCATCCCCCTGAAAAGATTAAAAGCCTGGAAGAAGCCTCAGCAGGTTAGCACTGATCCCTCATGTGAAACTTGGCTACAGTTCAGATGCAGACCAATGCTGTAAAAATAAAACATTCCTTTTTCGGTATGTGTGTTCTGTTAAAAAGATGCCAATATCAAAATCAAGATTCAGGAAGGACAAAATTATTACATTTCATAATCACCCACAAATGCCATCCTGAATTAGCGACTACTGCAGGGATGTCAAACTTGGGGGTGGGGTGGGGGGATGGATCCGGCTCATGGGGTATTTAGATCTGGCCTGCGGGGCCACCCTGGAAACAGTGAAGGACTGGCCTGTGATGCTTCTGCCAGCAAAAACGGGCTCCCCAGCTCTGTTTTCAGCTGCCACAGCCTCCTGAAACCCTCTGCCAGTAAAAACGGAGCTTGCAGGCCTCCCGAGCTCCATTTTCACTGGCAGAGGGTTGCAGGAGGCTGTGGCAGCTGAAAAACAGAGCTCAGGAGCCCGTTTCCACTGGCAGAGCGCTCGGGCCACCACAGGCACCCCCGACACGAGTGACGTCAAGCTGGCCACACCCATCCTGGCCATGTCCCCCCCACCTCCCCCCAAGGTCAAACACAACCCTGATGTGGCCCTCAATGAAATTGAGTTTGACACCCGTGGTCTAATGTAACATACACTTGGCTTTAATGTTGTCTGATTTCAAGATAATGTAGATATGTTATCCAAACACACAGAAAAGCTACACTGTCTGCACCAAGGACCTCTTTGGAACTGAGGAACAAAAAGCTAAATCAACTGAAACAACAATGTACTCAATTTTGTAATAATAGATCAAGTGATAACTTTGTAATTGTACTTATATGTGCTGCAAAATTGGAAGCTTCACCTTCTTTTTATTTTTTCTTTCTGACATTTTTTTTGTTTTCCTTTTCTCTCTTTCCCGCCTTTGCTTTTTGTTAGTTTCTGTTGTTTTAACTGTTTGGGAAAAAAAAGTATTTTTTTTTAAAGGGGAATGTGCTCATTGTATATTATACACTCTATTTCTATTACTCAGGAAAGGAACCAAGAGCTGAGCAGTAGCAATTTTACCATTTTCAACAGATTTTGATTTCTGATCAGTGTGATTAATCTGATCAATCAGCTTTATATTCAGTACAAAAAGCCAAGAAAAGCACTGATAATCAAATTGATAGAAAGAAACCATGAGAGCTGAAATTTCCAGAAAATGGTCTAAAGCCCTCTGCTAGTGCACCAGCAATTCTCTGCAGAATCCTTGTTCAATCCACAGAATACTGATTTAGAATAGCTCAAGTAACAAAGGTGTTACACAATATAGAGGCAGTTCTCTATAGGAGAAAACAACTACTTCTCTTTGCGGAGTAGAGGGGATGCATGTGCTGGAAAATAATGAACCATTCATCACAGCACAATGCAAACCCAATAAATCAGAAAAGAGTTGGAAGGGATCTTGGAGATCTAGTCCAACCCTCTGCTGAAGCACAAGACCCTACACCAGGGGTGGGCAAATGTGGCCCTTTTACAACCTGGGGACTTCAACTCCCAGAGTTCCTGAGACAGCCAAGCTGAATTCTGGGAGTTGAAGTCCCCAGGTTGTAAAAGGGCCACATTTGCCCACCCCTGCCCTATACCATTTCAGACAAGTGACTGTCCAGTCTCTTCTTAAAAACATCCAGTGATGGAGTGCCCATGATTTCTGAAGACAAGTTGTTCCACTGGTTAATTGTCCTCACTGTTAGGAAGTTTGTCCTTAGTTCCAGGTTGCTTCTCTCCTTGATTAGATTCCATCCATTGTTTCTTGTCTTGCCTTCTGGTGCTTTGGTAATTAAGTTGACCCCCTCCTCTTTGCAGCAACCTCTCAAATACTGGAATAATGCTATCATGTCCCCACAGTCCTTCTTTTCTCGAGACTAGCCAAACCCAAATCCTGCAACTGTTCTTCATATATTTTAGTCTCCAAGCTTTTAATCATCTTAGTTGTTCTACTTTGCACTTTTTCCAAAGTCTCAACATCTTTTTTGTTATATGGTGACCAAAACTAGATGCAGTATTCCAGGTATGGCCTTAATGAAGACTTTATAAAGTGGTACTAATACTTCATGATTTTCATTCTATGCCTCTGTTTATACAACCAAGGATTGTATTAGCTTTTTTGGCTGCTGTTGCACACTGCTGGCTCATGTTTAAGTGATCATATAAAAGTTCAATAAATAATCATCATCATCATCATCATCATCATCATCATCATCCACTAGGACTCCAGGCCTTTTTCTTATGTGCCAGATTTTTTTTTCTGTACTCATGTAGATGTTTCCATCTGTAGTGTAGGGTCCACGTTTATACTTGATAGACTGCATTGTGAATAGATATAAGCTCCATTCATATGTCCAGCTTTCTGGACAGATTTAAGGACAAGAATTATAACCCAGACATTTCAAATTTCAGATCTATGTTGGATTTTTTATTATTATTTCTGCATACAGGTCGTCCTCAATTTATGATCACAATCAAACCCAAAATTTCTGTTGCTAAGTGAGACAGTTGTTCAGTGAGTTTTGCCCAGTGGTGGGATTCAAATAATTTAACAACCGGTTCTCTGCCCTAATGATTTCTTCCAACAAAACTGCTCAGAAAGTTAACAACCAGTTCTCCCGAAGTGGTGCGAACTGGCTGAATCCCACCACTGGTTTTGCCCCATTTTATGACATTTATTGCCACAGTTGTTAAGTGAATTGCTGCAATTGTTAAGTTAGTATCACAGTTGTTAAATAAATCTGACTTCCCCATTGACTTTGCTGGTCAGAAGCTCGCAAAAGGTGATCGCCTGACTCTGGGAAACTGCCAACCTTCTGAATTTTGATCAGATGACCATGGGGATGCTGCAATGGTCATAAGTGTGAAAGAAACGGTCACAAAGACACTTTTTTCAGTGCTGTTGTAACTTCGAACGGTCACTAAAAGAATGGTTGTAAGTTGAGGAATACCTGTATACTCACAGATTTGCCAGTATCATGTATCTTTTCTAGAATGGACAGTCTGTGCTCAGGTATATTCAAAGCGAAGGCTACCACACCACTGCACCACACAATATCCAACCTATATGACACAAGTGTTGTGTCAAAAGCAAATAAATAAATAAATTATAGCTTGGCACGATATATAACCTCACCCGTTGTGATATATTATTGCTTCTTCAAGAAAGTGTCTTTTAAGAATTCCTCTCCTGGTGTTCTTTGTCAATGTAGGCACACTATTACTACCAGATATCTTAATGAAAGCGACTCGGTGCTTATTTTTTCTGATTGCAGGCTCACTAAAACCTTATTAAGCTGAAGCAAGGCCTAGCATGGAACATTGTTTTCTCACTTACCAGTCTGGAAAGGATTGGCTGTTGACATAAGACAGAGAGTATTGGGGGCGGGAGGAGCCGATGTCTCTGCGGGATTCATCTCTTCAGCAGTTTGCTCTTTACCTCCCATTTCTACCTCAACTGATCCTCACAGAAAGCAGAGAGTGAATACATTAGGGTTCCCATTTCTTGCCCTATTTTCTTGCTTGCTGTTGCAAAGACTACTGTAGCACAACCGAGAGAAAGCATTTAGAAACAGTAACCTAGCTTTTAAAGGACCCATCAACATTTCTGGGTCAGGAGACACATTCCCCTTAATAGAGCTTGCATCCTGGATGATAGTTTGTTGAATGTGGCCTCCCGTACTAAGGTTTCTGGGGGTCTTATATATGGTGTCATCCCTCGTGCTGAAAAACTCCCCTTTCCCCACCTGGGTATGATACGTCTTCAATGTTTAATCGATTAATTATGTTCATCAATTAACACCTCCAGTGAAGTATAATTTGTTTGGTTTTTTTTAAAATACAGATTTTTTTTTTGTCGATGCAAGCAATTCTTTCTGCAGCACAGAAATTATAACAGGTGATATATCAGCCAGGGTTTATTTTGTGTGTGTGTGCGTGTGTGTGTGCGTGTGCATGCGTGCATAAGATCTTAACACTTTCCTTGAGCTAAATCTTTCAGTTATGTGAAATGCAAATGCTGCTTCAGCAAGATATATCTTCCAGAAAGCAAGCAGCTTATTCAGGTCCCTCTTTCCCAAGCTTAAATCCATTCATTTCCAGCTAATTCCAAGCAAAATACTCAACTCAATCTTTGCCCTTTCCTTACTCCATTCGCAAAATGGCTTTTGCTGTTGTTCCCAATCAGACAGATTAGGGTTGACACCCGTATTTCACTTTACGATCACATTGGCTCCATGCTGCACCCCTTTGATGGAAGGGACTGTAGAACGATGTGGGTATCAAAAGTGGATCCTCTTTTCTTTCTTCTCCAATTTGTCTTCTAACATTTTTCCTCTCTGCTTGCAAGCAGCAGACTAAAAGTTGATTTGAACTGAATTTTTTAAAAAGTTTTTTTTTTTACAAACATATCAAATCAATGTGTGAACAGTATGGCACCTGAGTGTCATACATTCTAATACAAGTAAAACTAGTAAAATTGATCATAGTTATTACATTCCATCAACTTATCATCATTGGTATTCTTCAGTCTCAAGAGACTATGGTATCATGCTCTGGAAAGAGGTCCTAAAACAGCATCTAGTGTGACTAAAAAGGCCAATTCGAGAATGGCAATCCCTTCCACACTGAGGGCAGATACATTCTGTGCCCTGCCCAGCCCCCATTTTTCGCTGGTTCCGGGACTGCCTCTTTGCCTCAACCTGCCGAACAAGTGTCTCTTCAAATTGGAGAAGGCTATGCTGTGTCTTTAGCCTCCAAGCTGAATGATCAGAGGTCAAGGTTTCCCAGTTGTTAATGTCCATTCCCAGGGCCTTTAGGTCCCTCTTGCAGATATCCTTATATTGCAGCTGTGGTCTCCCTCTGAGGTGCTTTCCCTGCACTAATTCTCCATACATGATATCTTTCGGAATCTGACCATCAGCCATTCTCATGACATGCCCCAGCTAGTGTAGACATCGCTGTTTCAATAGTGTATACATGCTAGAAATTCCACCAATACTGCGCTATTTGGAACTTTGTCCTGCCAGGTGATGCCAAGAATTCATCAGATATATAATATCAACTTATATATTTCTAATAATGATACACAATTATCTTAAGTTGCAATCTGTCATTTTTCAATTATTCCATGTTTTCTCTTATTGTTACTTTATTTTATTATATAAAAGTGTCTACACTAATATTCCCCTTTTTCTTATTTCTATCACTTATTCTAACTTTTAATCATATCACCACTAACTGAAAAAAACATTTTCTTTCTGTCCTACCTGCCTTCTATTTGTGTCAACTACTTGAAACAAAGAAAAGAAAAAGAAAAGAAAAGAGAGAGAGAAAAGGAAACACAAATCAGAACAACAATAACAATAACAACAAAGACAAAGAAATCATTTATCCATTGTCTCTTGCCCACTTCAATACTTTGGTTGCTATGCTTTTTTAAATTTGCCTCCTACCTTCCTCTCTAGAATCTTTATTTCTATTATCTCTATCTGTAACTGCTTCTTGACTATTCAATCTGGGGATTTGAGCTGAATTCTTGTGGAAGACTTAATCAACCTCTAGACCCCTCTTTTTTAAACTTTCTTCCTCTTACAACCTGTTCCCACTTTTTAAAAAACTATAGAACAGCCAAAAGAGCTTTTTCTGTATGAGTTTTTTATTGATATTCAGTGAACTAAAAATTAAAATTGATACATTCACTGCCATCATCACTGCTCACAATTATTTGATTAGATTTTAATATTGTATTGTTTTTCAATGTAGGCTGGCAAATAATTTTGATTTTTTTTAGATCATTGAGAGAGTTTTGGGATCCTAGGAACATAGTTTTAGAAATACTGCTCTAGATGGCTTCCAATGAGAATCATGACAAACTAGACATTCTGAAGACGTAGGGACCACATTGTGGTGGAGAACACTGACCAGAGGGTGAATGGTAGCCTGCAAAGTATCTCCATGCAAAGGAGAGATAATGAGACTGGCCACATGCACTCCAGACACTTGCTCCTTGGGAGTAAACTGCAGAAATGGTACTTTTGCAGTCGGCTCATGAGTTGAGCAGATGGGAGTCAAAGGTTTCCCATCTAAGTTCACAGCCTTAAGCTAGCCTATAGGACACCAAGTTCAGCCAAGCCTCATTTCTTAATCACTTTTGGATGTAATTAATTTATCTCATGACCCCATTTTTATAGGACAAATTGGAACGAGATTTTTTTTTAATTAAAAAAAATTTAAACAGACGTTTTGATTGAATTCTGCCCAGAAAGCAAGAGATTTTTTTAGAGATTCAAATGAAGGTGTCCGAGGACGCTACACAAAAACTCCAACCAAACGATGATACTGAACAAGACAGTACAAGTATCAATTTTTCTATATTTTGGACTTGATTATGGATTACAAATATTTAATGTGAAATATAAATGAAGCAAATACTCCTTAAAAGAGGGAAAATATCATTATTTGATAACATTAAAACAAGATATAATTTTCCTACAAGGCATATTTTTTTTTAAAAAGATAAAATATTTTCTCTCCACAATTGTATAGAACTTACATTAAAATTATTCATGATTAATTATCAAAAGTTTTTTTTTATTTGATGGATAATTTAGGGATAGTTGATATATGGAGATCAAAAATGGCAATTCAAGAATATACCTATTTTTCAGAAAGACATAGATTATTTTCAAGAATAGATATGATTCTGATTTTGAATAACTTAGCTACTAAAGTTCTCTAAAGCAAAGAGTTTTTCAGATATTATTGCTGTGAGTTTTGTTCATAAAATAAAATCTAATTCTTTCAGTTGGAAACTAATTGTAAAAAGAAATTAAAAGCAATTTTCCAGTATAATGTGGTTAAAATCACTGATGTAAGAATGGCTTTGGATGCAAATAAAGCTTTATTAGAGGTTATTTTATACAATCTATTAGTGAACCCAAAAAGAAGAAGGAAAACACAAGCTATTTTGGATGAGATAAAAGAAGAAAAAAGAGAATTAAAGAAATTCAGAGTAGATAAGCATGTCTCAGCAGATTTAGCTATTACAATGAAAGCTATCTATTTTAGCAAATAGATTAACAAAAAGAGAAATGACAATAAAAATGAATTATGTAAAACAAAAAAAAATGTTTGCCAATAAACTAGGGTAGTGGACAGCATATAAATGAAGAAAAGAAAAAGAGAATTGAAATTACAAGAGGGAGATACTGTGTTAATGTACAATGTGACCATACAAAAAACATTTTATCAATATTATTTAACTTGTTTAAAGAAAGTGACACCTCTTTAGAGAAAATAGATGGATAAAAAAATGAATTTACAGAGGATTACAGAGGAACAGAGAGAAATTTTGATTGGATCTATAACAATAAGATAAGTTTTTGAAGCTATATAAAAAATCAAACCAGGGAAGTATCTTGGACCAGATGGATTATCAGATTTGTATTCTAAACGCCAGAAAATTGCAAAGAAGGCAATATAGTACTAATACGTAAGGAGGGACAAGAAATTATTGACCAATAACATTACTGAATAATAGCTATAAATTGTTCACAATGATTTTGATAGCCTGAAAAGAGTGTTGGAAAATTTTATTCATGACAATCAATGAGGGTTTTTACCCAAAAAAAATATTTTTGGAGCAACATAATAAAAAACAAACTGCATTAATTTTCCTAAATGCAGAGAAAGCCTTTGATAACTTGAACTGTACTTCTCTGTTTAAAGTATTGGAAATTTTGGAGAGAATTTTATAAAATGGGTAAGCTTGATGTTTATTTCCCAGAAAGCACAATTAATTAAAAGAGATCTAGTATCGACTATAGTTCCCACTTTTAAAATTTTGGTTCCTGAAATAGTGAATAGAGATATAAGATAAAATGGGAAGAGTGTGGGAATAAAGATTACAAAGAGATTTACAAATTAACAGCTTTTGTAGATGACTTGATGTTGGTTTTGGAAAATCTTTTAAAGGAAATTGAAACATTAATCAACAAATTTAAAAAATGGTGCATTAGCAGACTTTAAGAGTGATAAACCAAAGATGAAGATGTTAACAAAATATGAAACTAGAAGATGAAAGATAATTGATGAATAAACAGGCTTTAAGATAGAGAAGAAGATAAAATATTTGAGTATCACTATGACTATAAATTGTATGTTAGTTCAAAATAGCTATGTTAAGACGGAATGAAGTTAAAAAGATATCTTAAAATGGTTAGAAATTACAACTGTGATTGCTAGGGAGAATTTTTGTGATTAAGATGAGTGTCTTTCCTAGACTGATACTTTTGTTTTGGACAATACCTACGTTTACAACTAATATGCCATTTAGATAGTGGTAGAAGAATATATATATAAATTTGTGTGGCAGACAAAGAAAATCACAAATTAAACTAAATATCATGTATAAACATTGTAAACATTGTAAGTCTGAGTTTTTAATAGAACTGTGTACAAACAATGAATGTGTAATTGCTAAGATGTAACATTTCAGTTATAATATACAGATGGAACATTGGGAAAAAGTGTGGTTGAAAGAACTGAAATTTACATTATGCTATGATCTTAAACAGATTTTTTATATAAAGAATGAATTGTTGATAGATGGCAGAAGATAAATTGTCTAGATTTTAAAGATTAATTTAAATCTTTAAAATCTACAATTTCAATACAATTGAAACTGAAGACTTTTTTTCTGGGACTGATGGACAAGCAGTTGAAAACAGTCATTGAATTTTGATTTTACACATGATAACCACAGCTGGATTATTATTTGCACTAAAATGAAAATATTTGATTTTACTCACAGGGGAGGGATAGTTGTATAAAGAATTGATGGAAATGGACAAAATAACTTCCTTAATAAAAGACAATATGTACATTTATGGCTGACAGAAAACCCCTTATAGATTTTTTGTGTGTAAAACAATAAAAAATGACCTTATGATTTATGGTTTTATGATTAGACAGAATACATTATAGAAAAAAAGAGAGTTATATTCTAATCATAGAGAAAGTTATATTCTAATCATAGAGAAAACTAAATTTACAATTTAGTTTTTTTTCCCTCTTTCTCTTTCTCTATATAAGTTTCTATTTGTTTTTATCTTCTTTCTTAAAATTTTTAAATAAAATTATAGAAACGTAAAAAGAAATGCAGTTCTAGACGAAGGATTTTAAATTGCTTCAAGCCTGATGACTTTTATTCAAAACCACAGAAAGATTGTCAGAGATAAACATGAAGCCTGTTCTTATTTACAAAACATTTAATAGGCTGGTTGTCAATTATTAATCAGGAATCTTACTTAGTAGAGGAGTCCACTAGTATAGCAGAAACCCTTTCAGCTCAATGTCAGAATTTGCAGAATCTTTTTAAAATACCTTTTTGAATAGCTTTAAGCCACAAAAGCATCTTATGATTAATGTAATTAAATATCATAGCAAAAAATGTAAAATTGTTAAGACACAAAATTCTGCCTTATCATTTCAGATTCAAGTACTGAGCTTGTGGAAGAATCTGGTTGCAATCTCATAGGACAAGCTATTCTAGGAAACATTGTTAAAAAATAAAATTATTCAGCCAGATGGTTAATATTTCATTCTGTTGGTAGATTTTTTTTAAAAAAGGGTTTTTTAAAACTTTCCCTGAAAAAAGGAAAGCTGCATTTGCAGGCTACGCACAAATGCTAGTATTCTATTAAAAAGAAAATAGAAAGGTGTGTGGTAAATCTCAGGAATTTAATCAGAAAATAAACGGAGGTAAATTTTGATAGTATTCAAGCAGGAATAAGAAGATCGAAGGAACAAGCAGTCTCTCTTTAAGACGTTTTGTTGTAAATTTCAATACAATGAAAGCACATCCACAGGGAAAGTCTCTAGCACCTGCTGCACTGAAGTGATGAGAGCCAAACTGCAGGTTTTTTAAATAGCTCCTTTATTAAATGATGCTGCTGAACTACAATTCCCAGCATCCATCAGAATTGGCCAACCTGCCTGGGGTGCTACATGTTGTGATATTGGGAGAACCCAAGCTTCTTTCTTTGCCTTAGGCATCCATAATGTTATATATGTAGTTTTGGCGGGAGATTTGAAAGACAATGGGTCAATTGTGATTGGTCAGCTCCCTGGCTGGCAAGGTATATAAAGGCAGCTGTGTTACTGTAACTTTTGCTGAAGTCTCACACTATATTAAAGAGCTGTTGTCACACACTACTTTGCTTCTGCCTCCTCAATCCCCCAATTTAACACATAATGGAGACTGTAGAAAAACTGAATATAATTCTTCATTCACCTTTATAGAGGAAGATATGAGGCAGCAATCTGTGCCTTAAATTAATTTTTTTTAAATAAAAGAATTGGAAAGCCAGAGACTAAGTAGGGCATCAGCAGATAAAGTGGTGAAGTTCTAGACTTTATTACCAAGGTGAGCAATAGCAGATCCCTAGGTGGTGATGGAGGCACTTGGAAGGTAGCTCAGCTGAGGACTAAATTTAATGGTCATGCTCAATATTTCTTGTAGAAAACCTTTATAAATCGATTCCCAGAGTTGCAAAGATATGCACGGAGATTTATGATGATGACATCATCATCATCACCATCCATTTTTATTTCTTCCTCTCATTTTTACAAATAACTTTATTATTAGTAGTAAAAGCATAAGTACATCTGGACAGCAAAGCTAAAAATCCAGCATTTTCCTGCCCAGTAAGCCAAAAAGGCTGTCCATGGATAAAAGACGTGCTTTAGATTTCGGGTCAAAGATGAATCATTAAGGGCATTAAGCCATTATTCTTTTAACACATATTATCAATAACAGTGATTAAAATCCCTCTCGCAATGAATTGTAGAGATTAGTTCTCTAGTCTCTGGAATCTTAATGTTCTCACCTTCGGCTTTCTAAGGAATACTTTTGCTTAGGCAGCAGACGAGGTAGAAAATGAATGAAGAACAAATGGCTGAAATGAAGAGGTTAGTGACTGCAGAGACCTTGGGTTTCTCTTAGGTCAACAGCCAGTCCCAGCAACAGGAAATAAAATTACGTACCAAGAGAGATGTTGTTTGCACCGTCCAAAGGAGAGGTACATAAAATACTGGGTTTGATTTTACCAGCCACAGCTTGTTTGACTTTTACTTGAGATTCTGAATTGTTCTGACACCTTAACTACAGTTTTATTTAATAAATGAGGGGTTTTTTTTCAAGTGATGTCTCTTAGAGAATGTTCTACCTAGCATATGGGAGGTAAGGAGGAGATAATGTAGCGGGAGAGAAAAAAAACCTTTGGGAATTGGTAAATTATGTTCAAAGTTATGCTAGATGAACTCATAAAATAATAATACGTCTTAGAATCCTGTTGGAGGGGGAAATTTCTGGAATTTCAGTTTGTACAGATTCTTAGTCATCCATGGTTGTCCCAAAGGTGCTTATTCTGGAGACAACTGGACTTCTTGTTTTTTCTTTGAAAATATTTTGCTTCTCATCCAAGAAGCTTCTTCAGCTCTGACAGAATAGTGGGGAATGGAAGGATTTATATTCCTTGCAGACAGCTGCTCATTTGCATCCTTTTAGAGTTGAACCGCTTGGAGGTTTCTCTGTTTCTTCAGGGTCACCTGAGTAGTGCGTCTGGTTCCTGTAGTCTGCAATTTTTTTCTCTGGAAATCCATTCCTGTTCCCACACCACTCAAAGGGTATTCATCTGAAGCTTCTTGGATGAGAAGCGAAACATCTTCAAAGAAAAAACAAGAAGTCCAGTTGCCTCCAGAATTCTGGAATTTCAGTTCCAATCCCTGGAAATAGTTACAGCAACAGAACCGATTATGACCTTTTCTGATAATAGGTTGGAAATCCCAAAGGTCCTTTTTCAAAAGGCAGCTGGATTTTCCTTTCTTTTTTTTTTTGAAAATGTTTTGCTTTTCATCCAAGAAGCTTCTTCAGTACTGAAGCACCTTTGGGAAAACCATGACCTGGGTGATAAGAATCTCCATAGACAATAGGCTCTCTGCCCATAAATTTCCTTCTCAGTCTTAAGAGTCCCACAGCAGACTTCCTTAAGATTGTTCCTTACAATTACTAAAAACAAAAACCACTAAGTATACAAACTGTATAGGAAAGTGGAAACATTACAAATGGCAGTAACAACAGCAATAAAGCATTTCAGGTAAAACTATCAACCTCAGCATCCCATCACATCCTCAAGTGACATTGAAAAGACCTCAGACTTGATGAAGTCCAAGCCCAGAAAATACTTTTTAGACTCAAGATGTCACCTTTTAAAAGGTGACCTTGGGTGTCAGGGAATTTTATGTCTAAAAGCAGATGAACACCAATAAGTATCATAAGATCAGGGACTGGCTTATCATTAGGCCAAATGACGCAACTCCCCTAGACAGCTGATTTAGCATTTCATGAAAGGGCAGCAGGATGTTAGCTATCAAATTTGTCATTGCTGTATTTTTTACTGCCAGGAACCAGAAGAGGGTCTGTGGAATTTTTCTGCCTCAATGCCAAAATCATTTGGCTGGTCTTGGGTACAATGAGTTTTGTCTTGGGAGGGTTGGGTGGGGGGGAATACATAAGGAGCGAGATTTCTAATTTTAGCAGAGGCTAATGGGATAAAAAAAAAATCATCCAAATGATATCACGGTTGTACAGCAACAGTATTTTTTCTTCTACTTTCCCAGCTGTGCAGTCTGTTGTCATTCCCTGATGGTATAGAATCTCACATGGTCTCTTTTTTGAACGCATAACTTTCATCTGCATTAGTGAACCTGGGTCCCCAAAGTACTATCCATTCTCTGAAATTCAGCCCTGTGTGTCATGCCTACGTGCCACCTGGCTTGAAGGAAGCATTTTTTTCAGGAGGAAACAAAGCTCCTCTGACACCCTTCAGCAAAGAATCAGGGAGAGTCTTCTCTTGCAGCTGGCTTTGTCACTGGCACCAAGAAACGGAAGGAGAAGGCTGAAGCCTGTCGTTTACGTAGTGGAAAGGGACAGGCAGCCATGTCAAAATGATGCCTCTTTTGCTAGTCTTGCAGAAGATGTCTGGCATGATGTGCCTGCAGCTGACATCAAACGACATAAGTGGTGCTTTCAGCAGTTGACTGAAATTCATCTGCTTTTGCCTCATTTGCTGCACAGACTTCTAGAGCTGATTCTCCACACACGAGTGAGGGATGGAAGAGAGTCACGTAAATCACATAAAGAGATTCATAATAAAAGATATAACATTATTTAAGATAGGCAGAAAGAAAACACTGCTTCCCTCTCCTCTCCTCTCCTCTCCTCTCCTCTCCTCTCCTCTCCTCTCCTCTCTCTTCTCCCGTCCCTCTCTCCTCCCCGCTGTCCTCTGCTCTCCTCTCCCCTCCCTCCCTCTCTCCCCTCTCCTCTCTTCTCCCACTACATTGCTGGAGTGGTCAAGTAAGGCTTATGGAAAAAATCTAAGTCCTACCAGAATTTACCTCTGCAAGCAATCAGCAAGCTAGCTAGCTAGCCAGCTGACTTATTTATTTACTGAGATTTTTATATTGGACGATCCCCAAGCCTCTGAGAATACATCAATAACCCAATATAATAAAAACAATCCAGATTAAACAGATGGCAACCCTTCATCCTCACTCTGCATGATATTTGTCAAAGGTATCTTTTGGAGTCAGGGCAACAAATTAATTTCCGGGGGCAATGCATGCCATAATGTGAGAGTTACAATCAAGCTTCTTGTTCCATCTCCTCCTCCCCACACATGGTGGCAGGATAATAAATAGGCCTTCTCTAGTGACCTACCTTCCTTCACATCCACCCTTCTACTCTGTCCATCAACATCTGTCTTAACCACTTTACCTTTTAACCTAAACTTCCTACCCCTATCCTTGTTTGGGATTTCATTCATTTCCATTTCATTCAATCAATCTAATTTCCCTAGACCTAAGCATGTTGCCCTTATGTAAGAAACAAAATGCAGTAACCCCCGCCGGCTAACAGCAGCTTCGCTCCATGCCATCTTTTACCATTTCATGCAGAGGTTTTTCTTAGTCCTACCTGGTGATGCCTGGGTTTACACGAGAACACCTTTGCATGCAAAGCACGTCCTGTGTTGCTGAATTGCAGTCCTTGAGGAATGCTGTACAATGGGAGACGTTGTGTAAAAGATTGGTAGTATTGCACTGCTGAGTGCAGTGGTTGCTACCTGTGACCTCGGGTGCTTTGAAATGATTGCTTATCCATCTGTTTGGCTCTGCAATAACTGATAACATAATTCTGACAAGTTACTTCCTTTCCAACATGCACAATTAAAGCATGAGACAAAAATTCCCAAGGTAACTCATAAATTGCATCTTCATTAATCATGGAGATATGAAGCCTTATTGCTCAACTTTGTTGATGAAAATTATGCAGTAAGACTGTTTTATGCCTTTTTCACTTCTCTGCTTTTGCTGAACTCCAGGAACCCCAGTCACTTCAAAGCTGTTAAAAGCCTGTTGGAAAAGCAATACATTTAAACAAATAAACAAATAAGTCAGCTTTGCCATTCAGTAACTCCTCCTCTTTACTCCTCTTTCAGTAACCCCTCCTCTATCTATCATTTATCTATCATCTACCATCTATTTATATATCATTATCTATCATAATGGCCTAAAGATTTATACCTATTCAGCCTCTAGATAGAATCCTGCTGCTTGTCCCAGTTCAGAATTTCTAACAGCACATACAGTAGCTGAAAGTTTATTGAGACTGTGGGGAACTAGCATAATTTACCTCAAAACAATTGTTGCAGGAGGATCACAATAACTTTCTGATTGGTAAGCATTTTTAGCAGTCCCACAGCATTAAACACCATTATTTTGTAGTGATGATGGTAAAAAATAGTTTCTTTCAAAAGGAGTGTGCAAATCATCAGTTCAGATTTAAAGGGAATTGCCAATCATGCTTAAAATATCTCTGTAATAATTAAGAAACACATCAAAAGCACTTTGACTGACAACTTAGATGAACACTGAAAAGGTGAACAACTAATCATATGTTCCGATTTCTTCCAATGTCATTTACATAAATCTCCCTAAATGATTTTCATAAAATTTAGCTGTGAATTCTTGAGGACTCAAAGAGTCACGGAGCAGCTGTCAGTAATACGTAAACCCCATTTGACCCCATTAAACCCACTGCTTTTTCATCCCCTAATGTCTGGCCTTCAGATACTTCCTTAATCCTGGGGTGGGCATCTTGGGGTCAAATGTGTCCACCTATTCCTCTCCTTGTCCTTGTTAGTCTCTTTTTAGATGAATATTTAAAAATAGATGTGACTATGTGCTCTGGAAGAAAGCAAAGTCCCACCTTCCAGTATCATCTTTGATCTCTGGACTCATTAAGGTCTTAGTAGAAAATAAAAGAAAGCAGGCAATTTAATCCGGAAGTTAGTCTGGTAAATGAATATTTGATGGTTGGGCCAAGTCCCCCATGGAAATCTAACAATGATAAAGCAAGTCAGATTTAACAGAATAACAGAGTTGGAAGAGACCTTGGAGGTCTTCTAATCCAATCCCCTGCTCAGGCAAGAAACCATCTACCATTTCAAACAAATGGTTGCCCTGTCACTTCTTAAAAACCTCCAGTGTTGGAGCAGTCACAATTTCTGGAGGCCAGTTTTTCCACTGATTAATTGTTCTGTCAGGAAATTTCTCCTTAGTTCTAGGTTGATTCTCTCCTTGATTAGTTTCCATCCATTGCTTCTTGTCCTGCCTTCAGGTGCTTTGGAAAATAGCTTGACCACTTCTTTGTGGCAACCCTTGAGATATTGGAATATTGCTATCATGTATTTATTGACTAAAATGTATTTATCTTTTATCTCTTCAGTAATTGGCCTGATTAATTTTATCTATTTTTGTCAGATTTCCTATCTTATTCCTCTACTTTGCTACTCAAACATTTGGCAGAAAAGTTTCGAATGGTTAGCGGGGTTTTTTCCAGTTGGTGCACATGTTATGGCAGGGCTCTTTTGCAGTGATAACTATCAGGATTTTGTCTTCTTTTCAAGGCATATTAATGAAATTTTGTACAATAGTTATGAGAGGTGAAGATGTTCTTCTTCCACTCAGAAGGTTGAGAGTTCAATCCTAGGTGCCGTAGTAGCAGATGATTCTCTCTCCTAGGATGCAAAGAAAAAAAAAGTGCAGCGAACTCCATGTGGTGTCAGGAAGGGCATCTGGTCAGTAAACACTTAGCTCCATCCAGTCACCCCGACTGTACCCCCCAAATTAAGGGATTACAGGGTCATAAAAAGGGAGTTTGTATAATAGTTATGTTAGTGGAATTAGGTCCCATCATTTAACTCATTTGTGTTTGTTGGGACCAGTCTTTCTGTTTTATTTTCCCCAATTTGGATAAATTGTATTTTGGGATACTTGATTTTTCACTTTGACTCCTTACATTTTCTTAATGAAAAACTAATTCCACTTTGTTTTTAGAAACAGGGTATGTTTTCTTTATTCCTCATGACTCTGTGATGTGTACCAGTATACCATAGTTACATATATACTGCAGTGGGTTAGTTGTATATGTGTGGGTGTGGGTGTCACAATCTTTCTTTGGAAAGGGGATGACATTAGTGGCACTGAACATAATAAATAATAGCCGTGCATCTGTTCTTGGCTATGGTTTGAAAAAAGAACCTTGGCGCTCTCTCTTCCTGCTGCTGTAGAGCATTCCTGTCAACAAAATACAGCACAAGGAATTTCTCCACAGTTAGCCTTTTCAGGATTCTCTCCTTTCCTTGGTGAAATTGATAAAGGCCTGAAGGAAAACAATTTGTTATTGGCCTGCATGGGATGATGTTCTGAAAGAATTACAGGAGCATTGAATAAAGGGAAAAAAGGAGGTGTGACTGTGGTGAAAGCTGTGGCCCCTTTAAGACCTGTGGACTTCAATATGGATGAGCATGGCTGACTCAGGAATTCTGGGAGTTGAAGTCCACAGGTCATAAAGGGGCCATAGCTGCCCAGCCCTGACCCATGGATTGGTGCCAGCAGGCTTGCTGAGGCTTCAAGACCAGGTTGGAAGGATTATTTTATTTAAATCAGTCACTATCACAGATTCTTTTACCTATACCCATGTTAGGTAAAGGTAAAGGTTCCCCTCGCACACATGTGCTAGTCGTTCCCGACTCTAGGGGATGGTGCTCATCTCCGTTTCAAAACCGAAGAGCCAGCGCTGTCCGAAGATGTCTCCATGGTCATGTGGCCGGCATGACTCAATGCCAAAGGCACAGGGAACACTGTTACCTTCCCACCAAAGGTGGTCCCTATTTTTCTACTTGCATTTTTTATGTGCTTTCGAGCTGCTAGGTTGGCAGAAGCTGGGACAAGTAACGGGAGCTCATCTCATTATGCAGCACTAGGGATTCGAAATGCTGAACTGCTGACCTTTTGATCGACAAGTTAAGTGTCTTAGCCACTGAGCCACCATGTTGCCTATAGCCATGTTAGTGACCTCCAAAACCCCAGGAAGCCAACCCAAGGACACCTGGTCTCTAGGCAACACACCAACAAGCACTCAAATGCCGGTACATACAACTTATTATATCACTCTTCCCCCATTCTATTATCACTTCTGTTCTTCCATTATTTCTCTTTCTGAGCCCCTATTTCTGGAGAACAGTAAAATAAATTTGCCTAGGCTGCTTCAGGCTGTTTTAGTTTCCTGAATGAACTTACAACAGTTCATTTAGTGACCATTCAAAGGTACAATGGCATTGAAAGCAACTAATGACAGGTTTTCACACTTAAGACCATTGCAGCATCCTCATGGTCACGTGATCCAAATTCAGATGCTTGGCAGCTGACTCATATTTATGATGGTTGCAATGTTTTGGGGTCATGTGATCCCCTTTTGTGACCTTCTGATTAGCAAAGTTGAATTGAGAAGCCATATACATTTAACAACCACATTACTGACTTAATAACTGCAGGGATTCACTTAACAACTGCAGCAAGAAAGGTTGTAAAAAGGAGCAAAACTCAACAAATGTCTCATTTAGCAACAGAAATTTTGGACTCCGTTATGGTTGTAAGTTGAGAACTACCTATAATTTGGGAGGCCATCCCCATTCCAAGGGATAATGAGAAATAAATTTCCATGCACACTTTGGAATAGGTTGAGTGATCCCCAGTTTTCTTGCAGCAGGAAGGTCAGCTGCCTTGCTTTTTTCTGCTCCTCATTTTGCAATAATTAATTGTTCTTATATTTATAGTTGTTTTTACATTTCTATTTTTATTGTGTTGTAGGCTGCCTGGAATTCTTTCAGATAGTGAGATGGACAGTCTATACGTTTAATGAATAAATAAATACAGGCAATCCTCATTTAGCTAGCAACACTGGAAATGGCAATTTGGTTGTTAAGTGAAGCAGTTGTTAAGTGAAACTGTGATGGAGTTTACTTTGGCTTCCTTTTGCTTTCCAGACTTGTGAAGGGTTAGTCACAGAGTTACTTTTTTCATCATTATCATCATCATCATCATCATCATCATCATGAATGGTTGCTAAATGAGTTAGTCGCTAAATGAAGACTATGTGAGCCTTGATACTAGTGCATACGGGCACATTTTTAAAGAAAACGTCCTCAATGTGGTGGCTTCCTGATGTACGTGCAGAATAATTTTCAGAAATCCCAGAGAACATGATGGTTAGTGGCTCTGGAGTTGTAGTCCAGCTGCATGCATAACTCACTGAGTCAGGATAGTTCCAGAGAAATTTAATTTCCAATACATTATTGTTCTTGTTCTCCAGATGTTGTGGATTACAAACTCTACAACTGTTGACCACTCGGCATGTTGGATTCAATTAATGGAAGTTGAAATTCCAAACACTTGGAAGTCATAATGTTGCTTTTCCTTGACAGAGATCTGCTTTGAAACATAAATATCTTTTCCCCAAATCAAATAATTTGAACAAGGGAAGAGTTTTGTAGAGTTGGATCAGAAGTTCAGAACTCCTAGAACATTTTTCAGAAATAATAGTTTCAAAGAGAAAGTACTTTCTATGAGCTATATGAGCAATATTTAACACAGCATAGGCAGGTGATCAGATTCCATAATTCACATCATTAAAGGGAGCTTCAATGAATGTAAATAGTGGAGAAGAACTGCAGCTTTCCAAGTGTCCAGCTTACTCATTCAACAGAATTTACACTGGTTTCACACTTAAAACAATTTATATTTTTCAAAAAACAAATATCATCTTTAAGAGTGATCCTATAGATGTTTAACATTAGGGGGGCTGATGGCCCCACTTGACCTTTGACTGTCTTGCATTGACCACCACACAAATTACCAATAGTTATTGACCTAGAATTCATTTAGTGACCATTCAATTACAACAACACTGAAAAAAGTGAGTTATGATTGTTTTTCACACGACTATATCCTCATGGTCATGTGATCAAAATTCAGAAGCTTGGAAACTGATTCATATTTATTCAGTGTCCTCAGGTAACATAATCATCTTTTGCAATTTTCTGAGAAGCAAAGTCAATGGGGAAGGCAGATCCACTTAAAAGTTGTGTTACTAGCGTAACAACTGCAGTGATTCACTTAACAACTATGGCAAAAAAGTTTATAAAATGGGGCAAAACTCACTTAACAACTGTCTTGCTTAGCAACATAATTTTTGGGCTCAATTGTGGTCATCAGTTGTGGTAGGTGGTGCCAGGAAAAAAAGGGGTGGGACTAGCAACACTACATATAATGAAATTTAAATAATAAGTTTAAATAACTTTTTAATGAAATATAGTTAAGACAGCCACTTGTCTGGAATGGTATAGGTCCATGATGGCGAACCTATGGAGCCATATTGGTGGGCATATTGGTGGGCATTGCCCTAGTTCAGCTCCGGTGCGCATACGCATGCCGGCTAGCTGATTTTTGGGCCTTCCGGACCCACTGGAAGTTGGGAAACGGGACGTTTCCGGCCTTTGGAGGGCCTCCGGAGGGGTAGGGAAGGCCATTTTCACCCTCCTCAAGCTCCAAGAAAGCCTCTGGAGCCTGGGGAAGGAGAAAAACGGACCTACCGGGCCCACTGTGCCATCACGTGCCAAAAGTGGGGGGAGTGGGGGGGGTCACGCATGCATGAGCGGCAGAGCAGGATGCATTGAATTGTAGGTGTGGGCATGCATGCACACGACACCCCCACGCTCCCCACGCTTTTGGCACGTGACGGCAAAAAGGTTCTCCATCACTGGTATAGGGTCTCCTTCTTGAGCAGGGGGTTGGACTAGAGGATCTCCAAGACCTCCAACAGAATAACTCTGTTATTTTGACTATTCGTCGTGTATTTGATCATTTTTCCCTTTTCATTTTATTAACCTGAGAGCTTGATAGGAATTTTTAGAAGGCTCTGGTAGCTGGGTAATGCCCTGGAGTTTCTGGCACTGGGCTGTACACACCTCTCACAACACAGTAAACAATTTGCACTCTCTTCCCAGTTGACAGTCAAATCGTCTCAAAACAAACCAGGAAATCATGACAAATAAGTTCTTCAAAGCAATGACAGTATAAAAGAATACTCCATATTAAAAGGCTGAACTTAAGTTAATCAGTTCTTTAAAACCCATCCAGTAAAGAGGGAGCTGACAAATTTCTCACAGCAGGGAGCTCCACAGTCAGGGACCAGACTGAAAATGTTCTGCTTTTCCTCCTAGTTTGTTCAACACGTTTATCAGATTGTGTTACAGCTGCTGATGGGACACGATTAACTTTTGCAGGTGACACACAACTGGGAAGGTGGCTAATAACTCAAATAAAGATTCAGAAGGGTTTAGACAGGCTTCCACAGTAGACAGGGAATGGAATTTAACAGAAAGAATAATAAACTACTTTATCTGGGTAGGACAAATAAAAGGCAAAGAAATATCAGGGTATCCCTGTTATATCATAAGGTAAGCATGATGTTTATTTTTGCACTGTGTTTTTAATGGGTTGTTAGCTACCTGATCATTACAGCATGATGGGCAGCCATATAAATCAAGCAAGCAAGCAGCGGCTCAAAAGAGAAATACTTTCTAGAGGTGCATTAACAGGAACATAGAGTTCAGATTACAGGAAATATTTGTTCCACATTGTTCTCCTTTGATCAGACCCCACTTGGACTAATGTCCCCAATTCGGAGCAACTATTAAAAAAAAAAGGCTGACACATTAGAGTGGGTTCAGAGGAAAGCTACGAGATGGTGAGTTTGGAAATCAGGTCCTACAAAGAACAATTAATTGATCTAAGTATGTTTAAGCAATAAAAAAACCCAGTAAAAGGAGATGTGACAACTGTCTTCAAATATCCAAAGGATTATCACATGAGAAAGGAAACTGACTGATTCTGTTATTTCCCAGAAGGCAGGACCAGAAATAACGGGTCAAAACTATAAGGAAGGAGATTCATGCTAGACATTAGGAGAAAGTTCTGGATTTTAAGAGCTGTCAGCCAATGGAACAGGCTGGCAAGTAGTGGGGCCTTTCTAGTGGTCTTTAGATGGTTAACAAAGACAGTTTACTGCAGGGGTCCCCAATCCCCGGGCCACAGTCCACTACTAGGCCATAGGCCATTTGGAACTGGGCCACGGAAGTGGCAGGCGAGTGTGTGCCTGGACACACACAACTGCACTTGCATGAGCAGTGGGCAAGTTGCACTTGCGTGAGCAAAATGGAGAAATTAATCTCCCAAGGAATTTTAAGACTCGGTAAGTAATAATGCCCAGAATTTTAAATCAATCCAGGAAGTGCATGTGGTAACCTATTCATTTGTCTACATGTATACAGCAGGATTTGGATCCCTGTGCTAAAGAATAATCAACAGCATGCGTTTATAATCATATTATATTCAGAGCTAAGAAGACATTTTGTGAAGAAATTATACGTCATTGATAAAGCAGAATTCTATTCCAACACAGACACATTGTAGGAAGAACCAAAAACCAATTCACTTCTGTTTCATTATAAACGGCAGAAGATTTTCCAAGTATGTGTATGTGTTGGGTTTTATATGCGATTTAATTGCAGGAAATTTTTATCTATAGGTCAGAAACTTCAACTCTGGAGACTGTGACCTATGAATAGGTCCTGCCAGGGTGAATATGGAACAGAAGAAAAAGAAAAATCAGCTTCAGGAAGAGAAAAAGGTTTTACTGGCAGCAGGAGGGGCCTAAAATATCACCAACAGGGGAAGGCGGGGACAAAGATTTGGATTCAGTGTTTCCACAGTTTCTCCTGACACGTCCCAGAAATTTTCACTGATTCCTTCTCCGGTGTGAGAGCTGGGGATACTTCTATCTCTAATCACATCCTCCATGTACCAGCATTCTCTCTGACTTGGTGAGACACGATACAACACAATACAATACAAACCTGTCTTCCCAGGGAACAAAACTGTAGCTTTAGTTTCTTATAGATTATGTGTGTTTATCTTTCCCAGTGATCACAAGGAATAGAGTTTAGGCTAGCAGAGATCAAGGCCAAGCTGTTAATCCATTCCTGAAATGTTTGGGTTAAAATGATTAGCAGGTTGTCAGAACCACCTTGTTTCAATCTCCATAGTGGTCGTTTATTGGACAAGTTGAAAGTTTACAAAATGGCTGCAGGTTTTTCAAGTTTAAGGAACTCTTTGTCAGGAGAGACAATTTGGGAAAAAAGAGAGAGGGAAAACATGGCTAATCCTGGAGTTTTCATTGTGCTAGCTTGCATGGTTAGAATGATGAGGGAGCCCTAGATACAGAAATGCAGGCTTCTCAGCTGCAGAGTAATATTCTTTTGGACTAGAAGCTCTCCCCAGGCTTGCTGGAAAGAACACTGCTGTGAATTTGATAGGCTGCCCTTGATTTTGTAGGCTTTTTCTTTTTCCCCCTCATGTCTAATAGCGGCTGCTTTTAAAGGAACTGCCCTGTAATTGACAAGACTGCTATAGCACAGGCCCACCTCCACTCTCGCTTGGAGAGAAATGGAAATATTATAGAATATTGTCTTAAGGGTCTCCAAAAGGCTCTGTGCTTTACCCAGATTTTGCATATTTGCCATTTTGATGCAGAAAAGGTCCAATTTTGCAAGAAGAGAAGACCAGGCCTATATCTGGTCTTATCTGATGATAGCTACCGGTAAGTCTTCCCAACTTTATGGGATTTGGTAACCTGTGAACCTGGAGATCTGAAAACATTGCAATATCAGAGGGGACATCTGATATTTTTCTATCCATTTATTTCTCTTGTTCTTCTTGTTTAATCAGACATCTTGATGGTCCTGCATACTGTAATAATATTGTCACACTTTACATATTTTTATAATACCAATAAAGGCGAATGTTTGTAGCTCAGAGTTGAAATGAGAGGTCTTGGTGCTTTCAGAACTTGGTTGTTTTCTTGCAAATGTTTCATTATCCAAACTAGATACAGTAACACCGTCAGTTCTGGTAAGGAGTGGATTTGCCCATTCCTTATTAGCACCGATGATGTTAACTAGTTTGGGTAATGAAATGTCTATAAGAAAACAACTAAGCTCAGAAACCACCAAGGACCCATCATAATTTATAGTGTTTTTGAACCTGCCTCCTTATTGCTTCCTATGTCCTATGTATAGTTTTAAATATTTTATTTATTCGGTTTTATTTTTTATGTTAATTTATAATATTTAGATCTCCCCATCCTATCCCCTATGTATTTTGACCAAGTGAGAGCTCTTTGAGATAATAAAGGTGAGGAAACATGAGTTGCTAAGAGTCTTGGAAAAACATCTTGAAAACCTATCAATGCCTTCTCTACTTCAAAATATACCTAAAGCAATCAAGGCAGATATGTTCTGAGTTTTTCTCTCATGCTTTCTACTTTCCCAGAACTCTTTTGGACAGTGGCTTAATATTCTGCTCCCCATTCTCTGAGTTAAACCAAAATTTCATCACAACAGGTAATATACAAAAAATAATAGATAGAATGCAAGACCATAATAAATAAAGAAGAAACAACAGAACATGATGCTGTTGAACTTATTTGCAAAATGTAGGTAGAATTAATTCCATGTTAACCTTCACAGAAGTACTCAAGGGCAGGTAACAGCAGGATTAATCAAGATCTTAGCCTTTACCTATGACATCCCAAGGAGTTTGGGTAAATTTATCTCTTTCCCTAGCACTTTATTTACTAATGTGTAATACTTGATGTGCTACAAATATCTAGAAAGTTTGCATCCTTGGACAAATTCCCCAGACTTCAGGTTCCTGTCATGGGCTGCATTTGACATCTTCCATGGACCTCTACTTTTAATTTTTTTCAGGTTGGCATTAGTTGCAATTCATATTTCTCATATTTCTTATTTTTAAAAAAAAAATGAAGAATTTTATACAATAGTAAAAAATATACAAATTTAATAAAAAGAAGAGTAAAGAAGAGCAGTGAATAGATAAAGAAAAGAAAAAGAAAGAAAAGAAAAAAGTGTAAAGCAGCTTCCAATCTTTACAGCAGTTAGAAATAAATGTATTGTCTGCCTTCCTTTTTAAGGTTACATCATGATTTTCTTTCCATATTTTATCCTTTCTAATCATCAAATTAATAAATCACCAGTTTATTTTTTTCAGCCAAAAGCCCATTGTTTCCAGTTACTAATAAATAAACTTGTCTTTTTTTCTAATCAAACAAATTTTGCCAGTTCTGCAAATTCTGTCATCTTCACCAACCATTCCTCCATTGTAGGTATTTTTTAACCTTTCCATCATTGTGCTTATAATGAACTTGCTGCAATTATCATATATAGCACTTAGCATAATAGCACTTAGATGTATATACTGCTTTACAGTGCTTTACAGCCCTCTCTAAGCAGTTTAGAGTCAGCATAAAGCCCACAACAATCTGGGTCCTCATTTGACCGACCTCGAAAGGATGAAAGGTTGAGTCAACCTTGAGCCTATGGGACTTGAACTGCCAAACTGTTGGCAATCAGCAGTCAGCAGAAGTAGCCTGCAGTACTGCACTCTAACCACTGTGCCACCATGGCTCATATAAAAACATTATTTCACGAGTCTTTTCTAATTGATTGTCCATAAGTCCCAACAGGGAAAAAAAACTAATTTCAGCTTTATGTTAGTTAAATTTTTTTGTATCATTATACATATTCAGATGAGAACTTTCTAGCTTTTTTACATGTGTAGCATGTAGGATAGATTGACCCTTCATGTTTTATATGCTAGAATGACCTTTCATGCTTTATTTCATGTAATATTTCTGATATAGCATGTTTCGAAACATAGAAGGAATTACAGTTTGAATCAATCAAAATAAATGGCCTGGCCAAAAATTACATGAACAATAAATTACAGTGCTTCACACACAGTAGTACATCTGATTTTTATTCAGCTGCACAATGGGTGTGTGTTGGGGGGGGTGGGGTGCATGTGGATGAGTGTGGGGGTTTTATGTATATGCACAAATTGATTTTATTTTATGTTGGCTTTAATTAAGGCAGACAATTCAATATTTGAGTTAATATACTGATTCAATTTAACCTAGTATAGAAGAAAACTTTCAATATATGTATTTTAAAGCTATTGAAGGAAATAGTGTCCAAACAGCTTAAAAATAACTATAGTTGATTGTTAGTTAACGAAAGCTTTTTGCAGTAGTTTAATACTCCAGCTTGCTGCTCCAGTGATTAAAATTTACCCTCATAAATTAAATTTAGTCCCTCCTGACTAATTAATTTGTTTTTTAATGGTTTACCATATTAAACATGTCAATGCTTGTGGCCCTGATTTCCAGGTAGCATTACCTGCCTCTAGCTTATGGAATCAAAACAATCTGCCCTACAAGTATGGAAATGAAATTAAAAACAATTTAAAAACAGTCAAGTTAGCTAAAAAATCAAAATAAATAGCCTCTAGTCTCAAGTTGCAAATAAGTTGCTGTGCTCACGGTTATTGGTTATGAGCAAAGAGAGAAACTTCCTCTTTCTTTTCTCTCACAACTTTGTATCTGTGCTGTGCAACATCCACCATGAAAACGTGAAGGAAATAAATATATTCCTAATCTAATGGAAGGCTCATGGAAGGTTGACTACAGCAGGATTTTCATATGCACAAAAATGGAAAGATTCAATCATACCTACAATGGAGGAATGGTTGGAGAAGATGATAGAATTTGTAAAGTGACAAAATTGATTTGCTTGGTTAGGAAAAAGACAACAAGCATGGAGCCCTGGCTGCTCTCTGAGCTTGGTGGTTTTCTTGCAGACGTTTCATTACCAAACTAGGTGACATCATCAGTGCACTGGTGATGTCACCTAGGTTGGTAATAAAATGTCCACAAGAAAACTACCAAGCTCAGAGAGCACCAAGGACCTCACAGCAAAACCATGAGCTATAAATATTCTCTTCTGTCAACAGCAAGTGCATGTATTAGTGACTGGAAACTCTTTATGGATCTTTTGCTGAAAATAAAAAAAAAGATGATTTATGGGTTTTGATGATCCATAATCTAATCAGTACTAATTTATTGTGAATACAGCTTCCAGAATTGCCGGAAAGCATAGTAAGTTCTAAGTAGCTATTCTGAAAGCCAAGGTCCCCACACTACAGTATCTCAGGACATTAAGATGGGGAGATGTTTCACATTCTCTACCTTCCAGATAATCCCGATCTAGAGAGGAGAGAGAATAGTGTGGGTCTGCAGGATTTGCACACTTGTGGTGAACAGCTTCTTTTATCAGGTTACATATTAGTCTGCTGCTTGATAAAATAAATGTTTTTATTCAGAATGGATTAGGCATTTATGATGTTGTTGAAAGAAATCAAGAACAGCAATGGGGTAGTAATGGGTGAGGGTAATAGAAATACAGCAGAGAAGAAAATTATCCAGAAATACTTAGTTCTAGAAAAAAACCCAAGTCTTCTGATTTGATGATTGCTGGACTAATTATAACTATAAAAAATATAGGGAAACAAATGCAACATTTTATATCTTGAGAGATTGTATGATGCTGCAGATATGAGATACTTTTTCTCTGTTTATTCTTGGAAAGTGAAATAGACACTAAATATGTGGGTACAAGATGCTCATTTTCCTGTCACTTATGCACCGAGGGTGAAAAAATCAGAGTTAATGATAGTTGTCACATTAAAAGTATCCTTAATTTTTTTAAAAGTGCCTGCGTATATTTTACCATTCTTGTTTTTGCTAGCATGTTTGCATTTTTTTCATACTTTGGCTCACCTTCTCTTAACTGCTAATGGCATATCTACCATCGAGAACATTGGGTGGGCAACTATGGCCCCTTTATGACCTGTGGACTTCAACTCCCAGAATTCCTGAGCCTGCTATGCTGAGAGTTGGGATTCTGGGAGTTGAAGTCCACAGATCGTAAAGCAGCCATATTTGCCCATCCCTGATCTGAAGGAAATAGTTGGTTGAGGTTCTTCGCTAACAGGGCTAAGGGATCATCAACACACCAATACCCATCTGTAGATCTCTGCTCTGGCTGATGAAAAGATGCTGTTTGGATTCTTTCCCAGTGCCTGGAGTCCATGAGAATTGGGTAAAGAAAAGCAGGTTCAAGCCTGGCAAGGCAGAGGGGCTGAGAGTTTTAAGACTCTTCCCGGATCTGTACAAGTAGTCCTCGACTTACAACAGTTCATTTGGTGACCATTCAAAGTTACAACAGGATTGGAAAAAGTGACTTACGCATAAGTTTTTCACCATTGTAGCATCCTCATGATCACATAATCAAAATTCAGATGCTTGGCAACTGACTCATATTTATGATGGTTGCAGTGTCCTGGGGTCATATGATCATCTTCTTTGACCTTCTGATGAGCAAAGTCAATGGGGAAGCCAGATTCACTTAAGTTAGTCTAACTTAACAACTTTGGTGATTTACTTAACTGTGACAAGAAAAGTCGTAAAATGGGGCAAAACTCACTTAACAAATGCTTCACTTAACAACAGAAATGTTGGGCTCAAATTTGGTTGTAAGTCAAGGACTATCTGTAGTTCTTCCATCTGTAACTTCCATTGGCTGCACTTCCCCAATTAGGATTAGGGCAGAATTCTGGAATCTTGGACTCATGACAAGTGGCAGCCATAGTCCAGAGGACTATTGCACAGGATTTGTTTAGTGCACCAAATGTGCCTGCTCCTGGACTGAGAGCTGATGACTCATGCCTTAGTCTTCTTCCATATAGACTAGTGTACTGTGCTTTACATGGTGCCACTTTTAGCAGATTTACAGAATAACAGAGTTGGAAGGGCTTGAACTTTTGAAGATCATTCGGAACTGCAGTAGGTCCAGAATGCAGCAACAAGGAAAAGTTCTTTATGAGCACAAAACACCACTCTCTATGAACTGCACTGGCTCTGAATGGTGTTCCAGGGAGATTAAAAGCGCGGATTATCATCGCTAAAGCCCCATATGATATAAGGCAAGGCTATTTGAGAGTTATTGGTCTCCCAAAGAGATCTAGGAGGGAGAGGGCATGCTCCGGATCCCTTTCATTAAACAAGGTCATGTGTCGGACTCAGGAGTTGTGTCTTCTGTCTTGCAGCTTCTGTTCTATGGAACAAGATCCTCCTAGAGAGCTGGCTGGCCTAAACCTTGCAAGTTCTTTTACAAGTCATTAAAGACTTGAGCTTCCCTCTAGGTGCTTTGGGCAGGTGGTTAAGCAAGATCTACCGGCTAATTTATTTGTTTTTTGTGCTGTGTCCTCAGATATTTATTATTTGGATTGTTGTTCTAGTTCTTCATTTTATTTTTGTATGCCACCAGAATCACTATTGTGAGGAGGGCAGTCATGTAAATAATATAAACAAACAAACAAACAAAAATGAATGAATGAATGAATGAATGAATGAATATAAAGGAAATAATGATTAATCCTTCACAGAAAAAGAATTGAGTAATCTAGTGGGAAGTCTTGCATTCCACACTTCTAGGAAATTCACATGCTAAATATGAATGATATTAGCCTTTGCCATTTTAATATTATAAATTAAATTATTATAATCTAGACAGTTCTTGGGTCAACATTTATGGCAGACATATTTTTTAAAAACCATCTTATATTTCTTAGTAAATTCTTGTATTCAAGAGTTAAAGATTTCAGAAATTAAGTTCGTATTATATGTCCAGGTTCGACAAGGTTTGTATATCTAGAAAGAGCCATGGCAGCACAGTAGTTAGAATGCAGTATTGCAGGCTAATTCTGCTCACAGCCAGGAGTTCAATCCTGACTGGCTCAGGGTTGGCTCATCCTTCCATCCTTCCAAGGGGAGTAAAATGAGGAGCCAAATTGTTCGGGGATGTAAACCACTTAGAGAGGGATATAAAGCACTATGAAGCAGTATATAAGTCTAAGTGCTATTGCTATCAAGTTTTCCTAGTCATCATGGTTTGTGACCCAACATCAAGTATAAACAGACAAGAAGAAAATTCTGTTCGTTTTCTGTTGGACATCATTCATAGTTTCATGAAGTACTTAGATTTATTCTAAAATGGTATACTTTTCTCCTAAACTAGAAAATCCAACTTGCTTTAGTAGAAGACGCCAGAGAGTCTTTCCTCAGAGAAGAAAACATTTCAGTTTGGATGCATTGAGGTTTTTTCTCTGTTAACCAATTGCCTCATTCCCACAGTCAGTATCATTCAGAAGCATGTTGGGAACAAACCAAACTACCATGATTCCCAGAATACACTGGGGCATGGTGAAAAACCTGAGGCCATTTGGATGTTGCTAAATGACAACTGCCAACTGCCCCAACTACCATGTTCTTTGCTTAAGCATGCTGAGCTTTGTAGTGCAACACTCTGAATTCATTCAGGAAAATCAGCTACCGTATATAAACAATTTTGTCTCTTCCGTTCCGTTGTGTCTGATTCTTGGACGAGTCCTGCAGTTTTCTTGGCAAGGGTTTTCAGAAGTGGTCTGCCATTGCCTCCTTCCTATAACTGAGAGAAAGTGACTTGTTTAAGTCCACCCAGCTGGCTTTGTGATTAAGACTAGAATTTACATCACCTGGTTTCTTACCTTATGCCTTAATCACTACATCAAACTGGATTCCCTATATAAACAATAAATAAAATGAATAACTACCATTACAATTATAAGGCCGGAATTACCAACAGATCGTTTGCCGTGATCTCAAGTTCTTTGAGACCTTGTTGAGTTTTGTATGCTTTACTCTTGGGGTAATTCTTCTTAGATGACCTCTCCTAGGCAGAATAACAACCATGTTGCATGTTTTCCCATTTGTATATTCTTTGTCTGACCATGAATTGAAATTCTACCCTATCCCCATTAGAGATGCTGTAAGTTTCTTGCTTTTCAGCTGCCCTTTTCAGTTAATTCTCCTCATGACTTCCTTCCCAGTACAATTCAGCCATTATAGATTTTTAAAAAAAGACTTTTGAGATGCTTGTACTAAACTTCTTATGTCCAGAGGATGTCTGGGAAGTGAGGAGGGAGGAAGAGAAATAATGTTAATGGCAACATATTTAGCTTGAGTTTTCCAAAGGCTTTTCATGGGGGGAAAAAAGAAAAACCATCTCTCTCTCACAAAGCTTTGACCACATAGTTAGACACTTAATTACCTGTTTACTAGTTGGCAGCTTAGCCTGTTACCACTTCAATAAATGGTTGATTGCATTAACATCACATTCAAGAGAATTATTGGCATTATGAATAATTATTTCATTTATTGCACATCTTAAATGACCCATTTAAACATTATAAATCACAAAAAGTGCATAATTTGCTTTCTTCCCCCACCTTCAGAAAAGGACTGGGTAAATTACAGAAGCAATCCTTTGGGTTGGCATGCGAGAAACCCTGATTAATGGCTCCTTCGAGCACAGCAAAGGATGAGGAAACATGGGGAGGAGTAAAACTAAAACAAATGCTTCTGCCTCTCTTTTCACATCAATTGGGGAAAAAATATTTTCAAGGATTGATATGAAAGTACTCCCAAATTGCAGTCAGGATGGAGATTGTATCATTTACTTGAGGGAAACTCACTTCTAGTTTTTTTTTCTCCTTTGAGAAGATATGACTACAGGTAGTCCTTGACTTACAACAATTCATTTAGTGACCTTCAAAGTTACAACAGCACTGGAAAAAAGAGACTTATGACTGTTTTTTATACTTACGACTGTTGCAATATCCTGATGATCATGTGTTCAAAATTCAGATGCTTGGCAACTGACTCCTATTTATGAGGGTTGCAGTATCCTGAGGTCATGTGATCACCCTTTGTGATCTTCTGACAAGCAAAGACAATGGGGAAGCTTAACACTTAACAACCATGTTACTAACTTAACAACTACAATGATTCACTGAACAACCGTGGCAAGAAAAGTCATAAAATGGGGCAGTGCTCACTTAACAAATGTCTCATTTAGCAACATAAACGTTGGGCTCAGTTGTGGTCCTAAGTCGAGGATTGCCTGTACTATCACCATCATCAAGTTATAAGGACTAGCATTTTGCACCTCCATATACAGAACCTGAATATGTTAAATGAAAACGAAGAGCTGATATCAGTGGTGAAATCCAAATTATTTTACTACCGGTTCTGTGGGCGTGGTTTGGTGGGTGTGGTGTGGCTTGGGCGTGGCTTGGTGGGCATGGCAGGGGAAGGATACTACAAAATCTCCATTTCCACCCCACTCCAGGGGAAGGATAGTGCAAAATTTCCATTCCCTCCCCACTCTGGGACCAGCCAGAGGTGGTATTTGCAGGTTCTCTGAACTACTCAAAATTTCCGCTACCAGTTCTCCAGAACCTGTCAGAACCTGCTGGATTTCACCCCTGGCTGAGATGGAATGCAACAAATGTGTTGCTGTTTTCAGTTCATTAAAATATAGGATTGTTTTTATTTATTTATTAGACACGTAGTACTATCTTTCCCTTAAGGAACTCAAGGAGGAGTTGGTCAGCCTCTTTTCCAGTTTTATCTCCCAAGAGCAACCCTGTGAGATACATTGGATTTGAAGAGAGTGACTGGCCCAAAATTATTCCTAGGTTTGAAGCTAGGTTTTCCTCATCCTATTTCAATACTTTACCTCAGTGGTGAAATCCAAATTTTTTAACTGCTGGTTCTGTGAGTGTGCCTTTGTGGGCATGGCTTGGTGGGTGTGGCAGCGCAAAATTTCCATTCCCACCCCATTCCAGGGGAAGGATACTGCAAAATTTCGTTTCCCTCCCCACTCTGGGGCCAGCCAGAGGTGGTATTCGCCAGTTCTTGGAACTATTCAAAATTTCCGTTACCGGTTCTCCAGAACCTGTCAGAACCTGCTGGATTTCACCCCTGTTTTACCTTCTATACCACATTGTAAGAAAAGTAAGTAGATAAGTAAGTAATGAAACACCAATACTAATCCTCCTCCTCCTCCTCTGCTATATATTCAGTGCAGAGGTGCGCTGTTGCAAAATCTGAAGATATTGATCTGCACTTGGTTCAACCTGATCAGCCTCAACTCTTTTCCTATGCAGGAGGTTACACAAAAACAGTTAAACTCTAAGGAACAGTTCCAGTTTGTGGAATACATTGTAAGAACCTAGCCTCTTTGGATGAAATCTATTGTGCAACAACTCTGTTTATTTGTGAATATAAAGATGGCTTTGCTTATCTCTCTTCTATTTTCCAGCTATTGGGGAATTGCTTATATCATTTAAGGTTAGAAACAAGAATTACTTCAGCTACTAGATTTTGTACTGTGGTTACTAAAGGGTCAATAATGATTTGTTTTCCTGACCCCAGAAAATCTTCAGAGAATCTTTTATTTATGCAATGTAATATCCCTTTATATATTTATTGATTTCTTTTTTTATAGAGAGTTTTCAGCACTACTTTGCTTGAAAAGTTCTTGGAAATTCACATTTTTCCACACTAAAGTAAAGTAAGGATGGGTGAAAAAAGTGCAAAGAAAGAAGAACAGGAAGGCAAGGGAGTGCAGGATAGGAGAGGGGAGGTTAGGGGGAAGGGGAGCAGAAGGGAAGGGAGGGAATGGAAGGGAGAAGGGGGGAGGGAAAGCGTCTGGCCTTCTTAACAGCAGTTACAAGTACATTTATATTTTACCCTCTCTCTCTAAAGCTCTTTGGCCAGCTTTCGTGGTAGAGCTGTTCCAGATCCTTGGTCTCTTGGATTGCCCTTTTCTGCATCTTTTCCAGTTCTGTAATTTTGCTTAGAAAACATATATGCTCCACAGAATGCATTAATTGCATTTAGATTTCAATGAGGTGTTTACGATATTCTCTTACCTCCTTTGTCCATGGTTCAGGGTGCTCGGCTAGACTGACTGTAATAAACTGGAAAACCCACTAGCACTCCCTTTTCTATTTATTTGATCCTGTCTTCTTCTACTGTCCATGTGGCTCAGTACACATAAGGCCTAGGTACAACTGCAGTGCCAAATGTGTGCATAGCAAGTTTTATTGATTCAACTTAAAAAAAAGGAATTAAAATGTTTGCTTTGTGGTAGAGAGTACTATTCCTCAGTTATACACATCACCAGGTTAAAGAATTCTACCTTTCCTGGGAATGCATCAATATGAACCTCAAAGAAAAGTTGTCCCTTATATTTCTTTCTTTCACATGTATTCCACTGTCCTTTTCTTTGGTGATGTTGGCTTCTGGTGTCTGGTGATTTGGCAATAATTTTTAGGCATTGATTACAGTTGGATAGGTCAAGAATTGAGGGGGGGAGGGAGAGGGGGAGGGAGGGAGAGAGAGAAAGAATCAAAGCCAATAGCCAACAAGTCAAAGCTGAAAAACAATCTGAAGCTTTCTGAGAAGCTGAAAAAAATAGCATGACTCAGGTGGAGTCTTAGAGTCACTGTACCAGAGAGGTGGGTGGCATAGCATTTAATAAATAAAAAATTAAATAAATAGAGAAAAGCAGCTCTGACTTAGTGAAGCCAGACAGATTTTAACAAAACAGCAGAGCTCCCTAAGGTATTTCAAGCCCTGTTGTTTGAAGTCTCGTAGCAGAAATGAGGTTGGAAAATGGATAACTATCAATGTCGACCTCTCCTCTTGTGCTTGTCCCCAGAGTCAGGTGAGTCATTCTCAACAGCTAACAGTAGCACTTAGCTGATTTTAACTAGTCTCAGGCCCTGGGAATTCCAGGTCTGTTGGCTGGGCTGGCAAATTTTCTTACCAGTTCTATTTTATAGGCAATGATTCCTTCACAGTGTTAAGAAAAATGGATGCTGTCACCAGAAATGTCTATGGAGATTCTCAGAGGCAACTGGACTTTCTATTTTTTTCTTTGAAGATGTTTCGCTTCTCATCCAAGAAGCTTCTGAAGGAATCAAGGTCAGCTTGAGATCATCTTTAACTTTCACCATGAGCCTAGGTGTGCTTTGGGTTCTTTAGAGCCAGAAAATAATTCAGTCTCAAGAAAGATGATGCCCTGTTGCCTGCATTCTGTGGAGGAAACATGGCATTGACAAAAGTAACAGAACAATCCCTTAGAGCCCCTTCATCTATTGACTTATTTTACGAGATTTGCATATATGGCAAAACATGGCTATGAAAACCTCCTTTACCCAGAATGTGCCCTGACATATGTATCGGGCCAATAATATGTTGAGACACTTCCATGTTTGTCATGGAATTTATGACACTGTGAGCTGTCCTATAAGCACTAATTTTGGCATATTAAGTTGGACTTCTCAAACTGGCACATTGGTTGGGTTCCCCAAAGCAATAATTTTGAAGTACTCAAGAAGAAATAGATTATTTGTTATTATTAATGGTAGATTAGGAATAGACAGCATAAGACATTGTTGTATCCCCAAATACACAAGCTACATATTTAGCTGCAGAGCTGTTTTTGATGCTAGGAATGTAAAAAGAATAAGAATTATTTAATTGTGAATACTTTGTTGCTTGCCAAGTTTGAGGAATTTTACTAAGGATAATTAATAAATGTGGTAAAATTTAACTACTTGGTGCAATATTGCTCCCAATAGGCTAAGTGTAGTCAGTCCAATGTTTCAATGAAGTTCTGCAGTAAAGCAGAGGTCTAATTTTTTTTGTTTTTCCAATGTAATTTTTAATGTATTAAACTATGATGAGATAATTAGGTAAATTTATTGGAAGATCCTATACATGTTTGCTGAGAGGAAATCTCATAAAATTTAGTGTGGCATACTTGTAGATAAGGGAGTGTTAAGATTTTCAGCATATTAGTGTAAGACTATTCCTGATCCCAGTACAGGTAGTCCTCAATTTACAACTACAATTGAGCCCAACATTTATGTTGTTAAGTGAGAAATTTGTTAAATGAGTTTTGCCCCATTTTACGACTTCTCTCACCTTTCTTAAGCGAATCACTGTAGTTCTTATATTAGTAACACGGTCGTTAAGTAAATCTGGTTTCCCCATTGACTTTGCTTGTCAGAAGGTCGCAAAAAGGGATCACATGACCCGGGACACACTGCAACCGTCATAAATGTGAGTCAGTTGTCAAGCATCCAAATGTAAATCATGGGGATGCTGCAATGGTCATAAGTGTGAACAATAAGTCACTTTTTTTTAGTGCCATTGTAAGTTCAAACCAGTGGTGGGTTCCTCCCGGTTCAGCCCGGTTCGGCCAAGTGATATGACTCAGGAGCTGGGCTCTCCCGCCCCCCCCATTATTCTTACCTTTTATTTGGCCCCGCCCCCAATTTTTCGCTGCCTCTCGAGTTCCAGCTGATCGGCTGGAAGGAAAAAAACTGTTTAAACTCTTGCCACAGGGTTTCAAAGGGCCGCCCTACAGCTGATCAGTGTTAAAAGGCAGTGTGGTGATAGACCGGGACCCTCAAAAAACAAATGGGTAGACCAGGATGCTCCAAGAACAAATGGGTAGATCGGTACAGCTCTACAAGCAGTTAAAAGCCTGGTAGACCAGTACCTCTGTTAAATCCTAAAGAATTGTCACATGACCACCAAGCCACACCCACAAAATAAGCCACGCCCATAGAACCGGTAGTAAAAAAAATTAGAACCCACCCCTGGTTCAAACGGTCACTAAATAAACTGTTGTAAGTCAAGGACTGCCTGTATAGATAATGGTGTTTCCCTTTATTTCTCTTTTATTATATAAATTATATGGCATGGTTTTCAATGAAGAAAATCAGTTTTTTGAAAAGCTTGTCCTTCATTTTTAGAAATAAAATAGCAATAGGGTACAGCATTCCCAAATGCATTGCTAATGTATTGGAATACATTAGCATTTATTTATAAAACAAATACTATGTCTCACATGTTGTTCTGTTGTATTAGCAACTAAAGTGTCCCTGCCAAGCACATCCAGACCTTGTATTTTTTCCCCGAAAATAGATTTTTTTTGAAGCCTGTTATTGGCTTTAGGTTATAGGAACAGAGGATGAGGAATGCACCAAAAACCATGTTTGATTCATCTTTAGCTTTGCTGCATTCCCTGGGGAAATGCCCACGGACAACACGCTGTACAAGAGAATAAGCATGAAGAACATCCAGGCAACAGAAACTGAAGAAGTTCTGAATGTGGTTGTGAAATCCCAAAGGTCTGTGCTTTTCTATTGATTTCTTTCCAAAGGAAGAATGCGATGTGTATACTGGCTGACCGACACAAAATAAAGCCTTGATTTTTCCAGCAAACAAACCCCTAAAGTTCCATAGAAATAAAAGATTGTGTCATGTGATTAGAAAATTTACACGTGGTACATTCTTCAGCTAGCTTGTCAGCATGTGGCAATGTGTTTCTGGCAACAGCTGGTCCTATCTATTTGACCTAACAACTTGCTAAATGTCACTGGGTTTTACACACACCTGGTTTAACTTTTACGGTTTGTGTGTGACTTTTGTTTACCAATTCTCCTTTTATTTCTTCCATGTGGCTTACAAATTATTTTCCATTATGCAAGCAGGCAAATATTTTGCAGCAGTTTTTATTTATCAGTGTAGGAAGTTAGCACCCATCCCTCTCCTAGAAGAATGGAATATTTTAGGAAATATTAAAAAGGCGGAATATTATATTTCCCTAAAGGGAGAAATGGAGAAACATGCTCTTGGAGACAGAAAGCAGCCCCTGCCTTTCTTAATAGCCCTCAGCAGATGTCAGCACTTAAAAGATAAAGAGCTTGTTGAAAGAAGCCAAGTATCTACGTAGCTCTATTCATAGGCAAAGCAAATACTTCAGGCAGAAATCCATTCAAGATAGGATATTTTGAAATTCCCTGCAGCAAGGTCTTAACAAAGGTAGGAATTAGCCCTCAGTCACAATAGGAATTGCCCAACGCACTTTCAGTTGCATCAGCCCCAGCAAACTTCAACCAAACGGGAGCTCAGACAAACACCTAGGATTGTACTTTGCCTATAAAGCCAGCTATAGCCCCTACATAACCCCTACAACAGCCAATAGAATACATGTTCTTGCACAGGAACAGGAAGCTCAACTACAAAGCCCAAAAGAAGATATAAAAGGCACCAACTCTCAACTCCATTTTGTCAGCTGCACCAGAACCATAACCCATGTGGTCCTGTTCATCAATAAATGGACCCACTTTCCAATCAGCCTTAAGCCTTCATTTTGTCTCCAGTGCCTTTCTCCCAGATTGGAACTGAACCAGATGGATATGTCTTCCCACATCACCTTGTTTCTGAATGCATATTCAGTTCTTTGCTTGCCATGCTACCTATGGCTGTCTTTGAAAATATTTATCTAGGAATATGCCTTAAAATTCTTCTCAAGATTTTATCACTTTGATAGTGTGAATGCTCCGAAGAGTATTGATAATGGGAATGTGAGTCCATTGTAGGGTCACACATGCAGGTAAAATCAAAAGGTGAGTAACCTACAATGCGGGTGGAGGGAGCTGAGGCTCTATCAGCATAAGAAAGATCAACCCACCTGCAGGAAGGAATCCAAATTCAACAGACAAAGGCAAATCTTTTAAAAGGAAAACTTGGCACATTTACACATGAAAGCTTCCCTCGCACACGTCATTTCTCTGATTTCAACTACTGATTTTGATGGAAGTTAGACTGTCCTGTCAGAGGGAAGCTGGCCGACTTTCCAGATTCCATTATTATACCCTACAACAATAAAATTAGCATCCCAGTAATCATCTGTAGAGATTCTCAGTCATCCAGCTCATGGTTGTCCCAAAGGTGCTTTTTTCAGGAGGCAACTGGACTTTCTTGTTTTTTCTTTTGAAGACGTTTGGCTTCTCATCCAAGAAGCTTCTTCAGCTCTGACAGGATAGTGGGGATAATCCTTTGCACCTTTGGGCCATCCCTGTAATCTTTATGTTATAAAAGTTTTTATTGGTTAAAAATAAACAATATTATCGCTTACAATATGTAGAGCCATCCCTGTAATCTTGAGATGATCCTGACTAGGCCTTCCTGAAAGGGATGGTAGTATGCCACACTGCTGGAGCAGATAATCAGCAACCATAAAACTACGCAACGTTTCCATAGCTCGGCAAAAGGCAGAGAGGCTGCTGCTGAGCTCAAGAGCAAGAAAGGAAAGGGTCAGGGAAGGGATTGTGTGTCCTCACCTTTATGAAATAAAATGCCGCCTTGGAGAAGGGAAAAGGGAACACCATCTAAAGAGCACTAGGATGCCACACAAAAGCCGACCAACATAAGCCTGACAAGATCTCTGTCAGCGTTCCAAGTTACATTCGCTCCAGCGCTGACATGAAGAGTCGGAATAGCAGTTTGACTTTTAGCAGTTTGACTTTTCACCCACTTATTCCCCTGGCAGATAACATCCCCTAGGACAGTGATGGCTAACCTTTTTGCCATTGCGTGCCAAAAGCGGAGAGAGCGTGGGGGGTCATGGATGCGTGTGCCCACATTCATAATTCAATGTGCCCCGCGCCCCCCGCGCATGTGCACATGACCCCCCACACTTCCCCCTGCTTTTGGCATGCGATGGCACGGTGGGCCCGGTAGGCCCATTTTCCCCCCTCCCCAGGCTCCAGAGGCTTTCTAAGAGCCTGGGGAGGGCAAAAACAGCCTTCCCCATCCCCTTGGAGGCATTCTGGAGGCCAGAAACAGCCAGTTTCCCGATTTCTGGTGGGACTGGAAGGCCTGAAAATCAGTTGGCCGGTGCGCGCATGCATGCTGGAGCTGAGCTAGGGCAACACTCGCGTGCCCACCAATATGGCTCCGTGTGCCACCTGTGGCACCCGTGCCATAGGTTCGCCATCACGGCCCTAGGAGATGAGATGGGAGGGGGGGAAATTCCTGTGAGTTGAAGTAGCCAAGAAGACAAGAGTGACTTGGAAGATGGCCAATGAGACACTGAGAATTGAGGAACGGAAAGGGAAGGGTTTGGGGGCAGAGGGTCAGTTTCGGCTGCAACCAAGTCCAGGGCCAGATCGTTATTCTCAATAAATGAAAGGTTTCATCAAAGACTTTGTGTTTGGAAATGCAATTTATTTGAGATAACATCGAAACCTGACAATCTCATTGTTTCCAGAGAACCAATTTCTCTTGGTAACTGTTGTGTTGGGAGACTATAAAGGTGATAGAACTGCATTCTAATGACTTGATCTACAACAGGGGTGACAAACTCAAGGCCCACGGTGCTTAAATCTGGCCCGCGAGGCCGGCCTGGAAATAGCAAAGGACCGGCCCATGGTGTCTCTGGCAGCCAAAATGGGGCGCGGGGGGCCCGTGTGCAGCCTGTTTTTGGACAGGATGGATGCCTCCTGCAACACTTCGCTGGCCAAAATGGGGTGCAGGTGCCCCCACATGTCCCCCGCACCCCATTTTGACCAGCAAAGTGCTGTAGGAGGCATCTATCCTGTCTCCCTCTCCCTCCCCGCAGCCGGCCTGCAGAGGAGAACTACAATGCTGATCCGGCCCTCAAAGAAATCCAGGTTGACACCTCTGATTTACAGTCAGAAGCTAACGATTCTTATTTCACATTTTAAATATGAACCATATTTCGGTAGCACATCTGACTGAAATGTTGTTTTCTCTAATAACGACTTTTGTTTGCACTCCCATCATTTTTTAATACATTAAAACGAAGGCAATGAAACTTGGTCTGGTACTATTCCTATCTGCAAATGCTTTGTCTCCTGTGGACAATGCAACTGGCTGCTGGCCCAACTGTGCCTTCACCATCAACACAGTTTTTATTCTCTTTCATCAAGGAAAATGACAAATAACTGAGATAGTTTGATACAGCATGATTTAAAATAAAATAACATTTGTATTGGGGCTTTAGAGACATAGCTTTGTACAGACTCCAATATATAAGCCACCATGAGTCACTCACAATGGTGAGATAAGCAATCAATCAATCAATAAGCAAGCAAGCAAGCAAGTACAGGCCAGGCTCCTCATTCATTTCCACAAAGGAGGTTGCAAGTATGTCTTCTCTTGAAACATACAGAGAATCCCCCCCAAAATTGATGGAAAATAGACACGTGGAAAGATGATGTGAAAGCAGCTTGAAACAAAATAAAAATGATGAAGTTATAAAATGTCACAAAACTATCTTGAATTGCAGAAATAGAAAGTATGGAAAAATTGCTTGGTGGAACAATGATGTGAAAGAGAATGTGGATGAAGAAAAAAATTCAAGTAACAGGTGGATTGGAATGACTACTTTTTTCTTCTTCAAGTAATCTCAAAACAGAAAACTCCAGTCCTAAATAAAGCATTCAGAACTGTGTGTGTGTGAATACCTGAAATCTTAAATCTATTGTGACATGTAAAAACATTTTTTTATTCCTAGTGCCCACAATGAATGTCGGATGCCAATCTTTTAATTAGCTTAAAGATTTATGACATTGTCTCTTATGCAACTGAAGGGATATTAACATTTGCATTTCTTCCTCTGAAGGAAAAAAAAAAGCAATTGTTTTCGTGTTTGTCATTTCCCTTCTGTTCCTTAAAGGGGAACAAAAGCAGATTTTTCAAAATGTTGTCTCTTTTAATAACTGCTACTTGCAATGAATCCCTCTACCATGTGGAATCTCCCACAAAATGGTGATGGCCTCGATAAAATATTGAAGTGTTTAGAATATAAATACCTATAAATACCAAGTCTCACTGACGAAGCAGTCACTGTCAGTTCTCAGTGCTCCTGCTTCCCAGCTGCATGCTGTGAAATGAAATTTTATAGGCACCTTTCAAAGAGACCTGTGGAACAAAGGCTTAAAAGCTGCGTAGTGGACACTACAAATACAATGTGAAATGAACCTGACTACATTGTTTGCATTTCATCTCTCATTGTTGAATGACAGCGTGTTTGTATTTCTTTTATATTTCATTACATTCTATTCCTCTTTACAGGATAACAATTATCTCAATCTATTTATGAAAGAGAAAGATGGTTGTTTCATTCCTAGGGTAATATTTTCAGGTGGGAAGAGGGGAAAGATTATTTCAGTATAGAAAATGTTTCTAGGCAGGTGCTGCAGATTTGGGAGAACCCATGTGGCATAAAAGTTAAGGTGCTGGACTAAAATTCAGGAGACTGCAAGTTCTAGTCTCCCCCAGGCATGAAAACGGACTTTGGGTTAGTCATTCTCTCTGAGCCCAGCTTAACTCACAGGTGATGGTTATGGGGAAAATGGAAGGCAAGAATATTATGTACACCACCTTGAGTTGTAGAAAATAAGATGGCAGATAACAACAACAATAATAAAAAAAATAAGAAAAACCAAAAAAATGTCTGGAGGACTTGGCAGTACCTGGAGACAGCAGAAGAGAAGATAAAAAAGCTGGAAAAGACAATGAAATGCAAAGACTTGCAAATAGTAGAATAATAGAACAATTATGGTGAAAGAAAGCAAAAATATTACCAGTAATAAGAGGCATCTTGGGTGCAATGCAATTCCAAAATCCAGAACATCTGGAGCACCACTTGAACACAATTCACTTTGACACAATCAGTCAATTGCAAATGGCAGCCTTACCTGGAACAGCTTACATCCTGTGACGATACATTTAACACCATCAACGTGTATCTCAGGTCCAGTGCTGGGTTCTAATCAGTTTTACCACCGGTTCGCATCACCGCATGCATGCTCACTTCGCTCGTGTGCGTGCCGAACTTGCGCTTTGCACAAGTGCATTGAGAAAAAAAAATAGCTGAGGCAGGGCAATCCCCTCTGCCGCACCTTACAGCTGACCAAAAAACAAAGGTAGGTATAGCACGGGGCGGGGGGAAGGGCCCAACTGACATTCAGAGCAAACCGGTTCGCTCTCCTATGAAGATTTCCACTACTGGCTCTCCCGAACCGGGGAGAACCAGTAGCAACTCACCACTGCTCAGTTCCTTGGGAAGAATTCAATAGGTGAATAAAAATGCCAATCCAGTCTGCACATTAGGCTGATTGTGTGACAACCATAATAATAATGAGAATACTTTCAGAAATCATTTTTAGAACTCCCCCCTCCCCCAATTGGTGTTGTGGCCTGTATGCGGCCTGTGCAGTTAGTAGCTGATTCAGACAGCGAGGAGGCTGGTGTGCTGCGCCAGCAGCCTCTGCAGCTGGCACTCAAGTCAGACAATGAGGACGCTGGAAAAGATGTGGTGCCAGAGGCAGGGATTCAGTCAGGGTATTCAGAACCTCCAGAAGCTCCCTTAAATGAAGAGGACGAAGAGGAGGAGCCTCTCCTCGATGCACAGGCGTGCAGAGCTGCCAAAAGGCAGGAGTGGCTCCTCAGGAGGAGGTCTCCTCGAGAGTAAGGCTTGGGGCTAATTGGCCACTCCCTTAGCCTATTTAAGGAGGAACGCCGACTGAAGCAATTTGCAGGGAACAACTTAATTCACATACCTTTGTGTCTTGTCTTGCTTATCTTATCAGCTTCCTGCAAATTGCTTTTGGGCATTCTGCCAACCATAGTAAGCTTTCAATTATTATTCTTTGAATTCTTGGCGGCTGTTAATGCAGTTAATTAACAGCTGTTTTTGTAAAATACTGGCTTATTTAGTAAGCTAAGGTTTGTACAGACTTTGTATGTGCTGCGTTCTTTGGGTCCGTAGCTGGGGCAGAACAATTGGAAGGGACTCTCCATTCATTACTCTCTAAGGGACACTCTCTTCAATTTCAGTAAGTTGTACTGCAATTGTATGAATGCTTACCAAACTGCAAATCTGACTGTGTTTACTAGAGTTTACTTTCATTAAAAGTGTTAATTTTCCTAAGTAAAATTCAGACAAGAGACACAGATTGTTCAGGGGACAGGTTTCAGTGTTCCCACATGTCCAGGAGCATTTGCAACACATTAAGGAAAGATGAGGTTTTGCCATTGTGACATTGTTAGCCTCTCCTGTGGGTGCTCTTGCACATAGATACCAGCAGCAGGTACGGGTAGGTGCTCCAGGGTCCAACCGTACTAAAAAGAATTCCCTTCTCCATGCCAACATTGCCTAGGAATTATTGGTGAGCAGGACGATTCATGGCTTCTGGATTCAAAACCATGGGTGCTTTGCGGTGGAAGGTTCCAATGCTAGTGACTGAGATATCCAAGAAATGTTCTCCCACGTGGCTCTCTCTTTGGTTGTTCTGCTGAGAAGTCTGTTAAATTGTTTTTTTAATTGGATAAAATAGTATTAGGAAGTCTGAAGGGCGTCCTAAGAATTCAGAGATCTAATTGCCAATAGTCTATTTTTCTAAGAAGGTGTAGACCTTGGTGTCCAAGGATGCCACCACTGGATCACACTGCCCATCCCAAATCATCCAATCCTGGCCATACCTTTATTTACAAAAGCATTTTTTAAAATTTATTTTAAATTTGATTTATATGCCGCCCTTCTCCGGAGACTCAGGGCGGCTTACAGTGTGCTAAGCAATAGCCTTCATACTTTTGTATATTTATATAAAGTCAGCTTATTGCCCCCACAAACTGGGTCCTCAATTTACCTACCTTAGAAAGGATGGAAGGCTGAGTCAACCTTGAGCCTTGGTGAGATTCGAACCTGCAATAATTGCAGGCAGCTGGTGTTAATAACAGGGTGCTTTAGACCACTGTACTATCCAAGGCTCTTTATGGACCCTCCACATGTCCCACATGTAATCGTGGAGGGTGGGATGTTGTTTTTGCATTTATTATTTCCCTTCTATCATTTTCCCATGAAAAAAAGACAATGGTAACTAATAGAGGGTCAGTTTGGTGCTGTCTTAGAAACCAGGAGATTGTGAGTTCTAGTCCCACCTTACTCCTGTAAGTTGGTTGGTTGACTTTGGCAAATCTCTCTCTCCATATCACAGGGCTGTTGTGGAGAACAATAGGAGGCAGGAATATTAGGCATGTTTGCTGTATTGAGTTATATATTTTAAAAGGAAAGATTAAAAAATATCTAATCATTATCATCATTACCAGCATCCAGAGGCCTATGGGATGTTGGATGCAACATCATCAGACATCATTACGGTAAATAGCCATAATGACACTGTGGTACTTGTTTTGCAATTAGGGAATCTTTTGTGACAGCACAGAGAGAATATGCTCTCCACACGTGCTCACCAGCCAGTTTGTTTGCCTTTCCTTTTTCTAAAAAAAGCCATTTTGCATCTGTTAGGAACTGAGCTCAGCTTCAGTCATTCCAGATCGAGACCTGTCACCTGAGGACAATTCACCCAAATGTGACCTATTTAAGAGGGACCAGAATCTTTGGATTTTGAGGATCATCTCTTACTTGTTTTTTGCCTTCCTCAAAGGGTGGCGATCACCCCTTATGCCCAGTACTACAAAGTCTAACATCTGGCAAAGAACCCTAACCCTTCCTGAACCTCAATTCATGCTATTATGACTGGGACTTTACACCTCGCCTTTCTGCCCAGAAAGTATTTCAAATAGCCTCTGCAGCTAAAATACAGAGAGTTTGTACCTTTCCAGTAACATTGTGGCACAGTGGTTAGAATGCAGTACTGCAGGCTACTTCTACGACTGCTGGCTGCCTAGAAGTTTGGCAGTTCGAATCTCACCAGGCTCAAGGTTGACTCAGCCTTCCTTCCATCCTTCCAAGGTCGGTAAAATGAGGACCCAGATTGCTGGGGGCAATATGCTGACTCTGTAAACCACTTAGAGAGAGCTGTAAAGCACTGTGAAGTGGTATATAAGTCTAAGTGCTATTGCTGTTGCTGTTAAAAGAGTCGTGTTGGAGCAAGCAGAGGCTCTGGAAAGTGAGATAAGCAGCATACTAATTTAAGAGGTAAATACAGAAATAAAGCAGCTCTCATTCTAGGACTTCCTCCCTGGATCATGGTGTGTATTCATATGTGTGTGTGTGTGTGTGTGTGTGTGTGTGTGTGAGAGAGAGAGAGAGAGAGAGAGAGAGAGAGAGTCTGGTTCTGCTTTTCCTCTCTAACAACCGGGTGTCCCTACAGTTAACAGTTCTAGCGTTGGACTAAATTATGTTTGCACAATAGCTCCCCATGTTTACCAAAGTGTTTTTTTAAAAGCTTAGTTCCTGCCCTAAGCCTTCTTAGTCTGCAGTTCAAACAGATCTGAGTCCAGTGCATAAGAAAGAGACAGCTAAATAAAGCACGGGCTGCACCTAAACAAACAAACCTGCTAATAAGTATAGTGCAACAAAGGAGAGAACGAGATTAGTATATCTGATAATAGAAACAGTGCCTTAAAGAAAAACAAAGAGAGATGACATGGACACACATATGGCATAAAAAAAGACCCTTTCATTCTCTGGATCATCTGTCATCCTCCAGGAACTCCCTACCCTCCCAATTTACTTTTTCTCTTTGTTTATGGAATGTCACTCTCAGGTGATTAAAAAAAATATGGTGAACTATACAGGTAGTATTTGACTCACAATCATTCATTTAGTGACCATTCGAAGTTACAATGGTACTGACAAATGTGATTTATAACTGGTCCTCCCACTTATGACTGTTGCTGCATCCCCATGGTCATATGATCAACATTCAGATATTTGACAACTGGTTCATATTTATGACGGTTGCAGTGTCCCAGTTTCATATGATCACCTTTTGCGATCTTCTGACAAGCAAAGTCCAAGGGGAAACCAGATTCACCCTTAAAAAATGTGTTATTAACTTAACAACTGCAGTAGTTTGCTTAACAACCATGGCAAGAAATGTCGTAAAATGGGGCAAAACTCACTTAACAACTGTCTCATTCAGCAAGATAATTTTTGGGCGTAATTGTGGTCGTAAGCCAAGGACTAGCTGTAACTAAATGAGCCCTGGAAGCATTTTTAAGTTAGGGTGATAGTGCATTGTGATGCTTCACTTTGAAGGATGCAAACCTTCCAGGTTTATTAAAAGTGAAAGCTAAATTTTGTAATGAAAATATTGGCCACTCATCCAAAAATATTTAATGGTGTAAGAATTTATATTTCTAATGACAGGTAAATATGTAGTTTAAGTGACCGGAAACTATGGTATACTAACTCAGCTTCTCTGCTTTAAAGAATCCAAATTCTGCTTTTGGTTCAGTGAATCTATCAGCTCTCATTTATGCCTGCTTGTGTGACCTGTAAATCCTGCTTGTTTTGCTCTGCATGTGCAGTGGAGTATTTACATTTAGGAAGAGCATCATTCTGCCAACCTGCTAATTAATATTTCTGAAATGGCGGAATATTTTGTTACTATACAGTATGCTGATTTAAAGTCACTTTAAATATGAAAAGTAACATCAGTTATTTTGCAAAATGGCTAGTTTTCTAGAATATCCAGTTCTACTTTGTAGCATCTTCTACTTTTTGGCATGGTTTTATTAAGTTCTTACATTTCTGAGTACTTATCCTCCCACCAATTCTTTTTTTTTTAAATACAACTTCTCCCTGTCTTTCCATAAATTTAGATTCTTACAAGTTTTACTCTGAAATGACAAAACTGCTTCAGATGTCTAAAGTCCATATGCTGTATAGCAGTGTTTCTCAAATTTGGCCACTTGAAGATATGTGGGTTTCAATTCCCAGAATTCCCCAGCCAGCATGCTGGGGGAGCATGCTGGCTGAGGAATTCTGGGAATTGAAGTCTATGCATCTTCAAACAACCAACAATGAGAAACGCTGCCTATAGTAACGAAAACCACTAGTTTAAGAATGGCAGCTGCATTGTTCAATGGAGCGCATATATATATACTGGCTTCTGACCTCCAGACATTCCCAGCCAGCATAGCATGTAATGCCAAGTTATTAAGTGAAAGGCACATTATTATTTGGAATGAATACATAATTGTTTCTGAGACATTAGACTCCCAAAGACTACAGTTTTCAATATGTTGAGACATAGTTTGGGATGAGACCTGGTACTATCTGAACAGAATCAATGATAAATAAGATAATCGTTAGTTCTGACAATCCTTATTACAGTGAAGCCTTGGATATACGTGCCAATTATAACTAGAAAGGATTTGCACCCATAAACTGAGGCATATCTCTGTCACAGATTGAGCCTGGATTACATTCATTCTCTTGCTAAGTGTGAAGTGTGTAAATCAATACTGGAGCACATGTTTTAGGTATAGAGGGGGTTGGATTCAGACTCTAGCAGGTTCTGTTTGACCAGGCAGAAAGTGGCATGAAAACTCAATGATATCACCCTCAGATATCAGGCCAGACAAGAGATAATAACTGGCTCTGATGTTGTAAGGCAAATTCCTCCTTTTTTCCTTCTAGAAGATAAGGTTCTCTAACAAAGACTTCTCAGCAGTCTCATTTCATCATACAACTGCAATTTTTTGTGGGACTGGCTGGCAACTGTAGTACAATCGTGCTGAGTACCAGTATCCCTATCTTGACCCTGGATCCAGTCCTGTGGTTTGTCATCATGCAAAAGGGGGCAAAACACTGGCCTTCTGGTATCTGCAAACTCCATTTTGTCTGGCTGCCAGTGCCTCTAAAATTGCATTATTGAAATGCAGCAGGCGAAACAGTGGGACAACAGCAATGGAAGTCCGGCCGGTTTGGATCAGGATTCTGAAGTAAAGCACAAAAAAACTGAAAGAGGAAATCCTCTCTTCTGACAAGCAGTCTTAATTTTACAAAGCTCTGAAAGTCCTGCAGCGTCTCCTCAGATGGTATGATTACATAGCTGCTCCACCCTTTGCAGTGGTTGACAAAAATGCCGAATACTTAATTATGAAAAGTGTTGTCCCTCCTGCCTTTGTGGAGAGAAATCTCTTATGTACATGCAAACTGAAACACAGCGTGTGGCACTTCTAAGTGCAAATAGTTCAATCTGCCAATGTCATATTTGTTCATACACACACACACACTTGTGTGTGTATATACATTCAGCCAACTTACTTTTTTCTAAAATCAGATTTCTGTATTAGTTTGCAATTTTTTTATTAAAAAGCCTACATAAAAATGTATATGTATTTTCTTGTGCTTTCGACCTCATTTATATGTATACATATTTTTCCACCTCTATGCATATATGCAATCATCCTGTTAAGCTTTATTTATGTTATTTGTGCCAATCTACACATTTTTGTGCCATTTCTCCTAATATTTCTATTCGGGGTTTTTTTTAATGAGAGAACTATATCACAAAGTTCAGAGGAATGCAAATACCAGAGGATAATTGCAATTTGTTTTGTATATTGGTTCAAGAAATATGAATTAGGTAGGTTTGCATTTAAATGAAAACCAAATACATTCCTCCCTTTCAGGATGTCAAGTTGTTGTTTCTGCTGCTTCTGGGGATTTGGATCAATTTTTTGATTTGGTATGCTGTTGTTGCTTTATTAACTGCTTAGGGGGTTGATTTTAAACGAACCAGTATTCTTAAACACGTTCATTTAAAATTTGGGGAAGGCTATTTCATTTTTTAAAGTGTCCATTTTAGCAATGCTTGGCAAGAGCTGAAGTCTAAGATCAGGATTCCAGAAATTATTGGAGTTTTGCACAGCTCCTCTATGGACAGAAATCAGGATAATGTTGTAGGATCCAATCTGGGTTGGTCCCTGGGACCAGAGATTTTGTTTTCCAAGTGTTCAGACTCATGCTGGAGCCCCATCCTCAGGGAACTTCTCTTTAGCAGAGTCTGTGTCGGTATCTCAGTATCAGAAGTCAATATCTCAGAAAATATTATGAACACTGGCATATCAGTTGTATGTGAAGATCTCTCTTTGATATGTGCAGATAAATGTGTGGAGGTGTTTTAACCGAAGTGGTGGTTTTCCGAATAAACCACAATCATGTTCTCATTCATTCATTCATTCATGCATGCATGCATGTATATCCCACTTTTATTATTTTCACAAATAACTCATGGCAACAAACGTATCCAACACAACTTCCTCCTATTTTCTCCACAACAACCCTGTACAACAACATAAGGCAAAAACAGCACTAGATCTTAATTCAATTGGTAAACCCATAGTATGAGCTCTTGCATGCGTAGAAGATGATTTACAGTCATAAATGGAAGGCTTGCTACAGTATATTGTGATAGTTTTTGCCTTTGATTCTGACATATTCCTTTGCTCATGATACAAACAGTTGATTTCCTATGCCTATTTCCCTGAGATTTCCCCTATAAAACCTACTGGGCCTTCTGCATAAAGATGCATAAGATCAAGCTGCATTCTTTGTAAAGCTGCTTCTGAGAACCCCAGAAGAAATGTGAAGGCTAAATGGATGGAGCCCCAAAAGCATGCTTGTCTGCAGAAAATAACAGCTCTGTCTTGGGAAACCCTGTTGCCTTTCTTCTGTTTGGGGTAATGAAAGCAAAACCTCATGTACGGTAGATAATCACCACTTTCACATTTCAGGGAAGCCTTTCAGATTTGTGGTGGTGCAGGAGTAATTGCATTTTATGGCTCTTTTTCTTGTGCATTCGTTCTTCTCAATGAAACTACAGATACCCAAGGCATTGCATAGAAGCAGAAAGTTAAAATAATAAATTGTCCCTCCTACAAATCCTAATTTCAGGATGTTCTCGTGAATGCAGAATGTAGGAGTTGAGCAATCCTGAAAACATGCATGCCTTATTATTTCAAAAGGTAGCTAATAAGCTTTTGCAGGAATGTCCAACTTTGCAGCTTTAAGACTGGTGGATTTCAACTCCCAGAATTCCCCAACCAGATTTCTGTTTTTTTTTTTAAATTGCCAAATCCAGCTTGGTTTCCCTCTGATTTTCTATAATCAACACTCCTTATGCACTTAAGGAGGATGACAAAAATTTAAACATAAATGCATATCTAAAGTCTGGTAAAGCAGAATGTAATAATTTCTAATCCCATCTTTAATTTTATCTCAAAATGATTAACAAAGGATAATCATCATCAGCTTTAGGGTTAGGCTAGCCTTAGGGTTATCAGCAAATCTCAGTTTAGGAGATCGATCAACCCCTGGAAAAATGAACTCCATCACTACCTGGACTTACTGAAGGGGTATTCGAAATATTGAAGAGATCTGAATTAGGGCACGCGGCGATATTGTGAAGAGGAAATTCTGTGTAATCAATAGGATGGCCAAATGGAAAAGCAGGCATTTCAGCAAGTGATTGAGCTGGTTCCTCATATACAAAGCTATTATGCACGTGGGTTTTTAGGTTTTTTTAGCGCATGGCACATGTTAGCCAGGGATCATCAAAGTGGCTGGCTGCCTCTGTGAAAGGAATTTGTTCAGGCGGTGTTATCTTTACCCACGGGACTCCTGAATGCAGTAGGCAATTGGGGGAGGCTCCTTTCTTGTCCCTACACAGTTTATTCGCTCACGGGAATTGAGCCGCCGACTTCAGCGGTGCGCAGGCCTGGCATTTTACCACGTGAGCCACCGCAGCCCCCTTATACATGTGGTACTGTACATGGATGTACAAGCCCTGTTCTCTTTTGCTTCTAACAACCCTAGAGGGGATGAAGTATAGTACAATTCTGTACTGTACTGTAGGAAGAAAACCTTTAATAGACACAAGTAATTGAAACCCAGACAATGATAATCAGCCCCAGGTGGCATTGGGCAGTCATTTGGAGTTACCTTTGAATGGGTTTGGAACCTACTAGCTACTCCAGAAAGCTGTAACAAGACTGGGGTCAGTAAAAAGGAATGCAAGGCTTGTTATAACTGCCTCATTAGTTACTCATCTTTTTTCTGGGCATAAATCAAAGTGCTGCTAATAGTCTATATAGTACATCATGATTCATGACCATGGGAATAGTATACCAGAATGAATACTACTATGACCCAGATTGTTGGGGGCAATATGCTGAACTCTGTAAACTGCTTAGAGAGGGCTGTGAAGCACTGTGAAATGGTATATAACTGCCCTGAGTCCCATTTGGGAGAAGGGCGGTATACAAATTAAAATAATAATAATAATAATAATAATAATAATAATAATAATAATAATAAAAAATAATAATATAAGTCTAAGTGCTATTGCTGCTGCTGCTGCTGCTACTACTACTACTACTACTACTACTACTACTACTACTACTACTACTACATACCTGAAAGGCTACATTACCTGAAAGACTACTCATATAAGCCAGTTTGGGTTCTTCTACGATTCTTAGGACTAATTCTTTCTATTATACAATGACTACCGGAGATACATTCAATGGAAATATGAAACACGCCTTCTCAGACTCTGGAACTCCTTGCTATGAGAATCCAGGTTATATTGCATGGTCTTATCTAACAGAAGAAGGCATTTCTATTTAGATAGACTAAGCTGACTAGCTATGAAATTATAATGTAATATAATTTACAATATTGATATATTTATATGCTATACTCTTGTTATGTCATCTGTACCTTAACTGTTAAGCCTGGGCACTATTTTGACTGAATGCAATAGGATTTCTCAACTGGCATGTGGTCTAATTGATTGGATAAGTTGGCTTACATTTCCATTGTCTACCAATAAATTATGCAATTGTATTTATATACACTGCTCAAAAAAAATAAAGGGTACACAAGCAGAAGACATCCAAGATCTGAATGAATGAAATAGCCTTATTAAATACTTTGTTCGTTACATACAGTAGTTTTGTGTTCCCTTTAGTTGTTTGAGCAGTGTATAAACTACTGTATGTAAAGAACAAAGTATTTAATAAGGCTATTTCATTCATTCAGATCTCGGATGTCTTCTGCTTGTGTTCCCTTTATTTTTTTGAGCAGTGTATATTCTTATTGCATTTATAGGTAGGCAGGCTGTACTATTTCAAAAGAGCCAGTTTGGTGATTAAGGCATAAGGCTGGAAACTGGGAGACCGTGAGATCTAGTCCTGCCTTAGGCACAAAGCCAACTGGGTGACCTTGGGCCAGCCATTCTGTCTCATCTCTAAAAAGTCGGCAAGGGCAAAACACTTCCAAAAACCCTTGCCAAGAAATCTCCAGGGACTTGTCCAAGCAATTGTCAAGAATCAACACCAACTTGAAGGCATGGACACACATGCGTGCGCGCACACACACCTATCCATACATATGAAAAGATCCTGTTGCAAGAGTTATTAATTTGATTGTAGAATCTCAGTAATCTATGAAAGGTCTGGATAATAATTTCCATGTTTACTACAGACAGAAACGATTAGCAATATGGAACTGGGGGACAGCAGAGAGGCTGAGTAGGACCTGAGGAAAGATAATTGAAATCAGTGCTCACATATTTTACTTGTACTATTTTGCTATGAATGCATGTATTGCCCCTATAACTATGTAGGACAGATGGAGAGGAAATTAACCACCAGATTGCAAGAGCACAAGCGAGTGGTCAGATAAAGAGACCCAAACTCATTGGTAATTTCACATTGCAATAAACAAGGATATACATTCAATTTTGCAGCTACTAAGATTGTTGGACAAGCAGGCACAAAAACAGCCAGGGAAGTGATTGAAGCCTGGGAAACAGGCTCCTTGTCAATCAACAGGAGTGCTGATTTAGTCCCACCTTATCAAGTACTAAGGAGGCATGGGCTTGGCAACACAAGGAAACAATGGCCAATGACTTAATAGCCAGCCATCAACACCCCCAATTCATACCTAAAAAAACTACACACAACAAGCACCATATAAATATCACACAAAGAACAGCCCAAAGTACACAGAGACAGTCCCTGAGGATGGGCTTCAGTACAAGTCTGAAAGCTCAGAAGACAAAACCTCTGGTCTCAATGACTGACCCAGATTGGACCTTGGTATGAATGTGACCATTTACAGTATTTAAGACTGCAAAACAAAATGTCTCTTCTTAAAATAGGCCTATTTATATTTAATGCTACCTGTTATTGCCAACTATGTGTAGAGCAGAACTGTAATGCTTTAGCTGAAATCAGTTTAACTTATCTCTTCAGCAACCAAAAGCTTTTGAGAGGAAGATACTATTACTTGCTGAAATTCTCAAATTAAAATTTGCAATCTTCTTGCCTCCTTAATTTGCTTCCTATGTGACTCACTGCTATAGGAGCTGGTTGATTAATGGAAATCATTGGACTTCCTTTCAATTATCTTCAAATTAAAATTAAGGATGGACGGTAAGGACAGATAATGAAATCAGACCTGACTTCACCCATCTCAATGGGTGAGATACATGACAGCAGATTAACAATCATTGCAGGAATATATACTCTGACTTTTAAAAGACAGTTGAGCTGAATAGTTGCCTTCCTAGCCTACAATTTACAGCTCATCATTAAGTATTTAAAGGAACCCCTTATTTTTCTACTTGTGTTTAGACGAAGTTATCTAAATTATAAAATAGACTGTCACTGCAGTGCTTGCTAAATAGTACCATCTGAACTTGATTTGCCCAGGACAATAATATCGTAATTTTTGGTGACAAACTTTAGCCTTACTTGATTTGGATATTATTATTTCCATATTTCAGCCAGGTACAATTACAGCACAATTGTAAGAATAGACCAATCCAAGGTTCTGTAAAAGTGAAAAATGTTATTTTGCCAGCATCATAATTCCCTGAAAAAAGACTTAATTTGAAATCTGATTTTTCAAAATATCATCAAACTCAACTTTAGTATTTCCAGTGAAAGCTATCTGATGTAGCTCATTAGATGACAATTGATAAGTATTCAGCCTGGTCCAGTAATTACTTATGGATGGACATGTTTTGAGGTGCACAAGGAACTCTACCATCTAGTAAGGCTTCCGTTAATTTCAACAAGGACATAAAGTTTCATGAATATGTCATTGTTTATATATAAAATTGAATTTAATTAATATATTATTTTATACCTGCAGGAATTCTGTATGTAAGAATTCATTGGTTGGGAAGAAGGTTGGTGAGAAATTCTACAGAACAGCTTTGAGAAAAAGTTTAATGGCAAGGACAATGTACATGTGAAATTTTCTTTGCTACTGAAATGAACAGTGATCTCTCTGAAACTATAGAAATCCAAATATGTACTAAAACTCCCATACATTTTTATTAAAATTAAAAATTTATGAGGGTGAAACTGGACTATATTAATGTCTATGGAGATTCTCAGTCATCCAAGTCATGGTTGTCCCAAAGGTGCTTTTTTAGAAGGCAGCTGGTCTTTGTTTTTCTTTGAAGATGTTTTGCTTCAAGTTTCCCCAATGATTTTGCTTGTCAGAAGGTCACAAAAAGTGATCACATGACCCCAGGATACTGCAACCATTATAAATATGAGTCAGTTGACATGAATCTGAATTTTGATCATGTGACTATGGGGATGATGAAATGATCATAAGTGTGAAAAACAGTCATAAATCAATGTTTTTCAGTGCATTGTAACTTTGACTGGTCACTAAATGAGTTGTAAGTTGAGGACTACTTTCTGTATCCCAATCAAGGAACTGCCAAAGAAGCCAACAGTAAACAGGCCAACTAAAGAACTTCCAGGACCATCCCTGCCAACATTGACAGGGCAAGCCACTGGAATATAAACTGAGAGCAAACCCCACTCCTTACTAGCACTGATGATGTCACCTAGTTTGAGTAATGAAATGTTTGCAAGAAAACAACCAAACTCAGAGAGCACCAAGGAATCCTCATTTCAACCCTGAGCTACCGATATTCTCCTTCATTGATTATTAAAAGCTTCCTAATCCTTTATGAAAATAATCTCCTTCACACAATCACCACTTGCAAGGTATCCATTTCCATTTCAGCCAGCTCTACCTAAATTACAGAAGGGTTGAGGTTACCTTAATTTGAGTACCTTTCCTCTTATTTTAGGTTGGTGTCTTATTCTCTGAGAAACTTGCTCTTCAGATTTCCACCTTATGGGAGAAATCCCAAGATGGCTAGGGAAACATGCAGTATTGAACATCTGCAAATTAATAGTTGCAAGTCATCCTATGTGAATACCATATTAGATATGTTGATTGCCTTGAGTTATTTATAAAAATAATGACGGCAGGATCTAAATAAATATATATGTATACAAAAGATAATACCAGGTACAAAATGTTATCTCAGGAAGATGTTAAACATTTATTATTTATCATTCAGTGTATGAATTAGAAAGAGAAGAAGGCATGATCCCCACTCTAGTTCTCCTGTTTGCCTCTGGCTTCATTCTTCTATTCTTTGGGAGGTATAAAATTGAGGAACATGATCAAAGGGTTACATGCACACCATCGACCCAGTTGCCAGCTGTGTGTCTCTTGCACACATTCACTTATTGAGCTGTCAGAAGCAGAACCATCAGATACTTCCTGACCACTTGTGACATTGTAGATGGTCACAAACCTCCAGCATCATCAACAGTTGGCCTTTGGTCTCAGCATGCAACCTCTATACTGTATATCCCACAGTGCATAGGAGTCTCTTGTTTCTGTCTTCCTGCCCATCTGTAGTCATACCAAGCTGATGTGCTACAAATTTTGTATCAAATCCTAAGAATGATCCAGGAGGAAAAAAGAGGAAGAAATGGATGTAGGTCCTGATGGATGTAATGAGCTTTCTAGGTCGGAGGAAAGTATGAAAGAAATATTGTTTCAGCAGCAAAAATGTATTCAGAAGTTATTTGAATGGCCTTGTTTAGAAACAAATCTAAATAACTGAAAGTTCATAAGATGCTGAATCTAGATGACTCAGGGAAAAAGAAACCAGCTTATCGTTATCCTGTAAGAAAGTTGAGGAATGATTATGAAGTCAGGAAGAAAAAAAAACCTTGTCATTAAAATTGCCGCTGCTGTTTTTTCTCAGTATTTGTTCCACGTGGTCCATTTGTTTTTAACATTGCACTTACTAGATCCTTCAGCAAAGATGAATGGGATGCAGGGTTTTGTTCCTCAATCAGCTTGTCATGCAGCCTGACATAAATTTGGGCTGAGAGGGAGCAATTGGCCCGAGGTCACCCAAAAGTGTTCTGGGTCTCCCCAACTCCTAATCTAGCGCCTTAACCACTAAACCAGATCAGCTCTCTAACATTAAAACTTACAAAAAAATAGTAATTATAGTAAAAGAAATTTCAGTCTTTCCACTCTACAGGAGCTCCTCGATAACAGACAATGAATAACACAACAATAAACAAAGCAACATTGTCATTCCATATGTTGCAGGAATAGCAATAGCGCTTAAATTTATATACCGCTTTACAGTGCTTTGCAGCCCTCTCTAAGCGGTTTACAGAGTCAGCACATTGCCCCCAACAATCTGGGTCGTCATTTTACCCATTTCGGAAGGATGGACGGTTGAGTTAACCTTCAGCCTGGTGAGATTTGAACTGCCAAATTGCAGGCAGCCAGCAGTCAGCAGAAGTAGCTTGTAGTATGCACTCTAACCACTGCGCCACCATGGCTCATCGGAATATCGGAAAGCTTAGGAGGATCTTCAGCCAATGCAACATAGGTGCACACTTCAAACTCAAGAATACACTAAAGCAGAAGCTTGTCCACCCCAAAGATAAAACACCCAGACACAACCCGAGCAATGTGGTATATCCAGTACAATGCAGTGAGCCATGTGCAGATCTGTATATTGGAGAAACAAAACAACCACTTCATAAATGCATAGCACAACATAGGAGAACAAACTCATCAGGACTCGATTCAGCAGTCCATCTACATTTAAAAAACAAAGGCCACTCTTTTGAAGACAGCAAAGTCCACATTTTGGACAGAGAGAATTGCTAGTTTGAAAGAGGGATCAAAGTGACCTTCTATGCCAAAATTGAACAGCCCTCTCTCAACAGACATCATATATCTCCAGTCTACAGCACAGTCCTTTCAACAGTTCCAAGAAGGCTCCACACCTGTTTGCACCATTCAGGTGACCCTGACGACACATATAAACCTCCAGGTGGTCTTAACGACTCTCTAAAAGAATCAAATGACCAGCTATCTGCAAGGAGTACAAATCCTTCCATTCCCCACCATCCAGTCAGAGCTGAAGAAACTGAAATGAGAAGTGAAATATCTTCAAAGAAAAATCCAGAAAGTTCAGTTGCCTCTTGAAAAAGCACCTTTGGGACAACAATGACCTGGATCTCCATAGATATCCAAATGATTTGTTCACTTTCTTAAAATAAAAAAAAAATATCTACTGGTAGTTCTTGACATACAAACTTTGATGGGGTGATTGTTCAAAATTGATCCCTTTACCTCCCCCTACTGCTATGCCAAATGGTGATAGTCAGGAGTGGGTTCTACTTACCTTTTCTACTGGTTCGCATCATGCCTGTGTGCGCTTCTGCGCATGCACAGATCAACTTTGATGACATCCGGGTCAGTGAGTGGAGCCTCCCGCTGGTTTTACTACCGGTTGTTATGAATTGGTCTGAACCGGGGGCAATCCATCACTGGTGATAGTGCAATTTTTGAGTTACAATAACCCATGATCCCCCCTTAACAATGGCAATAGAGATTGCAGGGATTTCTGTAATTGATGAAGTCATAGAGGATGATGTGACCACATATCTATCGCAATCCCATTGCTGTCATTAAGTGAGGATCAAAGGTTGTGAAGTGTGCACCTCCTTGCAATTTCTTACTGGCTTCCAACAACCAAAGTCAATGGGGAAGCCAGCAGGAAGTCTCAACTGAGCAGACGGGTAGGCAGATAAGTTGCTGCTTCCAGTTGGAGAGGGAGCAAGCAGGCCAGGAAGACATGGCATGAGTGGGGCAAATTTAGGACGTCACAAATTTTTGAACTTTCAATTTCCAAACATTAGGGGTGCTGAAAAGTGGCTGTGGGATTGTAAAAATATTTTGGTTGCTGTGATATCATTTAAATGTGCTTGGTAAGTAATTAAATAAATATCATAACTTTTTAACATTTTGCTTTGTTTCTGGGGCATGGCTTGAGGTTGCTGGTGCACAGTGGGGAAAATATATGAAGTGCACAAATGGCTGGGAAATGGCAACACAAACACAGGGAGGCTCAGGAAGGTGCACAATTGGGGAAAACTTACCTGAGCAACCTGCCCTGCTGGCTTCCCTATTGACTTTGCTTCTGGGAAGCCGGTAGGGAAGGTTGCAAATTGCAATCACGTGGTTGTGGGATGCTGCAAGTATCACGTGAGCCAGTAGCCCATCACACGGCCATGGGGTTGCTGGGATAGCTGGAACTTTGCGGGCCACTTGTAACCACCACTCATTCAGTGGCATTGTTAAGTTCAAATGGTTGCTGAATGAGTGTGTCCTTAACTGAGGACCACCTGTAAAAGGTACATTCTTTTGTGGCCAATGAATGTTATAGTTGAGCTCCAGGGATTTTAGAAGAGAGTGAACTGCAGTGACATTGACCATCATGTAAACTAGAAGCTATGCTTAACCATGACATATAGAATTAGCTACAAATTGTATAGCACGATTAAGCTACAGGTTGGTTCCATTTGATTTTTGTGTGTGTTGTACAGTCTGTTTGGCTATGGCATCTCCACAAAATCACCAGCTGAAGATGCCTGAGGTTTATAATCTTAACCACTACAATCTATCAAAAAGGAGAATGTTCTGAAAGTTTCTTGAATTAACATAGAGGGGAAATGAATACGAAGATTCAAAGTGGAATTTAATGGGAAGTTAGTGAATAATTCAAAATAATGACTTTTTATTTCAGTAGGACTTCTAGAACCTTCTAGATTCTGGTCTCCTGGGAAAGTAGAAAGCAGACTTGATTGCTATGAAAAACCCTTTTTATCTGGGAGGCAATTAACTGTGTTTTCCTTAACTTTCATACATTCCTGGTTCTCTTCATGAATATAATCTAGCAGGATAGAATATTCTGTACCTCATTCCTGTCTAATGACATGTAATTGGAATTAGACGTTTAATTGTTGATTAAGCTGCGTGTAAAATATCCAGGCTTCATAACTTGAGGCAATATATATACTTTCCAAGACACCTTATTAGACTGGTTTAAATTATATTCTCTAGATACTTTTCAGTTTATTGGAAATTAAACAGCCAGTGTGTGTTTTGCCTGCTTTCTTTGCTTTGTCTCCACAGGGAACAGTTATAGCTTATTAGGAATACAAAACATCCTAGATTATAAATTTTCTTAAATAAATAAATTCAATACCTGCAATATGCATTTAAAAGTATCAGGTAGTAAGAAGATTGGGGAGGGTCAGAATATATCTACACTTATCAATTTAAGGTTCTCCTAACTTGCACTCATGCTAGTTTGAGTCTAAGCTGGTTTATGAAAACCCTGTCCGGACAGATTGAGATACTTTGGCAAACTTGTTGGTGTAGTGGTTAAAGCACTAGGTTAGAAACCAGGAGGCAGTGAGTTCTAGTCCTTCCTTGGCCATGAAAATTTCTAGTATTATAGCACTTGTGGTTGCTGCTATTGTGTTGGAAGCACCCAGGCCCTTCCAGGCTGAAAGGATTAGATGGTGACATCACTGTTGCCCAGGGTATGCCTGGTTGGGAACTCCTTTCATGTCCCTGTTAATGTGCCCCCTGAAATGGTACCTATTTAGGTATGTGTATTTGCATGCTTTTGAATTGTTAGGTGGGCAAGAGCTGGAGCGAATGACAACTGCTTGCCCCATCACACAGCAGCACTTGGGTCTCAAACACGGGCTTGTTGATTGTCAGCCCAGCATTCTAAAACCACGTGAGTTGCCACACTCCTAGTGCTTGTGGTAAAAATGCAGCTTTAAAGAGGAAACTTCAAAGCAGCCCATTCACTGCAGCACACTAACCAAGCACTTAAGGTTGGCATAGCAGGGAAAAGTGTCCTTCGAAGTACAGCAGAAAAACACACACCCAGGTTGCTTTGATGGTGGGTGGAGAATTTATATAGGGTGGCATTGTCTCTTTCTTTCTTCCATTATTGGTTAGCTGCCCATTCTGGCAACAACCAAGCAGGGTGAAAGGTTTTCAGATAGTATGCAGTACAGGACTAACTGACTGTACAAATGGTTTACCATGGTGTACATACCCATCAACGAACCTTAATGTTTCATTGTTTATAAAAGTTGGATGTATATCAGGGGAGATCCTATGTCCAGTTCCTGGATTCTATCCAGTGGTGGGTTTCAAATTCTTTTACTACTGGTTCTGTGGGTGTGGCTTGGTGGGGGTGGCAGAGGAAGGATACTGTAAAATTTCCATTCTTTTATTTTATTTTATTTTATTTTATTTATATGCCGCCCTTCTCCAGAGACTCAGGGCGGCTTACAATGCATTAAGCAATAGCCTTCATACTTTTGTATATTTTATACAAAGTCAGTTTATTGCCCCCACAACCGGGTCCTCATTTTACCCACTTTAGAAAGGATGGAAGGCTGAGTCGACCTTGAGCCTGGTGAGAATTGAACTCGCAGTAATTGCAGGCAGCTGGATATTAAATGCTGCCTTAGTGGGAGGCATTAGCCTCCTACGCCACTCAGGCTCATTCCCTCCCCAATCCAGGGGAAGGTTACTGCAAAATCCCCATTTCATCCTGATCAGCTGGGACTTGGGAGGCAGAGAATAAATGGGGACAGGGCACTCAGAATTTTTACTACCGGTTCTCCGAACTACTCAAAATTTCCGCTACCAGTTCTCCAGAACTGGTCAGAACCTGCTGAAACCCACCTCTGATTCTATCTAGATATGTAAACACAAGTAGATAAATAGGTACCACTTCGGTTGGATTCCCACATTTAACTTATTCAGACATGATGTCAAGTATGAATTTCCAGTTGTGCTGAAGATGAAAAAAAGCATATTAATTTAGGCCACAAGGAAATTGCAAGACTACTTCCACACCATGGATAGGAAGGGATTGGAAGAGAGAATGGAAGAAAGTGAGCTATTCTTATGCAAATATCATAATAACATAAGTTTTGAGATGTTAATGTTTTGGTTACCTTCTTAGGAAAACCGCTCTGAAATATGTGAGACTTTTTTCCCCCAAAACAAATATACATACTAGGACAGTGATGGCTAACCTCTTTGCCGTTGCGTGCCAAAAGCGGTGGGAGTGCGGTAGGGGGGGGTGTCGCACGCGCACGTGCCCACACCTATAATTCAATGCGCCCTGCCCCCCATGCACGACATCCCCATGCTCCCCCGCTTTTGGCACGGTGGACCCAGTAGGCCCGTTTTTCGCCCTCCCCAGGCTCCAGAGGCTTTTCTGGAGCCTGGGGAGAGCAAAAATGGCCTTCTCCACCCTCCCAGTGGCCCTTCGGAGGCCAGAAACAACCCGTTTCCTGACTTCTGATGGGCCCGGAAGACCCGAAAATCAGGTGGCCAGTGTGCACATGCGCGCTGGAGCTGAGCTAGGGCAATGCTCATGTGCCCACAGATATGGCTCCGTGTGCCACCTGTGGCACGCGTGCCATAGGTTTGCCAACACGGTACTAGGATATAATAGCTTAATTAAATGGCACTAAGCAGAGGTAAAAAGCAACCCCACCCCCAGGTTTGAATTACTGCTGCTGAATTTTTCATTTCATTCTGCAATTATTTTTTAAAAACTATTCCATATAACTTAATCCCATGAACCTGGCAGGAATGTCCCTGACATTAGCATGGGGGTGTCCAACCTTGGCAACTTTAAATTTGTAGACTTCAACTCCCAGAATTCCCCAGCCAGCATTAGCCTCACCCTTTCATTCATCATCCATTGCTGTGGCACCCTTCAGCTAGTTTCTATTTTCATAAATTAATGGCTTGCCTTTACAGACCAGCTGCATTGTTTTAACCATATGATAGGTTTGCAGGGTATGGATGTTGCGATGAGGTTTAACATTCACTTCAGAATATTAAAAATGGCAGTACCTGTTCAGACACCTGTGGAAGCTGTACTCATCATTTCATACCGAACTATGTGCTACTCTAACAAAGGAGCAATAGCATGGAAGAAAACTGAAAAGGATCAGAAACTTCCAATGCTGCTACATCTTGCAGGTATTGTGGTTATTAATAATTGTAATGCTCTGCTTCATATATAATGCTGAGGCTTAGTTATATGTATAAGCCAGGCAGTAATGATTGATTAGTAACTGGCCTAAGTCTGTGTGTGTGTGTATGTGTATAGCAGCCGAAGTATTCACTCTGTAATCCTCTTCCTTAGAAGATACCTTTAACTAGTGCAGTGATGGCTAACCTTTTCCGGACCAAATGCCCAAAGTGCGTGTGTGCCCAAACCCCCAAAATGCAATGCACAGGCGGCCCCCTGCATGTGCTCCACCCCTGCACATGCACACACACGCCCCTGCACACACCCTGCCCCCAGGGCATGCACACACACCCTGCACACGCCCCATCCCAGCGCATGCATGCATGAGCTCCCCTCATGTGCCCTGCCCCCCCATGCATGTGCGTGCGGCTTCCCCACATGCCTCCAGCCCCCCACGCATGTGCGGCAGAGACCCAAAGACTAGTTGGCTGGCAGGAGGCGCGTGCGCGCATGTGTGGCAGAGCTGAACTGGGGCGACGGCTCGCATGCCCACAGAGAGGGTGCTGCGTGCCACCTCTGGCATGTGTGCCATAGATTCGCCATCATGGAACTAGTGCATTGTTTGTGGGAAGGACAGACTGAATAGCGAAATCTATTATTTTCAGTCAATTTTTTTTTAAAAAAGACAAATAAGTTTCCCTTCATCATATGAACAAAATTTAAAATCCCTCTGTATTTTTCTTTAATACTTCTTTAGTTTGTTTTGTTTGTATTTCTATTGTTTTAACTTGGGCTGTATCAACATAGGCTTCAGGATATATATATATTTTTATCTAGGAGGATAATAGCTGCATTCATACATTATTTTAAGTCTTTGTGGCTTACTTAATGAATCATGGTTAGTTAGTCTAACTAACCATGATTGGTTAAGTAAGCCACAAAAGACTGCTATTATGCATTCTACTAAACCCAAACTAACCCTCTTCTCCCCTCTCCCTTTAGCTTAGTGTGATATGTAAGTGCCATTGTTGCCTTTCCTTGTAGGTCCCCAAACCAGCCATGTTCTGGGAATCCCTGGGATAAATGTCAAAACAACATTTAAACAAAAATGCCTCAAATCTTCTGAGTCTGCCAAAGATGTGTCGTTTTCACTTGAGAGTTTAGTCTTCTTATCCAGAACTCAGAAAATAGCAGGGAGGAAATCACATTTGAATAGAGGAAAGATTAGGAACTGCTGCTCCATGAGAGTCATAACTACCTAAGCACATCTCACAGGTAGCTGACAGAAAGATGGGAAGAACGATGCACAATAAAATACCCTCAAACCAGAGGAAGAATTCTGACCAGGAAATATATAGAGTCACAGATGTCCCATTTATTCAATGTCATATTTTCCTCCGGAGGGAGATGCCTGTTGAGAATAATCCTGTGGGAGGAAAAATATGTCAGAACTGAAAAGAATATGTTATAGATCAGATCTATGAGTGGGATAATTTTCTTTCTCTTTTTTTATCTTAATGTAGTTAATTATTTAGATTGCTTTCCTTTTAAATTTTGAATTGTAATCGAGCAGGATTCGCACGCTTTCCCTGGTGGGATGAGGCTGAGCAGATGCAAATGAGGAAAAGGCTCCTGTGACTGTAATGGTTGCCTGGAAGAGAGCATCCTGGCAGGTGCAGCTTGTTATTGGGATTGGGGGTGGGGTGGAAACAGCACCTGGGCAATATTCACAGCACATCCAGAGGCAGGATAGGATGTCTCTGCTTTTCCAGGCTCCCCCTCCCCTAGAATTATCTGGAGGAAAAGGTCCCAAATTTACAAGGAAAAAAGGGTGCCACTGGCAAACATCATTCATGATCGGATTGGGTGTGTAGAAACATACCTACATATTAAAACCCTGCCAGGGCACCTAGTCCCCTGCATATGTTTATTCCTGTCTGGATTAAAATTTCATGGGGAAAGCTTGACATCAAGAGGGATAGATGGACAGACAAATGGATAGACAGACAGAAGATAGATAGATAGATAGATAGATAGATAGATAGATAGATAGATAGATAGATAGATCTTCTCTCATTTTTTCCTAATATGTATATAGGTGAACCAAGTGCCCTCCAGTTGTGTTAAATTAAAACTTCCACAATTCCCCGTTGGCATATGTAAGTAGGGTGGGGAAAATCTGATTTAGACTATTAAACAATCATAGTTCATGTACAGCCTATATAAAGTTTAACTGTTAAATCATAAGGCGTAATGTAGATTTAATGTATCTGTGAAATCTGTGAAATCAACATATCCACAAAAAGGGCAAGGCTTCAAATGTGAACAATCATGATCACCATTCTGATTATTATTACGCATGTACCAAAGATATTCCTATTACCTTTACTTTCAGATAATTGTGACTATGAAAGAGGTCATCTAAGTCTAAACTCCCTTTGGTTTACTATAATGTTGTTAGTTTTTGTTTTCAAATTGTTCCTCTATCTTTTCCTATTCCCAGCTGTCAAAAATTAGAATGGGCCCATGTGCCTTCAAATGTAGCAACTTGGCGGATCCACTTCTAATTGTTTGTTTATTTAAAAACTTGTAATTACATTTTCTTGCCAATTATTTTTCAAGGTAATACTGTAAGTAAATTAGAACAAAAGTCCAAAACTGCATCAGGAATAACAAGTAATGTATAAATGAACCTAAGAATAACTAAATAAAAAAATCTTTTTGGACTTAGCAATAGAGAGAGAGAGAGAGAGAGAGAGAGGGAGAGAGAGAGAGAGAGAGAGAGAGAGAGAGAGAGAGAGAGAGAGAGAGAGAGAGAGAGAGAGATTTACTGTAAAGGAGCTTTGACCAGCTAGATAAAAACATTACACTAGCTGTTCTACGATGGGACTAGAACTCACAATCCCACAGTTTCTAGAGACATGCCTTAACTAATACACCAAACTAGCCATCTAGGAAGACTGCCATAACTTTAAATCATTTTCATTTTCATTATTTTTAAGATGTTTTAGTTGGTTATTTTTAACTGATAGCTTTTAGATCACTTAAATTGTTTTATTGAATTCGATTTATATTTCTGGAACCCTGAAAGCCTTTAGCAGAACAACTAAAACATCTTAGAAATAAAACAAGGCCCCTTCTAAGCATGCTACGTGGACTCAAAAAACACTACAGCAAAAAAAAATTGTAGTTTATGTTAGGAAAATATGATTGATTTGTTTTGTTTCTATTGGGAATCTAAAATTATTCAGTTTATGGGTCTATCAAAAATGAATAATTGTCTAAAACTCTAGTTCTATTTGAAATTTTCCTTATTACTTATCAATGTATTAATCATGCTATTTTAAAGTACCGTATTTTTCAGAGTATAAGACGCATCGAAGTATAAGACGCACCTTAGTTTTTGGGGAGGAAAATAAGAAAAAAGCTGATTGATGGGTGGATTGGTCTTCCAGAATACCCCCAATCAGCTGTTCCCAGAGGTGAATTTTAGCAACAGGTTCGTTGGTTGTGAGCTCTGTGCCTTGCTTTTTTTTTCTGCCTCTGAAACTTCTGAAACTCTGTTTCAGAAAAAACTTTTTTCCTGCCTCTGAAAGCCTCTGCAACAGAGCTTCAGAAAAAAGGCTTTTTTTCTGAAGGTCTGTTTGGAGGCTTTTTTTCTGAACCTTCTTTCAGAGGCTTTTATTCTGAAGGACTATCTGTACTCTGTTCAATCTCCTTTCTTCTGTATTGGCATATAGATTAACCTCTTCCGATCTGTTGGTTATTGTGTCATTCTCAAGATTTGTTAGCATAGTTTGGTTAGAACCTTTACTGATTCTTCTTTTGTTGCTTGCCATATTATTTTAGATAAAACCCTTTCAGAGGCTTTTTTTCCTGAAGCTTCTTTCAGAGGCTTCTTTCAGCCTCTGAAATCTCTGTTTGTGAGGCTGGGCGGGGCTACATTCGGAGTATAAGACACACCCAGATTTTCACCCTCTTTTTTGGGGGGGAAAGATGCATCTTATACTCTGAAAAATACAGTAATGGTTTTTACATAACTAAAACTACAATCCTCAAATTAGAAAACAATCAGCCCAAATGTTTTTATTTTTATCAAAATATCAGTAACAAAAACAACATGGAAAAGTTCATTTCCATGCTTCCTGGAGTTCATCATTTCATTTCCCTATTCTGCATCCTGCTAGTGTCTATTTAAGCTGACAAAAACCACATTTTATCTGCCTGATACTGAAGCAAAGCTAGCACCTTGTGTAAATGGAATAACAAGAATGCTTTCATTGTGTTCTCTCTTTGAAAGCAGCAGCATAGTTGGCTTCCTGTGCTCCTGGAGGATCATTCCATCAAAATTATGTATAAATAACTAGAGGTGTTACAAAGCAAGAACTAGAATAGACAATACCAGAAAAGATGGAAAGCATTCACAGAGGTCAAATCTGTGCTTGTCTGCAAGCTGTACACAAACCTTTTCTGACACACAATAAATGAGGAAAAACCAGAAGTGAGTTTGCCCAATGCATGGCAAACCTTCTACAGAACACTCTGAATCAAAGCTCTGACCACAGAGATCTCATTGTAGCTGGGGGTCTGTCAGACAATCCTTTCCTTCGACTTGAAAGGCACTGGATTTAGAGAAAGCAGAAGCAATTCCAGGCATGTCACTCAGAAATGGAGAGGCTGCAGAAGTGCTTAGGTACTTGAAAGGCCATGTAGACAGCTGATGAGACAAGCTATTAAGTGCTTTCCCCTACCTACAACCTGTGCTAGAAGTTAATGGCTCATGTACCTGCTTAACCCACAGTGTTGCCATATCCAGGAAACGGCAGGCTATGGCAAATCATTCTGCTTACAATTGGAGCAACTTACCCTACCACTTGTTGTGACATTTTTCTATTTGGAGAGGGAAATTTACAGGTAGTCCTCCATTTATGATCACCATTGAGACCAAAATTTCCTTTGCTAAGCAAGACGGTTGCTAAGTGAGTTTTGCCCCATTTTATGATCTTTCTGGCACCAGTTGTTAAGTGAATCACTGGAATTGCTAAGTTATTAACACACTTGTTAAGTGAAGCTGGCTTTCTCACTGACATTGCTCGTTAGAAAGTTACAAAAGGTCATCACATGACCCAAGGACATTGCAATCGTCATAAATACATACCAGTTTCCAAGTGTCCGAATTTTGATCACATGACTACAGGGATACTTCAATAGTCATAAGTGGGAAAAACGGTCATATGTCCCTTTTTTCAGTGCTGTTGTAACTTTGAATGGTCACTAAATGAATGGTTGTAAGTTGAGGACTGCCTGTACTTGATAACTGGCATCTGGTGGGCAATAACTGATGATGTTTTGCTCCTTATTTTCATTAAAAAAGTCAAGAAGAGGAAAGTGTAGGAGACGAGCAGGCTGAGCCCGAGGGAGGGGTCAAACATGTCATAAGTCATGAGTCCCTTTGTGCTCACAAGAGATGTAACTCCAGCCCATCTTGAATTCCTTTCTATTCTTAACTCCCACACATTTCCCTTAACTTGGACAGATTGTGGAGAGCTTAAGCTTGAAATAAATCTCTACACTCATTTGAACTGCCTGATTTCCCAGACGCTTGATAGAAAGTTTACATTAGCTGATGGGTTGAAACAAAGCAACAAAGAATGGAGAATTTTGGTTTTGTGGCAATATGGAATTATTTAGACAATTGTCCAGTGATTGCTGGAAAACGCTCTTGAGAAACCTGTCCCTGGAGGTTCTCAGCGTAAGTAGAACACAGGGGCTCTATTAAGGTAAGAGGCAGGAAAATTCAACCCATCTGCCCAGCTGCGGAACTGAACGTGCCGAAATCCTTGGGCTGCATTCTATTCTAGCTACACAAACACTGTACATTTACAATGATCAGAGCCTTTTTTTATTCAATATTTATTAGTACCACCTGTCAGCTGTATTTAATTTAAAATCAAACTCATCAAAGCACATTTCCATTTTACTTAATTAGACCTGCCTGATAGGTTATGCCCTCTTTATCATATGAGGCAACCTAGATGTCAGATTGCTTTTGGAAATTAACAACGAACAGACAATGTTGCCAGGTTCTGTGCAACAGCACCCCATATTTATCGACTAACGATCTGGGCTATAAACTAGATTGAATGATCACCTGGTTTCCCATATTAGAATGCTCTGTAACTGGATATAGTCCTCCAAATGCTAATCTTTTATGCTCTCCAAACCTTTCTAATGCTCCTATCTCAGGCATGTTCAGCGGTTGCTAGGAGGTCATCATTACAGTTTTAAATGTGATCAAGGTTCTTTCAGCCACTTTTTCTCGTGGTCTGTCTTGGCTAATCCTACAAATTGGATTTAGGCATTCCAAAATGGTAGAACTGAAGCGATAGAATTAGTTTATTCTTAAGCACAACCGGGTCTGTTTTGAATTAAACTCAATTCCAGGGTTGGTTGACTTGGTTAATCTACCCAATTTTGGTGTTTTCTCAACACAAACAATTCCCATTAATCCGCTTAAATTTTTGTGGAAAGAAGGCCAATATCCCTTTGATTTTACTTATTTATTGTAGCAAAGAAAACATGTGACCACTTTATCCGACGAACAAAAATTTCAAACCCAAACCAAACTGTAAATTCCATGAATTCAGAAGAAATCTTTTTGATCAGCAGCAATTTGATAGAAGTGAGTATAGAATGGGCAGTGCTGGGCTTCAGGGTTTAGTGACAAGAGATCTAGACAAAAGATTTTATGATGTTCACCAGCAAATATGGCTGGCATTTTCAGAGGCAAGGTAGGCTGCTATGCAAACTAGGCATCTGTGCATAAAATAACTGTCCTCCACTCTTTATACCCATATGTCCGGACTGCTGATTGGTCTTTGGCTGAGCTGGTTTCCAATTGGTGCAAGTTGATAAGAACTGGCCTCTGATTGGTTAGTTGTGTAAGGTGACCAGATTTTAACATTGGTAAAGAGGGACACCATTGACCGACCGGAGGGGGGGGGGGCTTGATTAAATATTTGGTCTATGGAGCAACAAAAATTTTCATAGAACGCAAAAATAGTACTGTAATATATTTTTTTTAAATTTCAACATAAGTACAATTTACAAATATAATAGATAAATAAAAATTATGTATAGTATTATTTTATTCTATAGGGACTACTCAGAGGGCTGAAAAAAGTCATTTCTGATAGGTCCTCGCACTTTGGCTGGCCCTCACACTTATGACCATCCTCACATTTATGCCCGTGCATTCTTAACAACGATGTCACTCATTTCACAGCTGCTTCTTTTCACCATGGTGATAAGATAGGGCAAAAACGTAAAATGTGAGGACAGTCGTAAATTCGAGGACTGCTCAAAAGTGCGAGGACCAGTCAAAAATAACCTTTTCAGCCTTCTGAGTAGTCCATGTGCACAAAAGGCCTACCCAGAGGTCTGAAAAAAGTGATTCCTGACAGGCCCTCGCACTTTTGACCAGTCTTCGCATTTATGACTGGTCATCATTTATGCCCATTGTAGCATTCTTAACAAACGGGTCACTCATTTCATAACTGCTTCTCTTCACCATGGTAAAATGTGAGGACTGGTCAAAAGTGCAAGGACCAGTCAAAAATAACTTTTTCAGCCCTCTGAGTAGAAAAGAGAGAGGTGGTAGGTTTGAGAAAGATTGCTGTACAATAAAAAAGATGAAAGGGAAGAAAACCAACCCCAAACAAATATAAGGATATTAAGATAAAGAATGAATTGTTAAACTTTAAAGAATAAAAGAGAACAAATATGAATAAATAGCAATAATTAGAAACACCCATACAAACATACAATGTATTTTCTTTGAACAGAGTATTTGGCTGGTTCACAAATTTAAACAGTGTTTAGTCACTTCAATTAAATTTACAATTTCTATATTTCCTTTTTGCCATATTTATTCCTCATCTATTTTTTTAAAAAACCAATATTACCCTTCATCCTCGTCTCTAATCTTAATCAAATTCAATTTTTCCCTTCTATTTTATATTATACCCCTTCCCATTGTCATCTATTTTTATATCCATCCTCACATTGGTTAATTATGTAATATTACAGTTGTTTAATACAAATTCAACATTTTAATATAAATCAATTAGTTATATAACTATCTTTTTTGTATATTAATCAATATGAACATGAATATTCCAATTATTTCCATGCAATCCAATTTCTTACAAATCAATTAATTATATTTACCAATAATAATAAACCAAATAATTTCCCCCATATATTCCATATATTCTTTAAAGTTTAACAATTCATTCTTTATCTTAATATCTTTATATTTGTTTGGGGTTGGTTTTCTTCCCTTTCATCTTTTTTATTCTTCTCAATATTCTTCGCAATCATTCTTCTCAAACCTACCACCTCTCTCTTTTCTTTCCTTCTTACTTTCTCTTCCCCCCTCTTCTTCTCCTCCCTACTTCCTCTTCCTTTCTTCTTCTCCTCCTCTCTTCCTCCCTCTCTTAACTTCAGTCCTACTCTAATTTCCCTTCCCTTCCTTCATCCCTCTCTATTGCTGTATCCTTTTATGCACATGGACTACTCAGAGGGCTGAAAAAGTTATTTTTGACTGGTCCTTGTACTTTTGACCAGTCCTCACATTTTACATTTTTGTCCTATCTTGTCACCATGGTGAAGAGAAGCAGTTGTGAAATGAGTGATACCGTTTTTAAGAATGCTACAATGGGCATAAATGATGACCAGTCATAACTGCGAAGACCGGTCAAAAGTGCGAGGACCTGTCAGAAATCACTTTTTTCAGCCTCTGGGTAGGCCTTTTGTGCACATGGACTACTCAGAGGGCTGAAAAAGTTATTTTTGACTGGTCCTTGCACTTTTGACCAGTCCTCGAACTTACGACTGTCCTCACATTTTACGTTTTTGCCCTATCTTGTCACCATGGTGAAGAGAAGCAATTATGAAATGAGTGACATGGTTGTTAAGAATGCTGCACCGACATAAATGTGAGGATGGTCATAAGTGTGAGGACCAGTCAAAAGTGCGAGGACCTGTCAGAAATGGCTTTTTTCAGCCCTCTGAGTAGTCCCTATAGAATAAAATAATACTATACTATATTTTTTTTATTTATTATATTTGTAAATTGTACTTATGTTGAAATTTAAAAAAACATATTACAATACTATTTTTGCGTTCTATGAAAATTTTTGTTCCTCCATATAGACCAAATATTTAATCAAGCCCCCCCCCCTCCGGTCGGTCAATGGTGTCCCTCTTTACCAATGTTAAAATCTGGTCACCTTAGCTTAAAGCTCCAGGCTAGAAACTAGGAGATTGTAAATTTTAGTCCCACTTTAGCACAAAGACAATTGGGTGATCTTGGGGCAGTCACTCTCTCTTTCAACCCTAGGAAGCAGGCAAGGGCAAACTACAGTATTTCTGAAAAACCTTGTCAAGAAAACTGTAGGGACTAGTCCAGGTAGTAGCTAGGAGTCAAAAACTGACTTCTAGCTCCTGACTCCTAGAAAGGCATTAAATAAATAATTGTTTTACCAGCTATTTAAGGAATTATAGTGCGCGCTTCATCCCAATAGCCTTCCTCAGTATGGTATTCTCCAGACTTGGCATACTACGTTTCCAACCTGTATAATTTGGGGACGTTATCATTGAAAACTGGGAATTCTGCAAATCACAAGGTCAACAGATCTAGAAGACACCACAATGGGCGGTTTCTGCCAACATTTTGGCAGTTGAAATGTTTAAAATGCATTTTAAAAATGTAAATGGATTTTAGAACACTGCATTTGCTTCACCAGTTCTTCTTGTTGGCATTTTCTGCCTTGAACACATTTAATCAGAAGACTTTCAGAGAGTTTCAAAGCAACCGCGAAAGTATCTGTGGTTGCTTTACAGCTTCAAGGATGGGATTTCAAGGGAGGGGGGGCGCTTTTGGGTGAGCAAACCACTTCGGATGATTTGTACAATGATGGTGCAGCTGCTCTGATAAGAACTTACTATGCTTTCTGAAAGAAACGGGGACTGCACTAAAAAGGAGATACAGAAACCGAGCCAAGAATAAACTGCTTGCTGAGACAATGATGGATGCTAAAGCACAAAAATGGCCACAAATCAAGAGAGAGGAGGTTCAATCTCTGTACAAAAATAAATTATGAACTGTTATAGAGATATCTAAGAGGAGAAAGATCATTGGTTGTAAAAGATCCTTACTATCAAGCAAGCTGCAGAAGAGGACATCCAGATATGGAGAGTCAGGCTATTTACTAAGGAACGGCCCCATTAATAAGGAAAAGATTACAATGAAACCTTCACACCTATGGTGAAACATTCTTCCGACAGAGCCCTTCTCAGTAGTACTGAAGCAAGAAAAATGTATGTCCAACATCTGGATGTGAAGGCAGCCCTCCTGTATGGAGACATTAAGAAAGGCATTTGTATGCAACAAACAGCAAGGTTCAAATAACCTGGGAAAGCAGGATTCGTGTGCTAGCAATAAGGGAGCATTTATGGCTTGAGGCAAGCTGTTAGAGCATGGAGTGAAAAGCTAAACCAAATGCTTTTTCGAGAGCGTTTTATACAAGGTGAAGATGATCCTGGCTTATCCTTGAGATACAGAGGTAAGTGATGAATAGTTGATTTCATTTTGAGCACCAAAGATGAGAGGAATAGTCAAGAAATTATTGCCTACTTTAAAAAAAAAACACACACACACGACGAGATGGAAGCAACTGGAGGAAATTTTGTATTCCCTTGGAATACAGATTACAGGAGAAGGTGGTGAAAGTTTCTTCCTTAACCAGAACCAGGAGGCGGTGGACTTGATAGATACCACGGATTGACAGAGGCTAATGAAGTGGACACTACAACAGAAATGAAATTCCTTAAAGACCATGATACCTGTAAGCCTCTGTAAGGCAGCAGTCCGTGTAGAATAGCAATTGGAAAGCTTCTGTGTATCTCAACTGTAACCGGGCCAAATATTGCAGCAATATGAATCCTGGGATGGAGTATTTTATAGTAGTTTTATTTAAGATTATAATTACAATAGCAAAAACTTAAAAAAGAATAGAAAGAAAAGATAGGAGTAGAAAAGAAAAAAGGTAAAAGAAAAAAAATAAGAATATAATGAAAAAGATGATAGATACTGTAGATAGATAGATAGATGGATAGATGATAGGTAGGTAGGTAGGTAGGTAGATAGATAGATAGATAGATAGATAGATAGATAGATAGATAGATAGATGATAGATAGACAGGACTTCCCAACTTCATTGCAAGTATAAACAATTTTGCTAATTTATCACCTTCTCTTAAAAATCAATAAATGATATCTTCTTTCTATATCTCACCTCTTATCCATAACATGACAGTTAAAGAGAAGAGCACTTCACTTCAGTCCTGATAGCCCAAAGGTCCATTAAGGGTTACAAGAGATAACAACTTATCTATTTTAACATTGATCAGATAAATCAACATTATATTCCTATATTTACTTCTAACAATCTTTAATCTGTAGTCCCTCCAAATAATGCCATGGAAATTTCCATCTTTTCTTTTTTTTTTATTTGTACTTTCTAACAACAATTTTAACAAGCCTCTTACATTTAGCCTCTTCTGAATGTTAACAAGCCACTTTTGTAATCTTATGTAGGAAATTACCCAGGTTACTCTCTTAAATTGTTGTTTATATATTGCTTTTAATTAGTAAAGCATTTGTTGATTTCTTTTGTATATCCACTGTAACATCTTTATGTTATTCTTAGTCATTTCTAAATCTACTTTCTATTCAGAAATCTTGTCAGGTAAAACGTGTTCCTCTTCCATAACATTTTTAGCCACCATCTGTAGAGGTGGATGCTATTACAATTAAGGTTCAATGCATTGTTCAAAAATATCCTTCAAAATGTCCAATGTTAAAATATTTTGCTCCATTCTGTAAATATAAGTTGAGTTTGAGTTTAAGTGTTTTTCTCCTTTAATTGTAATATTTAGTTCCCTCTAGTCCAATTTTTGAAATGTTAATTTTTTAAAAAGAAATTCAAAACAAGCATTTTCCCCAGGGAAAGATTCTTTATAATTAATTCTAAACTCTTATTTCAAATTTATCTGGACCCTTACTCTATTCGATACTTTCTAAAATCAAAGTTTTAATTATCCTTTTGCTATTATTCCAAAAGCACTTTAAAGTTTTTGAACTTGTAGTTAAAACTTCTTTTGCTAAATATTGAATGAAACTCATCCAGTGCTGTAAAATTTCCTGATCCAAAGGTTGCAATAATTAAAAGCAGTTAATAACAATTTCCTAAAGCAATTAGAAAAGGGAGTGTGCAAATTTCATTTTCTTTTAAAGGCAGAATCACTGTTGGAGCAAGATGGCTACTCCATTGTCTCCCAGAACTGCCTTGGATTTTTTTTGTTTTTTTTTTTTTTTGTTTTTGTGAGGAGTAGCTGAATGGAGCATGTGCAAACAATCTCAAGCCCTCTCCTTGTCCAGAGAGAAATTACAAAAAGCAGTCTACTCATTGGTTCTTCATTCTTTGCCATGGTCATTGCTTTAGCTTTTCGCAGAGCTGTCTTCAGTCTGCCATTTCTTCCTTCTTCCAAGCAGTCCCACCTTGAGCTTTTTCTGAGAAGAAACCAATGTTATCTGCAAAGGGAGATCCTCTCTTCCATTAGGTTATATAGATGCAAACTGGGCTGGGAACAGAAAAGACTAAAAGTTTACCAATTAAAAGTTTGTATTATAGAGAAGGAATTATCAATTAGACTAGTAAAGAACCGACAATCTCTCCTTTACTGAAGTAGCAGCTCCAGCATGTCAAGAGCTTACTTACCTACTCAAGATATTGAATTTTGCAATCAATGAACCTAGTCTAACCACAAGGCACAAAGGTAACAAAAGCCGCATTCAGGGCACCCAGTCGAAAAAAAACTGCAGCATGTATAAAGCATGTTCATGTTTTTTTTAAAAATATTTATTTAGCTCAGTGAACCAAAATTTACAGTTAAATAAATTTAAAATCAAGATCTTGAGATGCTAAGATATTGAGTGAATTAAACCAAGATAAATGTTAAAGTTAAAACGATAAAAGTTAAAATCAACAATTACAAGTCAGTAAAAAAAAACCCCACATGTTTTAAAAAGCTAACACAGGCACGGGAGTTTATCACTGTTCACTCTAAAGTCTGGGATGGTGATTATTTCGGTTGCCACCAGTTCACCTTGCAACAATTGTAGTGTTTATCCTCAGTTTCATATAGAAAGGATTCATCTCGACAGTCTGGACCAAAAACATGTAGGGTTTTAGAAGTGATGACTGTCACTTTGCATTTTCCCCAGAATCAAATTGGTCACTAGTGCAATGCATTAAGCACATGTACAATATGATGTCTTTCATAGCAATGGCAATAGCACTTAGATTTATATACCACTTCACAGTTCTTTACAGTCTCTCTAAGCGGTTTACAGAGTCAGCATATTGCTCTTAACAATCAGGGTCATTTTATTGACCTCGGAAGGATGGAAGGCTGAGTCAACCTTGAGCCGGTCAGAATTGAACCCCTGGCAGTCAGCAGTGAGTTAGCTACTACAATACTGCATTCTAAGCACTGTGCCACCAGGACTCTTCTCAAGGTCAGTCTAGCTGCTGAGCTTTGTATCAATTGACATTTCTTCAACTAAACACAAAGACAACCCCCATAGAGTCCATTACTATAGTCAAATCTGAAAGTTAACAGCACGGGCACTGTGGTTTAAAATCATTATCTTCCAGAACGTGATATGATTGACCTGACGGTGATAAAAAGCACTTCTAGTCATTTCCTCAATCTGGGAAATCAGGGAGAAATTGGAGTCAGGGGTTTTCTTTAGCAGGATATTTACTCCTTCTGGCAGAGTCTAATCCCTTTCAGAACAGGTAGAATTATGGCCTCTTTGTCTTATCTGGAATCCGTTTGGTGTTATGATCCCTCATGCAGCCAGCCCATTGCTAACTGCAGGCAGGAGAGTCACGCTATTTCCTGAAAATGTCAGAGAGAAATAGATCTGAGCATCCTCAGAATACTGATGGCACCCAGCTCCAAGTCTCCTGTGATCTCTCCAGACAGTTCGTGCACATATTCAACAGTGTTAGAGACAGGATGGAGCTCTGAGTGACACCATATAACAGCTTCCAAACTATCTTGAATCTCCTTGTATGAGAGAAAATACCACTGAGCTTGATCCAAAAGGATAACATGATCAATGATATTGAAGGCAATTGCTAAGTTTTTCTTAAAAACAAAACAAAACCCTGAATCACAGTCTCTCTGTCGGTCTCCATACAAAGATCATCCATCAGGTTGACCAAAGCAGTATTAATACCCAAACCTGCTCTGAAGCTGGTCTGAAATGAAACACAAGGAGTTGCTTTTTCCAGGAACATCTGCACTTAAGAAGCCACCACTCTCTATAATTTACAATGTCAAGGCATTATTTATATATTGCCTCCATTAATCTGGGTCCTCATTTTACCAACCTCGGAAGGATAGAAGGTTGAGTCAACTGCCTTACCTAATGATAGGAGTTTAGAGCCTGGTCTATTCATTGTCATCTCTGAAGGATCCAGGAGAGGTTTTTAAAGGAGAGATCTAGTAACTGTCTCCTTTAAACTAACATGCACTCTTTCATCCCTCAAAGAGACATTTACTGTGTTAACTATGACATTTGAAATAACCTCCTAACTAGAATTATAAGCCAAGCTGGGCAGATATCCAGAGGACAAGTGTTGGAACATATTGCTCTAAGCTACTTGTCCATGTCCTTGGGTAACACAAATGATCTACTCCAACTCTACAGCAATGCCCCTGTACATGTCTCTACACTAAAGATGGCATCCATATTGTGCCAAATAGAAATAGCATTTAGGCTTATATACAGCCCCATAGTGCTTTATAGTTTACAATATCAAAGCATTATTTGCATATTGCCCCCAGTAATGTGAATCCTCATTTTACTGACCTCGGAAGGACAGAAGGCTAAGTCAACCTTAAGTCCTGCCAGGATTGAACTCCAGGCTGTGGTCAGAGTTTGTCTGAAATATTCCACTTTAACTATTGCACCACTAGGGCTCTATGACTGCTATAGTGAAATATGAGTGTTTTAAATAAATAAATAAATAAAAACTCTCTGAAAGCATCACACCAACCCAGCAAGGGTTCTATAAGAAAACTCTGGAAAACTAAGCCTTATCAAAGTCCATAACAACTCAGCAAGTCATTAACTTATAGATGCAAAATGTACAAGGAAAACTCCTTTGCTGTATATAGTGCTACAGAATTGGCTTCCATACTGCACCTTACTAGATTCAAGGTGGATCTTCTTCCAACTATGCTCTAACTATACATCTTGCCACTTAATCTCCTGAGTTGTTTTATGTATCATGTGGGTAGGTTTGAAGTAGTTGGAAAGAACACTTAGGAACAATTGTGTTTTTTTATTTAAAGTTTTTATTGAAAATTATTAAAAATTACCGAAAAATATATAGCAATATGGATAGAATTGCAGAGAGTAATATAATACATATAGAGTTTTAAGGCATCAATTTTCGCCTAGAGATAGTACAAACCTCCATTAAACCAAATCATCAAAGAAAGAAAAGATTATTCTGCAGAAAGAATTCTCAACTACCATGCAATTCTCCTATAAATATTTCCCCACCTTCACACTAAGATTAATATTTTACATTCTTCTTAAGATTTCTTTTTTTTTGCAGCCAAGCATACCACCTATCCCAACTCCTATATAACCCCGATTCTTGTCTATCTCGCAAAAGACCAGTAAGCTTGTCTGCTTCTGCAGTCCATGATCTTTGCAGTTAACGTAGCCTCCAATGGGGTATTTTAGGATTTCCATTCTTGCGCAAACGAGATCCTGGCTGCAATGATGATGTGGAGAGCAAGATACCAATTAGATTTGTTTAGGTTTTCTGGTTTCATGCCTAGTAAAAACGTTTCCAGGTTCAATTCTATCCTACATCCTATGATTTCTAAAATCCATTTTTGAATTCTAGCCCAATATTCTCTTGCTCGGGGACAGGTCCACCAGCTATGAAAATAAGTCCCCATAGTGGTGTTGCATTTCCAACAAACCGGAGAGGTTCCCGGGAATATCTTCGATAATCTAGCCGGAGGCAGGTGCCATCTATTTAGCATTTTGTATATATTTTCCTTATAGGAAACTGACATTGTTAGTTTTAAGGTTTTCCCCCAAATTTCTTCCCATTTTTCAAGCTCAATCTAATATCCCAAATTTCTCCCCCAGGCAATCATTGAGTCCTTGATAACCTCCTCTCCAATCCAATCCATTAAGAGGAATTGATAGTTTAGATAATACCTTCTCATCCTTCCCCAACAAGATCTTATTAAGTCCTTGTAGGGAATTATAGATTCCTCCCTTGTTTTTGTCCTGAGCTGTCCTGGATTGGATCTGATTGTATGTCCACCAATCTAACTCATAGCCTAATTCCACCAGCGTATTTCGATATGTTATTTTGCCTAAAGGATCCAACAGAACTTGGAACAATTGTGTTGAGTGCCTTAGCAATTTCACTATTCCAGGTATCAGCCAGGGCACAAAGAGAATTAGCAGTGGAAACTGCCTCAATTCTTCTAAAACAGTGGCCCACACCCTTTTTGGCTTGATGGCCCAGTGCGGGGGGGGGGGACAGTTCCTTGTGAGTGGTAGGTGGGCACACGCAAGGGTGTGCATCTCTATTTATGCAAGTGGTGGATGTGTGCACTGCCATTTGCGCAAAGAAAGCTTCGTGCATGAGTGCAAGCGGTGGCTGCTTGCACAAAGGGAGCTTCACATGTGAGAGCAAGCAGCTGCCACTTATGCAAGGGGAACTTTGCGTGTGGGTGCAAGCAGCCGCTGCTTGTGTGAGGGAAGCTTCACATGTGAGTACAAGCAGCTGCTGCACATGCGAGGGGAGCTTCGTATGTGTGCGCACGCTCTCCCGCCTCTCACATGGCCTAGTTCCAAACAGGCTGTGGCCTGGTAGTAGGCCCGGGGATGGGGACCCCTCTTCTAAAACTCTTGGGATCCTTCAGAAGGATCCTTTTCAGGGAAATTGTCAGTTCCACTAGATAAACCAGACTAAGAAATCAACTTGACATGAAAGATTGAAACTACAGTACTTTAATTGAGATGGGCTATAATAACAGAATCTTATAAATCTCATTTTCATAGGCAGCAGTGTGGATGGATCGTAATCATAAACATCCAATCTTTATAAGAGGTACAGGTAATCCTCAATTAATTACCACAATTGGGACTGGAATTTCAGTCATTGCAATCATAAGTCAATGTACCATCTGATCAGACTTGATTTTACAACCATTTTTATGATGGTTATTAAGTGAGCAACCATAGCATTTGAGCAAACCACATGGGTGTAAGCATGAATCTATTTTATCCAATGGATGTTTTTTTCCCCCCAGGAAAATGGCTAAAAAAAGGTCACAAAACATGATCATGTGACTACGGAATGCTACAACCGATTGTAAATATGAATCTGTTGCCAAGCACCAGAAATGTGATCATGTGACCGCAGGGGTGCGGCAGTCATAACTTCAAGCTTGGGTCGTAACTTTTTTTTAAATGTCATAACTTTGAATAATCATTAAGTGGTCTGTTGTAGGTCAAGGACTACCTATATGAGATATGTTCAGCTGAAATTCTACCTAGCAGACAAAAATGGTAGTGGATTTGTTCACCCACCCACTACCCAAAGACTAGCTGGCTACATAAGCAGTGTGACGGGGTATCGGAAGACTTACTTATATGTGAATTGCCTCATTGTGCCTTCTCAACCTATTAACTACTAAGGGTAGCTAGAAGTAGTCAAAATTAGTGTCAGTGTTTCCCTCTTTGTTATACCTAGCATGCCCTGAATGCCATACAGAATGGGAGAATAGCACGGCTGTCATCACTTCTGGTTCCTGCTCCTTGATCTCACAATCACTCTCTTTCCTGCTCTTCAGAGGTTCAAGGTGATCTTGCAGATGATTTTTCAAACCTTAAAGTTTGCACAAGAACATGATGGGCTTCGTGAGAGACGAAAGGAAGAAAAAAAAATCACTCAAATGCAGAGTCCTGCAGAGTCCATAGCATTTTTTCTAAGGTACAGAATAAAGGGTGGGACTTGTTGGCCGACATTCAGAAGCACTTGCCACTCCCACCTGCTGGGGTATTTGTACTCATAATGATGAATTCCTCACTGTGTCGTTGAAAAGCAGGCAGCAGGGGTTCCGGGAAATTTTGAACAGTTTCTACAGCCTGAAAAAGTTGAAAAAGTCCTATCTCATAGGCTATGTTGCTTTTTCAGAATACCGGAAGCTTTTATCCAGAATCCTCTTCATTTTATTTCTTTCTGGGAGCATATTCTGGTGCATAAACCTGCTCCCACATGCCTATCAACCTCTTGGCCTGTGTCTGAATGTGTATGTTCTGAGTGGTTCTTTCCTTGCAATAAAGTCCAACGTTGTTAATCTGTTGCAGCAAACAACAACAGAATATTGTGGCCTCTTAATAAAAATGTATTAAGCTACAAGGGTTTGTGGCCACTTAGGCTTGTAGCTCAGAATAACACTTTCACTGATCTGAGAAGTAGACAGCAATCCAGAAAGACATTTCCCAGGGAAAAAAAATCTGTTACTCTTTGATGATTACTCTTTGATGTTTTTCTTATGTTATGGCAGGGGTGTCAAAACTCAAGGCCTGCAGCCTGCAGGGTGCTTAGATCTGGCCCGCAGGGCTGCCCTGGAAATAGTGGGGGTCTGGTCCACTCTGCCTCTACCAGCAAAAATGGATCTTAGGAGGGCTGTACACAGCCCTCACGAACTCCATTTTCAGCAGCAACGGCCTCCTACTACCTACCCTCTGCCAGCAAAAATGGAACTCGTGTGTGTGTGTGTGTGTGTGTGTGTGTGTGTGTGTGTGTTTTTGCTGGTAGAGGGTTGCAGGAGGCCGTCCCAGCCAAAAATGGAACTCAGGAGCCCGTTTTTGCTGGCAGAGTGCTCAGGCCACAGGTGCCCCCAACATGAGTGGCATCAAGCTGTCCACGGCCACCCCGCCCCCTGAGGTCAAACACAACCCTGATGCGGCCCTCAATGAAATCGAGTTTGACACCTGTGTTGTGGAGAAGATAGGTCTGCAAAGCTGAACGTCTTGGAAAGAGCGAAGTATTTAAAATCAGTTCCAGATTTTCTCCTTTCCTTGCAAATATTTTCATCGAATAGTTTTGTGTCAAGTGGTAGGATTCAGCAAAAGGCAATCTGATGGGAAATGGCAGCAAAATAGGAAGCTGACGGTAACTCAAAACATATTTCAGTTTATGCTTTTGTATAGAAGTGCAAAGATTACAAAGTGCCAATAATTCTGTACAAACTACATTTTTAAGGAACTTCCACTAGATGTGGGTTGCCTATTGAAACATAGAGAGACACAAGAGATTAGTCTGTGAATGCATTAAAGGATGGCAGAGCAAACTCAAATATGAAAATCCCTGTGTAATAGCAAAATAACATATAATCTGAGGAGCTTCAAGGTTTGTAACATGTCTGGGTTCTCAATGTCTTAATCCATTGTCTTATTCCAATGCATATGTATCAATTGATTTGATCTATTATACTAAGTTTACTGTATGGTACATATCAGATCCTTATGGTCTGCAAGCCATTTTTAGTTTTCACAGTGTATAAATCTACACAAGAAGGGCTTCCTCACTTAGAGTTTCATCAATAAGAGATGCAGGCTGCTTGGAAGTGTGTAGACTTGGCATCTCTCTTTGGTCAGCCTAATGAAGACTTATGTGTTTGCACTACTGAACTGAAGCATCTCTGAGGCAAGATCTGAAAAGGTAAGAGTTAGCTACCCCAGCTTCTGTAATTGGCCTAAAACTGGGTGGATGAGGAAGGTGCCTTCCTGTGGTGGAATGCAGTCTAGATTTCCAGGAGAGAGATGGAGTACATTATTCTAGAGGACCTAAAGACAGCCGAGTTTAGATAGTTTGAGTGGGAGGAAGAGAGTCAAAACAGCTCCTATAACATTGGTTCTGTTCTTAACTGCTATGATAAATTATACCATTGCAGCCCATATATATTCACCAAGGCATTAGGAGCAAACCCAGTTAAACTTCCTGGGTACCAGAGGTGAAATCCAGCAGGTTCTGGAGAACTGGTAGCAAAAACTTTGAGTAGTTTGGAGAACTGGCAAATACCACCTCTGGCTGGTCCCAGAGTGGGGTGGGAATGGAGATTTTGCAATATCCTTCCCTCAGGAGTGGGGAGGAAATGAGGATTTTGCAGCATCCTTCCCCTGGAGTGGGGTGGGAATGGAGATTTTGCAGTATCCTTACCCTGCCACGTCCACTAAGCCACACCACGCCCACCAAGCCACGCCCATAGAACCGGTAGTAAAAAAATTTGGATTTCACCACTGCTGGGTATATATAGAGACAATTGGGCTGCATGCTATGGTTGAATGTTTGCAATGTATCACGTCTCATTGCAAACATAAAATAGGTTTAACTAATATTTAAACAAAATCTTGTAGATGCTATAACATAGGCAAGAGTATATCTACTCTTGGAAAGTAGTTTAGATGAGAGATCCCAGTTTGAAAAGAATAGCACAATCATGCTTGGAGTAAAACCGGTTGCTTGTGGCATACCGATTTAAATATACCCAAACTAACCAGTACTATTCATATCATTAGCAGGGATTGCTCTATTTGGCACAGACATTATTAAAGTTGATAATGTAGTATGCACCTTAGTGGCCCTTACTAATTATGTGAAAGCCTTAATGATCAAAGATATGATGGGCTGTGCAGGTTAATATTTGTGGGGGCGTGTAGATTGATGGCATATGGTAGATTGCACCTTGGAATGTAAGAGGAGCAAATGGTAAAGAGTAACGGTTATCAAATGAATAAAAGGAAAGAAAATTAAATACCCTATTGTTTCTGTGAAAATAAGAGAAAGGGGAACGGGAAAATAAGTGAAAGGAAAAAAGGAAACTAAGAGAAAGGAGAATTAAGAGAACATCGTAGATCTGGAGGACAGCGGTCTGATAATGTGAATATGCATAGAATGGACAGTGTATGAATGAAAGGGTTAAAATGTATGCCAGAGAGTTTGATTGCTGTTTTAAAAATTATGAGTGTATAAGAAAGTAGGAATGCATAGGCTGAATATATTCATTGTTCCAGTGAATGATGAAAATGAAAGAACCAGAGACACATTTGGGATAAATTATGCAACATTATGAATGAGTGTGACAAAGTGAGGGAAAGTTATTCTACTAGGTGCCATGAATGGCTGGGTAGGAATCAGCGAAGACAATACATGATTGGGCCCTCTCGAGATTCAAGAATGAATGAGAAAGGTGATTGCTTGATGAATATCTGCTTTTAGAAAAAGATCTGGTTTGAATAGGTGGCTTAGATATAAGTTCCTATATGCATGCATGGCAAAAATGCATATAAATATAATGGATTTTATTGTTTATGAGAACGCTCAAGAGGATACAAAGCAGATTAAAAAGATGCATGTAAGAAAATGACAGCTTCAAGAAATGAGAATGAGAGAAGGGTGTTGTATAATGTCTGCGGAAACAAATAGTTGCAAAGAAGGTAGTAAAAAGAATAACGAATAGAGAAAAGAGACAGAGAACATTCAATGGAATGGGAAAATAGTATATTGGAAGTGAGTGAAAAGGGCTAAATAAACAGCCTCCATAATTGATGGTCCATAATTTTAATAATAATAATAATAATAATAATAATAATAATAATAATAATAATAATAATGCTATATACTCAGACGTTACCTTAACAGCTCTTAAGTTCTTGGTTAAGACTTGAACTGTTAAGTTTTTACCAGTCCCAATTACTGTGAATTGAATTGAAGATTAAATCTTAAATAAAAATTTTAAGAATAAAGTCTTGTCTGACACACAAACACACATACACAGATCTATATTTTCCAATACTAATAATGGGATCAGCTCTGTGGTCACAGCGTTCTGTGATATCATGCTGGCCACATGACCATGGAAACATCTGCTCAGTGGCCCTTGTAATGGAGATGAGCGCTGCCCCCTATAGTGGGCAATGACTAGCAGAGTAAAATCCCCAGGGACTCCTTTACTTTTACTTTTCTCTGGTCACCAGATTGAGTTTTAGCCAGATAAATAACGTTTATTAAACATTGACTTCTATTTTGGGAGGTGTGTTTTTAATCTTAATTTTTCATTGGGAACATGCCTGAAAGAGGCTACTTAAAAACCCATCTCTTTTTCTGCCCTATAGGGAGCATAGTTGGAAAAGGGGCTTACTTGTACCCTACAAAGGAATTGTGCAACTGTTTTGAAGCAAACTCCTTAATGGCAACAGGATTGTTACTCCCTCCCTGTTTCAGTGGAATCTTAAAATAGCTGTCATGCTCTTTGGGGCTTAGGAGAAAATAATACAGCTGGGTGGTTGTCCTTCGGGAGGATTGCAAGGCTACTCCCAATATTTGTAGCATCTAACATGCAGTTTGTTAATTCTCCATACACCATAACATAGTTCTTTGATCCATGATAGCCAGCTGTTCTTCCTTTGCAGTTTAACCCCAGGGTTTTAAAAGCTCTCCTTAGACCAATTTGAATCAGTGATAATAATGGTGGCATCATCTACATGCAGCAAGATTGGCAGGTAGTTTTCTACCGGTTTTGGAATTTATAAATCAAATTCCTACAAGCATCTTAGAGTATTGGTGAATCCATATACACGTTACACAAAATAGGATCAATAGGATCTTTGCTGTATCCCTTTAGGTGTCACCTGGAAAGCTGTCCAGTCCAACCTCACTTTGCACTGGCATACAGCAGGGGTCTCCAAAGTTGGCAACTTTAAGACTTGTAAACTTCAACTTTATTTTATTTTATTTATTTATTTTGTCAAGCATGTAGTTTATGACAGATACAAGATAGATAAAACATAATTATAAATACATGAAAAGGATACGAACAAAAGAAAACATTAGGACAGGGACGGTAGGCACGCTGGTGCACTTATGCAAGCCCCTTACACTTCTAGAATTCCCCAGTCAAGAATTACACACACACACACACACATTATATATATATAAAATAAATCCCTAGCATTAGGCCAGTGATGGCTAACCTTTTTGCCATCGCGTGCCAAAAGCAGGGGAGCGCGGTGGGGTCACACGCACACGTGCCCACTTCCATAATTCTAGGCCTGTTTTTCACTCGATCCAGGCTCCAGAGCCTTTCTAGGAGCCTGGGGAGGGTGAAAACGGCTTTCCCCACCCCCACAGAGGCCCTCCAGAGGCCGGAAACAGTGTGTTTCCTGAGTTCTGGTGGGCCCAGAAGGCCCAAAAATCAGGTGGCCGGTGCACGCATGGGTGCCGGAGCTGAGCTCGTGTGCCCACCAATATGGCTCCACGTGCCACCTGTGGCACCCATGCCATAGGTTCGCCATCACGGCATTAGACTTTTTTAATAGACAAAATCTTGATTTTCTTCAAAAGATGGGCTCTTACAATTGAATCCAATGCAGCCTCAAAACCCACAATCCCTAGGAGAGAAAAGGATGGAGGAATCTGTCTCTATACCACTGATTGTAGGTCTGCAATCTGCTTGAGATAATAACTATTAGGAATGTCTCATGCCAGCTGACAAGGAAAATACCTTCACAACAGCATGGAGAAATGTCAACATGTGCTATGCAAATGTGAAGAGAAATATAGTAGTTTGTTGAATAATAATAAAAGTGGTGGAAATGTCTGTTTATAAGAGCACATTTCTTGCCCCTTAGTTACCTGGAGGTGAAAATGGCTGTGTAAAAGAGGACACTTCTGCCCTTTCAGTTACCTAGAGGTGACCGCTGGGTATGACAGAAGAAACATGAAAGTAAATTGCAATGGGAAAGGGTAACTTAATTATGAATCAAAATGAAAAGGGAGAACATCAAAAAGGTATGGATACTGCATGAATGTGCCTTGAATACAAGAATGTCTAGTACAAAATACATGTATTGAAGTGGTTGGTCACATAGAAGGAATGAAGGAGGATCCAGTTATACAATGAATACATGTAAGAAAAATAAATGGATTGAAAGGAAAGGGAGTACCAAGAAAGTCAAGTTTGGATGGATGGAACTGACAACCCAAGAAAGAGAAATGGGGAACTTTCAACTAGACTATGCAGGGAGGTAGATAAAAAGCTATGAAATATACGTTGAATGATGCTGGTGTAAACTCATTTGAGCTCTGTTTCCATTTTGTTTCCTTTTCTTAACACCTTTGGTTTACTTTTTCTGCACTGTAATTTTGCTTACCCTGAAATGGAAGAACGTGGTGGGTTTGTACACTTGTGTGTATGCATGTGTATAATCCCAGTGGCATTCACAGATTTTGACAGGGCAAATTAGAATAGGTCTCACTTACTGAAGATAACTTTGTAAAAGGTAAGCTTGGCCTTGGCTAGGAATTCCAGGATGAGAAAGAATACCAATCGCTTTCCTTATTCACAGAAAAAAAAAAGCCTGCACTGTATGTAATCAATAAATATTGAAACTACAGGCTTTGCAAAACTATGTTAGACATTCACATTTTCCCATTCTTCTTGCATCTAAATCTCTTTGAAGAAAGGCATTGGTCTCCTACCCTTCATCCCCCAGGATCACTCCATTCTTATTCATTCTAGAGGAAGGGAGGGAGGGAGGGAGGGAGGGAGGGAGGGAGGGAGGGAGGGAGGAAGGAAGGAAGGAAGGAAGGAAGGAAGGAAGGAAGGAAGGAAGGAAAAGACAACATGACTTTGGGCCAGTTGCTCTCTCTTAGTGTAACCTACCTGAAAGAGCTATTGTTGTGAGGAAAAAAGGAGGAAGAAAGTGTGTTGGATATATTTGCCATCTTGAGTTGTTTGTAAAATTAATAAAAGGCAGGATTTAAATAAACAACAAACAAACAAGCAAACAAACAAACAAACAAACAAGCACATTGTGAGTGTTAGTCCTACTTTAGGCATGCATAGAAAGCTGTCTGGGTGACCTTGGGCCAGTCATTTTCTGTTAGCTCATCTCACAGAGTTGCTGTTGTGAAGAAAATAGGAGGAAGGACTATAATGCATGTTTGCCACTTTGAGCTACTTATACAGTTAATAAAGGTGGGATAAAAACATCTAAAAATAATTTTAAAAACTAACCAACCTTAGCGGAGCACAGTGGAAAAGTAAAACTTTCTACTGTCATAATTGTGCAGTGCTACGGAGGCAGTACTGAGATTCAAATCTCCATAAAATTGCCCATAAACTTTATGATACTGATTGAATGAAAGTTTTGGGCTGGCTTGAGGGAGACCCGGGGTCAGGTCCACTCTCTGAACCAGCTGAAGCTTCCAGATGTTTTTCAAAGGTAGCCTCATGTAAAGCACATTGTGGTAGTTCAGTTAGGAGGCAACCAAGACCTGAGTGACCATTAGCAGTCCTTCTTGATCTACAAAAGTACAAATTGGCATAAAACTTGTAGCTATGCAAAAGCTCTTCTTGTCAGGACTGCCACTTGTTCCTTGAACAGGAACCCTGAGTTCAGGAAAACTCCCAAACTTAGAGGTATGGATCTAATACACAGACGGCTGAGCTTATAGCTCTAAGAATCCTGTTCACTTCCTCAGATGCAACAGGATCAAAACAGGAGTCTGAGTGGTGCAGCAGACTAATGCTACTGTTAAAAGTAATATTTAGCTTCCAGCTGCCTACAATTACTGCGAGTTCAATTCTCACCAGGCTCAAGGTTGACTCAGCCTTCCATCCTTTCTAAGGTAGGTAAAATGAGGACCCAGATTGTGGGGGCACTAAGCTGACTTTGTATAAAATATACAACAGTATGAAGACTATTGCTTAACGCATTGTAAGCTGCCCTGAGTCTCCGGAGAAGGGCGGCATATAAATAAAAAAAAAATTCATCCCGGTGGCCAAGCAGGATCATGACTCTATCAGTTCCAAAGGATCTGTCTTAAGGCCAGAACAGAGCTTAGTGTAGTGGTTCTCAAACTGTGGGTCTTTGGGGTCTTTGGGTCTTTGGGGGTCAAATGACCCTTTCACAGGGGTCACCTAAGACCATCCAAAAACACATATTTTCAATGGTTTTAGGAATAATTTTATGGTTGCGGGTCACCACAACATGAGGAATTGTATTAAAGGGTCGCGGCATTAGGAAGGTTGAGACCCACTGGCTTAGTGAAAACTTGGTTAACTTTAGCTGACAAATGCCTAGTGTGTTCCTTACAGCAACTCTGCAAATTTTAGTTTCCTGAAGAGGGACTCTAAGCAAGGATACCAACTGTCAGCAGGCATGATAAGAGTAGAAAGTTAAGTTTGGTTCAGTAGTGAAATCCAATTTTTTAAATTACTGGTTCTGTGGGCATGGCTTGGTAGGCATGGTGTGTTTTGGTGGGTGTGGCAGGGAAAGGATACTGCAAAATCTCCATTCCCTCCCCACTCTGGGGCCAGCCAGAGGTGGTATTTGCCAGTTCTCCAAACTACTCAAAATTTTGGTTCTCCAGAACCTGCTGGATTTCACCCCTGGTTTGGTTCTCTTACCACCATGAAGTGGGCCTTATTAACGGCTGTAACCAAGGTTTAGCCAACTTTACTCCCTGTTGTCCTTGTTGCCGTTATTGTACCCCAACATCGGCATCCTTGATTTGTGCTGGAGAGTTAACTATGACTGTAAGGAAGTCTTAACTTCCTAGATTTTGATTGTAATGCATAAGAGCATTTTACATATCTCGTCCATAAGAAGTGTTTTGAAAGTAATTAGAAGCATGACATTTAAATTGCCATTCCAAACATTTTGATTACTGGAAAAAGACTGAAATTAGACATTTTTCAACATTCCTTATAATCAGGAAGTCAAGAAGATACAGAACTTTTGGTAGTAAGGCTGACGTGCTCCAGGAGATTCCGATTCATTTTCACTGGTTCCTTTTAAAAGATGGGAGTACAGATAATTCTTGATTTATAACCATTCATTTAGTGATAGTTCAAAGTTACAACGCCACTGAAAAAGTGACTTATGACCATTTTTTCCACACATATGACCATTGCAACATTCCCTTGGTCACATGATCAAAGTTTGGATTCTTGGGAACTGGCATGTATTTATGATGGTTGCATGTGATCATCGCAAAAGGTGACACGCAGAGTCAATGGGGAAGGCAGACTTACTTGACAGCTAACTTACAACTGTCATGATTCATTTAACGACTGCGGCAAGCAAGGTCATAAAACGGGTGCAAAACTCAGCTAACGACTGTCTGGCTTAGCAACAGAAATGTTGGGTTCAATTGTGGTCATAAATTGAGGACTATCTGTAGCTGATATGTTGGCTTAATTTAAAAAAAGAAAAGGAAGAAAATGTTGTCCCATCTATCCAAGCTGGCCCAGTGCTACTTTACATCATGATTAATCTTGCTTCACTTCTTATCCAGTTGGAGGAGTATATCAGGGGTGGGTTCTAAATCTTTTTACTACCGGTTCTGTGGGCGTGGCTTGATGGTCATGTAACAATTCTTTAGGATTTAGCAGAGGTACTGGTCTACCAGGCTTTTAACTGCTTGCAGAGCTGTACCGGTCTACTCATGTATTTTTGCAGGCACCGGTCTACTCATTTCTTTTTGAAGGCACCGGTCTACCACTTTTACCACTGATCAGCTGTAGGACGGCCCTTTGAAGCCCCGCGGCAAGAGTTTAAACAGTTTTTTTCCTTATAGCCCATCAGCTGGGACTCAGGAGGCAGCAATAGATTGGGGGTGGGGCCAAATAAAAGGTAAGAATAACGTGCGGGGCGGGGGGGGCAGAACTGGTTCGGTGACGTCATATCGTCACCGCTACCGGCTCGGTGGAACCGGGCCGAACCAGGAGGAACCCACCACTGGAGTATATATTAGCTATAAAACTGAGGGATAAAACTGCAAAAAGCATTCACTTTATGCAGACATTTTGTAAAATAAAGACTTCTAAACTAGAGATCCTGACTCTTATACACATACTCTTTATTTATTTGATTTTATAGTTTATTCTTGTTCTAGCAGGCAGGCAGTTGTATGCATGGAAGTTGCAAGATACAAAAAAAAATTGTTAATGACTAGTTAGATCAAAAAAATGTTGCCTCAGTGTTACTGGCTAGGACACCAACTGCTTTTGACTGCCTTCAAATCCAGCACTTTCCGGTATTCTCAAAGGTTAACTCCAAATGGACAATAACTGTAAATTGAAGCAGAAAGGTGAAAAATATATGTGGCAGACTAATTAAAAAAGAATATTACTCTTCATTATAGCATGATTATTTAATTATATTCAGTTGCCTTCTTGTTTGTGGATTTATTTTGCTTCATTTTTCACACTTTCTCAAATTTATAGCTTCATTTTTTTTCCTGACTACTTCTTTCTGAACATCTTGCTTTTTCATTGAATGCAGGCTGTTTCTGTTATTTGGTGAACTCCGTGCTGTCTTTTCTCTCCATTGTCCGTCTTTCATCCTCTTTCTTTCCACCTACACTATTTACCTAAACACATATTTGTGGACCTCTCTTTACTCAGGTAAGGAGCGCATGTAGTGCACCTGCCTCAGTAAGGAAATTGTGCCTGTTATAGGAGGAGTCACAGGTATATTTATAGTCCTACCTATTGGAAACCAACCATTCCAGCTGGAAGGAGTGCTTCAGCGTGGATGTAGTCTGGACTCTCTTCAGAAACCATAAGAGAGCTAGGTATGACCTTCCTTGCATGACTTAGAGCCTTACCTCGTAGTTTCCAGAAAGCTACCATTATGGGGAGATTCCTGTGTAACAGGCAGAGAACAATAAAGTAGTCATCTTAAATCTTACAACTGTGGGTCTGGTTGTTCACTACCTTATTTTAAATGAGCTAAACTAATAACCATTTTTGATCTTAGAAGAACACACATCCATGTACCTTCTATTTATTTTATGTAATATTTTCCACTGGGTAGATTACCAATTGATTAATCTTTCTTTCAAAAATTGCAAGCAGTGAAAATTGCCATGGTACTCCTCCGTATTGTTCCTCCAAAGCATATTTAGAGAGACTGCAGACAGTGGCATAAACAACCTTTTCCTCAGAACCTGTTGCAGTGAATTTTGCTATTCGTTTTCTTATGAAGTGTCTAGGCTATCTTTCATCTGCATGGATACCTTCATGGTGTAGAATAACAAAACATAATCCTTTCTCTACTATTGTTTAACATTTAGATGAAACCATTGACAGAGATCATCGAGATGTTTGGGAAAGGTATCATCGTTATACTGACAATATTCAATTGTACATCAGCTTTTGTAGCATCTTCCTTATTAGCCTTCCTCCAGGTGGTGATAGACTAGAATAGAATAACGGAGTTGGAAGGGGCCTTGGAGGTCTTCTAATCCAACCCCCTGCTGAGGCAGGAAACCCTACTCCACTTCTGACAAATAGTTGTTCAATCTCTTCTTTAAAACTTCCAGTGTTGGAACATTCACAACTTCTGCAGGCAAGTTATTCCACTGATTAATTGTTCTAACTGTCAGGAAATTTCTCCTTAGTTCTAAGTTGTTTCTCTCCTTGATTAGTTACCACCCATTGCTTCTTGTCCTATCCTCAGGTGCTTTGGAGAATAGCTTGACTCCCTCTTCTTTGTGGCAGCCCCTGAGATATTGGAACACTGCTATCATGCCTCCCCTTGTCCTTCTTTTCATACGACCAGACATATCCAGTTCCAGTAACCGTTCTTTATATATTTTATCCCTGACTCCCCTAATCATCTTTGTTGCTCTTCTCTGCACTCTTTCTAGAGTCTCCACATCTTTTTTACATTGTGGCGACCAAAACTGGTGATGTTAGGAACTGTCCTGACTTCATTCATATTAAATATTTAATATTTGTATTCTTCAAAGGAATTTTGATATAAAAATAAGTCAATTATTAACCACAGAAATATCAACAATGTACTTGTATCCTAGCTGGAGAGGATGGGGTTTAATGCTCAAGAGATGAATTTACGCAGTTTAGGATATGACCCCACATTTTCTGCCCTACAGATAATGTAAAACTTCATTACAATCAAGTAAAAGTATTAAAAAAAATAGAAAAAGTGTTATAATAAGGAAGGACAAGCATACTGAGGAGAAAAACATTTTTGCAAACATTTTGGGGGGAACCAGTGTGCCACCACACAGAATTTTACCAACTTACCTGTTGTTGTAGAGTTCTTATCAGACAATATATAAAAATGCTGAGGGTGATGTGGGAAATCTAGTAGCAATGGTGTAATACAACTCCCTTTCCACATGATTATAATATTGACAAGCAATCAGAACTTGCTAAGTTTTCTCTACATTTCATCCTCACATGGGCATAATTGTTCTAACTTATGGACTTTTTCAATATCTCCCCTTTAGGATTGCTGTGGGAAGAGCACCACATCTTGCCAGGGTAGAAACTCTTCTATGCCCCAGATAAACCAATAATGTGAGGTGCGAGATATATTTTAAGAGGTACTTCATGCATTGGTCCACCAGCAATTTAGGAGCTCGGCCAAGGTCAGTTTTCCATTTAACATTCAGAAAGCACTGTTTTATAAATGGCATTGCCTGATCATATAGGGGATATAGGGGATATAGACATAGAACCCTTGTCATGGTCTGATCACTCGCTCCTTCACCTGGATCTCCGAACCGCTACACCCCGCCGCAGGGAGGCGGAACCAACTAGATGGGTCCGCCCCAGGCGCCTGATGGATCCTGATAGGTTCCAGATGGAGCTTGGGCCATTTCCTGAGGATCTGGCACACGACTCGGCCGAGGACCTGGTAGCTGCCTGGAATCGGGCGGCTGGCGGAGCCTTGGATCGAGTCGTGCCTTTGCGGCCTCTGACCCGGTGCGGATCTCGAGTGGCTCCCTGGTTTACCAAGGAGCTAAGAGAGATGAAGCGCCGAAAAAGACGCCTGGAGAGTGGTTGGAGGGCTAGTCTCGCTGAATCTGATTGAACACTGGTAAGGTCGCATATTAAGACCTACCTAGTGGCGATAAAAGCGGCAAAGTTTAATTACTTTTCCGCTTCTATTGCGTCATCAGGGAATCGTCCAGCCACCCTGTTCAGGGTGACCCGCTCGCTGCTCTATCTGGGAGTGCGGGAGGATCCCTTGGAAGGCAGGGCGGAGGATTTCGGACAATACCTGTATGACAAAATCACTCAGATTCAGGGGGATTTGGACTCCGACTGGGTAGATCTAGGCAGGGTGACGAGGAACAGTCTTGAGAATGTTACCTGGGAAGAGTTTGACTCTGTGATTCCTGATGATGTGGACAGGATCTTGGGGAGACTTAGTGCGGCCACATGTTTATTGGACCCATGTCCCTCCTGGTTGGTATTGGCCTCCCGGGAGGTTACACGAGCTGGCTCCAGGGTATCATCAATGCTTCCTTGAGTGAGGGTCACTTCCCTGCCGCCTTGAAAGAGGCGGTGGTGAGGCCTCTCCTCAAGAAGCCTTCCCTTGACCCGGCAGTATTAGCAAATTATCGTCCTGTCTCCAACCTCCGCTTTATTGCGAAGGTTGTTGAGAGTGTGGTTGCGCGACAGTTTCCACAATTCCTGGAGGAAACATCCTATCTGGATCCGTTCCAGTCGGGTTTCAGGTCTGGGCACAGCACGGAGACGGCATTGGTCGTGTTGGTTGATGATCTCTGGAGGGCTCGGGACAGGGGATGTTCCTCTGTCCTAGCCCTATTAGACCTCTCAGCGGCTTTTGATACCATCGACCATGGTATCATGCTGCACCGGCTGGAAGAGTTGGGGATGGGGGGCACCATATTACGGTGGTTCTCTTCCTTTCTCTCTGACCGGTCGCAGTTTGTGTTGACAGGGGGACAGAGGTCGACCTCGAGGCCTCTCGTTTGTGGAGTGCCGCAGGGATCGGTCCTCTTGCCCCTTCTGTTCAACATTTATGTGAAGCCGCTGGGTGAGATCATCCATGGCTTTGGGGTGAGATACCATCAGTACGCTGATGACACCCAGCTGTACATATCCACCCCAGGCCACCCCAACGATGCCCTCGAAGTGATGTCCCAGTGCCTGGAAGCCGTGCGGATCTGGATGGGGAGGAACAAGCTCAAGCTCAACCCATCCAAGACGGAGTGGCTGTGGCTCCCGGCATCCCGATATAGTCAGTTGACTCCATCACTGACTATCGGGGGCGAATCTTTGGCCCCTGCGGAAAGGGCTCGCAATCTGGGAGTCCTCCTGGATAGGCAGCTGTCTTTGGAGGAACATCTGACAGCTGTAGCCAGGGGGACCTTTTGTCAGGTTCACCTGATTCGCCAGTTGTGGCCCTTTCTTGATCGGGATTCCCTGTGCACAGTCACTCACGCCCTCGTCACCTCTCGCCTAGACTACTGTAATGCTCTCTACATGGGGCTCCCCTTGAAGAGCACCCGGAGGCTCCAACTGGTCCAGAATGCAGCCACGTGGGTAGTGACGGGAGCAGCATGGCGCTCCCACATAACACCGCTCCTGCGCGAGCTGCACTGGCTTCCGGTGGTCTTCCGGGTGTGCTTCAAGGTGTTGGTGATCACCTTTAAAGCGCTCCATGGCATAGGGCCTAGTTATCTCCGAGACCGCCTGCTGTCACCGATGACCTCCCATCGACCCGTACGCTCCCACAGAGAGGGCCTCCTCAGGGTGCCATCAGCCAAACAATGTAGGCTGGTGACCCCCAGGGGGAGAACCTTCTCTGTGGGGGCACCCACCCTCTGGAACCAGTTGCCCCCGGAGATTAGGAGAATTCATTACCTCAGTGCCTTCCGCCGTGCCCTTAAAACACATTTTTTCCAACAAGCCGGGCTGGCTTAAGAAGAAATTTTAAATTTTAATTGGTTTGTTAGTTTTAATTTTGGAGCCAAATTTATATATATTTTAATTGTTTTAATATTTGCATTTTATGTTTTTATTTCTGGCTGTACACCGCCCTGAGTCCTCAGGGAGAAGGGTGGTATATAAATTGGAAATAAAATAAAATTAAAATAAATAAAATAAAATATCCCTGTCTTTAAGACCTCTATACGTTGTCTACGGAGATTCTCAATCATTCAGGTCATGGTTGTCCCAAAGATGCATTTTTAAGAGGCAACTTGGCTTTCTGGTTTTCTATCAAGTCATTTTGCTTCTCATCCAAGGATGATTCTTCAGGTCTGAGAAGCGAAATGTCTTCAAAGAAAAACGAGAAAGTCCAGTTGCCTCTTTAAAAAGCACCTTTGGGACCTCTATATGTTGTTTATTTTCAAGGGAGTCATCCAAGAGCACTTATTTATTCAATTTATATTCTGCCTTCATTTGTTTTATAAACAATTCAAGGCAGCAAACTCCTTCTTTCTCCTATTTTCTCCACAACAACCTGGTGCAGTGAGTTGGATAGAGAGAGTGTGAGTCATCCACTGAGTTTCATGCCTATGGCAGGACTAAAACTCACAGTCTCCTGGTTTCCAGCCTGGTGCCTTAACCACTAGACCAAACGGGCTCTCCTTATATACTTATAATGATTTCCCACTATCAAGAGGGCAAAGTCATCGGGGAGGAGGACAAATTTTAGTCAATAAGAAAAAATTAGCCTCTGGCTTCTACTTTTATCATACCTGGTTGAAAGTATGTTGTCATGGAGTCAATGGCTATCAAAAATGACTTGAAAGCACATAATCAATCAATTAATAATCAATTCAAGTTGTTGCATTAATAACCCAATGAGGCACCTCAAATATCACATCGAAGATTTGACTGGATTTATTCCAAGGAGGAAAAATTGGAGAATGATCCAAGTCACAGTCTATAGTGTGGTAATAGGCGAGGCCAAAACCTGGCTTAGAAAGATTTAAGAGCATGCCCGCTGCATATACTTTCACTACCTGAGGCATTAAATCCCACCCCCATGTAGCATGAGACTTGCACAGTGTGAACCTTATTTATGTAGAAACAATATTTTTAGGCTTTGGGGCAAAGATCAGAATTTGCTTTTAGAATAACTGATTTGCAATTGGTGCTCTTTGCAATACTGAGCAATGGCTTGCAATATTCAGCTGAGGCCAACTGAATTCCTAGAGAGGATCACAACATCAAAAAGGATAGAAGCAGCTTGGGGGAAATGATGAGATTGTGCAAATAATCAACTAAATTGTTCATATAAACGCTGAACAGGAGAAGGGGCTAAAATGCAACTTTGATTGGCTCTAAGGTAATTTAAACTCTATTCAACTTATTTGCCTCCATTGTCAACCTGAAGTAACAACAGAAGCACTTTAAATGAAAAAAAAATTGATTTAGCAAAAAAAATGCTAAATAAAACAATATATTCAAAATGAAACTTCCATGTCCTTTTACAAGTTAAATGAAGCCTCATGGAAAGTATTAAGATAAAACAGAGACAAACAAACAGAAACATCTATCCATTCTGTACTTGAAGCTTGTGTAGAGCAGGGGTCTCCAAACTGGCAACTTTTAAGACTTGTGGACTTCAAGTCCCAGAATTCCTCAGCCAGTGTGGGAATTCTGGGAGCTGAAGTCCACAAGTCTTAAAAGTTGCCAGTTTGGAGACCCCTGGTGTAGAGGGAAGAAGGAATGGCTTTGAAGGACAGGAGGAAGAGCTACTGCCAAGGCAATGGTCAGATAAGAGGGAGCTGAGCCCAGGCCAAGAAAGTAACATGAGTAAGCCCCTCAACCCCTCCCTAGTACAAACAAAGACAGAGTGAATGAAGGAGGCCACACATTCAGAATTGCAAAGTTCTGTTTCTACAGCTTTACAATAAAATTAATACTGATCTACATGATGTTAATTTCCTAGTCTGGTCTATCTTGAAGGGCTATCAGGCTGGTACAAGTTCTTTCTATCACTGGAGTGTGTCTGCCTCAACTTTGGATCCCCAAAGAAGTAAAACTCACCTTGTGCCTTTCACCTTTTCTAAAACTTTAGTGTCAAATGCAGAATGAGCTGTTTTTCGTGAATTGGTTTTTTGGCTTATGACCAAACACTCCTCTGTAAATTATTCATATCTTCTTCAGTAAGTAAATCCGGAGAAATTACATTGCCCTTTGTTCTCCATATGACTTTTCAGCTCCTTTAGTTTCAACAACTTTTTGTTCTTACTTCCATTAGTTCCCCTTTTAATACTCTTGTTATTATAAACTTGTTCTTTTATGAAATTAAATTAAATAAATTGTGCTGATCATGTTCTTTCTCACTGTACTTCATTTATGTAGCCTGTGTTTTTTTTTAACTTTTAATATGGAACCAAAGAGATATTTGTGGTAAACTTCTGATCTTGTCTAATATCCCTTATTACTGAGCCTTTAGTGTTCAGAATTAGGAACCTCAAGTTCATAATTGATCATTGTTCCGTATATACACATGTATGGAACTGGGCAATTATCTTCTTCAGTCTTCATTAAGCATAAATCAGAGAGAGAGAGAGCAAAAAACATAAAACTGCATAGACAATATAAATCAATCAATAAATTAAAATGCCTGAATAAGTAAGAATGTCTTGAGCTGATGCCAAAGTATTGTAATGTTAGCCAGCTAAATTTCTTGAGGAAAGGTATTCCAGAAAAAGACCTTTACTTCCTAATCTCATAATTGCTTCTCTATTCATGCAGGAATTTGATGCATTAATGGTAGAATAAGGATTACTAGACCTAACAAGATCAAATGCAAAATGTTTGAGACCAAACTGATTGCCAGTGGCAACTGTTTCCCCTGCCTGACTTTTTTATTATATTACTTTATTTGTATTATTTATATAGCCACCCATTTCAACTCTCGGCAGTTTATAATAAAATCTATAAAATACATAAAATATACAATATACTATAAAAAATAAAGCATTAAGCAGACAGTCATAATTTAATCAATCATCCACAGAACCAGGGCAGAGGCCTCAGGCTTGAGCACAAAACCAAGCATGGCTGGCTCAGGAATTCTGGTAGTTGAAGCCCACAGGTTGTAAAAGGGCCATAGTTCCCTATTTCTTACAAAGGGTGCCATGAGAGAAAAGGCTGTCCTTCTGGGCCTTGCCAGTCAGCACTCTATAGTCAATGGTACCCAGAGCATGGTCTTCCTACTGGATCAGATTGGATGGGTAGAAACAATTGGGGAAAGACAGACCAATGAATAACCCAATTATTTGTGAGCCCACCATTCTAAGCGAGTTGGAAAAGGGGTTGTAAGAACTAAATCTTTCTTCTATTATAAATAGGGCTTGCATTTCATACTTGACAGTTGCTGGATTTCTTCCTACTAGTTTTCTTAGTTCTTGTACTGCAGACACTTATTAGAAAAGTTGCACCTTTAAATCAAAGCCTGCAAAGCTTCTAGTTCTAGTCTTGACTAGGAGAAAAACCCAGTGGCACCTGAAAATGGGCTCAGAAATGTGCCAATATAATTCAGGAATAAATACATTGTTTTGCCCAACCATTCAAAATTCTCCCTGCCAAAATTTAAACTAAATGAAGTTTTCACTATCGTCAAGGTGCTGTTAGTAACCAGAAATGATCTGTGGCATTTTGGTCCCTGAAGCAGGTCCTTCCTTCCTTCCTCCCTCTCTCCCTCCCTCCTTTCCTTCCAAATTCTCCCCAACATCATTTTCATCCTGGGTCACTGAGCCTGTATCCAATTTGGGATCTCCTGTTAAAGCAAAAAAGTTTCATAGCATGAAATGGGGACACACTATATTATTCTAGCTCAAGCTTAGATATAGTATTTGTTATACCATCTCTCTGCTTGAATTAATGAAATCTGATTAATTTCTAATTAAATATCACAATCTGTTCCTCAACCAGTTCGCTCTTTTTATTATTACAAATGGTACTTTACCTTTCAGCCATTTTCTCTGCTTTATCAGAATAGAAGAATCCCAATCTCTTTTACTGTAATTATTCATATTTGTTCTTTCGTGCACTATAATTTCCCATCCATGCACGATCAAGTTACTGCTTCAGGTTTCCTTGAATGTCTTACTCTTATTCAAATTCTAGCATTTAGTTTTCCAATAGGCAGCAGTGGATTCTGAAAAAGGGAAGATCCAAGAGAATTTAGGAACAAAAGTAGTGAAATAATAAGTCAAGGAAAGTCTTGGGAGAAGGGAATTGACTTTCAGAAACTTACAAAAAAAAAATATCAAAATTTAATTCAGAAAAGAATTAAAAAGCTCATCAGAGCAGGGCCATGGTTGTATGGACTTCTGTCATATGGAGGCAAAGATGTTTGTGGGAGAGTAGAGATCCATGGGATAAGATGAATATTGAGGTTCAAACTCCACCTCTTTAGTATGTGGGTTATGAGGATTATAGGTTATCGTATGCATGTAGGTATGGGGTAGAGCTTGCATTGTGATGTTGCAATTTTTCTTTTGTCAATCTGACCAAGCTGTTAAGACTCTGCCTCTGTGTATTTTCAATCGATTTACATTAAATCTGCTTTCCTTTTGCCATGCACAATAGTGATAGACCAATACATTCTTATCTCAATGTGCTTATTATTTATGGAGACTGACTGGTCTCATGTAACATAATCTCGACTCTTTATTGAAATAAAAATACTGAAGTATTGAAGAATACTTTCAAAAACCAGGACAAGGTGCTAAATGCTTTCTGAAGAATGATCTTTTGCCCCACTGCTTCCCATAACCCATGCCATTCCAGGATCAACCAATGCTAACACTTTTGTGGGTTCAGTGGGGATGGTTTTTGTAGAGCAAAATCGTTTGTTTTGTTTACAATAGAGTAAAATCCTATCTATAAGTCCACCTGAAAAGCAGTGGTTTTTCTGTTTGCGGCTAAGAGGTTTACTTATTTCCACATTGTAACAGAGAAGCATGGATTAATTGTGATTATTCAGGGACTGCACAAGGCAGCTGATTGCTAATAAAAAAGCAAGCAGGCTCTGAGTCAGTCAAATGCAATTTATGCAGAAACTGATATCAGATCTTCTAGCCTCCAGTACTGGGATTCTTTCTAATGAAGAAAGGACCAGATACTACCGGTAACTTCTTTGCATAGTTAAAGAGTAACAGATTCTATTTGTTTCTCCTAATTTCATCTAATATCAGTTTGTAGTCAAGTGGGCCTCAGATTTTCCTGATATCCAGACCAAAGGCAGAGTAGGACAATTAGGAACAGACTTTTATTTCATCAGGAGACAACAGATGGATGAATTAGTAGCACAAGCTCACAAGCATATTATATATTATGCACTAGGCAGTATTTTACTGTGTGGATGAAGGAACGAGTAGAAATTCACTGAAGTGAGGCTGAGTGCATCTTTTCAGGAAGATTCTGAACAGCAGCTGTGAATAACAAAAATAAACTCAAGTCTACACATGAAACAAAATATCCTATCCCCTATCCTGGGGAAAATATAGCTGTGTAGATGGGAATGGAATTCAACTGAATGAAAATAACCAGATACTATCCCAGGCTATTTTCAGAGAGTGGTCCATCTGGAATGGGCAAAGATATCTGGGGGGGGGGGGGGAATGAGATTCTTATAACAAAGAACACCATCATGGGATCATGGATTCTGATACAGAAGACAATGTTCTTGAGACAAGGATCCTTCTACATCAATAGTGGGACATGCTGCTCTGAGGGCTCTAGTTGGAGCAAAGGGAATCAGAGATCCTGTCTAAATACAGCGCAATCTCCTTGTGTGGAATATGCTGACACCATTCCAAGGTAGAAGTTATATAAGAAACAACTGATGGACTGATCATTTGGAATTAAAACACTTAAGAAAGGCAACTGGTAGAATCTCTTTCCTTCCCAAGAACAGTCATCTTGGGAGCTGACCAACACCGGAGAGCCGATATGCAGTTTCTGCAATTCATTCATGTCCTCTTGTTTGGCTCAGTTCGGTGACATAAAAATAGATGAGGAATGAAGGGGTAAATGTTGGTAGATTAGTATTCAAGCATAACACACACACTTATGCATTCCATATACAACCAACTGTTGCAAAAACAGAATAGTGTATTGTAATTAGGTGTCAGCCTGGGGTTTGTGTAGCCTCAATGATTATTTCATATGATCGGTCAGATGCTGAATACAGAAGAACTACTCAAGTGCCTATGATTGAGCCTTTTTTGCACATCCCAGAAGGTGCTGGATGGAGAGAAGAAAAACTCTTCCTTATTATGATCTATTCTTAAAAGCTGATAGGTTGTCCAAAAGCTTTGAACCAATGTTCCTCCCTCTGTCCTTTAAAAGAGCTTGGTCATAATGGTACTAAAGCATGGAAAGCCACCGGCTTTGCCACTTAGTGCTTATCCACATTTACGTCACTTTTGGGAAAAATCTCATGGCAGAACTCTAGGCACACATGGTACAACAGAACATCATTATTTTAATGACTGTGTTAGAAAACGTTTCTTCAAAATGGATTTTGAACAGATTATATTTAACAGATTTATTGAGTGGCGTGGTGGCCTAGTGGGGAAGATGCTTGTCTTCCACTTGGACGTTGAGTTCAATCCTAGGCAGCAACAGATGTTTCTCTGTCAGGCGCAAAGAGAAAGTATCTGCTGTGAATACTGCATCAACATCAGGAAGGGCATCCGGCCAGTAAATACTCAGTTCCATTTAGTTGCCCCGACTCTACCCAGAATAAGGGGATTACACAGGGTCGTAAAAAGAAAAAAAATTTTTTTTAACAGATTTATCAACTGAACTAAGAGAGAAGCAACCCTTGCAAAAGTCTATCAAAACTTCCCATTTCTGAACAGAGTAAGTATGCAGAAATAAATTAGGGAAACACATCAGCTCCCTGGATGTTCCATTTTAGACCTCAAGGTGGCAATACTTGAGAAAAAGAATTACAGAGTCTGATTAGGTTGCAAAACAGCTTAGCTGAAATTCGTTTCAAAATTCAACACAATTTTACATAGATTAAACAGAATCCAAGGCTTCCGCTACACACCTTATCAAATTGCTTGTGTTAATTACCGGTAGTTATTCTGTGGCATGTCCAACTGGCTTTTTATGCAGCCATGTTACTTACCTTCACCATTTTCCCTGGTTCTTCTTTCTAACATGAAGTACTTCATGTAAGACTTACATGAAGTATGATATGCATGTCTTTCTCAGAGAATAACCATATATATTTAATAGATTTATTAGATTTGGAGAAGCATTATCATGTCCAGTGCAATAGATTGACTGCTATCCAAAAACACAATTTTTGTTTGCTTTTTTTATTATTATTATTTCTGGACATGATCTAAGTAATTTATCTCCCAGCTCCAAAATAATTCTCTATCCTCTTTTCTCATCATTCTCCCTTCTGTAGACTATTCTCTTCCCTTCTGCAGATTATTTAGAGTATTCTAAATACTCACTCTCTTGCTCTCTCTCTTTCCAAGCTATTTTCTATGAAATGAGTTATAATCCATGAAAACGTGTATAACACAACTAATTAATTCTTAAAATGTCAAACACCCCAAATTTCTGAGAAGTGTGGCACACATATATGGTGTTAATACTACCAACGAAACTGACTTGTCGAAGAAAGCTAAGCTGGAAAAGAATAGCATTTTGGTTGCCTGTTAGCTAAATTCGGGAAGAACCATAAGTCAATAGTAAAACATGTATTTTACATGCAGAAGATTTTGGATTTAATCTCTAGCATTTCCAGACTGACCTGGAAAAGGTTACCTCTGAAATTTTGGGTAGCAGCTGTCAAGTCAAGCTATATAAATAGTACCATACTAGATTTGATTGAGTGTAAGGTAGTTTCTTCCATCAGGCTGTACTAATGAAGCAGAATTCAGAATTAATCAACTGCTTTAAGTTCCTGAATTCAGTAATTATCTGGATTATAATTAGGGCTGAGCATGGACCATCCAATTTACTTCCTCAGTGTTAGTCCAGAGGGAGAGGATTTAGCTGGATGTCACTCATTTTAAAAAGACCTAAGTTGAATATGTTCCAAGCTTGAAACAAAACACTTGGGTACCACAAGTTCTGGAATCAAGACAAAACACATTGAGACTGCCCTGCTAAAATAGGGACATTTTGAGCAGTGTTATTCTATTCATTCTAGAACTTCCAACATTTGAATCCAAATTCTTTTTTTTTGCTCAAAAAGTTTCCAGTTGCAGAGGGCACAGGGAATGCACCAGAAGAATAGGAGTGAGACATTGCCAAGATAAAAAGGGCTTCAGCCGGAATCAAGAAAATAACTTGGAAAAAGCATCTCAGACAAGCACTTCCTTGGTTCACACAAAGATCAGGCAAGGGAGAGGGAAGCACAATTCTTGTTACTGTATTTGTTCAAATAAAGTTGTCCTGGCCTGTATCATATTGGTTTCTTAGTCTGGTCTATCTTGTAGAGCTGAGATCAGTCTATTCATTACAGGTAACTGGTAAAGCAGAACCAGGTCTATCTCTACTGCTATTGGCTGAGACTGAACAGTATAATGAGGGGGCTGGCCGAGAGGAAAAACATAGTTATATTAGACTAACTCAGAAGCAGACGCTGTTGCTGCTGCAAAGGTGCATGGTTGCATTGCTTGTGTACATTTTGTTGCCTTTTTCTTTTTGCATGCTAATAGTCATTAAGAGTTTCTGGAAATGGCAATACCTACGGTAGATTTAAAAATTTAAAAGAGCTTGGTGGCGCAGCAGACTAAAGCAGTGTGATTAACATTCAGCTGCCTGCAATTACTGCAAATTCTAATCTCACCAGCCTCAAGGTTGACTCGGCCTTCCATCCTTTCTAAGGTAGGTAAAATGAGGACCCAGATTGTGGGGGCAATAAGCTGACTTTGTATAAATATACGAAAGTATGAAGGCTATTGCTTAACGCATTGTAAGCCGTCCTGAGTCTCTGGAGAAGGGCAGCATATAAATCAAATTTAAAAAAAACAAAAAAACTAAACAGAGCTAGTTCAATACGTGGATAAGAAGTACCTGAGAATTCCAGGACTGCTAGCTAGACTGGGAAATGTTCTTTAAACAATTCCAGAAGGCAATAGCAAGTCATGATTCTTATACTGCAAGGACAACTGCATGGATGTAGTCATCATGAACTAAGCTCAGCATGACTTGTAATGACTTCAGAGACACATTCATGTTGCTTTCTGGGCAATAAAATGGAAAGGATAGCCTTCTTCTGGGAACTTTCTTAGCTGTCCAGCATATTTTACAGCCCTGAGTTTTGGCTGTGATTGATGCCTGTTTAGATTTAGGCAAATATAAATGGGTATGTTTGAATATGCATAGGGCAAGTATTGCTGACATTTTCAAAGTGCACGTTATGAGTACAAATATCATGTCTTTGTGCATGCTTTTGAGCTTTCGGGGGGCTATAAATGCAAAGGGCTCCTTGTTTATTTCTTCTTCTTTGGTAGTTACCGGTATGTGTACTTTTGTGCCTTGATGCTGAATTTTAGGATGGAATGAAAATGCCACAATTACTGGGTTGGCTCTGCAGGTTTGCTGGGGTTTATGTTTACAATTGTGATTTAATATTCTATATCCTCTTACACCTTTTTTGATGTTGAGAGCTTTGCAAGTGGAGATACTTAACTGCTAGTATTGAGCTTTGCAACCCGGCAGGTTGAGTAGTGGTTAGCTTTACTACATAGTGAACCATCTTCTTTCTCCTTCTGCAAAAATAAAGACCTGGCACAGTGGCTTTTTGCTGGGTTTGTAAAAAGGCAGAGTAAAATGGTTACTCCCATAGTTTATTATTTAATGGGAGGCTGATAAATTCAAAGGCTCCAGGCGGTATACTGAAAATGTATAGAAACCCACAGAGCACCACATCAGCAAATTTGGTGCATCTAAATGCCAATCGCTCCTCCTTTGCTTATTGAGATGACAAATCACCCTGGCATCTGAGCTGTTTGAAAAGCCAGGTTTTCAGTTCTTTTTAAAGATTCTTTCTAGATGAAGCACCAGGGGAAAGATATTCCAGAGTGGAGATAGCCACTGTAAAAGCACAGCTCTGGGACCCCACAAGATGGCACTCTTTAATTGGTGGGACCTGGAACATGCCCACTGTGTGATCTTATAGAATGGGAGAAAGGCTGCCCTTAAATAACCTGCCCCTATGCTATGTGGTAACATATATGAATGTTCACATGTGTAAGGCTTTATTCATGGAAACTAGCACCTTGAACTTAACACAAAAGCTCACCAATACCATCCACACCTTGCACAGAAGAGTGGGCTCACTGAAAGTGCATATAAATGGATGCAGCATAAAATATTGGTTCACAATCACATTTCTCTGGAAGGAACTGGCTGAAGATCTGGAAGTTCTCCAGGATTCAAGCTCTGCTGAAAGAGCAGGTGGAGACCATGGTTAGAAAATCCTTTAACCAGATGTGGATGATGCAACCATTCTTGAAACATGAGCCTCTGGCAACTGTCACTCATATCCTAATCACGTCACATCTGGGTTACTTAAATGCATTGATTTGAAGGCTATTCTGAAGCTGCAGGGGTTCAAAATATGGCTAATTTCTAATGGATCAGTCCCAGTTCAGCAGCACTACAGGTAGTCCTTGGGTTACAACAATCGGGACTGGGATCGCCACCATTAACTGATGGGTCTGCGAAGTGTGTCATTATGTGACTGCATTCCTTAGCGACAGCAATCCCTGCAGTCCCTGTTGCTGTCATAGCTCCATGACTGCATGGGTTGCTAACCAGGAAGAGGCAGGAGTCCCAGCTAAAGAGTGCAGGGGTTTTGGGGGTGGGGGGTGGGGAGGTCCACCGAGTCCTGGGAAGCACAGGTTGGCTGGCAAAAGCAGCAGGTAGGCACTGGGAAGAGCAGGCAGCTCGCAAGGGCCACAGGTGAGTGTTAGAGTGGGCAGGGCAGCGGAGTGCTACAGCATCAGAAGCCTGGACTGATTGGGGGGGGGGGGGGTAATTGAACTTTAAATTGTTTTAAATTGGATTTTAATTTTATGTTTTTAATAAGGAATTATGCATTTTACCGTTGTGAGCCACCCTGAGTCTTTGGAGATAGGGCGGCATATAAATTGCATAAAATAAAAATAAATAAATAAATATAAGAACCGGGGTGAAATGCTCCCGGTTCAGACCAGATCGCCTGATCCGGTAGCGATGGAGGCGGGTGGTTTGGAGAACCGATAGCAAAAGGACCTCCGCACCTTCCACGCCGACCTAAAGACATGGCTCTTTCAGCAAATTCCCTGATCTGCCGTGCATTTTAATTTGGGGTTTTTAAATCAGATTTTATTATTTTAATTCTATTTATTGTTGGGTTGTTTTATTCTGTGAGCTGCCCCGAGTCCCTCGGGAGAAGGGTGGCATATAAATATGACAATCAATCAATCAATCAATATCCCTCCCCACCCCCATGCCCAGCTGAGCTGCGCAATCATCAGAGGCTTTTTATTTTATTTTTAAAAGCATTTTAAAATGCTTTTAAATGCTTTTAAAAGTTAAAAAAAAAGTTGGCCTAAAGTTGCCAGGTGTCCACTATTTGAGCGTACAGTCCACTTTTTTCACATTCTGTTACTATTTTTTTTCACAAAATAGTTGGACATTTTTTTTATTCAAAAGCTTTATGATGAAATGGTACGTAATCTAAAGCTGTACAGTCGAAGAGAATAAGGATAGGAGAATCGCGTTTTGTCTTTGTTTTGGTAAGTTAGAATGAGACAAAGATCGAATATCCATTGAACTCGATTCTCTGAAAAAATTATTAATCATAATTGTTTCACAAGACATTTAATAAAAGTATATAAAATTGTTTCAATCTAATTGATCGCAATAATCCTCCAACTTTAGAAGAAATGACGAACATCTGGTTATTATCACCATGGCGAGAAGAACTTCCACCCAACACTCTCTTCGATGAAATTTCTGCCTTAGAAGAAGTTTATGTTCATCTGCAGGGCAATTCATCCCTTGATAAGTGGACGTACTTTTTCAAGAAAAAGCCAGCTCCGAGTTTACGGAAACTGTTTCAGTATTGTGCATCAATTCTGGTATCAAATGCAAACGTTGAACGAATTTTCAGCGTCATGGGAAATTTGTGGACTGACGAATGTAACCGACTGCTTGTACCATCAGTTTGAAGTGAACTTTGTATATTTTTTAATCTTTCTCAACGTTGTACTGAAATTAAGGAATTATTCCTTAAACACAAAGAATTGATCAAAGCTGCACAGTCAAATAAAAAATACACATGTCAGCAAAGTAAAATGTAATTTAATATTTTACATATTATTATATTTGATGTTTTGAATTTTAAGTAAAGTTTTGAAGTGATTATTTTAATACGTGTTAAAATGTTTGTAAGAAAATATATAATTTAATTGTAATTTTTAAAATATATTTTTACTATTTAACCCCTCACCCCCGGCTTGTCCGCTATTTTTTGGAAGCAGACCTGGCAACCCTAAGTTGGCCACGCCCACTCAGTCATATTACACCGCCCCCACCAAGCCACGCCCACAGAACCGGTAGTAACAAATTTTACATTTCACCACTAATAAGAACCCTGGGAATTTCCTTTGTGGGAAACTGGCAGGGAAGGTTGAAAATGATGATCATGTGACTGTAGGGACATGACAGTCCCAACTTTGCAGATTAGCTTGAAATCTCCCTTGTTTGGCACTCTTATAATTTGGAATGAATGGTCGTAACCCAAAGACATCTTGCAAGAATTGCACTGGCTACCAATAGGTCTCCAAGTACAATTCAAAGTCATGATTGTGACCAATACATTCCTATACTGTATGGCCTAGGCTCTGATTTCTTCTGAGACTGCTTTCTCCAAGCAGAATCTTTCTGTTCGGCATATGCTTTTCTGGGGAAAACAGTTGGTGATCACACTCCCCAGATGGTCTGGGGGATGGCAGCTGGGAAGCAAGCTTTCTCTGTAACAGTGCCAACCTTTGGCATTTCCTCCTCCCAGAGGTGAGAATGGCCCACTCTTTCATGACATTCTGGTAGCAGATGAAAACCACCCACCTTGGTCAAAGCTTTGGAAGATGAGTTTAAAGAATATTGGATGCTATTGCATTTGAGGGTTATGTTTTCAGCTGTTCGGTGACATGTAGTCCTATGTTGATTTTATGTATCTATCATTGTAATAAAGTGGCCAGAATCTGGTGAAGTAGGCAAGAGACAAATGGTGTGGAAGGAAGGGAGGGAAGGAAAGCTCAATATGGATTGGGACAATAATATTATTTATAAAAACGAAATAAAAGCTTTATTATTTCCATGCAAGTGTGTGTTATTTAAACAACCATGTGTTATTTACAATTTTATTCACTTATACAAGGAAGCCACTAAAAATAATGACTTACAGGAGAGATAAATGAACAGAGAAAATCTAAACGAAAACAAAACCTAGTACAAGCTAAACATTATTTTTAAGGAAAATAAAAGATTGATGTTATGTTTGAAAGGAAAGATGTGAAGTTGGGTAAACAAAACAAAGTATATAGTTGTCGCAGTAGTACTGTCTTATTTGGGGCTCTACCAATATTGCAGAGCAACATGCTCAAGATATTCAAACAATCCTGACTAGACATATTTCGTTGATTTGTGGGGAAAAATACATTTTAGATAAATCTCTATTTTTTACACTTGCCTGATAAATTCTTGTTCTGCTTAAGGTGTTTTGCCGTAGTTAAAAAAAAACTAAAAATATGTCTTTTTATGTTATTGTAAATAGACGTATTCTAAATGCTATGTTGATACCAGAAGAAATACATGTTATGTATGCATACTGTATGTATGTCTGTATAGATACTTTTTGCTGATATGTAAATGAATAAGCTGAAAACACAGAAGTAACTAATCGGCAGTAAGCAATCTAATTATCTTTGAATTCTGTAATTGAATATCTCTGAATATTCAGAAGCAAAGCACGAAGATCCTAGATTTCTAAAAGTTGTGTCCAATATTTAGGATTCAGAAGTGATGGGCCTGCTTCATAAATGGTTCACTGAGGATTATTGTTACTTGCTTAGATATAAAATGTTCTACAATTTTAAAAGAAGTCTCCATCTTTCAATCTGTTTCCCTATGGAAAAGCTGCAACCTTTTTTTGGACATTTGTTAAATTGCTTTGAATTTAATTTTATCATAGGGAAATAAGATGCAAGTGTCCAAATATTGTAAAAACTTTAATTTAAAAAACACATGTTGAATTGGAAATTAGCAGAATTTGCTCTCCAGTGAGTTAATGAATACCTGAAAGTGATTAAGTCTACCAATGTGTAACTGATATTTAATTTTGTTAAAATGCCCTATTCCAAAGCTGCACAGCCACTCAGCAAAATTTTCAAACCTGGTTTGTGATATCAGTTCAAAGACAAAAATTCTCGCTTTGGGGTATGTGTGTGTGTGTGTGTGTGCGCGCCTCTGTACCATGGCTAAAGGAGCTCTTCAGTTTATGACTAAAGTCAGTGTGTGTCCAATTTTGTGGATTAGGCACAGCTGGTACAGGCTGTGAATGAGAAGTTTCATTTTGTACTGGGCAAGTGAGGTAGTGTCATCCTTATTCTGCAGCTCTTTCTCAAAGCTGCTTGAGCGAGAAAGAGAGGAGAACTCAATTCAGAGGAAGTGAAAGATTTATGCCCACTTGTGATAAGGCAGGGATCCATCTTCATAAGGTGACATGTGATGGGGGGGAAAAAGCAAAGCAAAGTAATTTGATAAAAGTTATATATTGGGCCAACATCTTTTTTTATGAATAAAATGAGCTGTTTTATTGATACAATTTTTTTTTTAAAAAACTCAGCCCTAACAACCCAATATTTATAGCCACTGAATGCCATCATACTTTGGATAGGTTTCAGAATTCTAATGGGAAAATGTTTTGAAACATATATAACATTTTAAAGGTTTTTCTATATATTCATAAGACATAATAAAATAACAAAAATGAATTATAACAAAAGGCGTGTTTGGAATTGGAGCTCCTGCTGCTAATTAAGTGCTTAAATCAGCCTGACCACATCCCTGTCTATCTTCTAATAAAAGACCCCAGGATCAGGCCAAAGATCTAATCAAATCAGCATCCTATCCTTACTGCAGTTAGCCATAAACCTAAAATGCAGTTCCTAAGCAGAGTAAGAGTCACACCTTTTCTCTTCCCTTGGTAACAACTATCGGCAGGCATACAGTTTCTCTTACAAAAAGTAACATATAGTCATGATGATTAGAAATTGTTGATGGTCTTCAGGTTTATTAGACAACCAGGTTAACAGCCTTTCTGCAGTTTGTGGCCGAACACAAAAGAATGCAATTGTAATTTGCTTAGTTGCAATAGTTAACAGTCTTGGCAATGAGATTGGAGTATGGTACTACTTAACAGTTTTTGGTGGGTATCCAGCAACAGTTCTCCCTAACTTGCAGTAGGTCTGGGGCTGGGAAGAAAGAGAGTTTTGACAGAGTTAGATCCACAGTTTTAACTATCTGTCTAAACCAGGGGTGAAATCCAGCAGGTTCTGGAGAACCGGTAGTGGAAATTTTGAGTAGTTTGGAGAACCGGCAAATACCAACTCTGGCTGGCCCCAGAGTGGGGTGGGAATGGAGATTTTGCAGTATCCTTCCCCTGGAGTCGGGTGGGAATGGAGATTTTGCAGTAGCCTTCCCCTGCCACACCCACCAAGTCACACCCACAGAACCAGAAGTAAAAAAAAAAATGAATTTCACCACTGGTCTAAATCCAATATGGGGGTAAAATGGGTCTCTCCCTTCTTATTTCACTTGGATGATACCTATGAGAGAATCCACAGATTCTCTCTCTCTCTCTCACACACACACACTTTTTTCATATCTTTGACCTTTGGTTTAGCTTTTGCTCCCTCAGTTTTTCTCTGAACCAGCTCACATTCTTAACGCTTGTACTATTACTTGCTCTATTGTTCTCTCTCTCTCTTGCTCTCTCTTCTTGTTCACTTATCTGTCTCTTGTGCTAATGCTTGCACTATTGCTATCTATCACTTGCTCTTACTCATCTTGTCTTTTGCACTCTTTCTCATTCTACTGCTTGCTCTATCCTGTCTCTCGTGTCCTTTCACCTTAGCAATCACTCAGATCGCTCATTGACTCTCTTGCTTTGTCTAACGCAGTCGACCAGGAGCCATAAACAGGTGCTGGCAGGTACTCTGCCATTGCTCAAGTCAAAATAGCCATAAAGAAAGTCAACAGCAACTACAGAAGAAGGGAGGTACCTACAGTAGTCAACAACAGTTGGACAGATTTCAGCCTCTGCCTCATCATCACTAGTAGTCTCACCAAAACATCACACATCCTGCATAGAACAAAAGTGGAAAAAAATAGAAAAGACTTATGCAGATAGGTAGCCTTGGCAATGGGATGAAGAGATCACAAGGATGTATCCTTTAAAAAACAGTTTGCAAGGAATCTTTAAGCCAATGTTGGGGGAACGTGTGGGTTATAGTTTACCTTTCATGAATTAATCTAACACTTTTAAGTCATCTAATCTAGTGGCCATTGAATCTAGAGGAATGAATTCTACAATACAAGTTCTTCCTGTCTTCAATCTCTCAATAGTCAACTTTGTTTGACTAATTCTGAGAGAAAGATACATCATTCTTTATCATTTCATTCTTCTTTTCCTACACTGAAAAGTTTCCAATATTATACCTTTCCTTCACAGTGGTCTTCTATGTCTTTGATAAAATCAAGTACCTTTTTTTTGTATCTTTTGGAATAGTATCATATTCTTTTCCAGACTACATCAATCCAACTTTGATAGAACCATGCACCTATATGGCTGCTATGGCACCAGACACTTTATTTTTAATTTGAAGGTAGTGTTTTCAGCTCTTTACTGTTCTGTTTTAATCATTCTCAATATATTGATTTGAAAATATGACTATTGAAGTTGTCAGTTTGCTGTCAACTTCAGACTACTTCAATCATCATATTTTCAAATATGGGATGAACAAGTGAAAAAACATAGCTTTGAGACAGGCCTTCCTTCCTTTATTCCTACAGTTTCCTTTTCTTTTATCAGTTATCAGTTCAGGAAAAAAAATTGAAAAATGATTTCATTATTTGGATTTATAATCAGTTGAACATTTCTACGGATGCAGTTGCTTTAAAGCCTTAAAGAAAAATATTTGACTGCTACCATTGTGCTCTGTAAAGCAACTTTGTGCAGACTTAGCAATCAAATAAATGAGATTCTAATGTGCTTAATTTCAGAACAATTGTGCATTTTATTTATTATCTTCATCTTTCTTGCAATTAATTAGAAAATAAAGACATTGGTAGTTTAAGACATTTCAGTAATGTATTTTAATAAATGCCTTAATGTCATCAAATAAACTGAGATGGGCGATGTGCAACCTTTCAGTTTTCAGGGCTTCTAAATGTTTATCTCCCGGTTTTCTCTGATGCCTAGGATATTACTTCATTATCCATGGTTATCATTATAGGAAAAACTAATTCTAGTTTGGGCTATTTATTGTATGAGATGGGTTGGATGTCTTATTGCAACCTATGGTACCTAGGGCTGAGTGCTACAGGACTAAATATAACTTACTTTTGGGAAGATATGGATAAGATTACCATATGTTGTTAATTACAGACTTGTCAGAGGGAAACACTCAAACCCACACATGTAAAGCTCAAACTAGCTATTTTATTGTTCCCTGCCAATCGAACAGGAATCTAAACAGTGATAGTTTTTGCCTGGGAAAAATTAGATAAGGTTCAAAGATAGAGTATGTGTGTGATTGAGTGATTTTCTTGTAATTATATAGCAAGTCCATGCTAATTCCCCGCTGGAGCCCTCCTCCCAATGGGATGGTTGCTCTCCAAGGCTAGTTCTTTAAATCAAGATCTACTTTTTTCATCTGGGAAAATTGGGAATAAAGCAGACCTGAAATCAACTTTATGGGATCCTTAGTGCTCTCTAAGCTTGATTGTTTTCTTGCAGACATTTCATTACCCAACTATGTAACGCTGTCAGTGCTAGAGTGCTAAATCTAGTTTTGTTCACACACCATCTTGTACATGAATTACAATCAAAACATTCGCTGCTTGCAGTATCTTAAAAAAATATTACAAAAAGAAAAAAGGACAAAAATGGCAGAAGAGAACAAGTAAAATGAAGCATCAGTTTATACTATGACATAGTTGTTATAATCACCAGATTGAGTAAAACTATTTAGGGAAGAGTACACCAAAAAGAAATGGATTTCTGAACACTGCAATATTTTGTAACTAGGAAGAAAGGTGCTGTCAGATGACAGTGAGCAGAAAGACCATTCTTATTAGATGAAGACACTCTTCACACCATCTCTCCTCCTTCTGCAACCAGACTTTAAAATATATTTATATACAAATATGTCTTAAAGTGTTATGATGCATTGTTGTACTCCTGTCCTATTAGATTTTAAATCCTGTTACTTTATATTTCACTTATGCTTCAAAGCTGGGCTGGCAAACTACCCAACAAAATATCCATATGTCCATTAGCTCAAACCAGGCAAGTCTCTCACCTGCCATGAATGTCTTAGTCCTGGATTGATGTAACATGCCTTTCCAACAAAGGCAGCTAAAAACAGAAAAGACACAAAATGAATGAATTGAAAACACCCTTGACCAGAAACCTATGGCAGCGTAAGAGAACAGAGTCAGCTTCATCTAGTCTGGTTAAGGCACCAGGATAAAAAGCTGGAGATCAGTCTCTCTCACTTAGCCTAACCCACTTCACAGGGCTGTTGTTATGGGGACAGTAAGAGGGAAAGAGCATTAGGCATGTTTGCAACCTTGAATGATTTATACAAATAATAAAGGGATACAAATAAATAAGATTATGTAATCTGGCATATCATCAGCAGGTTATTAATCTCAGGCAAGTAGACATACATTTAAACGATAGAGCACCTGGCGAAAAGAAGCACATTTTGCTAGAGAGATCCTATATATATATATATATATATATATATATATATATATATATATATATAT
>WNWU01000017.1:12386886-12505344 GCA_012654045.1 Ptyas mucosa | reverse complement strand
TATATATATATATATATATATATATATATATATATATATATATATATTTTCTTATCCCGCATTTGGTGCTGGTATACCCTAGGGAAATTAATCCACTTTGGTACTACAGCATAGGATAGTTAACCACATTCCCTTGGTCATCTGAATCCTTTGTCCCGTTTAGCCGAGGGAGTAAAAATACAGGATGGGGAGACGGACCCTGCCTTGGGGCTCGTGATCACAGAGGCCCAGCTGATCCCCCCACCCCCTCTTTCAACAAACCTTCGCGTGCAGCAAGGAGTCCCCTAAAGCCGCAGCAGAGGAGGGGCGCGCGACGAAAAGGGCGGACGGACAAGATAGGCTGGGAGGGACGGACGGAAGGAGGAGCTTCGCCGCAGCTCCAGATGAAAGTAGGGCGAGGAGGGGCCAGAGTGACTAGTGAAAGCCGAGCCCTTGGGGAACCCTAGCGGCTTTCCCGGCCTTTCTGCTGGCCGCTTTTCCGTGGGGGGTTGCAAGCCCGACGTTGCAGCTAGGAACAGAGGGAGCTGTGCGCCCCCGATTCTCTACCACCCCCTCCCGCCCTCCATTGCCGCATGCAATGCGGGGGATCGCTCTGGGGCTCCGGGAGGTCTGTTTAGCGCTTCCGCTCGTTCTGCTGGCGCACCGTCGTTAAAATAAGCCGTGCCAGCGAGCTGCTCCGCCAAGGTGTGCGAATAGTGCTCCCCTCCCGATTCTCCCCCGCGCAGAATTCACAAGTACTAAGTTGCCACCCCGTTTTACTTAGTCTTGTGTAATCTTATTACAAACAAACACACAAAACATCAAGCTGATAGCACCTTTTTTCGACTTGCACATTTTATTAAAAGGCTTAGACCTTCGGGGACTGCAGCCCGGTTCATCAGAGACACAAAATATGTCAAGTCTCAAAAAAGGTGCTGGGGGACGACGACGTCTGACGTTTGCAGCAACGCGGCTCTACAATATCCCCCAACCGCAGAAAAACAAAGCGTTTTTTTCTTTCTTCGCCCGAGCCTCGCGTTCCGCTGCCCTTTCTAGCGCAGAGGAAACTGGCACGAAGGCTGGTTGACGACCAACGTTGCCCATCAGCTACCAAAATAGCTGGCTGGAAAGACCAAAAAAACCCCACAACAAAACCCGCATTTTCCCCTCACGGGTTGACGTGAGATTGTGTCATCACCACCCTATCCCTACCTTGAGGGATGCCTGGGTGTTTTAAAGGGCTACCCTCCCATTGGACAAGTCGACTTTATTTAAGCCAGTGACCAACTTGATACCAGATCTACCCGCTTTTATTGCAAACTTGCTGGGCCGAGGATTCTAAGTCATTAAACCTTCAAGGAAAGGCCTGCGGCTTGGCCACGGTGCGCCGGACTCTCCTTCCGTTCTTTTCAATAGGCATGGCGGTGTGCTTAAAATGGCTGCTGCTCAGCGCCCTTCAAATCTCGCCTCCTTGGCATACAAAGCGGTGGGGTTAGAAAGCTTACCAAAATCGAGGGGCGAGGAGGCTTAGGCGGAGGGGGGCTACGCCAGGGGTGGGGGGGGGGGGGAGGCGGGCTGGCGCTTGCAAGCAGAAGAGCAGCCGAGAAAGCGGCTGTAAATAATAGAAAAACAGAAACGGGGAAACAAACGCGCTGGTGAAGCAGAGCCGCCGGCGGGAGCGGAAAAAGAGGATAAGGAAGGAAGAAGCCTCGCGGCAGACAGCGCTAACTAGGGAAAGGTGAAATGCTTCCTGGACTTCAACCAGGGTTGTCCCAGGCTGCGTTGGGTTAGCTTGCTTCCCTTCTGCCGCGTCCCCCCCCCCTCCTCCCGTTCGCCTTGCAGAAGGGAGCGGCGGCGAGGGGAAATTGGCTTGCCAAAAAGAAAAGAGCCGCCACAAGCAGCCGGGGACGCAACTTGCGTCGTTGCAATATGGCCTCATGATTCATTCATTTCTCCAGATTTTTTTTTTCCTCCCCCTTTTTTTTTTCTGCTGCTCAGAATTGATCTGGGGCTGGCGGTTCGCTCATCATCTCTGCAATAAGATGCGCGGGGTGGAGAAGAAGGGGGGGGGGGGAGTGGTGGCGGAGCGGGGAGGGTTGGAAGGAAGAATATAAATGCTTCGCTGGAGCCAGACTGAGCCGAGGGCGGTTTGCTGTCAATATCCCGAGGTTGAAATACATTTACAGGCTGGGGGAAGAGGGAGGAGACCGGGAAAGAGGCGGAGGGAGGACGGTGCAGGTGGGAGGCGTGCTGCGGTACTGCTGCTGCTACCCTGGAAGGGATACTACCTTCCTCTAAAGAGAATAAAGATGGATTGGTGGTTGGAAGCGCTAGATTTGCTTTTGCTGAGCCCGATCCAGCGCGAGGTGAACCGATAACGAGGAGGGGAGTGGAAAGCCAGGATTTGCATTTGCAAACTCGACATTACTGAAATACGGTCACTGGAATTACATCAGTAACCCCCGAGGGATAGTAAATGGGCGTCTTGAGGGGGTATGTTTCTGCCCTTGTGCAGACGACCCCAAGCAAGGAGGGGGGGGGGGGAATAGGAAGAGAACAAGCTGAATCTGAGTCACTACTGCAAAGGGGTAAAAGGCCGGGAGGCAGAGAAGGACTCCGTTAAGCCTGTTTTAAAAATATCGCATCCGGTGCCCTTTTGCTTAGCTATGGCGCACGTCGGAATCACCCGCCCCGTTCAATGCGAAACGGAGCTCCGGATGTCACGGCCATTTATAACGAAGCCCGTCTTGGAGGCGGTGGCTGGAGGAGAATCTAATTCCTCCTCCGTGACGACACGCGCTCGCACCTCTGCCACCTTTCCTTGCTCGCTGACTGTAGCCTGATGGCGATGGGAAATCAGCCCTCGGTCTCCTGGAGATAGGAAAATACGAACGACCTTTTTATTAATTCTTTTTTTAATGGAAGTAGACTGTAAATGATTCCCATTCTTTGCTCCGCAGAACATCCGATGCGGCGCCCAATCAGATGAAAGGCGTCATTGAAGTTCTGCTGGCACGCGTGCGCGTGCCCAAGTTTTAAGCGCTGCCGACTGCAGCTGGGATTTTCTGATCGGATCCTTCTATTGATTTCTGCTTCGTGCAGTAGCGGTAGTAGCAGCCGAACTGGAGGATAGGCAGAAAATAAAAAGAGAGGGAAAAGCCGAAAGAGAGAGAGAGATGGATTGAGAAATAGGGGTAGACCGAAAACAAGCCTGTGCAGAGATAGAAGATACCCCTAGGTCTTCATTCGGGCTACTCTAGGTTGAAGACACGGGTCCGTGCTTAAAAGGAAAGCAGTGCGGGTGCATGCACAAATGAGTATGCGTCCCCTTTGGATTAATATCTGTCTAAACATATAAATAGAAACGGTTTGTATGCGCAGCACGCTTATAGCTGTATGCATGCTGATGGAGAGGCGCATGCGCACTGGGTTTTTAACCAAGATGAGCCTACAATAAAAAAAAATTGGCTCGCAATAGCTGGGGAAGTTTAAAAAAACACACACTTCATCCACCGTCAAAATATCTGGCACACATGAAGGAATATCATTTTTATGGCAAACCGCTTGGATGTAGGAAGTACGTCCACCCAAAAAAGGGATTAAAGAATTCCCGTTCAAACAAAATCAAAACGGTTTGACAGAACCACCGAATGGCGCCTTTTCCCTACTCTCTGTCCATGTCTGCCTAATGCGGAAGGTTTATTTGTCTTTTCCTCACGCTCGACAGCCCCCGCCTCCAATGAGCTAGCTGAGTTTTAGGACATCCCTGGAATTTTATGCATCTTGAATGTGCATGATGGACACACAGCAAGAGTGTTGCAGTAACAAGTTGCTTTTTCAATTAGCGGCGGCGATGCTTCGTGGTGCCTAATCGGCGACATTAGATACCTAGTCTCTGTCGCTCCAGCACTTCTCGCTCGCCCACCCACACCCACGCGCGTATTTTCTGCATTCCTTTTCCCTACAGAAGTATGTGGCGTTGAAATTATTCGGGGTCCTTCCTCCCATCCCTTTCCTCGAAATGTGTATTCCATCTAATAGCTGGCAATAATTCCTTCCAGCATGTTAATAGAAGCGTCTTCCAGCGGATTTTTTTTAGGTGTGTGTGGGGGGGGGACTCCGGAAAGAAAGCTTTTCACAATAACTGCTTGTCAGCCTGACAGACTAGCTGTGAACAATATACAATTAAGGAGGGGGGGAGAGAGAGACAGAAGGAAGGAAGGAAGGGGAAATCAGAACCATTATGCGGAGGAGGGGGCAGAGGAGCGGGTTGGTGCTGCTGAGCCCTTTTCATCTTTCCGGGGGGGCGGGGGGGAAGGGAGGTGGCGAAAAAGACGAACGGGAAGCCATGATGGGGAGATGCTACGTTGAGCGGGCTCCTTTGCGAAGCGAAGGGCATCGGAACGGCGGCACCGAGCTCTGCCGATACCTGAGCCTTGCCCCTCTCGTTTTAATCCCCTTCGTCGGGATCGCCCTGGGGCGAGCTGCTTCTGCAGCCTCAGGACCCCCTAGACTTCAGAGACCAGGCGGGGAAGCTGGCAGAGCAGACCCAGTTCAAAAGCTAGCATTTCTGGGTTGCCTTTTTGGGGAGGGGAGGGGGTGAGTCAAAAGGAAGGAGGAAGGAGGGAAAGAGATCCTTTAAGGAAAAGACCCGCCGCTGCCCCAATAATGAAATAGAGCACAATTAGAAAAAAAGGAGGGAGATCTGGGGAGACCTTGTCTCTGAACTCGGCGGAATTGCCCGGTGTACCTCCCATCTGCTGACGTGGGTTTTTTTTTTTTTTTTGTTCCTTTGCAGCCCTTTCTCGCTTCCTTCCTTCCTTCCTTCCTTGCTTTCTACCTGATAAGTAGCGCGGGAGGGGGGGGGGTTGGGCTACCTGATTCAGCCAGAGACTTTGATTTGTGGGATTGACAACCTTATTATGCAGCCAGGCTTATTATTGATATTATTCCCTTCTCGGTTGCCATGACCACCTTGTGAGAGACATTCAATTTTCTCTCTTCCATCATCATTATCTATGAGGCCATCTGTTGTGGAAAATGAATTCAGCCTCATTTGCATGACTGATAAGCAATTTTTTTTATCTATTTAACAGAAGGTCATATGCCGGGGATTTGGAGCTGGTAAAAAAAAAAGTAGAGGGGGAGGGAGAGTACATGGAGAGAAGGAGGGAGAGTATGTGCATTAGGGGGTGTATGTGGAAGTAAAACAGATCCCTTTAGGCCTACTCGTCTTTCGTTCTGAATTTGTCATCCCTGCCAGGGAGATGTTACTCTTCTGCACACTCCTCCCCACTTACACACTAAACTGTGAGAGAAGGCTGCTTTTCTCTTCATCATTCAAGCACCCCCACCCCCTCCATTTTTTAGTTGAGGAGGGAAGCATTCAGTTTAGGCTTTCTTTTTAGTAATCAGTGAAGGGGGAAAAGGAAGTTTTCTGGGGGTTCTTCATGCTGTGTTTCAAATTTGTATTGTTCCTTTTCCTTTATTTTCTTCCTCTCTGCTTTCCTTTACCATTTTGACATTTCATATACTTTGCTTATGATGGTAAATGAAGGTTGTGGGCCATGTTCAACTGAGGGATGATTCTCTGAAGTAATCCAGAACTCTAGATTTTGCTTTACTTCGTTTTGCTTCACTTATTGGGATGCTTTATACTTGCCTTGTTTACTTCATCTCCCCATTTCTCTCATTTTGAACAGGGTATTTGCTGGGCTATCCAGAGGACTCAGGAAAAGCCTAAAGTAATATGATGGCAAAATATAATTCTATCAAAGTATTATCTTGCATGAATGAAGCTTCTTGATTATGTCAAATTATGCATGCTGCAGATTAACTACTTAATAACAAAAAAAGAGCAAAACTGCACAGATATTCCTAGATCACTTGAAAATTACATTTCCTTAAAAAAGAACTTTAATACAATTGTTATATAGCACTAAGTTCACAGTTTACATTTATAGTTACCAAAAGCAGATTATGCTTTTTAGACCAACACACAGGTTTTTAAAACTGCTCTGATAAAGTTTGGTGGCCTACATATTCGTCAACAAGTCAAAACAGAGTAGATGCATATATATTCAGTTTTGTAATGAAAAATAATGTAATTCAGTCATCACTGTATGTGAAATTATAGCTATTTTCCTTAAATTCTTGATTTTGGCAGTCTTCATACTAATAACAGTTGGGATTTTACAATATGTGATAAATATTTGAAATTTTTATTTAGATTTATTTGTACAACAGAATTATGTGTTTATAGACTGATACATTAATACTAAATTGATGTTCTTGCTGAACTTGCTATAAAAAAGATGACATACCAAAATGTAATTTAAGTTTTTTTCCCCTGAAATGGTCCTGGAACAAAGTTGTTACTGCTGTACATAAAATAGGGAGACAATGAATTGTATTTAGACTTGGTCATATTTAAATAGACTCATTATAATCAACCAGACAAGTTAATAATGGCTAAGATTGTCTGAATACAACCCAATATAATTATCATTTTTTAAATGTCAAAATAAAAAGTATTTCTATGCCAATTTTGTAAATATTCTTTCACAATATATGCAGTGTCCCTTTTTACTGTTTTACAAAAAGTTCAGTTTCATGAAGTTCCTTGGTGAGGTTGAGTGGCGCCCCCTTTGAATTCTGTGGATTTGTTTATTTTCATTCCCATCCATTTTTTTGTCATCCTTGCCATCTTTATTCTTCAGTTTTGTCTATTGTCACATTTTCCTTGTTTGTAAGTTTTATTTGTACCCATCCAGAGTAATTGGAAGTCAATAATAAATAAAATTGAATACATGAAATTAATAAAATAATAATGAAAAACTGCCAATGCCTTATAATTGGAACATTAAAAAAAGAAACTGAAGGCCTTTGAAAAGAAGCTGAACAGTGGATTGCCTAGTTAGCTGCTGCAAGAAGATTGCACAGACTGACTAAAACAACGGCATGACAAAATAGCAACAACGGTGCATTGGAAGATCTGCAAGAAATGTCATTTGCCTGCAAGGAAAAACTGGTGGGACCATAAAATATAACAGAATTAGAGAGAATACACGTATACATATACACACACATACATAATACATACACACACACACACACACACACACACACACACACACAAAGAGACCTGTAAGTAGTAGAATCACTGTAGCAAAAAAAAGAGAGAGAGAGAGAGAAAGATAGTACCAATAGTAATAGGCGCCTTGGATGCATGGAACACCATTGGGATTGGCACCATCAGTCTATTGCAAAAGACAGATATATTTGGAATAATTTATGTTAATAATATTAAACAATTTATTAATATATTAAGCTGGATATCCTACATGTAAACTCAAAAGTAAGACCTAATAATTATAGGCTTACTCCCAGGTAAATGGTATAGGATTGTATGTCTTATCATAATAAAGGCTGAACAGATTGAGAGGGGAAGCATGAAAAATTATACTCTCCTCAATTGGTAACAGCTGCAGTAGCTTGAAAAAATTAACAGTTTTGTGAAAGTCTGAAAGCTTGCTTTTTAACTATTTGAGGTGTATAGTACTTTCGCTTTGTGTAAGCTGTGAGCGAGTTCAAATGGCTTGCAAAGGAGGATGGAGGAAAAGATACAATATTTTAAAAGAAAAACCACAATGCACTTGGTTTTCTTTCCCTGCCCCCATAAAAGTTAATTACCAAGCTTGGTTGGATTCCTCCTTGCCACCCTGACATTTGACTGCTGCTAATTCACTGATTAATCTCATTAATGTGATTATGGAGGGATTTGGAGTTGGCTGCCATTGTTCTGCAGATAGTGTTTTTCGGAGTGCTTGTCACCTCATTCAGTTTTGCTGTGATTTCCCCCCTCCTTCTCGAAAGGATGTTTGAGCTGCCTTCTTCTCCTTTCAGCACCAGGAGCTGTCCGCTGCTGATAGTAATTACTTTGAGCCCTGACTTCCTATTAGCTTACTGGAAAATAAGAAAGTAGCTCACTTTCATCACCTTCCTTAACGATTTGCTACAAAGAGCAGGTTAACCATGGGAAAATACTTAATCACTAACACTATGCATACACTTGAAGGGGGAAAAATAAAACATGTCCACTTTTATCCTTGATTTTTTCCCCCTTGCTTTTGTTTTTATGTAGCCTATAAAATGTTGGGGTAATAATATTGTAGAATTTGCCTATTCTTTTCACCCTTTTAATTTAAAACAAGATCATTTACTTCTCTGGTTTTCCTTCAATAGCTTTTCATTTCTTCAGAAGAGCCCATTTTGAACAAACGGCACTCCTTTTTCTCCTTCATATATGAATAGTCTTGCTGGCGTAACTCAGCTCTTCAAAACTCCTTGTTTCTCTATCAGCTAGGGCTCTTATAGATGGCTTCTCACCACATTTACATGTCATTCCCTCCTCCCATTGCTAGGATCTCTCTGTCATAAATCCACATTCACATCCATATTGATTGAACCTGAGAGATTCTATTTACATTAACATTTCAACAGTTCAGCAAAATATTAGCAAAGATGTTTGTTTCCAGAAATGGATCTAGGTTTTCATTGTGCAGAGCTAACGCTCCATTCGTATCCCCAGCTAAATCTCCAGAAATGCTGTTTGAAATACGATGCTTTGAGAACATCAGTGCACGATCAACCAAACTGTCTGCTGCTTTACTTTATCATGAGATGCTGTGACTGCGCATGTGCAGTAACTTTTCCAACCTATTTTGAATATCCTTTCTGTTCTTCAAGAAACGTGCCACTATACTGGATATTTCAAGCTGTGATTAAACTCCATTGTGTTTAGAGTTTTCTCTGAATTTAACAGAATTATGGAGGCAATTAAGTGTGCAAATTAATTATATATTTACTCCAGAATGAAAAGTTGTTTTATGTATAAGTTTACTCAGTAGTATTAAGCATATTATGTTTTTGGGGCTGTGACTAGTTGTGTGCACATACAACATTAGTATGTATATCAAGAAAGAATTGAAAAGCATATAGAAGATATTTTTGATATTGACATCTAATATTTGGTACTTAATGGAAACTGTTCACAGTTGGGCATTCCCATACAGATTTACCTTTGCATTCCATCTGAACTCTGAATTGAAATGTTGGGGTACCTTTCATTCAGGCCTTCTCATGCATAAAGGAAATACTGTTTTCAACCTTAGACTTGAATAGAATAAACTGTATTAACCATATTGCATGGCAATCAGACTACTGTAGGTGTTTCTTTCTCATAGATGCATAATTAAACTTGTATCCCACCTCACCCCCTTTCTGCACACCCCACATTTCCTCTGGGAGATTGGAAAGCAGAGACCAATACAAAAAAGTATATGATGGGTAAAAGGTATCCAAGGTATATCTACGATTATTGCATATGCAGTTTTTTTTCTTAAGAGGTATATTTGTGGCTGGTTACAGTTCTGCAGTTGTTATTTAGGGATCACTATCCTGTCTCAATTGAAGCCAACTCCCCTTCCCATATTTCTGAATGCCACCAGCTAATTTCAAAACCATTTACTCAAGAGGAGAACTAGTTTTCTTTTCAAGTAAATTTTACCTACAAGTAAAAAGAATTTTATATTAAACCAAAGGAAGAATGCTCATAATTACTTATCTGTTTCTCTAGACCCATCATATTGCATCCCAAATAACAAAGGCCACAAGATTACTCGGCCATTGCAATGTATGTTTAGTGATGGGGCTGAATCTGCATATCTGCTACAATTATGTAGCAAAATGCTTCTGAATGCTAATTTAGTGTTGATCATTAAGAGAGAAGTAAAGGTTTTCATGGTTTCAGTGTAAAATTTATCAGTTCTGAAGAAGTGGAAAAGTTATAATTTTGGCACCAAGCTCCTAATCATATTTTACAAAAATAAAATACCGGTAATATAAGAACGTATATACAAAACAGGATTTTAATATTTTTATGCTATTTTAAATTATCATCAGCATTTCAGGGAAAAAAAGGACTAATCTCAAATTTCCGAATCAGATGCCTTTAAACTATTGATATCTCCCCTCTTCCCATTGTTTAAATTGTAGATTTGACAAGAGATCACATAATTTATCTCACAAAGACTAAGTTGCTATCTGCAAGCTGCAATTCAATTTATATCCGTCTACTGCTCCAAACGAAACCTTACAGAATTCAATAGGTCTTATTTCTAGGTAAGTACTTCAGTCTCATTTTGTAGATTTCACCTGTGAATCTACTTTTGGAATCGTCTAGGATGAGATCAGGAATTTGACCTTTGAACTAGCCTTGTAGTGGGGCTTAGTATCCCTGTCAGTGCCAGTTCAGAATGCCTTTCTTTCTGTACCTGAGATCACCTGCAATCTGGGATTAGATTCTAGGTCACAGGAAGTGTGATTTCCAGCTAGAAGTGCGAATCCCAAGATTCCTAATTTTAGTAAACACAGGAAATTGCTCTTCCACTATTAAACCGAGTGAGATTTTATCTGAACAGTTAACAATTTGTTTCATATTATGCTTAACATCTCTTTTTAGTCCAGAATCTAAGATTCTAAGTGCATTTATTTAAAAACTCCATTTAATCTGATGATCCCGATTGCCTCCAAATATAGCTGATGTGCATTTATTTTTTAGGAGCATAATCAAAGGACCTGAGTGGCTCCCGTTGTTGAGAAGCATGCCTGAGAACTGGGCTCTCTATCGTCTTTAGATCAGAATCTCCCATTAAAAACAAGCCTCCTGCTCCAACCCTTTTCCTAAATAAGGGCTGTCTCTCCAGCCAGACTACTTTAGCTTTTTGGCGTAATAAAGGAAGCCCCGAGAGGATCCAAGGATGTTGTCAGAAGTGGGGGAGGTGAAAGAAATGCAGGTGTGTGTATCTGTGTGTGTGTGTTTGTGTGAGAGAGGAGGGGGGGAGGCAGCCGAGGGGAAGGGAGGGCTGAAATCCTTTTTGCTTCTTGGGGAAACACTTCGGTTGTCCTGCCTTTAACCTGTTCAAGTCCAGAGAGAGAGAGATGCTTCTATTGCCGCGTTTTTGAGCTGCAAGCAAAGGCACACACACAGAGAGAAAGAGACAGAGGGTTGGCAGGGTTTGTTAGCAAAGTTTGCCTTCAGCAGAGAAGCTGTCTGTGGAGCTGTCGGGAGAGCCCAGGAGGAAAGCGAAGGGCGGGCTGGGCTCCAGCAAGGCTTTTCCTTCCCCTTAGACTGCAGTGCGAGCTGGAAAGGGAATTGCCAGCAACTCTCGGTCGCCTCGGCCGCGGCGGCCGCTTCGGGCTTCTCCCAGCACGTCAAGCAGCCGCGAGGGAGGGGGGGGGGTTACTCGGGCAGGCTGGAAGGAGGAGGGGTACGCCGGGTGACTTCCCGCGCGGGGGGTCATCTTAAGTCACCTCCGCCGTCTCAAGAGCGGTCAGTATTCTCTCTCTCTCTCCGTCTCTCTCTCTCTCTCTCTCTCTCTTTGCGAAGGCTGCAGTTAGACGGCGTCGGTGGCGCGCGCGCGCGCGCGCGCGCGTGTGTGTGGGAAGTGGGGAGCAGGAAGGGGGAGGGCGCGCGCGGGGCTCGTGGAGGGAGAGAAACTGGGTTGAGGGGGGTGAGCCGGAGGAGAGATTCGTGTATGCCGAGGGGGGAGGCGGTGTGGGTCTTATCTAGGTGAGGCGATAAAGGTGTTGCGAGCTCTGGCTGGGCGTTGGGTGTTTCAGAGCTCTGTCCGCGTGGGGAGCGGGGGGAGACAGCTGTGGTGCGCGTTTCAGCTGCTGCGGGGGAGAGAGAGAGAGAGAGGGAGGGAGGGGGCGAGGGAATGGTACCCGAGAGAGGCGGCGGAAGAGTTGTGGTTGTCTGAGGGGAGGTTGGGCTGGGTGTGCTGTGAGGAGAGTCTGCATCTGAGGGGAAACGTTTTTTGTGTGGTGGGGCGGTGGGAGGCGGGATTGTACGTGAGGGGAGGCTGCGAGGAAAGATGGGGATTCGGGAAGGCGAGTGAGTGAGTGAGGACTTCTGTTTACTGCGTGAAAAGCCAACTGGTGAGGGTGCTGTGGCTGTGTGTGAGGGAGAACATGAGGGGTGAGTTGCTTTGGCTGCTCTTAACGTGAGAGACGGTAATATTGTTTAGGAAAAGACTGAGGTGAAATTAAGGTAACTTTCGCACCCCACCCCCAAGGGAAAATTAAGATTGCCCAAGAAAGAAATACTTTTATTTTGTAGCTCTAGCTAATTTGGGGGTAGGGGGTGGGAGGTGATTGCCAATATTTACATAAATAAAAAATAATAATACTGGAAAAAAGTTTATCAAAGGTTTGGCATTCATGTGAGGGTGCATTCTTAGCCTTCTTAGTTTTTCAGTCTTTTGGGTTAAGATTCCCGGGGTTGCTTTTAATCCATCGTTTGCTTTTAATTCATCGTTTTTTGACTGAAACGTGGAAGATATTTTGAATTCAAATTTAGAAAAGTCGTCTTAGATGTGTACTTTTTCTGAAGAGAAAGGACTGGCCTGCAGATGTTGACCTTTTTAGCATAGGGTCACATTCTCACCACTCATTGTACAGTACTGCAGCAGAAAAGTGTTATGCTTTAAGCAAAATTATTTGCTAATAGTGTAATTCAGAAGTTTGCAAGATATAGGTTGTAGGTTTGAAGTGGTTTAATTTAGAGGCACGTCAGAAAACTATTCAAAACAGTTTTTCACTAGATTCAGAAAGAAAGCGTAGTAGAAATTTTATATACTGTAGACATATATGTGCCAAACATTGGGAAAAGCTTCTAACAAGTGTTCTAAAACACTTTTGCATATCAGCTGAACTGACATTTTGTTTGTTTCAGTTTGTTAAAAAGTTCAATTAATGAAGTATTCTAGATCCAGATTATTACAGTTGCCTCTTTTCAGATATACAAACATTTTTTTCTTAGCCCAAAATTTCTTTTTCTCTCTTTTTAAAGGTGCATATTATCAGGTACTGACCCAAATGAGTTAGGCATACCTGATGATAACTTTAGATTTGTTGCATTCAGACTGTTTTAAATTTTTTCTCAAAAGAAATAGGTCAAAATGATAGTGCATTTGCTATATTTCCTGGCATTATTAATTTTTGTTTTAGTAAGAACAGGCTTTTCCATGTCACCAGTCATAAAAGAGACTTCAGTTTAAAAGAAAACATCATCTACAGGATTGCTGGTAATAGCCTGAGTGGTATTTTATGGTTCTCATCTATTACATTAAATACAGCATTGCACATGATACACATTCTGCCCCTCCAGAGATTTAGGGGCCTTTGGGTACAATGTAGACAGCATATAGTGTGTATCTTCAATCTTGCCTGACTACTGCAAGGCTGGTAAACAGAAGATCTCAAAATTATTGTTATAATCTATATAGGGGGAGGGGGAAGGAAGGAATCTAAGTCAAAGGTAGTTAAGGAGTTCGTCTACAATTTAGGAAAGAAATGAATACACTATGAAGGAATCTTGAATGAGACAGGGAAAATCAGCTCTATGCTACTGATGTTATTCTGCTGCAGTAATGTGGTCTCTAAGGGAACCTGTGCTGTATGCATATACTACTCAGCTAGGCTATTCTGTAGCCCACTGCCTGCCTTGCTGCTGCTGGTGCTTTCAAATGGAGGCTACTGCTGATGTAGCAAGCAGAATGCTGCACTCATGCACCTCTTTCCCCATCATTTGGTAGTGTCAACTTGCTTTTATTTTTGCTTTCAACTTCAGGTCCATTGTTCCTGTCTGAAAACATTTTGACCTTTGTCTGTGTGGCAAAATAATTATTATACCGATAAGAAGCAATTCCCATCTCATACCTTGGAAATGCACTAAGAGAAGAGGTGCATTTGAAAAAGTTGACTGGTTGAATGGTGAACAAATGGTGGGCATTTGGAAGCATTGCAAGGATTTTTGCTGTTTATCGTGAAGCAGATTTCTCACTTTTCTGGTGAATCCTTTAAGATGGAAAGCAGGCTGGCTGATGCTGAAATGATTGTTTGATTGTCTGGCCTACTTGAAAGTACAGAGTTGGACTGTGTGCATACACAAATCATTTGGACTACTTTGTTTTGCAATTCTTCAGCTTTCCAACTGATAGTCCATTCAGGTAAGCATATGCCTTTCTCCCTTCACTGTTCTTGACCTGATCTTTCTGTTTAGAAAGTGTAAGAAACTTGAATTGTTTAACATGAGACAAAATAATCTACACATTTTTACTTTTTTTGAAGACATTTTACTTAGCATTCTTCAGATACATGCAGTCTGAAATGTTGAGAGATTCAAATTCTTTTCCTAGGTCAAACAAAGAGTTCAGTACACTCTTTTCTGACATAGACAGCAGCAATTATAGAACATTTGATTAACATTTTTCTTAAAATCTAATATTATTTTACTGAGAAAGCTTAGAAGGTAGAATTTTTGGGGCATACTTCATGTATGTACATATTTAATATACAAATGAAATTGTACTTTTAATAGTGACTTAGATATTTTAACAAGTCACTGATATAAGTGCCTGCAAAGGGCGAAGTATTGTTTTTATATTGCTGGAGGATACTCTCTAGAAAAAGAACAGCAGTACAAAATGAAACCCATTTAAATCTAGGCACTAAAATCTATTCTTTCAGTCCCTCCAAAGTCTTTCTCTAGCAACCTGAATATAGTGAAGCCTTCTAGTAAGTAATTGACTTACTTGTTTATTATATAATTCTGTAATGATATTTTAATTTTTATCAGAATATGTCTTTTTTTTATCCTGTAATCTAGGAATAGTTTTACCCTATCATAATGCTTCTAATCTTAAAATAGAACTCTTTAATTTGACTAATTTTTTTTTAAACCAAACAAATTATATTGTGAGGTTGGAATTTAAGTGTAGATTATAATTTAATTGTATTTTCTTAATTCCTTGTACATTACAAGTTTTGTATTGATATATTTTGCCTTAATATTTAATAAAATTATTTCTTACCTATTTTTCAGGGTAGATATGTTTATCAAGGTTGCACAATTTCTGACTTTTTAAATTTATGTAACAGAATATCTATGAATTACAAACATAAAAATTAAACATGCGTACAAATAAAATACATAACCTAGGCAAAGAATTTTTGAAGGAAACAGTTAACCCTGATTATCATAGCTTACTTTTGCTCACTTGTAAGTTTGAATGCTGACCTAAACTTGGTTGTTGTGATGTAGTTAAATTACCTTATGCTTATGGCTATGTCTTATTATATATTTATAATGAGTTTACTGTGTTTATAATGGAAAACAAAGATGACTGAAGAAAAACAAAGAAAAAGTACAATTGTGACAGAAGCCATTTGTTTCCACTGGGGGAAAAAGTGAGGAGTATTATCAAGCTCACACAAAGAAAAAGAATAAGTAATTTGAAATAAAAACAGAATTAATTTTCCTACCCTGCAAAAGCAGTACTTCATGCTCATCTTAATTTTGTAGTTTGAATAGTGAAGGGAGATGTTTATTCAGTATTAGTATTAAGCTGAGACAGAATGCAAGGCAGTTTGCTTCTTGCCAGCTACAGCACTTCCTTTGTGTTTGAATTTACTGCTCAAGTATACTCCCTGTATTGCAGAAAGAACCAGATTGTCCACCGAAGTTATTTACGCTGTAACTTCATAGTTTTATGGTAAATTGTTCATCCCTTTTATGAAATTTACCTTTCTTATACTTTTACCTAGAACAGCATGTAATTAAATAGCTATTTTGTTCTGTTTAATAGATACTACTTTTTTCTTTTCCTGTTTATTATATATATTAATGAATATAAAAATGAGCCATGTATATTAAAAACCCTACACCTTCACAGCATGGTAATTTACTGAATGTTATTAATGATCAATTTTATATTTTTGAAATTATTTAAACAGCTACATGTTTATTAATTTCTTGACCCAATTATAGTGCAAAATATAGTTACTTTATCAGGGGTCTTATATTTTTTTAATGATATTTAATAACTGATCTCAATTCCCAAAATAGCATATGAATCAGGAAAAATAACTTTCAGTGCTGTCAAGTGACTCTTGTGATTATACTTTATCAGAACTTAATATTTTAATGTTACTTGCCCATTCCTTCTTTGAAGCACAGAAAAGGCCTAGAAGTGATATGAAATACCTACAAACAAAAGAGCAGCTATGTTAATCACCTATTAATTGGGGTTGAGTCTATATTTTGCAAATTCTCCTTTAAGTTCACTATTGTCCAAGAAATCTCAAGCAATTTATTGCATATTGATAAATGTAATTTCTACCCATTCATGTTTCAGTCCAATACCAATTTGAAGTATTGATCCAATACCTATCAGAAGTAGATGCTTAGAGAATTATAAATTATATAAGAACAGAGAAGTATTAAATATCATAGGAAAGATAAGATAATATACCATTAAAGTAATATCTTTATTTTTAATTTTGCTGGCTATGGTGTATATATCGAAGTTTAATATCGTTCCTTGGAAAAGGTTGCAAACATACATTTGCCACAAACATACATTTGCCACAAACCATGGTAGCCAGCTTGGCTGTGAAATAATCAAGGCTGCAGGGCACCCCATGGAGAGCTATCAAATCAAGTCTACTATGGAACAGTCTGCTAAATTGTGAACATACAGAAATCAATGTTACATCTAACAGTAGGCCCTTTGGTTCCTGAAACTCCCACGAGTCTGGGCCATTGGCAATGAGTGTGAGGAATTGTTTCAGACACCAGTTTTGTTCAGGAATAAATTTAATACATCTTGAGGGTTAGGAATAAGCAAACTGATTATAGCTCAGTACCAAACAAGCTCATAAAGTAGCTGTAAGATTGTACATTTTAAAGCTATTCAGCATTTGAAAGCTTGGCTCCTTCGTACTTTGTGTCAGCAGGACATACCTCATGCCAGCATGGGTCTCTTGAATTGGGAAGTTGATTAGAAAGGGGCATGGTGTATACCAGCCTTGTATATTCATTTGGCAATAATCCAACTCTTTGGGAGTTTTGAGTAGTGTTGCTTGTTGCTTTTGGCATGAGAGGGCCATGGAAGCCAAATGAAGTGCTATTTTTCAAATTACTTCTGTGATAGGTTTTGAGCTAGAGAGCTATTTTATTCTGAAAACAGCATAATTAAATAAAACCTTCTTTGTTCTCAGTGTCTATCTAGCTGTTGTTACAAAATTAAAATGTTATTAAACTGATTCATAGAGATATGCAGCTTCAGTATTTTTCTAAAGTTTGTTACCCTATGTTTTCAAATGCATAACACTACCTGTCTTTCAAGCTTTATTACTATTTTCGGTTTAGAAATTCAAGAGGCATCAAATAAGCAGGTTGTTGGAAGGTTAGATTAAATCTGAGATATCTGACACAAGAAAGTATATGAAAGGTATCTCACGTGGTATGCTAACTGGTATATTTTGAGAATAGTTGCAAAAGAGACAACCGGAATATAGAGACTAAGTGTCAACTTTTGTTCCCAAGAGAAATTTTGTCCTCTGTCATCTCTGGTTACAACTAAAACATATTATGAAGGAATAAAATCCTATCCCTGGTTTTACACTTCTTTCCCCTAACATGCTGCAAATAAGTAACTTGTTACAGTACATTCTTGTCAGTTCTCAAACATTTTCTTTCAATTAAAGTGAACCCAATATAACACGATAGTAAATATAACTGTTGTTTGAGAAAATTATATAGGACTATATTTTCTTTGAATCCAGCTCAACTCTAACGCTGGTTGGGATTCTTTATGTTTTGTTTATCTATTTTTTTAAAAAAAATCCTGTTAGAATATACATAATGATTCTGCCATGTGTGATGGATCACAGCTGAAGATTCTGCTATAGGCTGTGCTTGGGAGGGGTAGCTCATCTAATATAAAAAGGAGAAAAGATAAACCAAAGAGATGCAGATTCAATCATTTCGGGGAAGAAACCTGGATGTCAATACTTCCAAAACAATGGCTGTGGCATTATGAACTGAGGTTCTAGTATTGCTTTTATAATATACAGCTGCGAAAAGCCTCACTTAAAATATAGATAAACAGAAAGGGAAACCTGGCTTATCCTGACTCATATGTGCTTTTTGTCTCTGACATAAATAACATTGGTGCTATGCAGATAAATAAGTGGGTCAGTTAAATCTTTCATATTATAGCCAATTGAAAAGATGAGTGAGCATTTGCAAGTATATATGATAGCCTGTTGTATGCTTTTATCATGTGAAAATGGTTTCACAAGCAATTATACCATGGTTTAAAATCAGTGCACATTCTTTCATACTGCTGGTCATATTTTAGAAGTTTTATAGGCCAAGTCTTACATGAATGTTTTTTAAATAACCTTCAGAAAACATAATTCTTAAATGATAGTGGGAGCAGACGCTGATCTATGAAAGTTAAGCCCACATGAAAACAATGAAGGGGCCCAATGATTGGAAACAACAAAAGAAAAATCACTTTAGCTTTAATATAAACAAAGTTATTTATTTATTTGATGATTTAATTTCACCTAAGGACAGCTATCTTTTTAAGTAGCAAGTAGCAAGTAATTATGCTCAGTGGTGTGATTGTATTAAAAAAGCAATGATTTACATCTCATAAGATTTCCTAATTTTATATTTCAACAATATTACTTCTGAGATGTTAGCAGATCTCATTTGAGAATATTTCAATATTGTAAATTTAGGTTATCCTATAGATTTTCAGTAAAAGCCTATACGATCCATACATATAGGATAGGTATGGTTTGCTGTGTCTGAATTGAAGCCTTTGACTATTAGTGTTATTGCTCTGGCTATAATTTTAAAGAATTAGTAACTCTGAGGGCTAGGAAATATTTATTTCAAATCATAAACACTTGGGGAATGGATTCAGGCTTTATCTTTTTTCCTTCTGCGGGCAGAAGTCTTTGAAATTGGTGTTGCAAATTCTTGAAATTCTTCATTCCGAAATAACAGAGTTGGAAGGGACCTTGGAGGCCTTCTGGTCCAAACCGCTGCTCAAGTAGAAGACCCTATACCATTCCAGACAAGTGGTTGTCCAGTTTCTTCTTAAAAGCCTCCAGTGATGGAGCACTCACAACTTCTGAAGGCAAGCCATCCCATTGGTTCTCACAGTTAGAAAATTTCTTCTTAGTTCTAGATTGCTTCTCTCCTTGATAAGTTTCCATCCATTGTTTCTTGTCTTGCCTTCTGGTGTTTTGGAAAATAGGTTGACCCCCTTTTTTTGTGGCAGCCCCTCAAATATTGGAGCTCTTAACATGTCACACATAGTCCTTCTTTTCACTAGACTAGATATACCCAATTCCTGCAACCATTCTTCATATGTTTTAGTCTCCAATCCCTAATTCTCTTTTTGTTGATTCATTTTTATTAGCATTTAACAACATTGGTATTTAATTAGCAATAAGGTTTAATTCTTTGAGCAGAAAATATAATATAATGCAGAGGTGGGAGACTTCAGCACTGCAGGAACCATTTAGCTTTTACTAAGTCCAAGAGATCAAGTCAAAGCCAAATACAAAGAAATATGTCAAGTAGACAACTGCTGAGAATGAAGGAACAGTGCACTATACTTTTGACTATATGGTTGGTGCATAACTCAATAGTGATTCCAGAATAAGTTCACAAGTGCTTCAGGCAAAAAACTTCTGGTGTCCTAAGTGAATTATTTCTTTATAAAAAAGCTTCTAACTTGGTAATGTTAGATAATGAAAGATCGGAAATCTACTGATCAACTGAGAATCTGCACTTTACCCTGTTTATTTTTGACTTAATTGGAACAATAATTACCTTGATCACAAATACAGTATCTACTAGATACGTAGCTTTTAAATACCCTTTAAACCCGCTTATGATTAAAATGAATCCAAAAAAGTAATTTATTGCCATTTGGAAATATTCTGATAAACCATCTATGCTTCTGACAAGTTTCAAAACAGCATTTCCCCATAGGATACCTACACACTTGCAGCAGGCCAAGAAATGCTCTCATTTTTTCCCCTCCAGGGGCAAGTTATTTTGCCTGTTTACAAATTAGAAAGAATCACTAATGATCAAAACAGTCGTAGACTGAAAAGACTGTCAATAATATTAACCTTTTAATCCAAGCAAATAAAATAGGTTTAGATAGAGATAAGTTTTTTTAATATAATTTTTTTTAAAAAAACCTTGACAGTGCTCTGGATTGAAACTGCTCTTCATTAGTTATCTGGATTTTTTTTTGCTAGCAGATTTGTCAAGAATTTTTTTGTCATAATCATCTTCTGCCTATGAATTGTGGAGAGCATGTTAACTGATTATTGAGATTACTAGATTTCAGAGCTATGTTTTAAAATGAACTATTTTAAGATGTGTTTTATTTGTCTAGCCATCCCCAAATGTCCAAAATAGATTATGGAAGATTAACACCTGTACTGGTAAAAACAAAATTCTGCAGTCCAGCCTACAACTAGACCATATGGACTAAAAACTGTTCATGGAGAGAGTGTGGTCCACCAGATGATGCTGATTTTACTATCATTTTTCACAATACTGGATGGATTGTTGGACAATATAGTTTAGCATTATTTGGAGGACCAGAGACTTCTTATACCAGCTTTAAAATTTGTAGAGCCGAACAGGGAAGTTTGGGAGACAAGAAAATTCTATTGAGAACATATTCTCCCATACCTTTCCTACCGAAATCATTGAATTAATCTAAAAAGTTACAGACAAGGAAATTATGCACTATGGCTGTTGGTAAGTTTTTGTGCAATTTAATACAGGTAGTCCTCGACTTACGACCACAATTGACCCCAAAATTTCTGTTGTTAAGTGAGACATTTGTTTAGTGAGCTTTGCCCCATTTTACAACCTTTCTCGCCACAGTTGTTAAGTGAAGCCCTGCAGATGGTAAGCTAGTAACCAGGTTGTTAAGTGAATCTGGCTTCCCCATTGACTTTGCTTGTAGGAAGGTTGCAAAAGGAGATCACCTGACCTTGGGACACAGCAATAGTCATAAATATGAACCAGTTGCCAATCATCTGAATTTTGATCATATGATCATGGGGCTGCTGCAAAAGTCGTAACTGTGAAAAACAGTCATAAGTCCCTTTTCAGCATCATTGTAACTTTGAATGGTCACTAAATGAACTGTTGTAAGTTGAGGACTACCTATACTTTAGTATTAACTACCATACTACATTTTTTCTTAAATAATATCTGCCTCTCAGAGCATTCATGATTGTGTTCACTCATCATGCTAAGCCACTCTGTGATTATGGTTTGTGTATGAATTATATCAAGCCAGTTGAGGTTAGGTAATGGGCAGTACGGAGAAAGTGGAATTGCTTAATTCGTTTGATCTTCCTTTATATAAAAGGGAAAAAGTACAACCTATCAAAAGCAATACCATAGGGGACAGAATACGAATGCAAGTCAAAATAGGCAAGAAATGGTAAGACAACAGCTATTTACTCTAGAAGAGTTCAAATCACATGGGCCAGGTGTTCTGAAGGAGCTGCCAGATGTGTTCTCAGAACCACTGAATAATAGCTTACAAAGACTTTGGAGTACCAGAGAACTACCAGAAGACTTGAAAAGAGTTGATGTGATTCTCATCTTTAAAAAAAAATGAATCCAAGAAACTACAGACCTGTCAGCCTCACATATTCCCATACCTGGGAAGATCCTGGAAAAGACAGTCAAGCAACTGATCTAGAAATCAGGAAAGTTATTAGTAGACGCCAACATGGGTTTGTCCAAAATAGATCATGTCAGAAAACATTATTGTATTCTTTGATAAAGTGACTAAATTAGTGAATCACTAATATGTTGTGGACATTGTATACTTGAACTTAGTAAGCCATTTGACAAAGTGGACCACAGCCTATTTCTTGGCAAAATAGAAAAATGTGGGATAGACAATATCATTTTGATGTAAGCCGCCCAGAGTTGCCTTGCAGTGACATAGGTGGCAAACAAATTTAATAAAAAAATCACCACCCGACGGATTTGTAACAAGTGGACCAACCACTCAATGTGTAGGCACAGTACTCTTCAGCATCTTCATAAACAATTTAGATGAGGGGATAGAAGGGGAACTCATCAAATTCACAGAAGACACCAATCTGGTGGGAATAGCCAACCCTTTAGGCTTAAAATTTAGAAGAATCTTGACCAATTTGAACACTAGGTCCTATCCAACAAAATGCAATTTAGTGGTAAGAAAAGTAAGATTTTATAATGAGGTAAGAAAAACCAAATACTCAAGTGTAGAATAGGTGGTACCTTGCTCGACAATAGTAACTGAGAGGGATCTAGGAGTTTAATGGGCAACCACTTAAGTATGAACCAGCAGTATGCTACAGCCGCCAAGCCAGTCAATTTTAAAATGCACCAACAGAGGGGTGCTATCAAGATCACATAGAGTGTTAGTACTGCTTCATACTGCATTGGTAGGACTACTTGGAATACTGCGTCCACTTTTAATCGCCATGATACAAAAAATATGTTGAGACTCTACAAAGAGTGCAGAGAAGAGCAACAAAGATTATTAGGGGATGAGCGTTTACAGGAACTGGGTATGTCTAGTCTAACCAAGACAAGAATTAGGGGTGATTTGATAGCAGTCTTCCAATATTTAAGGAGCTGCCACAGAAAGAAGGGGGTCAACCAATTCTCCAAAGCATCAGAGGGCAGGATAAGAAGTAATGGCTGGAAACTTAGCAAAGAGATATCCAACCTACAACTAAGAATACATTTCCTGACAGCAAGAACAATTAATGGAACGGGTTGCCTTCAGAGGTTGTGGTGCACCTACACTGGAGATTTTGGACAGCCATTTGTCTGGAATGTATAGGGTCTCCTGTTGAGCAGGAGGTTGGATCAGAAGACCTCCAAGGTCCTTTCCAAGTTATACTATTACTGGTTTGTAAACCATGGTTTAAGACAGTGGTGGTTTGCTACCGGTTTGCCCTGGTTCGGGCAAACTGGTAGCAGCGGTGGTGGAAGGCTCCGCCCACCCGCCCGGACTTCATCAAATACAATCTGCGCATGGCAGAAGTGGCACACACATGAGCGAACTGGTAGCAAAGGTAAGTGAAACTCACCCCTGGTTTAAGGCCTAGCAGTTTGAATGGATCTAGTTATTCCAGTTTATTCCTTGAATTTTGGCTAATCAAATTTTGTTTTAGTGCATAGCCCAGCCAGTGTGAGACTATCCAAATATGACCTTGCTATTGCTGGATCTAAAACTGGAGATTGTTTAAAGATATATCATTTATAGGTTTTGATTTCATGTGACTCATTTCTTCATATATTTATTATACTTATTTTAAATATAACTGGTATTTTCCAGAACAATAAAATTAATTCAAGGGAATATACAAAAAACTATAATCCACTATGCAGTAATACCATAAACTATAATAAATTCAAATTATCCTCAAATCCAATCATTTAAAAAGAGCATAAAACAGAAAAATATTACTAGTGAAAATTTTTGTATCTCTAATATTAAAATAAAAGTAATAAACTACCAAACTAAATGTATATTGGAACATTTTTTTTAAAAAAAATCCATCTATAATACAAAGAGTAGTCCAAATTATTTTTATAAAGAAAAAATTCTATAAATAGAGAAATAGTGAAAATATTTTCATGTCAGATTATAGCCTCTGCAAATTCAGGATTGGGTAAGTGCAAGCAATCTATCAAATATTCTGTTCTTAAATCCAGACCAGCACTTTGAGTTGGATGGGAACAAAGTATCTTGCTCTGAAGTTGTCAACAACAACAACAAAAATCGATGGAGCTACATTTTCTACCTATAAAAATGGCAGTCCTCCCAGGTAAACTAGATAGGAAGTATAGTGAGATGAACTAATTCTACTTTATTGTAAGGCTACAATAATAGAATCTTGCATGTCTGAAGGCCCATACTTCCCGCTGCCAGTTTCAGCTGTTTGATCCATCAGGGTGGATCCTTCCTAAATTTCTTTCTCTGACCATTAAGCCACTGGGTGCTCCTCCCTCTCTTGTCTGAATGTTTCCTAGGAAGCATCTTTTCCCCTCTCTCCTCCAGGTCATTATTACCTTCCGTTATAAGACGCTTCCAAAGCTTCCAGTGGATAGAATGCATTACAGGCAATATAGTCTGAATATTCCCATGGCATGAGTATCTGAATGGGCATAAAAATTGAAGTTGATAAAAGCCATCTGTAACAGGCACAGCTGAGTTTAGGAACATCTCAATAGTGTACACCTGAAATAACCCACATTTTCCAATATATAGACAATTGATTAACAATCTCATACATGCAACGTCTACATTGTCTGGATTGTTTTAATTTATTCATTTTCATCTATTATAGAATTACATCCAAACATTTCTTCAAATGCAGTCACTTTGCTATGAGATTAATAAAATGGAGACCAAAGAGAGGGTATATATCATCAGCATGCAAACAGTAGTTCAAACCTTTAGATGACTTTTTTCAATGACTTCAACTATCAATATTACAAAAGTATATCACCCAGTGAAATTGCATATCATTTCCAAGGACCAAAGGCTATAAAGCATCTCTGTGAAATGTTCTATTAGAAAGTTCTGGATCCCCAATAAAATATCCAGAGGCAGTGAAATCTGTGGACATCCTCTTGAGCTATACTTTTCATATCCTCTTAAGATTAAGAAAAAGCACAACTTTCTACTCCTAAAAGTCAACATCTTCTCTCAATATTGATAGAAGAAAGTATTTATATTTCAGGGGTGAACTGTGGGGTTCTTAGTGCTCTCTGAGCTTGGTGGTTTTCTTGCAGACATTTCATTACCCAACTAGTAACATCATCAGTGCTAACGATTCTCTCTGTTCATTTGACTTGCTTTTTATAGAAAGTGATTTAGGCATTTATTTTTCTTTGAAAAAAAATAAAAGGAACAAAAACTCTGTTTCTAATATTTTAACCTTCTAAAAAATACTTTTACTGAGTTATATCTTTAAAAAAATCCTGTCAATTACTCTACTCTACAGTCAATGAAGTCCATAGTATTTATACACATTTGCAAAAACGTTCGGCAGTGAAACTTCCGAACGACTTTGAGTTATACCAGAACCTCTATGTGAACATGTGGGTGTACGTTTAAACAATCTGACAATTTTTAGCATTTTTATCTAGTTATCGAGGCTGTTGGCATATTTTATGGATAAATGTGAATAAATCCTAGTGAAATATATTCATTTCTCCCAATCCTCTACTAAAGATATTGCTTTCAACTCTATAAACCCACAGTACTATTCTAGATAAATAAAAGGGTTGTAGCTCAGTGGGAGAAGAGCAATTTTACACATGGAACTCCCTAATTTTATTCCTAGCTTTCCTATAGTAAAACTGAATATGACTGCCAACTAAAAATATCAATTACATATTAATTGAATTCATGCATTATATTATGCCATGAATACAATAAGTCTATTTGATTTGGCCTAATGCATTATCTATATCAAGCACTGTACTTTAGAAACCCTATTTTATGGCATATCATAGTGTATGATTCCAATTAATGTAACTTTTTAACAAAACATGATTAAATCAGGATAATTTACTTCACCGAGCCCAGCCTGAATAGACAATACTAAATTGGTAAATAATAAAAAAGTGATATTAGAGAAAATATATGAAGGTTTGGTAGAAGTTTCCTTTAGTTCTCTATTAGGTCACGATTCTGTTAGGGGATCTTAAAATCTACCCATTTTCCCAGGCACATGGGTTAGGACTGGAGAGTAAATGAACCCATATTTATTGGTTGTATGGTTTCCTCAGTGGCTGTTTTATGTTTTCTGTTTTCATTTGTTCCTTTTTCATTGTATTTTTTATATATTTGTTAGACATCCAAAGAAGTGCTTAGCAAGATGAGTAGCCATTAAAATAAATAAACATTCTTAGTGTTGTTTTTGTGTTTTTGTATTATTTCTTGTTAATAAATGTTTTTAACAATTTGTAGGCCACCCAGAGTTGCTGGGAATTGGATGACATATAAATATAATAAATCATTAATTATTATAAATATATGTTGGACTTTACTAACATCCTCATCCTAAGATACCATATTCCATATTTATTTGTTTCTTTATTTGTTTGTCAGTTAATTTGTATGATTACTTTGCTTACTATGTTACAATCATTTTGTATTACAATTATGGCATTTTTGTTTTCCTTGTGGAAGTTTTATTATCTGCTTTTCTGCTATATATACGTTTTTAGCCACCCAAGTATTTATTTAAGATGGGCAGCCATAAAAGTTTTCTAGAATAAATTAACAAAGCTCATTCATGAGAAAAATGGACCAGTGAGGTACAGTACTTCATGCAATGCACACCATAATCACATCTTACTTGTGGCTTTGGCTGCTTCCAACAGAAATTCTGCAGATGCCTGTTTCTTCCAGTATCAGTCTAGCCAGGTGACTCAAAATAATATAATAATTCATTATATTGATGCCACTGAGAACAACAGTTGTATTAGTTACAATGCACTGTTGCATTCATTCATCTATTTTTCATCAGTAGTCAGAGCCAAGAGCCTGAGTGAAATGGATTGATAAAATCAGGATCATCTCAAACAACCTGTGTCTGAGAGACAAGCTCTCACTCTAGAATCTTTTATCAAAAATCCTTTTCTTTGACCTTGTGATGATTACCCAAGTCCAGATTTGATTTTTCCTCCTGTAGAAATGTTACAGTAGAACAATAGGGAGAGTAGAAAAAAATTCTTCAATGAAACAAGTTCAAATCCCACCAGGCTCAAGGTTGACTCAGCCTTCCATCCTTTCTAAGGTAGGTGAAATGAGGACCCAGATTGTGGGGGCAATAAGCTGACTTTGTATAAATATACAAAAGTATGAAGGCTAATGCTTAATGCATTGTAAGCCACCCTGAGTCTCCAGAGAAGGGCGGCATATAAATCAATTTTTTTTTAAAAAATGACCATTTTTTCAGGATCGCAACCTTTGCTGAGAAGGATATATTTTATTAGGCCTGGAAATCTAATGAGTCCTGAAGATCCATTTTGCTCTGCCTACAAAATCATTGTAATGAAAAAATAAATGAAACTGAATAATAAATCATACTTGAAATTGTTTATAAAACTACTGATTACAGACATATAATCAGTGGTGGGATTCAAGTAATTTAACAACTGGTTCTCTGCCTAATGATTTCTTCCAACAACCAGTTTGCCAAACTGCTCAGCAAGTTAACAACTGGTTCTCCCGAAGTGGTGCGAACTGGCTGAATCCCACCACTGCATATAATGCTTAATTTTGGAGCTGTTCTCTGGCAACTAATCAGCTTGCAACCATTTTCAAGAAGTTGTGTTTTAAAATGCTAAACAGAAAGTTACTGAAGGAAGAATCTTTTTGAATACCCTGTTTCCCCCAAAATAAGACATCCCCTGATAATAAGCCCAATCTGGCTTTTGAGCGCATGGCAATAAGGCTAAACACATATTTCAGGGTTCAAAAAAATATAAGACAGGGTTCTTATTTTTGGGGAAACACGATATAGGTTTATTAAACTTTATGCTCAGAAAATATTGACCAGATGATCGAAGCATGTTGATATTCAATTCAGTTTTTCCCATGCCACAGATTGTTTCCTTCCATTGGACACTAGTTCTCTGAGTACCCACTGTGAAGTTCTTTAGTCAGAAATATTTATTTATTTATTTGTTGAGGCCGTTCTTATATTGTATCAGCAGCCCTAATTATTTTTGATCTAATTATAATGGGTGGTATAATAATTTTAATACTACTAAAAATAATACTACAGTATTTTTATTCTATATTTTGTTAATTTATTATAATCTCTTTAAACAAATTAAAATGATTTAACAATGCTAACTACAAGTATTTCCCTTATCTATTTTTTAAAAAATGAATGAGATCTTCTGTGAAAGCCAAATCTCAAGATATCTGTGTTGAGATACACATACACGTATCAAAATCTCAATCTCTCTTTTGATGTCATGGGTGCCATCTAGTGGTGTTGTGGGCATAAAATTGCTGACTCCTGCATATATGGTTAAAATGGAAAATATTTGAGGATATATATTGAGCTGAAGAAATAGCAAGATACATCTCCTGGTTTTAGATCTAAATAAAGTCAACTCAAAGCAGGAAGCTGCCATAAATTAATATACAATATGAAGGGGATCTCATATGAATGATGGGAAAAATAAAATGGAAGACACTCTTGATACAGGGTCCACATGGCAAATCTCTGGTCTTGAAATCAATAGTTTGAAATGTAGACCATATATTTCCCTCTTGGCAATCAGCTGTGGCAGAGAAAAGAATTTTTCCATATTCCTTTTGATTAACGTATCAGAAGTGAATATGTATCCCTCTTTCTCTGCTGAGTTGGAAAACTGTATTTGTGTATGCAAGTGACTTAAGGAAATTCCATGTGTGTTTATGAGGGTTTATGAAAGAGACAGAAGGAATATTGGGAGGGGAGGTCAACGCTTTCGGTTTTTTTATTGTTTTAAGACAAATAGGGCAAATAAGAATTAAAAGGTCAAAAACAGAAAGAAACAGTTTTCAACACAATATTAATCCCTGTAGATAAATTTGGAGCTAACCTTGAGGAAGGGTTTAGGTAAACATCCACTTAGCTCTTGGAAGGAAGAGGGGGTGAGAAAGAAACCCAAGAAAATGTTCCCCTTGATTATCTTTAGAGTAAGAAGGGCAGAGGGAAAATGTGTCAGGTTTTCAAGAAATTGTTGTTATACTCTAAAACAATAAATTAGATTTAGCATGATCCTAGTGGTGTCTGTTTCCCGATCTAACTTAGCTCGAAGGGCTGACAACCTTTGACCATATGGAGTAAGATTGATCAGTCTTCCATTATATTTTATTTAATAAACAAAAAGTGCGCACGCGCGCGCGCACACACACACACACACACACACTGATAATCCAGGAGTGTAAATCTTAGTTTATATGTTTCCTAACTTTGAAGGCTAATTATTTTTGTTCTCCCCCATGTGTTATAAATCTATAATTCCTAACAGAGTGAGAAGTTTCATTTTTTGGTAAATACAGTAATTACATTCACATTCTTTAAACCATATTGATCCTTAGAACATCATATAAAAAAACATACAGATTCAAAACTAAATTAGAGCAGTAGTGGAACAAGGATACATTATACAGTATAAGTAAGTGTTTTCTCATCTATTTTCCCACTTCCAACAAGTGAAGTTGAAAGTCCACCTTTTAAAAATATCTGAAGTATCCAGTAAAATAATACATTTGGTTAAATTAATTTTCACAAGGAACATACAATATATTTAAGACCTTTAGCCACTAATTTGTTAAGACAGATACTCCTCGACTTACAACAGTTCATTTAGTGACCGTTCAAAGTTACAATGGCACTGGAAAAAGTGAGTTGTGACTGTTTTTCACACAACAATTTCAGCATGCTCATGATCATGTGATCAAAATTCAGACGCTTGGCAACTGACTCTTATTTATGATGATTGCAATGTTCCGGAGTCATGTGATCACCTTTTGTGACCTTCTGACAAACAAAGTCAATGGGGAAATCAGATTCACTAAACAACCATGTTACTAACTTAACAATTACAGTGATTCACTTAACAACTGTGGTAAGTAAGGTCGTAAAATGGGACAAAACTCACTTAACAACAGCTCACTTAGCAACAGAAATTTTGGTCTCAATTGTGGTCATAAATCAAGGACTATTTGTATAGGATATTCTAAATTTTTTGCAAATAATTAATATCCACAAAGTGATATGATGGCCTAATGGTGAAAGTGCTCGCATCCCACTTGGAAGGTTGACAGTTCATTCCTAGATATCAGCTGATGGCACAATGAGAAAATATCTGCTGCGAACTTTGCATGGCATCAGGAACGATATCTGGCCAGTAAATGCTCAGCTCCATCCAGTTACCCTGACTCTACCCCGAATTAAGGGATTACACGGTTGTAAAAAGGGAGCTTTATTTGCAATATTTTTTAATTGTTTATTTTAAAAAATGTACTTAGAATTGTCCAAAACACTTTCCAAGAGATAGATGCTGTTAACTCACCTGGATCAAATTGCAAAATCAAGAAATGTTTTAATAGAGTACTTTACCAACTTCGGAAGGATGGAAGGCTGAATCAACCTTAAGCCTGGTGAGATTTGAACTGCCAAATTGCAGGCCGTCGGCAGTCAGCAAAAGTAGCCTTCAGTACTGCACTCTAACCACTATGCCACCCTGGCTTAATAATAGCTAAAATTTGATTAACAATAAACAGAACTAGAGTATTAGTAACTCCTTCTTGATAGTGAGGTGGTTAGAGTGGAAGAAAACTCTGCCCACAGTCTGGAGTTTGATTCTGATGTAAACTGCCCAGAGAGTGCGGTAAAGCACTATGGAGTGGGTATAAGCCTAAATACTTATTGCTATGGCAGCTCCTGCCTAATGAAATGATTGTTTACACACACACACACACACACACACACACACACACACACACTCTTATAGGGTTAGTTGTGACCCTGCAAGCCTTATTCGCCAGATCTTTGATGTCAGGATGAATAGAGTTCCAATTAGATGAGTTATAGTATATTTTAACTTTGGTTGCCATTTTATTTTAATCGGTTTTAATGTTGCTTTCCTTTATGTCATGAATTTGTTGTTGTTGGTTTTGATAGGTCCTCCAGAATAATTTTGTTTGAATTGTATGGCCATAGTACAGGTAGTCCTCAATTTATAAGCATTTGTTCAGTGATCTTTCAAAGTTTCAACCGCATTGAAAAAAGTGACTTACAACTGGTCCTCACACTTACAGGCAGGATTCCCATGGTCACATGATCAAAAATTTACAACAGTTGCAGCATCCCAGGTTCATGGGATCACCATTTGCAACCCTGTCAGCTGGCTTCCGACAAGCAAAGTAAACGGGAATTCACTTAACAACATAGCTGATTCACTTAATAACTGTTCAAAAAATATCATAAATTTGGGCACAACTCCCTTAATGACTACGTTGTTTAGCAATGAAAATTCTAGTCTCAACTGGGGTCATAAGTCAAGGACTACTTGCAAATGCTCCAAATAAATACACAAATAAATCACTTGCTCATAATTTTTGTCAAACTGGATATGTCCCAAAATATACATTTGTAATACAAATAAGAGTTGAAATTGTAATTATGTGACAACATCTTCCAAATTTGTAGCCTTTACTGCAGGAATTCAAGTAGAACTGTTGCTAAAATCTTGCCCCCTTTAAACTGGCTCTCCGAAGCAGAATGCCTTTCTATCCCTGTCTTATTTTTAAACACTGATTTTATTTTTTACTGTGTAGACATCATTTCTAATGGGAGAGGATAGGTAATTTGAGTCATGCTTCCTTCCTTTATTTTTTTCTTAGGGAGGCCTTTGCAATCTCATATTTTTTTCTGGTAACTGCAATGAGTATGCATGTGTGTATGTCATTGGATAGAGGTGGAAAGATCTGCTTACATTAATAATACAGACTGACAACCCTTAAGGTTCTTGTAAAATTTTCTCAGCTATCAAAGAAAAAAAAAGAGGACTGTCATTGCTAGTTTAAAATAGCAAAGTACTTGTTAAAGGATTTTCTGACCAAATCTATACAATTAAAAGTGCAAACTCACTCTGAGCTCCCATTTTGAAATATGGCTTGTACAACTTTCCACTTCAGTTTTACAGCTTTTAAGGCAGCATGTCAGTACATAGATTTCTAGTTGGATTCATTGCAAATACAGTTTTTTTAAAAAAAAATCTGTATAATTATCTAAAATCACAAAATATATTCCGTTCTCTTGCATGTGTAAGAGAAATTCAAAACTTTGTTTTTCTTAAATAAGCTTGAAATAGCAAAAGAATATGCACATTTATTCAGCTGAGGCATATCTAAAACATTAGATTACAGGATGATTACATGATTTGATTTCATGTTTATTATATATTTAGAGTAGTGGATTTATACAATTAAAATTGGTTTGTGTGGCATTTGTGTTTATTTTGTTCAACACAGATGGGCTGCAATTGTAAGCAACTTTGGGATTTTGTTTTAACAGCTTCACCATATTTTGACCCGTCCTTCCCCACTCATAGCCATTAAGATAAACTAGAATGTTTCCACATAGCAAGTCCTTCATATCCATCTTTCTGGAAACAGTCATGGTATTTATGGAAGTGACTGTGTCTCTTCCCATTTCCTTTTAAACTATACTTTACAAATTTTGGAAATACAGATTACTCAAGGTAAAAACATGATTATAAGCTACATAAACTAATAGTTAAATATGTAGTATGTACATTACTACTCTGTTTCCCCCAAAATAAGACATCCCCTGATGATAAGCCCAATCAGGCTTTTGAGTGCATGGTAATAAGGCCAAGGGCTTATTTCAGGGTTCAGAAAAATATAAGACAGAGTCTTATTTTTGGGGAAACACGGTATTAATTTCTTAAGATTATGGAATGTAACTACTAAGTTGATTCCTTTATAAAAGAGTCATCTAATGTCTGCCTGAAAACCAAAGCTCATCCAAAGTATGATACTTTGTTGTGAAATAAATACATATAGACTCACAGATTTATTTCCTGTGTTTCAACACTAAGATCTGCCATTAAAATTATATCTTAAATTATACCCTGCTATGTTTCATCTTTTGATAGCATACTTTCTATGAAAGGAAAATGAAAGTAATTCAGTAATTAGTTAAAAACATTGTGTTGAGGTTATTGGGCGCTATTTACAAAACTGGCACACCTTTTTCCAGTCTGCTTATAAATTTGATTCTTATCTCAACTCTATTACTATTTTTCATTAATCAGATTTTGTGGGGGGCGAATCCAGGTTGACTGCTACATCAGATTTTATTTATTTTATTTATTTATTTTATTAATTATATTTCTATACCGCCTTTCTCCCGTAGGACTCAAGGCGGTGTACAACCAAGAAGAATATAGACATACAAACCATCATAAAATTGCTAATTAAAATTATTACTTAGTTTGGTCAATTAAATAGAACCCAGAATTAGATAACATTTTAAAAAAATCATTCACATGTTCATATGTTTAGCCCCGCCTGTTGGAACATCAGGGCCTTGAGGGCACGGTGGAAAGCACAGAGATCAGGGATATTCCGTATCTCCGGGGGCAGTTCATTCCAAAGGGTTGGAGCCCTCACAGAGAAGGCCCTCCCCCTGGGAGTTGCCAGTTGGCATAGTTTGACTGACGGTACCCTGAGTAGTCCTTCCCTGTGAGAACGAACTGGTCGGTGGGAGGCTATTGGTGGCAGAAGACGGTCTCGTAGGTACCCAGGTCCTAAGCCATGGAGCGCTTTAAAGGTGATGACTAACACCTTGAATCGCACCCAGAAGACCACCGGGAACCATTTTAATTGGTTAGATGAAAAATGTTTAACAATTGTTTTAAAAATTTGTTTTAAATATATTTTTCCTGTATTAAAATGTTAACTTAGTTGAGTTCAACTGTTTGGGGAAAATGCAGACATGAATTCAATAACCAAATAAATGGTTCGGATGCCTGAAATAATCTCTTGAGTCACTTGCCATAGTTTTGGTAATACTAAGCATCTGTTCTCCTCTAATTCCCTTTTTAAAACGTTGTTTTGTTATTTTGTATAGACTTTAAATTAGAGTATTTAAAGCATTATAAACAATATTAAAAGATGGTTTGCCTGAAAAATATTATAAAGCATATAAAAAATAAAGTGCTTTTAATGTAATACTCATTTCATAAATGCCATAAACTCAACAATTCTTGTAAGAATTATTACAAGGGTTCCATTATAGAATTGCATGGATTTTCTCTACTGCAAAGAAGGTGGCAATGCTGGAGCTTTTAAACATTATTGGCAAAATTCTTAAAATTCTTTCTAAATTTAAGAGATTGTGACTTATACTCAGCACTTCAGGGTTCATATCCTACTATCTTAGTCACACCGTAGTGCTTTTATTCCTGTTTGTTGCAAACACTATGCATAAACACATACATAAAGCTTTATGGTACATAGAGGGTCAAAGAATATTATAAAAAAGTAATTCTCCCCAAAGTTTTTTTTCATTTTTTCATTACTTTTTGTCCTTGTTTTGTTCTTGAAGAATTCTAACAATGGTAAGAAGAAAGAAGTTCAACTCTAATAATTCAATATAGAAAAATATTTCATTTGCCAATAGCTATTTTAAAAACCAAGATATCCTTGAAGATTAATATTCAAACCTTTGTACTTTATAGATTGTGTTCGTAAACCTTAATGGATTGCTGTGCTTAGATATTCATTGCTGTTTCATTCTTATTGAAAGGCTATTTATTTTAACAGTCAAAACTTTAGAATGAAGTAATGTAGAAAACCAGACTGACTGCTGCACTCTGTTCTGGAAAGCAATATTAACATATTAAGGTACAGCAAATCCTTAATTCTAATGTACATTATTGTTGTAATAATGTACATTATAATTTTTTCCCAAGAAATTCATATTGGTTTTGGTATAAGCAGTCCAGTTATATACTATTCAATGTAGGTACATCCGTGACTTACCCATTGAGATAATTTAGACTTACATATCCTAAAGTTTACCCACATTTTTTTCTTCTGGAATGACTGAAAATGGGAAAAACTTTTAGTATGGTTGTATGGCTGGTATCACACTTCCTTCATTGTAGAGGTTTTTGTTTGATTTGTTTTTTGTTTATTCATTCATTCCCATTACAACATTGTAAGGAATTGTTGCAGGAACAGTATTTGGTAAAGTGGATCCTCACTCACATTTATTTTCTGAACTTCATGTGTAGTATTCTGACAATCATGTTACATCAAGTTACTTCATTGTTTTATGCTTCATTAGAAATATGAATGGTAACCAAAGAATGACTAGTGTATTTTCCCAACATTTTTATTAATAATAAATACGAAATTTTAGGAAATCCATAATTGGTAAAATTAATGGGGCATTCAATAATTTTGTAGAATGCTTTGTGTTCTCCGAGCTTGGTTGTTTGCTTGCAACTAGGCACTGATGATGTTACCTACTTGCGTAATGAAACATCTGCAAGCAAACAACCCGCTCAGAGAGCATCAAGGGCTTCAAAGTTCAACCTGAACTGCACCTATTTTCTTCTATTGAACTCAGTAATTCATTTGAAGAGAAGTGGATTTCAGCTAATTTAGACATTTTACAATCTGAAAAGAATATTTATTTGGCAGAATTAGCTTATTTTAATTGGAAAAAGAGTTCCAAAAACTTTGGCCATGTCTGGTTAATCCTTTTGTTATATAATGAGTACTATGAAGGGTCATTATGTCTTCTTACTTTTTCCTTAGAGGAGGTTGAAGGATTATTTGTGTCATATGAACAATCTTGGGGATCTAAACTGAGCTGGGAGTAATGAACCCTATAAAAGAAATTTATTTAAAGGGAATACTTTAGAGCAGGGGTGTCAAACTCAAGGCCCATGGGCTGGATGCGGCTCTCAGGGTACTTAGGTCTGGCCCATAGGACCATCCTGAAAACAGTGAAGGACTAGTCCGCAGTGCCTCTGAATCGAAAATGGAGCTTGGGAAGGTCATGCACAACCCTCCCAGGCCCGATTTTTGGCCTGGATGGCCTCCTGCAACCTTCTGCCAGTGGAAACAGAGCTGCCCCCCTCCCCCGAGCTTCATTTTTGCTGGCAGAGGTTTGCAGGAGGCTGTCCAGGCCACGCCCACCCGGTCCTCACAACCCTGATGCGGCCCTCAATGAAATCGAGTTTGACACCCCTACTTTAGAGGGATAGATTTAGCACCTAGCTAGTTATTGTCCTAGCTACCAGGACAAGAATAGTAGATGCCCTGGACATGTATTCCCAGAGAAGAGGCAAAAGAAAGTGACCTCAGGTTAGCAAGCTCTTAAATAAGGAGCAGACTAACACAAAGAAGGAACTCTGGGTAAATCCTTAACTTAATGTTACATAGCCTGATAACGTTTGGAAACCAATCCACAAGCTTGGAACCTTCACCCTCATCCTACACCCAAACTACAGATATTCGCCAATATTGCAAATGCTTAACTTTCTATGTGGTCAGTAGGTCAGGAGTTTCTGAAGAATCATGACATTCCTCTAACAAGAGGAACAACCTGTTTGCAATAATATTATAGTGTAGGCTATAATAGGCAGGCAATCAGATAAGGTCACAAGTTATAAAGCTGAGTGGATTGGTTTCAGGAAAAAAACCAACCCAGTTGATTTGGATTGGAATCAAATCTAGAATGAATGAGCCATATGTATGAATACCATGTAATAATTTTCATCCTGGAAATTATATGCATATCAGTGGTAGGTTGCTCCCGGTTCTGTCTGGTTTTTTAGAACCGGCAGTAAAAGTGGCAGGAGGCTCTGCCCACCCGCCCAGACGTCATAATTGACGATATGCACAGAAGCACGAAACGCGCGCTCCCGTTGCGAACAGGTAGTAAAGGTAAGTAGAACCCACCCCTGACGCATATCTATATAACTGTAGGAAATATTTTCTTATTGAAAAATCAAAATGTTAAACAGATATGATGATTACCACCCTTTGTTTAAATCTGACCATACATATATCTTTATATTTCTCTAATATGGGTACAATTTCCTACTGATGTTTCAGGCTAGCTCCATTTCCCAATATCCATATCCATTTCCTAATATCAATATTTGCAATGTATTCCATTATTATTTGTTCCCTGTCTCTCCTATTTTGTTAGCTTCTGTTTATAAATCCATTGCATTATTTGCTTATAAGATTTCTTAGGTGAATATTAAAATTGGGGATAAATTGTGTGACCACCTAGTATTCTCCTTTTGTTATTCCCATACCCACAAACTGAAAAGACAGTAAATGTTCTTGAAAAAGCATATTCCCTCCTTGTTTTCCTCTTTCTGAGTTTCTTTTTGTTTGTTTGGGCAATGACTTCGAGATTGTTCAGAATATTTGATGTGTTTGGGGTCTGCAATTATAGGGTGCCTTATGATCCAACAGAGACAAAATGTAAAAACCAAAGAGGTGTACCACTTATATACTGAAGGTTTCCTTAAGAGTGTTCTGAGTACAGACAACATTTGCGGAATGAAAAAAGAGAGGCTTTTTAAACAGAATAAAACTGGTATCCAGAAAAGTAATCTGTACCAAAATCATCCCAGGAATTGCTTCATATATTTTTTTTCTGTGATTAGTACTTTGTAAATTGTGAATTTAAAAAGTGACATGGTAATCCTTAAACCATGGTATGAACTATCTTCTACAGCTTTGTTGTAAAAGAGCTACTTTGAGAATATAGTATAATAACCTTTTGTAATATATAGAAAAATTTGAACTCTGAGTATCAATGCATTTTTAGTGAGAAGGTTGTGCTTTTAGATTCTTCAAAAACATTTCCTTCCTAAAAATTGTGGGATCTTTGATTCACTGATTCTTTGATTTACCAGTTCCGGGGATCTAGCTACCATTAACCCAAGCTATAATGAACTATAGTGAGAACTGTCTGGAACATCTGGTTCCTCTGCCTTTAAAAACTGGAGTATCCAGGGAACAAAGACATTCTATGGATTTTCAGAAGTGTTTCATTGCAAACAAGAAGTTTGAGCATTCAAAATATTTGTTGGATTCAGAAGTGATATTCAATTCAATTTAAATATGGTGTATTATCTTCTTCCCATTAATTGATGCTGATTTGTTTTGGGATGTAGGTACTTATGGCCATCATAGAATGATTGTTTAAGTTCACAAATGTAAGAAAAGAGTGGCTTTTCAATTAGGAGAAATGACATGCAGGGGAATCAAAATTATAACTTCCCAGTTTTTTCCCCAAAGTTTCCTTCAATTTTAGTTACATCTAGGGAATTTTAAAAACCAGGAAATTTTTTAAAAGTACTGTATTTTTATTCTCCTTATATACATAGGATTAGTAGTTTTTGGAAAGTGTACAAAATATGCAATTTCTGGGTTGACAGAAAGACAAATTATGCCAGGTTCTGCATTATGCAGGTTCTGTATGTTATTGAGTCTGAAACCAATGCATGTTCCTCAATGGTTTCATTTTTTTCCATATCGTTTTACTTATTCTATACCATTTTATGAACTTGATAGACTACCCCCCAGGTGCTGCCAAGGTTGAAACGCACTTGTAGCAAAGCAGAGTAGAAATGTTCAGAACACATCTGTTATACTTAAATGTTCCTGTCAGTGCAGATAACTGTTGAATTCCAAAAACATGCATCTCCAACCCAACGGACAATTTCCTGATGTTCCTTGAAAACCTATCCTCTGTGATTGTGGCCTATCAGTCATACTGTTTTCCAAACACAGGTCTAATGTTTTTTCAAAGAATGCTGTTGGGAACAACATTAACCCAAGAGAGTCCATCTGATGCAAAGAAGGCAGGAATTTGGTCTGTCTTGTAGTGCAAGCCAAAATGGCCATGGAGGATAGATTGCACCAGGTTAGTGCTCACAACTGTGCCCCACCACATTAAAGAAACCAATGGATTAGTGCTTTATCCTAATAAATAAATAAATAAATAAAGCACAGGTAACATTTATAAGTGTTTGGAATAAAATATTATAGACAACTAGCTTTTAAGAATGACTTAAACAATGGATTTGTTTAATCTAGAGGTATCTAAATACTTAGTGAAGTTCCCTGCTGGAATAAAGAAACTCAGAATAGCTATATTTTCCACATTATTATTTTTCTATCCTTTTAATTTGCAAGGGTCAAAATAAACAAATTTCCCACATATTAATTCTGGATGCAGATGATATAAGCCATGGTTCAATACCTTGTGCCAAAACTAATTTAGCTCACCACAAGCTATGTAGTATGATAATACTTGCTGTTAACCTGGCAGTCTCTTCTGATCAGAATACAAATCAAATGCTATTTTTTAAAAAGGACTTTCACTGTGAAAATCTATTATTCGAAAATAGTTTGAATTGTGGGTGATTATATTGGATTTTTTAAATATTTAAATCTGTAATGAAGAAAAAAATTAGAAATTGTTCAAAGTAGTATTTATTTATGAAAATTTCAATACAGACAACTATGCAATTAGTACTGCAGTCTTTCTACTTTGGTTTATTGTGACTTTTACATACACGTGTATATTAAACATTCAATGTCTAAAAATAATCCTAAACTGATGTGTTTTTATTGATAAGGAAAAAAGTGGAGAAGGCTGAATTGTTTTCAAACTCCAATAATCCTAAATTTAGAACAAAAGTTAGAAACAAAAATTAAGTAGTGGTTAGAATGTTTTTTAGCCATTCTGATCTGTTTCTTGAGAACTGCTTGTTCAATTTTTCTTGGTCCTCGGAAGATAATGCAGAGGCTCAGAAACTATGGTTGAATGGAAAAGGTACAATTTCCAGAAGCATTCTCTTGCAGCTGGTATCCCTTCCACTTGTCTCCTTTACAACCATGGCTCTTATGAGTCTATTTGCTGCTGTGGCACAGAAACAAAACTAGTTTGATTTCCCACTAAACAAGATCCATGAGATTCATTAGGTCAGCCCAGCCTCACCTGGAGAAGGAGAAGCCAGGGCAGAACCAGCTGTTTGCTGGTGTCAGAATTGGTTATGTCTTGGTTAATACAGGTAGTTCTGTTTAGCTACTGCCTTGAATAGTGATCATTTGTAGTTATGATGGTAATGAAAAAGTAATTGTACCTTTGCAGCATCTCTCTCTCAGACACATTTGCCATTACAGTCAGTATGAATTGTCCTCTGTCTGACCCATTTTTTAATTTTGTTTTTTCCCTTCTTACGGAGTGGAGAGATTGCCTAAACAAGCTATTTCTTCCTGAACTGCTTTTCTCTGCAGTACAATTTGTCCCTAAAAAGTGCTAACTGCAAGTTAACAAGCTCAGACTTTAATTAGTTGCTATCTGAAATTGATAAGATCCTAATCAGTTTCATACTAAAGACTTTTGTTTGCCTCCTATGCAATTCCTGCCTTTCAATCCCTAGCATGCTAGGCAAACACCTGGTGCTAGCACATTCTTTTTGGAGCGCATTCCCCATTGTGTGCCTGCTTACTCTCTTGTAATCCCTTTATCTCCAATGAATGTAAATACATTCAGGAGAGAGAGAGGTTCCCTGAGGATGGGCTCTAAGTCTGAAAGCTTGGAAGAATAAATCTCGGTCTCAGTGACAAATTCAGATTGGATTCTGCAACATTATCCTCGGGTGGGATTCAGCCAGTTCGGCAGAACTGGATGCTAATTTTACATCTGGTTCGCTGAACTGGTAGTTGCAAGGACTGGCTGGCCCTGCCCAGCCAGCCCCACCCCTCCCAGGAGTCTCCACATGGCCCATTGTTGTGGTCCACCAGCAGCCTGGCAGTGGAGTTGGACAGTGAGGAGGCTGAGGAGGACAATGGGCCAGTCCTGGAGTCAGGGGAAGGCCTGGATGAGGGCTCTGCATCAGAAGCAGAGATGGGGCCAGGGCCATCTGGGAGCTATGCATGGAGTCTGGAGCCTCCAGAGAAGGACAGCAGAGAGGCAGAGGAACAGGAGGAGCCTGTTCCTAGTGCACGCTGCCAGAAGGCAAGAACAGCTAAAGCAAAAAGGATGACCTGGGAGTAAAGCCAGGAGATGATTGGCCCCTCCCATAAGGCTTAAAAAAGCTCTTGTCGGTGTCTCTTGTTTCTGAACTTCGTGGGGCTTTGCCAAGAAAAGCCTTTGGCAGGGTGCCAAAGAAGGCAAAGGTTTGTGATAAAACCAAAGGACTTTTTCTGAAGGACTTATTTTGGAATTAATTTGGACTAAGCTAAGAATGAAGTAATTCTCAGCTCTTCTGATAAAATATGTTTGTTTAGGACTGATTGTGTCTGGTAATAACTATTTGGGCCTAGGTCACAACATCCATTTTGGATGCCAGGTAAGTGCAGGGCCTGCGCAGAGGTTCAGGGAGGGTGAAAAATGGGCCTCCCGGAAGTTCTAGAAGTCTGGAAATGGGCCCATTTCCAGCCCCCAGAGGGCCTCCGGAGCCCAGGGAGGCTGTTTTTGCCCTCCCAGAGGCTCGAGGAAAGCCTCCACTGGGGAGGGTGGAAAATGGGCCTACTGGAAGTCTGGAAACAGGCCCCTTTCCGGCTTCCGGAGGGCCTCCGGAGCCCAGGGGAGGCTGTTTTCGCCCTCCCAGAGGCTCAGGAAAAGCCTCTGGAGCCTGGGGAGGGTGAAAAACAGGCCTACCAGAAGTACCGGAAGTCCAGAAATGGGCCCCTTTCCAGCTTCCGGAGGGCCTCTGGAGCCGGGGAGAAGCTGTTTTCGCCCTCCTGGAGGCTTGAGGAAAGCCCCTGGAGCTTGGAAGGGGGAAAATGCCCCCCCCCCCGTGCTGTGGTACAGGAGGCCGAATAGGCCACGCCCACCATGGCCATACTCACCTAGCAATTGGGCAGAGAACCAGTTGCTAAAAAATTTGAATCTCACCCCTGATTATCCTGGGATACATATTGTATATTTGCTTTACACTCATTGTGAATATAAGTACAAATAACATTTTTTCTTGCAAATTATCCAGTGCCAGGTGAACATTCCAAAGGATTTGTTCTTTTACTTGGCTTTTTGTGAGTCAATTCAGGAAAACATCCCTGCTATTTCGGCTCACCTGACTGCTTGAGATTATATTCTTCTGATGCTGTAAAGCAAAGGAAAACTGAAGTAAAATCATGAGCACGATGATGGTCATGTGACTTTTCACTTAATGACAGTTTTGCTTAATGACTGAGTTGCTAGTCTCAATAGTGGTTGCAAAATGAGGACTACCTGTAATCATCTGAAAACATAGAAGCAGCACTTTTGATGATAAATTAGTATTGTAGTATGGGCTCACATTCTGAGGCTATATTCACATAGCATACTGAATCACAGACCTTCTACGTTTTTAACTAGTATGTCATGTGAACCTAAAGAGCTTGGGTGAACATGGTTCAGTTAATAAGCATGTCATATGAACACAGTAATTGAGAGGCAAAGTAGCAAATGCTTTCTTAGGTATAAATAGGAAATAATTCCAGGCATTTGGGCTGGTTTGCAGTATGTTTAAGAAGCGCTGCCTAGATCTCTGTACTTACATGGCTAGACTATTGCTGTTCCAAGAAATGGAATGATATCATCTTTTGTTCCATCATCTTTAATGATTTTTTAAATTTATCTCTCAATCTAATCTAATTTTTCTCTTTACTAAGGACTTCCACATTTGGACATTACTATCACTGTGACCTTTTCTCTGCCTCTTTCCCTGCCATGATGTCCAGATTTTTCTTATCTCTTTCTGTGTTCTTCCTCCAAGTGATTGCAATTTACTATAGCTTAAATATATTGCTAACTCCACCTATATCTCGTTCTGAATCCCTTCTTTAAAATTTTATTATATTTTTCACTTAATCTCAACTCCATTATCTTTTTTTTTATTGAAAAGTTTTAAAATATTTTCACAAACAAATTCCCCCCCAGCCCCCCCCCCCGACTTCCCAGAGCAAAATACAAGGTATAGCATTTAACAAACATAATCAAACATAAACAAACTAACTGTAAGCTCTTAACTCCCCCTCACCCTTTAACTCCCCCATACATACCAAAATATAAGAATATAAGAATTCACCTAAATATTTCATTCATAAGCTATTTGCAACTTTCTAGTCCCATATTTATTTTGAATATAGTCAATCCATTTTCTCCATTCCAGTATATATCTCTCATTCGAGCAATCCTTCAAATATGCAGAGATTTTAGCTATCTCCACCAAATTAGTTGCTTTTAATGTCCATTCTTCAATAGTAGGTAGGTCTTCCTTCTTCCAATACTGCGCCACCAAAAGTCTAGCTGCAGTTATCAAGTTCAAAATCAAATTGGTCTCTATAACCGTACAATCTGTAATTATACCCAATAAAAAAAAACTGTGGAGTAAATTTTATCTTCTTTTTAAGAATATTTTGTATAATCCACCAAATCTTAATCCAAAATGCCTTAATTTTTTTACATGTCCACCATATATGATAATATGTTGCATCGTCACATTTACATCTCCAACACGTAGGTTGTAAATTTGGATACATACAAGCTAACTTTTTGGGATCTAAATGCCATCTATAAAACATTTTGTAAAAATTTTCTCTCAAATTTTGGGCTTGGGTAAATTTTACATTTCTGACCCATATTTTTTCCCATGTTTCCATCATTATTGGTTCCTCAATATTTTGTGTCCATTTTATCATACAGTCCTTCACTAACTCAGTTTCTGAATCTATTTCAACCCCACTCTCTTAAACGCAATCTCATTCTGTTGGGGCCCTTAAAACCTGACTCTGTTGCCAGGCCTGGGATTAATGTGTTTGTGAGGTGACTGTTGTGTTCTTATTGTTATGGTTGGTTTTACTGCAGGTTGTCATATTTGGTTTTCTTAAAAAACTGTTCTGTTATTTTATTTATTCAATTTGTATGCAACCCATCTTAACAAGTGACTCTGGGTGACAACAAATTGAAATAAAGTGAAAACAATTGCAATAGTAGAAAAATTAAAATACATATGTGAAGAAAATATATTCCATAATCACTAACACAACCAAGAAACAATTTCCCGCATACACTCAGAGCCCAAGGCCCAGAATCAGTCTTTAGAGCTTTGCCAAAGACCAATTGGTTGAGACTATCCTGATCTCCTAAGAGAGATAAGGTGCCAATGGGGTTTGTTGTAGAATGAACAATAAAAATTGGAATAAAACTCCCTACCTAGTGAAAACCTTTGGCAAATTACTTAAATTAATTATAAATAAATTATTGTTCATATTTGGGGGGAGGGGGGTGTCAACAGAACTAAAATGGATATGCCTGTACACATAACAAACTAGAAAATTCTAGGTATTTGGAACTTCAAATTCTATAAACCCAAAGCTGCAAAGAATTGTTATAATTTTAGTCACAGGCAAATGGTCTATATAACTCCTGGTACATATAAGTGGTTTTTAGGTGGGGAAAAAAACCTACTTATGTGATAAATAAAGCTGAAGTGGTTTATGATGTTTATTCTATCTACAGTTTAGATGAATACAACAACATGCATAAAGTTTGGAATTCTATTTGTATGACTAATTAACAATACATACATGGAAAAGATTTCTTAGAAATGACAGTTTAGCTTTGGGGGAATAATTGTAGGACTGGAAAATTTTGAGAACACTATTTGAGAACACTATTGACTATGGCTTGAAGTCAGCTCTTCATACAACAATTTTGCAATATTTTAGTTTGATTTTTGGATCTTAAAGGACCTTCAAAAATCCTGTTCAGCCTTAGGAACTTACACATTTACATTTATTTTAGTTCTTGGCTAAATATCATTGCAGAAAACTATAGGTGTGCACGTATGAATGTATTAAGTAGAATGGAATAGAAGTTTTCATTTCACCAAAATTATGCAAATAACTAAAGCCTAGGTTCCAGCAACGTACTGGATTTTATTTATTTATTTTATTTATTTATTTAATCTAATTTTTATACCGCCCTTCTCCCGAAGGACTCAGGGTGGTGCACAGCCAAGAATAAAACAAACACATACATAAAATTTAAAAGCAATTTAAAAACATATTAAATAATTTGGCCCTGACATCATTAAAAAACAAAAACAACCATTAAAATTAATGTTTAGGCCAGCCCAGCTTGTTGGAACAATAACGTCTTGAGGGCACGGCAAAAAGTGCATAGGTCCGGGATCATCCGTATCTCCGGGGGCCATTCATTCCAGAGGGCAGGTGCCCCCACAGAGAAGGCTCTCCCCCTGGGGGTCACCAGTTGACATTGTTTGACCGACGGCACCCTGAGGAGTCCCTCTCTGTGGGAGCATATTGGCCGGTGAGAGGCTATCGATAGCAGAAGGCGATCTCGTAAGTACCCAGGTCCTAAGCCATGGAGCACTCTAAAGATGGTAACCAACACCTTGAATCGTACCCGGAAGACCATCGGGAGCCAGTGCAGCTCACGCAGGAGAGTGTTACATGGGAACCCCGTGTCGCTCCCATAATCACCCGCACGGCCTCCGGGTGTTCTTCAAGGGGAGCCCCATGTAGAGAGCATTACAGTAGCCCAGACAGGAAGCGAGGGCATAAGTGACCATGCGCAAGGAGTCCTGATCCAGAAAGGGACGCAACTGGTGAATCAGGCAAACCTGATAAAAAGCCCCACTGGCCACAGCCATCACATGATCTTCTAGAGGCAGCCACACATCCAGGAGAACACCCAAGTTGTGAGCCCTCTCTGAGGGGGCCAAGATCTCACCCCCAATAGTCAGGGATGGAACCAGCTAGCTATAATGGGACACCAGAAACCACAGCCACTCGGTCTTGGAGGGTTGAGTCTGAGCCTGTTTCTCCCCATCCAGATCCGCATGGCTTCCAGGCACTGGGACATCACGTCAAGGGCATCATTGGGATGGTCCGGGGTAGAGATGTACAGCTGAGTATCATCAGCGTACTGATGGAACTTCACCCCAAAACCACGGATGATCTTACTCAGCGGCTTCACATAAATGTTGAACAGAAGGGGCAAGAGGATTGACCCTTGCGGTACCCCACAAACAAGGTGCCTCAAGGTCGACCTCTGCCCCCCTGCCAACACAGACTGCGTGCGGTCAGAGAGGAAGGAGGAGAACCACCGCAATACGGTGGCCCCCACTCCTAATCCTGTTCAACATTTATGTGAAGCCGCTGGGTGAGATCATCCGTGGTTTCGGGGTGAAGTACCATCAGTACGCTGATGACACTCCGCTGTATATCTCCACCCTGGACCACCACAATGATGCCCTTGAAGTGATGTCCCGGTGCTGGAGGCCGTGCGGATCTGGATAGGGAGGAACAGACTCAGGCTCAACCCATCCAAGACCGAGTGGCTGTGGTTTCCGATGTCCCGATATAGTCAGTTGGTACCATCACCAACGGAGAGGGCTCACAACTTGGGTGTCCTCCTGGACTCACGGCTGTCTTTAGAAGAGCACCTGACAGCTGTGGCTGGGAGGACTTTTTATCAGGTTCGCCTGATCCGCCAATCTACTTTCTGGATTGGGACTCATTACGTACGGTCACTCATGCCCTCGTCACTTCCCTCCTGGACTACTGCAATGATCTCTACATGGGGCCCCCCTTGAGGAGCACCCGGAGGCTCCAGCTGGTCCAGAATGTGGCCACGTGGGTGGTTATGGGAGCGACGTAGCACTTCCATGTGACTCCCCTCCTGCACGAGCTGCACTGGCTCCTGGTGGTCTTCTGGGTGCGCTTCAAGGTTTTGGTTACCACCTTTAGAGTGCTCCATGGCTTAGGACCGGGGTACTTATGAGACTGCCTTCTGCCACCAATAGCCTCTCACCGACCAGTACGCTCCCTTAGAGAGGGGCTTCTCAGGGTGCCATCAGCCAAACAGTGCCGACTGGCAGCCCCCAGAGGGAGACCCTTCTCTGTGGGGGCAGCTGCCATCTGGAACAAGCTCTCCCCAGAGATACAGAGGATCCCGGATCTGTGCACTTTCTGCCGTGCCCTCAAAACATTCTTATTTCAGCAGGCCGACTTGGCCTAACTTTTCCCCTTTAAATTGTTTTTAAATTTGTTTTATAAATTGGGGTGTTTTAAATTTGTCTGGGCCAAAGTATTTAATGTATTTTAATTGGTTTTTTAACGTTTGTACTACATGTATTTTATCTTTTGGCTGTTCACTGCCCTGAGTCCTTCGGGAGTAGGGCAGTATATAAATGAAATAATTAAATAAATAAATAAATAAATAAATAAATAAATAACCAACCCCTCCAACCGGCGCAGCATGATACCATGGTTGACGGTATCAAAAGCTGCTGAGAAGTCTAATAGGACCAGGACAGAGGAACAACCCCTGTCCCGAGCCCTCCAGAGATCATCAACCAATGCAATCAATGCCGTTTCCATGCTGTACCCAGGCCTGAAGCTCGACTGGTATGGATCTAGATAGACAGCTTCATCCAGGTACTGGGGAAGTTGTCGTGCCACCACACTCTCAACAATCTTCGCCACAAAGCGAAGGTTGGAGACTGGATGATAGTTCGCTAATACAGCCAGGTCCAGGGAAGGCTTCTTGAGGAGAGGCCTCACCACCGCCTCTTTCAAGGCGGAGGAGAAGAAATCCTCACTCAGAGAAGCGTTAATAATCACCTGGAGCCAGCCTCATGTGACCGCCCAGGAGGCCAGCACCAACCAGGAGGGACACGGGTCCAATAAACATGTGGCAGCGCTAAGCCTACCCAGAATCCTGTCCACATCTTCGGGAGTCACAGCGTCAAACTCCTCTCAGATAACACTCTCAAGACCCACCTCCATCACCCCATCTGAACCTACCCAGTCGGAGTCCAAGCCTTCCCGAATCTGAGTGATTTTGTCATGCAGGTATTGCACAAAATCCTCAGCCCTACCCTGCAAGGGGTCTTCCCGCACTACCAAATGAAAGTAGGGAGCAGGTCACTCTAAACAGGGTGGCTGGGCGGTTATCTGCAGACGCAACAAGATTTTAAGAGATATGTAGTTTTACGGGATTCTATTGTGTCATATCCTAGATGAAGGACATTAGTATATTAGTATTAAACAATTGGGTTTTTCTGATCTGCTGCCACTCTCCAGCAGTGTTGGCACTAGAACTCTCAGAATTTCTAATATGCATGACCAACAGACTGATATAAATTGTGATGTGATGTGTCATAAATAACATGCCAGTTGCTAAGCATCTGATTTGATCACATGACCATGGGGACACTTACAACATTTGTAAGTGTGAAAAATGATTATAAGCAAAAGTTGTGTGGCCTTACCTAGTTTTAAAATGTATGGTGAAACATTTTAATTTCTGAATTAGGATATAGATCAACATTTAAAATATATTTTAGCTCATCTGAAAAATGTTTGATCATCATTCATGAAGTGTTATTTGATTACTGCTTTGAAAGCAATGATTCTCTTTGTGAAAATTACATTTAATTTGTTCTAATTTGATTTCTAGAGTCTCTATAGTTTAGAAATTTTGGATAAGAGGGATAGCTTTTTATTTTAATAAAACATTACTTAATGAGTGCACAGATTTTTAATAATTTTTAATAATTAAGGGAACTAGTTTAAAATCTTTTCTGTCACATTAAACACAATTAAAACAGTATTTTCATGGATGCAACTACAGGTAGTCCTTGCTTATCAACCACAACAGGACTGGCAACTCCATCGCTAAGTGTTATCATCATTAAGCAAGACATGCTTAGTGATAGCAGTTCTGACCGTTTCCCTTGCCATTGTTAAGGGTATCCTACCTGGCTGTTGGTGGAGATCCATCCCAATCCTTCCCAGCTTGGCCCCTGCCATCTCTGAGCCTTGATTCATCCAAGGTAATGCATCTACTTCAAGTACCCCTCCCTCCCTCCCTCCCTCTCTCCCTCCCATATCTGCCTTTTTGGTTGTTCTGCATAGTGCCTCTCCATGACAGTGGTAGTGGTGTTGGCATTGTTGGGGCTGAAGTAGAGGTCAAGGGCCTTCAGCAGTCTAAACCCATCACTGCTACCCCCTTGGCCTCTTTTTCAGCCCTGGCATCACCACTGTTGCCACCACTGTAAAAGAGTGCTGCCTCAAGTCCTGTGCTGCACCAGCCACCCCAGTGTCATGGCTATGGTGTGAAGTCCCATCTGCTCCAGCTGTAGCTGTTCCAAAATCATGATGTGAAGCTCAAGCAGTACCAATCTCTCTGCCCTACACTCTGTCACACCTGCTGCCCTATGATTTGCTGCCCCCAACTGACTTTTGACTTTTGCTTCTCCTGAGGTATGCCTGGCCTGGCACTTGAGAAAGTAACTGCCAGCCACATGAGGCCTTCTTCCCAAAGCCATGTACGGATTTCCTGGGGACTTCCTGAGGCTGCAGCTGCCTCATGAAAGGGCCAGGCTGAGTCTACCTCATGACCAGCGAAAGGAAGAAGATGGTGAGGAGGCAGCAGGGTAAGCAGAGTGCAGGGTGGAAGGGGTGCAGGATAGAGCGCAAAATGGCAGGGACAGTGGAATGCAGGTGGCAAGAATGCAGGGCAATGGGGGTGTAGGGTGGCGGTGATAGAAAGGTTGATAGTGGGAGCAAAGTGCAGGGTGGCTAAAAGGGTGGAGATGTGGGGAGATAGGCAGGTGAAGGGAGTTGAAGCATACCCTCTGAATATAAATGCAGCGGGGCTACCAAGTGTCTGAATTTTGAATACCTGATTGCGGGGCATTGCAACAGCCACAACTTCAAAGACAAGCCCTAACTACCATTTTTTCAACTTGGGCATTAGGGAAATGGTTTGCTATTCCATATTCCCGAATGTTGTTTAGGTAGGTGGTGCTCCTCCTTCTAAATGCTAATTATACTCTACTTATACTTTTTGTTTTAATACTTAATGTTACCGGTTGCTGTTAATGTAAATATGGATGAAATATAAAATAGAGAATACCTTGTGCGGTATATTGTATAACTAAAATGTGTAAAAATAGTCAGATGAAAAATAAGTAAAGGTTAAATGCTTTTAGAAATAGCAAAAGATACTGACATGTTGTGAAAGCATAACCTTCCTTCTGATTTCTTTGTTCCATAATACATTTTATTTTAATAAATTCCTCCTGTCCCTTAAACAACATAAATAATTCCTTTTCGAATATGGTGCTATTGCTTTTGGAAATAATGTATCTGGAGTAAGTATTCCACCCATACTTCATACTCTCTGATGAATAGACCTTATAAAATTTCTCACCTCTGTGTTTTAAAAATGTAGGTAGGCATCAGGTAGGCACAGTCTTAAAGCAATTAGAATAAGAGGGAAGTATTGCTTGGATTATGAGTAGACTGAGGTGATAAAGCAAGTGTATGCTTTACTGTCTTGATGCAAGCTGCAAATATTAATCAAGAGCAATTTTAGGATCTATGAAGGGAATTGAAATGACTGCTTTTGCTTGGGAAGATTGCAGTGAATATGTCATCCAGACAGGTAGTTGCGTAAGACTGTTTGTGCTGCATCCACCCACGTGGAATTATGTCTGTGGGTGAACATAAGGATTTATATTCTCTGCAGTGGTCCGTTCTCCTCACATCTAATACTTAAACATAATTTATGCATTAGGCTGTGTTACAAAAGACTATTACAAAAGATTGCCCAGGCTACGTAAAATTACATGCCCTTTAACTTCACATGAATTAACTCTTCATTTTCCAGGCACACACTGTTCTCAAATTTATGATTTATAAAAGAAGGGATAAAGAATGTATCTCTGTTAGTGTGAAACTTAACTAAACTAGAGCAAGTACATATAAACCTATCAAGAAGAATAAGGGAGGGAAGGAGGGAGGGAGAAGAGGAAGAGCTTAGGCCCTCCTTTTTATTACATGAATTTCACTGTGATTTTAATATTACTTCACTGTAAATAGCTACTTATTGCTAGCATGTTATGGTTCTACCTGAATCTAGCAATCTGTCTATGATTTGTTGTCAGACTCCAACCCTTCAAATAACAATAGTTCCACAGTGCTTTACAGCCCTCTCTAAGCACTTTACAAAGTCAGCATATTGCCTCCCAACAATCTGAGTCCTCATTTTACTGACCTCTGAAGGATGAAAAGCTGGGTCAACCTTGAACCGGTCATGATTGAACTCCTGGCTGTCGGCAGAGTTAACCTGCAATACTGCATTCTAACCACTGACTTCGATGACTCCTTGTGAAGCCTTGTCAGCAAGGGCAACACTGAGCAATAATTTTATTTGTTTTTTTGTTTGTTTGTTTAATTTCTATAGTCGCTCATCTCAACAAGTGACCAACTTCTATTAGCTGAACTTTACAAATTTAATTACAAATTATCTAATAACTGCTAAGAATATGTAGTTTACTTTGTATCCACATCCCCAAGTTGTCCTATGTATTCAAAAGGCCAGAAATAATTCATAAATATATATCTACATCTGAGCATTAATTATTATTGTATATAACATTTGCGACTGAATTACAATGGTGGCAGTAAACTGCTATAGTTCTCAACAATTTATCAGGTATCCTTTGTTGAATTTGACTTACCCTCTCATTATTACTTCTTCAATATGGCTTTTAATCTTATTTACATCTACACCAGGTTGGGTGATTTCTTGACCTTGCAGTAGGGAATTATTTTATACAAAGTAATAGACTTTGGTTAATAAGAACAGTGCATCAAAAAATAAAAATGAAACTATAGAATTAGAAAAACTTTCAGTTCACTAAATTTCCATAGGAGCTATTAGTTTGTTATCTCTGTTAGTGATAACTATCTGTCTACATTTTTACAGCAAATAAAACTTTTAAAAATAATTTAATTTGAAGCCCATACAGAACAGGGGAACCAAAAGGAACATGAAAAGGATCTTTCTGAACTGTGAACAAAATAACTTATTCAGGCAACATTGTAGAGTGAGAAAAATTGTGTTAAAATTATGATTTTTATCCCATATAACATATTTTAAAAAACCAAACAGTGCTTGTTTTCATTGAGTTAAAATAATTACAACTCAAAACAATTTGAAGAATTATTTTGATTTTATCTGTCAAAATAATCAGATTTGAAGTGACATTTGAGACACTTGAGAAAAAGTAATCTGACTTAGATTCAAAGGATCAAAGCACATCAATTTTTATCTTAAAAAGAGGGTCTTCTAAGCACATGCACATAGGAATAAAAGACTCTGTTACTACCTGGATTAATGTATTGGAGGATGTTCTAACCTAGCACTTCAGCTGAAATCACAGCATCCCTTTAAAATTTGCACAGACCTACAGTTTATCAATACTTGGGATAGGTCTTTGGCCAAACCAAATGATTTTTATTTTTTTATTTTAGCAATTGTTCTAATAATCCATTGGTTCCTCATTGAATAGCAAGAAAATCCACATAAAACAAGAAAATATATTTTGAGTGAATAGTAGTTTTTAAAGGAATAAGCCCAATTAGAGAGTGGGGTTTCTCAGGCTTACTTTAAGTTAATTAGAAATGACCCACATTTTATTTTATTTTTTAAATAAAAGGAAAAGGAAGATTAGCTTTTTTTTGCAAATCAGTCCTAGCCCTGGAAAATGTCACCCGCTTCCTAGCAGCATATTTTTGTTTTGTTTCTTTTTTATGGGAAAAGGCTTCAGGACATGTGAAAATATATTTGGACCGCTATTAGAGCTCATTTTTAAGGCTGCATTTTTCTCCATCTAGAGGTGGAGGCAAAAACTAAAGGATGTCCCTCAACTGGAATATAGCTGATTTTTCTCTCTTGCCTTAGGTTATAGCTCCTTCTGGAAAAGAAGCGGAAGTGCCCACTATTTAGAAACAAGGATTATGCCTTCCTAAATTAGGGACAGGTAACATTTTTGTAGCTGAATGCTGCACTTATTACCGTTATTTTCATTAATAGACCTGAAAAGAATGAAAGCAGAATTTCTTCTTTTTGTCCTATATTTCAGTGTCATGGGTAGACCTACATTTTAAAAAAGCTAAAAAATAATCCATTTTACTTTTTAGAAATCTCTTAAAATTGGGAAGAAGACTGAGGCATCCAAGAGGTAAAAAGAAAGTGGGGGAAAAAAGAAGCTCACTAGTTACTTGTGACCTAAGAATTATGTACTCTTTCCTTGAAACATGCATCCAGCAGCATCCTGAAGACTGCAGATTCCAACATGTCACAAATATCTACAGAATCAGAAAATAACTTATGCTGTGACTCTTGAAAAACACCTTGGCAAAACAAACAAAGTTTTAAACAGAAGTAATTTAGAAAACCTGGTAGGCTTTCAAAGGTTACATTAGATCAGTGCTTCTTAAATAGTGGGGTGCGCCCCCCAGGGGGGGTGCGAGGCTCCATAAAAGGGGGCACGTTTGACCTCGGCAAACACTGTCATAACAAGCTAAGCCCCGTGTTTATGTCTCTGTATTTAATCAGAGAACAACGGGAGCATCTGATTGGCTGTCCAAAACCCTTGTGACACGAGCCTGTCGAAGCCATCTTTAGTGTGGGACGTCCGTCCACACTTACTTTGTTGCCTGTGCACATCAATTGGATGTGCGCCCAATTGATGCTCAAATGACTGACAATGACCTTCTTCTGTGAAACATAACGCTGCCCCAATTAATCAAACTTGCTAAAGAAATCGGGCTACCGCTGCTGACATTTGCATCAATAGTGAGCATTAAGCCAGTACATGTGACTGCGCATACTCCTCCCTTTCAAGGAGAACAGACCTTTTTCTAATAATGATACTATTTTTTTAATAATGATACTATTTACAGTCACGCGGGGGGCGCGAAAAATGTTTTCTTCTTCCTAGGGGGGCATGACAGAAAATAATTGAGAAGCACTGCATTAGATGGTTTACTAAAGAAACCCCAATCTATTTTTAGTTCATGCAGATGCAAACGTGTTACCAGTGTGCCAGTATATGGTGGAGATGTGGAAAACCAAATCTTTAGGGACCTATTTATAAGATGAAACCTATTTACTGATGTTCATCTCACACTTGTCTAAAAACTGACTCTTCTGTTTTACGTAAAAATAGCTGCATAATAAACTTCTGTAGGTTTCAAAAAGCTGTGACAAACTACAGCAAGCTTGGTGTTATACATATACAGCATCTCTGTTGACAGCACTGAACTTTTATTATTGCCTTATGTGACTTTATGATTGGATTGTATCATTATAGGTAAGGGAAGATTAAAGAAAACAACTCTATTCAGTCTAAAACACATGAAGCACATCTATTGAGTTTATAAAGAATAAACAGAACAACTTCATTTATTGGGAATTAGAATAAAATATATTTTTATTTATTAATTTTTTATGCTGTCCATCTTCCCTACAGGGTAACTGGGCAGTTTAAAGGTTGTAAAATAGTTAAAAGTTAAAAGACTAAAACAACATGAAATTATAATATTATTAGGAAGTATATTAAAACAGAAGTAAGAGAGCTAAGAACTGGATGTGATGGGGATGAGGTCTTCTTACCTTGTCAGCTGCCTCCATTGCTGACAGCCTCCCTTGAGGCTCCAAGACAGCTGGCAAAGCCAGGTTGTGATATCTTTCCGGAAGGCCAAAAGGGACGGGGCAGTTCTCACCTACGGAGGTAGAATGTTCCACAGGGAAGGGGCCACAGTGGAAAAGGCTCTTCTCCTTGACTCCGCCTGCTTCAATTCCTTAATAGAAAAGTTCTGTATCAGGCCTCTTTTGCTGGTATGAATGGGGTGGCTTGTCCCATTAGGGAGAGATGGCTTCTCAAATACCCTGGACCCATAACTTGTAGGATTTTAAAAGTAACAACCGACAACTTGAATTGGATGTCGGAAGCAAACTGATAACCAATGGAGCTTGCGTAATAAGGGTGTTACATGGGCAGCCTTAGGAGCTCCCAGGATTGTGCCCACTGCTGCATTCTGCGCCAGCTGCAGCTTCCTAATGCTCTTCAAGGATTTGGCTCTATGTAGAGCATATTACAGTAATCCAGCTAAGAGATGACTACGGCATGAATGACCATGCACAGGGCTTTAGGATCCAGTTAAGGGCTCAAATGCTGCACAACATGAAAGGCCTTCTTAGCCATGATTGTCACCTGCTCTTTGAGCAGGAATTATGAATCCAGGAGGATCCCTAAGTTGTGCATTGGATCTGTCTGTGATAGTGCAACCCCATTCAGAGTTAATGATAATAAACAATCGGATCCAGAGGTCTCTTGCACTCACAGCCATTCTGTCTTGTTTGGGTTCAGCTGAAGTCTGTTGCAAGACAGAATATCTATTGTATCCAAAGCTTTCATTAAAATGACAAAAACAATATTGTGCCATCACAGAGCAAGCTCTGTCTTCTTCATCCACGCATATTATCAGCTTTTTGAATTAGGCCATGTCAGGAACAGACATCTCAAGATTCCAGTGATGTAACTTTAGTGTTGTACGATATAATAACAATCTTGAAAGTACTAGTTTCCTTCTGCCCCCATCCCCATATGTGAAACAGAATCATAGCAATGACTTTGAATTTCTTTTTCATACCTTTCTCTTTCCCAAGATTGAATTGCCTTGTCTTTTCCCTTAATCGTTCCTGCATATCTTTTTTTTAAAAATTATATTCCTCAGGGCTCCATCCACATTTCTCTGCATGTATGTTCATAATTTGTGTTGTGTTAGTGCAAGACAGTTTTCGTCACTTGCTCTATTTATAAATATGGTTCGTCATACAGTCAGCCAGATGTTCAAATTGGATTTGGCATTTTTATCCACCTATCAAGTCCTTCCCAAGGACCTGGTATTGGCAATGGTGTTAAAGGTTATAAACTGTTTCAAGTAAAGCTGCCTTTTGCAATTGACTATGTGATTTTGTCAATGCCAATATTATTATTGTTATTATTATTTGTATGACATTCAACTCCCAATGACTGAATCTGGAAATTGTTGACTTCACCTCACATTCTGATCTCTAGTAACTCTTTTGCATAATATTTCCATCTTGTTGGTTGAGAACCAACCTGAGCAGCAATGCCAGTGGATGTTCTAATGCCTACCCTTGGAAACAATCCTTTCCCCCCCTGGAGTTTGGTTGGTCTTGACCTAGTTAGCTTTTAAGAAGGCTTCAAAAGGCTTGTTTTCTCCCCAGGGAAGTGGATCAGTCTGATAGATCCATCCATTTTGGGTAAGTGGAATTTATTTAATATGGTATTGGTGCATTGAATTTTTTAATTTGTTTTTGTTAATTTTTCTGGTTTTAATTATAATTTGGGTTTTTTATTTGATTTTGTTAATGTAAGACATCTGGAATTGCAATCAAGCAAGTTGGTGGCAAAATGAACGAATGAACGAATGAACGAATGATATCTCATTCTAAAGGAAGACAGTAAAGACTTAGACTTCCTGGCCTTGTCTTGAAAAAAAATACAAGTATAAACCTTTGGGACATCTCTTAGTGAGGTTTCATGTGCTTTATGTACTCCTAGACCCACTTTCCACCAAGCACAGACATACACAAAAAGAATATGAGAACGGAATTGGCAAATTAGTGTTAGGAGTCTCTTAATTAACATGACCTGATAAGTCCCCAAATAATGCATCCCTGAATCAATCTCCCATTGTTAATAGAAACAGAGTGAATGGGAACATATTTAAAAAACTAGTTGTCTTCTGCTCTAGATATTAATATAGAAGTTAACTGAATTACTGAATTAAATGTAATTTATTTGGGATCACCATCTAAATCTTTCAGGAGAAAACTAGGCAGGGATCATGGGGACAACCAAAGTGGGATAAACCAGCTGAATTATGTTAGAATTTGTTTTAATAATTCCTTTCAGTGTACCATAAAGGAATTTTTCTGGACCTCCTGCACTATTCACAGCAAACTAAATTCAAGGTATTAACTTTTTGCTGACATTAAATCCAAGTTTTCACTAAATCATTGATGCACTCCACTCACTGATTTGTCAATTGTGTTGAAAATAGATAACAAAAATTGATCACCAATGGCATAGGTACTCAATTCAGAACTCCTTTGCTTATTTTTGCCTGCTTAATATTTATTTCAGTTGGTATATCCACTTCTATGAAAGCCAGAGAGTGATACTGGAATCGGCCATCAAAGGACACATAGACATAAATTTTATTAATAATTAAAAAAAAACACAATTAAAGAACTGGAAAGAAATAAAAAGACTAGAATACAATTGGATAGGCTGGGGAAAGCACCAAACAATCAGGCAGAAAACAATAACCATGGAACCATGAAGAAAGAAAATACACCTCCACCCAAACTTGCAGGGCTAACTACTACATATAAACAGCCAGCAAATCCCACACTCCATCACACTGATAATATTACCTTGTTGAGTAATGGGATGTTTGAATCTTCAAGCAAATAATCCACTCAGAGAAAACCAAGAACTCCATAATTCAATCCTGAGGTATAGCTCCTCTTCTGTTGGCATTGTTGGATTTAAACCAAGAAATGGATAACTAAATTCATTGAGAGACAAAGCTGAAAGATCTTATATAAAGCACTATGTTTTAAACCTACTTTGTAGTGTGTGCGTGCATGCTACCTTAAGTTTGTTTCAAAGAATGACAATAAACAATAACTGATCTTACAGTTCATGTTTGTTGAGCCCCTCTTGGCTCATGCTGTACTGTGAATCTGAATTATATGGCTTTGTCATTCAAAATGTTACTGAAGTCATGTTTTTCAGGAGAGAGTTGCCTAATGTTGATTATTTTGGGTTTTTTTTTCAACTTAATGAATTTGTAAAAAAATATAATACATGTTATATTTAAAATTAGAAACCATGGATAAGTACTTTTTATCATTACTTTGTAATGTTCAGAGTGGATATTAGGGTATGAGTTCTTGGCTCCTCTATGGTTTGTTCTAAATAACCTTATGTCTAGAAGTATTAGCAAATATCTATTTATTCTTGTAAAAATTCATGCACTACATACAGAAATAAGGTTAAAAATATACCACGTCCATCTCAGTCTCGAATCTAGAGAAGAATTTTTGCTTCTATATAATACAAAGGATTTAAAAATATAATGTATGAAGACCAGTAAAACATGGTTGACAGAGACTGTAGCTTCACCTAAGTTACTTTTGAAATCTTTGACCATGTTAGTCTTTTCTTACAGTGAAAGTATGATAAATATTATTATTTACAGACCTGTGGTGGCTCTCGTGCTTCCAGCAAACTATTTTATAGAGAATTATTAAGCATAATCCTTCAAATAGGTTTGGCCTTAGGTTTCAGCAGTCAAACTCGCAGTATGCGTGTGGGGAAAATTCAAATAATTCATATAGTTCAGAACTGTGGAAATAAGAGTCATCATCTTGGCACTATTATACGAAGGACAAAAGATTCATTTTTAAAAAAAAAGAACAGGATGAAGTATCTATAGAAGTTCTAATGGTCAAGAATTGCGGGTAGTGGTTAGTTCTTGTTTCTCATTAAGAAAGGCAGGAACAAAGCTGGTAAACATGGTACTGGAGCAAGCTGATCTCTCTGCTAAGGCAAGAAAACGAATAGCTCACAACAGTACACTTTTAACTCTATATGGCTAACCACTGAGAATAACAGCTCAGAGAAATTGTTGGGATCCATATACTCCTGGTGGGTAGCATTGGAAGACTTTCAGCTCTTAATCCTTCTCTTAAAAATCATAGCAGCACCGTATCATTTTTCTTAAATGCCTTAAAAGAAACAGGGCAGGTTGGCAATCATCATAAGAAAAACAGTTCTTGCAGGCTTTGAGATCATATTTTAAATAAAATCACTTTTGTTTTAATATACCAGTTAAACTTGGTAAATAGGAACATCATTCCTTGGCTGTAATTAGAGTAACCCCTGACATCAAAAAGGGGCATAGCTTTCATTGCTAAGTGTTGAAACGTTTGAAAGTCCATAAGGGATGCATTCAGAAGGTTGATGAGAAATCTTGGTTTAATTTTAACTATGTAACTTTGGTTTTCATGAAATTATTCCTGAATGAGACAGACCTATTACTACAAATTGAGCTTTTCCCAATTTAATTTTGTTTAATTTTGTTTTTAATAGTACATACTCAGTGGTCAATGATTGCGGTAAAGCACTGTCCAGTAACAAATTCTGGCCCAATCAGAAACATAAACCTTGTTATTTATTATTTATACTTTCTTTGGTATTTTTTTCTACTGTGCATTCCAAAAAATCTAGAAAAATTACAGAGTTCACTGTGATAAAATGCATGTCTAAAATGCATATGTATGTGTGTGAGGTTGAATACTCTGGCTTAATACTAATTAAAACAAACCAATTATGGCAAAGTTTATGGGGTGGTTGTAGATACCTCCAGAGTGTTCAACCTGCTGCTCTTGAGTTATCAGAAATCATATTTAAATTAGGATTCTGAAATCTTTAGGGTTTACTTATGTTGTAGATGTCTCCATTCTCTGATCTTGGACATAATGAGTCCCTATGGACTATAAGACACTTTATCCTTTATCTTTCCTATGGGATGTGGATGGAAAAAGGACTTTTTAAGAAAATGTGTCCATCACGGCAACCTTCTAATTTTTTTTTGTTCCCCTATTGAAAAAGGGTTGAAATGGCCTTGATAAAGGTTAGGAACTTCATTTTTTTCCTTCTGGCTTTTTCCCACCAGTTTAATTATGAAATTTGAAAACCTGGTTGATGGAAGAAAGGAAACTTTATTGTTCAGCAGGATAGCAGGGGTTTTGGTTGTTGTTTTATTTGGTGGAAGCTCACAAATATATTGGGATATGTAATATATGGAAGTATAAAAAATGTCTTCAACTGCATCTTGAGAATAGTGAAACTACCATATATAAGAGCAGTATGAACCAACCTATCTGAATCTATACAGAAGCCCATCTGTTTATGGTCCTTTGTAATCTTCTCTCAACTGTCTTCTGTTTGCATGCACAGACTGCAGACAGCCAGGACCAGCTTATGAAGCAGCCATGTGAAGATGAAGAAAAGCAGTCACAGGTAGTCCTCAACTTACAACCATTTGTTTAGTGACCGTTCAAGTTATAATGATACTAAAAACGGGGCTTATGACCAGAGGTGGGATTCACTTACCTTCCCTGCTGGTTTGCAAATGTGAACATGCGTGCATAGTCTTCTGCACATGTGCAGTAGTTGCGCATTATGTCCAGGCAGGTGGGCGGAGCCTCCCACATTCACTGCTATTGGTTTGCGCGATCCGGAGAGAACCGGCTGAATCTCACCACTGCTTATGACCATTTTTCACACGTACAGCCCTTGCAGCATCCCCATGGTCACATGATCAAAATTTGAGTGCTTGACAATACTGGTTCATACCTATGATGGTTGCAGTATCCCAGGGTCATGTGATTACCCTTTGCAAACTTCTGATAAGCAAAGTCAATGGGGAAGCCAGATTCATTTAACAACCGTGTTACTAACTTTACAACCGCAGTGATTCACTAGCAACTGTGGCAAGAGAGGTTGTAAAATGGCCAAAAGTCACTTGACAACCATCTCACTTAGCAACAGAAATTTTGGGTTCCATTGTGGTCGTAAGTTGAGGACTACTTATAGTTTAATGATCCAGGAATAGGTACCCTGTATTCATCAAATCTGTTGTACAACAGCTCTTTTACTGGATTTGCAGACCCTAGTACTCTACAACTAAATTCTGAATAGCTAATTTCTATTTTCTGTGAAACAGAACCCATAGAGCTACATTTAGAATTTGCACATTGGAATCAAATAATTGAATCAAAGTGTCCAGAATCAGCTTTGTGATGTTTTAGATGTAAAATTCATTTTCATTGTTCAAGTAATGCATTGATAAAAAGGTTTAACATTTAGTATCCATTGAAAGAAATGTTAATCGCAGCTTAAGCTTTGATATCCAAAAACCTATTCAAAGCAGACATGGCCTGTAAAGTAGAAGGAAGCCTCTATGTGTCCAGGAAGTGTGCAAATCTCCGATCTTCCTCCTAATTAATCCCTAGGTTCTTATTATATTGTGCTCACCTCTTCACCTCTTCTCCTACACCATCCCAAGTTACATAACATTAAATACTGTGTCAGCTTGACCTAAATGAGAATAGCAATTCTAGATTTCCTAGCAAGGTAAAATATATTTTAATATTCAAACTACAGAGGTTAAGAAAATTGAATACAATTTTCTTGCATTTTCTTGAATACAACACAACCTGAAGAAGTATTCAGCAAGTTGTGGAAAATTTTTATTATATTTTTTTATCCTTTCTTGTTTTTATAAATAACTCAAGATGGCAAACATACTTAATACTCCTTCCTCCTACTATTTTCCTCCCAACTTGATTAATAATTGTTAAGAACATAGGATATTGGATAACAACATTGCAAGTTCCACTGGAACTAGGGCATAGCTAGATCTCCAAATGATCCCCCTAAACCTCTATTTTTTTAAAAAAATAATCTATGATTCTAAATTCAGGAGACTGCTGATAGAGCTAATCTCTTGATATGCTGTTCTTACATACAGTATATCATAGGTATAGGTAATTTCAATTTTATAAAGATCTTTTGTGCATATGAGCACAGGCCTTCCTGTCAGTCTTGACTCCTACTTCTGCCTGTTAAGTCTATGCGGGTATTGCCCTTGCCTTTCTTTGTAGGGCAGGGAAAGAACATTTGGCCCCAAATTTCCCAACTAAAGTGCAGCTCTCATAATAGCAATCACATAGTATTTATTTTTCCATACTGACACGTCAAATTTTATTGACAATGAAATTCTATTTAAAAAGATAACCAAAACAGTACTAAACTGTATTATAAATTCAAAACTACTATTTCCTTTTCTATAAATCAAGCAGGTCGACCAGGTGCATATGTTGGAAAAAGCTCAGCTGAATCTCTTTTTTGTTTTTATGCACATGTGGAAATGCCCACCAAAATCTTGTAGATTTTCTTTAATTTGAATGACTTACTGCCCTGAGTAGCAAGTAGCTCAAATTAGTTTGATATGAGTAGGCAAAGTTCTTCTGTGTTTATGGGTAGGGTTATGTTTGTTTCCTTCTTTATAGAAGGAATACTTGTCAGCAGAAGTCATTTTTAAGGACTGTAGTCCAAGCCCAGTTTAAAGGTAAGAAAGGTATCAAGAGTCTTGAAATTTTCTATCAACTTGTCGGTATGCCTAAAAGTTACAAATCAAAATTTTCCCTCTATGATAAGAGTTACTACTGCATATTCCCATTACTAGTTACTATTTCTAAATAGGAAAATAGGCATATACAAGATGTAAATGTCATGCAAATCAAGTTTTTTGTTCTCAGCTGGTAATCTTTTTGTCTAAGAAACCACCCAAATTGTGGTTAAATGATGATGGTCTTAAAAAATAAATCTTGAATTCTCTGTTGTATCTCTACAAACAGTATATATTTCAGTATCAGTTGCTGAGGAATAAGACAAGCATGCTATTTCATTCACATTCTTCTGAGCTTCCCATAACCATCAGATTAGTCATTGTAGAAATAATATTATACTGGCTAGGACTTTAGTCTCTTCCAGCACAGATTTTATCTTCTTGGGATTCATTATACTTCTGCAGGGAATGCCTCCTGTTGTAATAACCTAACAAGAATTGGTAAATGAGAAATTGGCCTTGGAGCACAAGCATCTCATGAGGCTAATTTACTCTTTCCTTTAGCCTAACAAAAGCCACTATTCCCGAAAGTAACCAAACGTTTTACAAATGGAAATGCTCATGGAACAGAAAGCTCTTTAACTGCACTGTATGATTTCTAGTATCTATATGGATATCTTCAGTAGGATATTATGAACTATGAAAATGCTATTTTTATTTTGCAGAAAGATTATTTCTATATTTCAAAATATAAAACCCCAGGAAAATAATTAAAAAATATACTGGTAGTTTTCCTCCCCACCCAGAATGTTTTGGCCTTTTGCATCTCAGTTCTAAGCAATACCCTAGAGATTATTAAGATGCAAACCATGTTTACTTCTGTTACAGAACATTTCATAGAAATCATATTAAGCTTAACTAGATTCTTGATGAGAAGATAAAGTTCAGATGATAAGTTGACTATTCACAGATAGTACGCATGATGCTATAGTTCTTGTCAATAATAATAATAATAATTTAATTTGTAACCTACCCTTCTCCCAGAAGGGACTCAGGGCGGTGAACAGCCAGAATTAAAATACATACAATACAAAAATTAAGATAAATTAAAAGATATTAAATTGATCGGCCTCCCAATTTAAAACCCCAAATCTATAAAATTCAAAATCCCAATTTAAAACCATTTAAGCTAGGCTGGGTTGCTGGAATAAGGCAGCTTTGCGGAAGGTACGAAGGTCCGGGATCAGTCTTATTCCAGGAGGTAGCTCATTCCATAGGGCGGGTGCCCCCACAGAGAAGGCTCTCCCCCTGGGAGCTGCCAGCCGACATTGCTTGACTGATGGCACCCTGAGGAGGCCCTCTCTGTGAGAGCGTATTGGCCGGTGGGAGGTTATCGGTAGCAGCAGGCGGTCTCGTAAGTACCCTGGCCCTAAGCCATGGAGTGCTTTAAAGGTGAGAACCAATACCTTAAAGCACACCCGGAAGACCAACGGGAGCCAATGCAGCTCACGCAGGAGAGGCATTACATGGGAGCGCCCCGTCGCTCCCATAATCACCCGCGCGGCCGCATTCTGAACCAGTTGGAGCCTCCGGGTGCTCCTCAAGGGGAGCCCCATGTAGAGAGCGTTGCAGTAGTCCAGGCGAGATGTAATGAGGGCATGAGTGACCGTATCACAATTGGCTGCAAAAGCAACTGTGCTTGTTGGAGGCGGTGACCTGAGCGGCACCCATGAATCAGCTGTGAATGGCGGCCTGATCCGATTAAGGGGCCGAGAAGCCCTGAGGTGACCAGAGAAGGGAAGGGCTGCCTCCTGTGCTGACCACGCCCACCCCATCACTAGGGCTTACTTTCAGGGGAGGTCGTATTTACGCCCACCCCAAAAATCAGGCTTGGCCTTATTTTTGGGACATATCCTATTTTCGGGGAAACACGGTATAATGTGCTAGAATTTACTTCTGAAGAAATAGGTATAAAAACTAATTCTGGATAAAGTGGTAGAAAGCATAATTAATGTTAAATCTGTCAAATGACTAACAAGTTTTACTGAAAAGGTATTTAAACAACTTTTGCAAAGTTGCATTTTCCATCTTGCAACATCAGTTTCCAGAAGAGAAAAAGCTGTATAGATATTTGATGCATCCAGTTTGGGCTCTTGACAATATATATTTTAAATTAGATTTCTTAAAAGAATAAGATGAGCTATAAGGAACACAACTGTACTATAGGTTTATACTAGTACATTGAGTCTTCACCAAAGATTGATGTTAAACAGTTAAATTATAGTAAGTTATGGTAAGACATTATCAGAAACAGGCCAATGGAAATGGTGACAACCAGTGGTGGGATTCAGCCAGTTCGCACCACTTCGGGAGAACCGGTTGTTAACTTGCTGAGCAGTTTGGCAAACTGGTTGTTGGAAGAAATCATTAGGGCAGAGAACCGGTTGTTAAATTACTTGAATCCCACCACTGGTGACAAACTGTTTATCTGTATAGCTATTTATATAACCATTGCTCCGTTGGTGCAGTCTGAAATCTTTGATTATGATTCTAAGGCTCAAAACAAAAAGTAACCTGACTGCTTGTATACCCTACAGATAGAATTGTGGAGAGAAATGGAGATGTGTAATTGACATTAATACATTCAAGCAATATAATTGGATGGTTGCAAAATTTACAGATCGGATGTATTTAGAATACTGTTAAGCCTCTGAGAAGCCAAAAACTTCAAACCAACTATAATAGAACACTGAATTATGCAAGGTACATATTAGTGAACATTGTTTAATGTTCTTCTTTGTATAAACGTCTGTAATATTCTAAACAACTTTTCTTCCATCTTGACACTGAGATAAACATTTACAACATGCTTTCATAATACCTAGCTTTCAACTCTTTATTATGAATTAGCCTTGAATACAATAAGATACAGAATAGATATTAGGGCAGACAATTCTAGCTCATCTTAAACATTACTTTGCAAGGCATTGATCCTCTAAAAGATGAATGGGGAATGGTTTCAAGTGATGAATTCAGTTATGGCATGGGGGACGACAAAGAAATTTTATTGTGCTTAGAACAATTGGTGTGACATTTTAGTAAATTGAATGGAAGATTGCAATAACCTATAATGACTTCAAGTCTTGCACATATCACTTCCCAGTCATACTATTGCAATGCACTGTTCATGGGGTTGCCCTTGAAAACCATTCAGAAATTACAACTAATTCAGACTGGGCATTCCACAGTTGAATCATGCTGCATGAGCTGCACTGGCTTCTACTTTCTCTCTGGATGTGATTCAAGGTATGGCTATCATCTTTAAAGCCCTGAATGGTACGGGGTTAGGTTGTTTGGGGCACTGCCTTTCCCTAAAGATGTCTGTCCATTCTACCATATCTGATAGAGTAGGCCCACTTCATATCCCTTTGCTTAAATGTGGCCATCTAGAAGGATCAAGGTAAAGCATTTTCTCAGTAGAAACTCCCACCCTTTAGAAAACCCTCTCACTCAGATATAGCCGGCTCCTGATATTCTGAAAATACCTTGAAAACCTGGCTTTTCCCTACAAACCTTTACCTGGCTAAGTCTGGTAAAACTGATTTTTTTTTCCTGAATGTGTAGGGATATCTTGTGTTTAGGAATGCCAAGAGGTTCTTGTTGGTTTTTTAATTTTTTAAAAAATGTTTTCATTGTTTTACTGTTGTTTGTGAGCAGCCCATGATTATGTTGCAAATAGAAATCTAAAATAATAAAATAAAAGGGCTCGCAATTTGGGCGTCCTCCTGGATGCACGGCTGTCTTTAGAAGAGCACATGACGGCCGTGGCCAGGGGGACTTTCTATCAGGTTCGCCTGATACGCCAATTGCGTCCCTTTCTGGATCGGGACTCCCTACACACAGTCACTCAGGCACTCGTCACTTCCCGCCTGGACTACTGTAGTGCTCTCTACATAGGGCTCCCCTTGAGGTGCATCCGGAGACTCCAGTTGGTCCAGAATGCGGCCGCGCGGGGGATTATGGGAGCAACGGGACGCTCCCATGTGACACCTCTCCTGCGCGAGCTGCACTGGCTTCCTGTGGTCTTCCGGGTTCGCTTCAAGGTGTTGGTGACCACCTTTAAAGCGCTCCATGGCTTAGGGCCAGGGTACTTACGAGATCGCCTTCTGCCACCAATAGCCTCCCACCGGCCAGTACGTTCGCACAGAGAGGGCCTCCTTAGGGTGCCGTCCACCAGACAATGCCGGCTGGTGACCCCCAGAGGGAGAGCCTTTTCTGTAGCAGCACCCGCCCTGTGGAATGACCTACCCCCAGAGATACGCATGATACCTGACCTCCGGGCTTTCCGACGAGCCCTGAAAACACATTTATTTCATCTAGCCGGCCTGGCTTGACCCTATTGTTCTGGTTTTAAATTATAAATTGGTTTTAACTTGGTTGTTTTAAATTGTGGGCCAAAACTATTTAATTATTTTAAATTGTCTTTTAATTTTGTATGCTCTGTTTTTATTTTGGCTGTTCACCGCCCTGAGTCCAGCTGGAGAAGGGCGGTATACAAATTAAATAAATAAATAAAATAAATAAATCTTTATCCCCAATTAAATCATGAAATGCAAGTATAAACAATTCAAATAATTGTTTATATATAATAGTTTGTAGGAACAAATGCCATAGTTTAATATCTTATTTACTTAGATTTTTCTATTATAATAAATGATTTCAAATTATAATATAAGGAAAGGATGGCCCACTAATTCTATCAGAGTTGAAAACCTACAATGGCAAGTATGAGTCTTTATTTTAGTTTTTGTACACAGAATAGATTTGTAGAGCCTTTTATTCAGGCAGTTTCCTAGTGATGTTTTTCATGTTCTCCATATGGGTACTGAATAACACAATGGATTCTCAGCCTTAATGGGTTTAACATATTTATTATCATGACATATTCAAAATATCAGACAGTCCTAAGAGTTGAAAATTGATGACCTGTCTCTGGATACATCTATAATTTGTACTTCTGAATCTATTCTAGAATATGGTCTAATCCTGATATAATGGGCACAGTATAATAATGTCCATTGAAATATTGCTGAAATCAGCAAGAATCATGAATCTATCTGCAATAAAAGAATGTATTTTGATTTGTCTCTCAGCATATTAGCATATGACTTCAAAATAGGAGCATATTGTTGCTGATTATCCTGTTCATTCTAAGTAATAAAACCAAATTAGTACTGATTGTGGAAGATAAGTGTCAGTGATGGGAATAAAGCAATTTGCTGGGAATTCCAGATTATTTTCTTTGCAGCAAATGATAAATTTGCCTCTGGATGCCTTTGCAACTGATTTCCTATAAATGAATAGGCTGGTAGATTATCAAGGACTCTATCTGTTTATGTCTCTCTCTCTCTGCACCCCCCATCTCTCTCCCTCCCTCCCTCCCTCCCACTGTGTATATTCATACATATATATATATATATATATATGTATATTGTATGTGTATATTTCTGAATATTATGAATTAAGAAGAAATTTGGTCAATTTTATATAGAAGTTTATCTGGATTGTCCTTTAATAACTGTGAAATCAAGATCCTTCTTAATCAGCAAGGAATTGTAATCTGTGATCTTTAGACAAGGTGGCCAAATGTTTAAAGTTTTTAACTGTATCTGTAATGGTCAAGTCATATTTAAATAGATGTTTACTTGCACAGCAGCTGCTGGTCAGCACATAGTAGATTAAATTTTAGTATTAATTAGTACCTTGTTGTATTCATAGTACAATAGCCCCCACTATATTTAAAGAATGAGCTGGTAATTCACATATGTATGTATACCACTGTGTACTGTATGTCATTTTTAATATTTAATGAGTTATAGTGAACAGCATTCCCAGTTAACTATTAGAGAGATATAAAGTGATACAAAATTTCCAGCAATGTAATTTGATCTATAATTTTATTTATCTTTTTATTTATTTATTTATAATTACTTTGAGCATACAACAAATATATTATTACAAGCAATACAGAAAACCCCAAAATAATAAGAAACTATCACAATCCTACCACACTAAAACAATGGGCCGTTTTTGCCCTCCCCAGGCTCCTAGAAAGCCTCTGGAGCTGGGGAGAGCAAAAAACAGGCCTTCCCCACCCCACCAAGGCCCTCCGGAGGCAGGAAACAGCCTGTTTAACTACTTCTGGTGGGCCCAGAAGGCCTGCAAATCAGCTGACCAGTGCGCACATGCGAGCTGGAGCTGATCTCACATGCCCACCAATATGCCTCCCAGTGCCACCTGTGGCATGCGTGCCATAGGTTCACCATCACAGTCCTAGAGCCCTAAATTAAGGTAGCAAAAATTTCATCAAGCTCTTTACCTGTTTCTATACTCCAGCAATCAACCAAACATTCAACAGAACTACCTATAAGGCTCTTGGGAAATCCCCAAATCTCTCTTTAGAAACCAAATAGAACCATCAGATACCTGTACAGAAGAACCAATTGAATCTTTCACATTGCAGGGTTCCATGGCACTGGTCTTGGTTAAAGTGGTCTGATTACCACTGGTCTTGGTCAAAGTGATCTGGTCGAGCTCTTTGCGGTAGTCCAAACAAGAAGCGTCTTAGCCACTGAACCACCACGTCCCTTTGAATGTTGTCTAGACTGTAGATTTTCCTCATGTCTACCAAGGTTATTCCCACATACCTGTTGTGGCCTGCCAGTGGCCTGTGCAGATTGTTGCTGATCCCGACGAGGAGTTTAGTTTAGTTTTAGTTTAGTTTTATTAAATTTTTATACCGTCCTTCTCCCAAAGGACTCAGGGTGGTGTACAGCCAAGATAAAAACCAACAATATAAAAGTTAAAAAACACTTTAAAATTATTAAACAGTTTTTTTTTAATTTATTTATATTTATATGCCGCCCTTCTCCGGAGACTCAGGGCGGCTTACAATGCGTTAAGCAATAGCCTTCATACTTTTGTATATTTATACAAAGTCAGCTTATTGCCCCCATAAACTGGGTCCTCATTTTACCCACCTTAGAAAGGATGGAAGGCTGAGTCAACCTTGAGCCTGGTGAGATTAGACCTCGCAGTAATTGCAGGCAGCTGGATTTTAAATGCTGCCTTCATAGGAGGCATTAGCCTGCTACGCCACTCAGGCTCCTGTTTGGCCGATTATCTAAAATAAAATAACCCATTAAAATAATATTTTAAGCCAGCCCTGCTTGATGGAATAATAGTGTTTTGAGGGTGCGGCAAAAGTATGAAGGTCCGGAATCCAACGAATCTCCGGGGGCAGCTCGTTCCAGAGGGCAGGTGCCCCCACAGAGAAGGCTCTCCCCCTGGGGGTCGCCAGTCGACACTGTCTAACCGACGGCACCCTGAAGAGTCCCTCTCTGTGGGAGCGTACTGGTCAGTGGGAGGCTATCAGAGGCAGAAGGCGGTCTCATAAGTACCCAGGTCCAATGCCATGGAGTGCTTTAAAGGTGGCCACCACCAACACCTTGAATCGCACCTGGAAGACTACCGGGAGCCAGTACAGCTCGCGCAGGAGCAGTGTTACATGGGAGCACCAAGTCGCCCCCATAATCACCCACGCGGCTGCATTCTGGATCAGCTGGAGCCTCCAGGTGCTCTTCAAGGGGAGCCCCATGTAGAGAGCGTTACAGTAGTCTAGATGGGAAGTGATGAGGGCGTGAGTGACCATGCATAAGGCGTCCCAGTCCAGAAAGAGATGCAACTGGCGGATCAGGCGAACCTGATAAAAAGCCCCCCTGGCCACAGCCGTCAGGTGGTCTTCTAAAGACACCTGTGAGTCCAGGAGGACACCCAAGTTGCGAACCCTCTCTGGAGGAGGCTGTTGTGGTGTCACACCAGCAGCCTGTGCAGCCGGCACTCGAGTCAGACAGTGAGGAGGCTGAAGAAGATGTGGTGCCAGAGGCAGGGATTCAGCCAGGGCCTTCAGAACCTCCAGAGGCTTCTCAGTGCACGGGCATGCAGAGCTGCCAAATGGCAGGAGTGGTTACTCAGGAGGAGGTCTCCTCAAGAGTAAGGCTTGGGGCTAATTGGTCACTCCCTTAGCCTATTTAAGTTTGCACACAGCTTCTCAAAAGCTGCAGGAAACAACACATGTTCGCTCGAGGATCATTGAATCTGGATTTTCTTTGCAAACCTTGCTTCTGGGCTTTTTGCCAACTCTCATAAGACTTAATCTTTCTGTGGAATTTCTGGCAGGTTGTTAAGGACATTTTAGTTAACAGCCTGCATTTGTAAAAAACTATGTTTGGAAGTAAATTGAGTTTGGTTCATAGTTTGTGTGTGCTGCATTCTCTAGGATTCATAGCTGGGGCAGAACAATACCATTACATCATAGCATGAGATGGATTGAATGGAATGAAAAGGGAATTGATCTTAGATTTCCAATCTTTCTTCCCTGAGATTGGCTCATCCTTGTAATTTACAGTTACAAGTCACTATTTGACCCTTTGGTCCTTAGGTGATAATTATGCTTTCATGAATCATGCCTCAGGTTACTCGAAGATATGTTGACTCTTACAAAATCTCTGAGACTTCAGAAATGACCTGATATGTGAACAAAAGTCTCCATGTATACATTATTTTTCAATACTGTGGTGAATGACTTGGGAATTTTGAGATGAAGTTGGTGGCCTTTTCTCAAACTTGATTTAGCAGGCAGTATTGGTTAGTATGAATTCATAGGTAAGGAGATGTCAATTAATAGAAAATAGGAACTTCATAAAAGTTCATATTAAGATCAGAAAAATAGTAATGAAAGGTATGAAGCAGGTATGTTACTAGTTTACTATTTACCAGCAATAGAGCCACATGACTATTGCAGTTTGTGTTCTCACAAGGAATTGTAAATGAAAGCAGTGTTTTCTATAGTAAGAAGACTTTTTGTTTCTATTCCAAAAGCATCATATAAAAAGCAGGTGTAGATGTACAGAATATTTTAGCCAGAAGAGTAAAATATACACATCTTTTTTGTAGCTTCAAACTATTTTATACAATACATATTTGACAATGATAAGTCTGATCATGGTTAAATGTAATTTAGAGTTGACCAGAAGAATTCAGAATGAATTTACTCTAAATGGAGTGAATAGATTACAATTCTTTTCTATACCTGCCACACAGAATGGGGGATATATTTGGTTTGCTAGCCAAGTTTCAGTATCCCCAAAGGCTAGGGGCAACCCCCCCCTCTGATGGGTTCCATATGATGAAGCCACCTTTGATGCAGAATAGTTCTATCCTGTTGGTATTGAGATAAGGTAAACATATTGACAATGGGCACATTCTAGAGACAGCTTCTAGGACTGAAATATACTGGCATCACATACTACTTTGTAGAACAATTACATTCAGATATAGAGTGCAGATACCTAGGTTTCTTTTCTGCTGAAAATACTACGAACTCCATATAATGGATAGGAGTGTAGTCTCATTTGGAGCTCATGTTTGATATGTTTTATGCACAGTTCTGTAATAAAAGTTTTGTAAGAATACAGGTGTGAAGGAATACAGGTGTAGTGGAAATAAACTCAATGAAGATATGTGGGAGCTATTAATATAAAATAAATGACACTTGGTACTGGGAGCATGGAAAGCATGAGAAAGAAATTCAAAGTAATCCTGATTTCATTTTGTTTGGTATAAGAGGAGACAGAGAGAAATTCTGATAAACTTTTGAGATTCTGTTATACCTTACAGCAAAAAAGTAGCAATCCTGTAATCTCCGCACAGTCTGTTTCCTGACTTGCCTTAGTGTGAAGGGACAACAGTAAGAGACAAACACTTAAATATGGGAAAATCAACCATTTATCTCATTGGGAGAAGGCTTTTAGGTCTTTTCTTATATATTGAACGTTAGAACTGCACAATGTGAAGAATTTGTCTTAAGAAGGGGTTAATAATGTACTCAAATAAATAAGGCCTTGCTCTGCAACTAAAATCCCTATTGTGTTCCTCATTTTAAAAAGAAAATTAAAAAAGAGATTAGACAGAATATAAGGAAAGAAATACTAGTAAAATGTGAAATCTCCATATCCAAAAGAATGTACAATGAGGAAGAAGCAGATTCTTTGAATGTTGAAACCTAAGAAAAACATGTTTTCTATTGCCTTGTTTAAATGAGGGCTTGTCATCCAGGTACATTATTTTAGATGTTAGTGGCATTTCAATTCCAGGATTTTTACTGTCCTGTTAATAACATTTTTTAAAACATTGGTGCTCTCTGAGCTTGGTTGTTTGCTTACAGAAGTTTTATTATCTGACTAGGTAACATCATCAGTTCTAGTGACTAAGGAGTTTGCTCCCTTCCTTATATAGTAGCTTGCCTTACCAGTGTTGATGAGGGTATAGAGAAAAACAATCTCCCACCAACATTAAAAAACCCCAAAAACATAGTTCTGAACAAAACAGTTTTGCTGAAAGAAAACATCAAGACCTCCTACAAGTGATAAGGTTGACTAATGGTTGATGGAATGTTACCAGGTAATTTGGGGGGTATAATTACTTAACACAACTACTTAACTTGCAGAAATATTGGCAGAGGTGGGATTCAGCCGGTTCGGACCAGTTCGGGCAAACTGGATGTTAATTTTAATCTGGTTCACCAAACCGGTTGTTCCAAGGAATGGCTGACCCTGCCCAGCCCTCCCCTCCCAGGAGTCTCCACGTGGCCCATTTTGGATGCCAGGGAAGTGCAAGGTGCACGCGGATGCCTACCGGATGTCCAGAAACATGCCTGTTTCCGGCCTCCGGAGGGCCTCTGGTGCCTGGGGGAGGCTGTTTTTACCCTCCTGGAGGCTCAAGGAAAGTCTCCGGAGCCTGGGGAGGGTAAAAAACAGGCCTCCTGGAACTCCGAAAATGGGCCAATTTCCGGCCTCCGGAGGGCTCCGGTGCCTGGGGGAGGCCATTTTCGCCCTCTTGGATGCTCAAGGAAAGCCTCCGGAGCATGGGGAGGGTGAAACACCCCCCCCCATGTGGTGCAGGAGACCGAGTAGTCCATGCCCCCATGCCCACTCCCATCCAGCAACGGGGCAGTGGTCCAGTTGCTGAACTTTTTCAATCCCACCCCTGAATATTGGCCAATAAAATGTGCAGTTAAAACCCCATATGAGTTATGGGAGCCAGGCAGCCCCATCTATTATGCTGAAAGATATGCAACACTTATGCATATGCCCTTTAAAAATAATATATAAAATTGCTGAATCCAATTAGAAATAATACTGGTATATCAAATCAGTACAAGAGGTAAAGGACTTAAAAACTGGAGAAGTAAACACATGCATTTATTTTAATGAAGAGAAAAGAATAACTCAAGACAAGCTGCTTATTTCGATACTTGGGCAAACAAGTTTTACCTGTAGTACTGAATATATCTAGGAAGCAAAGGGAAGCTAATAATATGTATGTATGATATATATGATGTTCTAATCTAAAGTAGGGATTGCCTGGGAATGAGTTAAATGCTAACTAAACTGGAAATCACAGTAATTTTTTAAATAAAAGCTCAGGATATTTGAAGAAAGCTATGCCACAAAAATACCTAAGGTTGAAACTATAATCTTATTGAGAAATAAAACAGTTTTGAGTCTTATTTAACGTTATGCTTAACTATCTCACTGAAATAAATGTTAAAATATTTTTAAATATTTAAAAAGAAACATATCAATTAAAAGAAATATGCATTTAATTTTAAAAGTGTGGGAGGGAAAGTCTTTGATAAGTTTTAAAAATGCTAGCCAGCTAGATTCTTGTATCTTCTTGCAGCATATGTCTGATTTTGTAATCATGTCCCTTTTCCATTTAGTGTTCTTCCATTTTCTTCCCCTTCAGTTATTTCTATTTCTGGTGTTCAGATTATGCTGCTAGTCCAACTATAAGACTGAATATGTAAAAACAATTAATAAACAGAAGACACTATGTCTGACATTTATTAGCCACAATCTTGTGAAATGTGCAACTTTTAAAGGTTATGAAGAACATTCATTTTTCATATTGGTATGCCTGATATGATTTATCAAGAATTTTTAATTGCTTGCCTTAAATATGGTCCTCAGTAATGGTTTATACTACAGAAATCAATACAAAATATGTGACCTAGTTATTTCATATAAATACATTCATAAAAAACATATCGCACCTGTGCACAAACCAAGTATAAGTATAGAACTACGTTCACATGCAAGTTTCACATTCACATACAGTACTAAGTTTGCAAAGGAGTTTTCTCCATTGCCTAATGATATGCAAATAATTCAGAATCAAAGGGAAACCAAAGAAAAATGGCACTGAGTATGGTAAAGTCAGCTCAGTTAGCAGCCTAACTACATGACAGACCCACAGGCAACTTCAGAGCTGTCAGCTTCATTGCTTGCAGAGCGCACAGAGAAGCCAGATGCTACTGCTGGAAGAGAATTTTCTACAACTTGGCATCTGAGCACTTTGACGGCCGTATGGATCACGTGTCAAAATTAGATATCTTATCCTGCTGCTGGAGATCAACACAAAGGAAAATAGGCTTCGCCTTTGCTAATAATAATTAAAAATAAATCAGCAAGCCAATTTCAAGTTAGCTTCCACCTGCCCCTGTGCAGGAGCCACAGAATATTAGAAAGGCCAGTTGCTACAGCTTGACTTCATTATAGCAATACAAAAATTAATTTATACTATTCTTCTTGCTGAGGGCAGTGATTGCTTCTAGCTATGTGAAAAGCAAATGTGCACATTCAGTTTTCCAAATACACATCTGAATATCTAGGCTGGTCTTCAGTGCAATTTTGACTTTAGTGCACAGGAATGTAAATGTGGAATGACTCTCAAGTAAATAAGACACAGAAATTATGCTATGGATACTATTCACTTGAAGTCTCATGATCTACCAAGATTCAAGTTTTATGACCACGTAAAACTTTCATTTGATTGATGTTAATGTTGCTATTGACAGAGCCATCCCTAGCTTACTATTGATTATTAATTAAAATATCCAGAAATTAGAAAATATCTCATTATTCTGATACTTTTGCATTTTGTGAATGTTGCTAAGAAAAATAATTATTGGTTTAAAGTGAAAAGAACAAACCTTCCCTATTAGAATGCTTTTTTAAAAGTTGATTTTTAAAAAGTTTTAAAGATGATTTTTTTTTTAGTGTATCAAATATTTTAAATATATATAAATTGACAAAAATATTCCGGAAAAGAGATAAAAGAATAAACTACAAATAAGTAAACAAGGTATTTATAAATATTATGGAGATTATAGTTTCCCAAAATTATTTGGGATTTTGAGTATTTATTTGAGTAAATGAATATATTATTTTGTTTTAAAAAAACTAATGAACATTATTAAGCCTTTAAAAAACAAAAGCAGTATAAAATATCAAGTGAGGTTATAAATTATAATAAATTCTACCAATATTGCTAAATTTTTATTTGAAAATCCTTTAAAACTGAAATATAGCCTCTAAATGAAGAAAAACCAAATTTAGGATGCGATACAAATCCACGCATTAAATTGTGGTCTATGAATAGTTTCTAATTTAGTTTCTAAATTCTGTGTAAGGTTTACTTTTAACATATGAAATTATTCTAGATGCCAAAGCAAACTCCAATTTTGTTAGTCATTCTTTCATTAAGAGAATTAAATGACTTTTCCGGTAAAAGGCATTAAATATCCTTGCAGCAGGATATAAGGGGGGGAAAGTATATAAATCATAATACATGATTGAAAATGGAAGAGCAAAACTAGATAATCATTTAGTCTAGCAATTATCCAGATTTAAAATGTATTACTGATTATGAGGGATACTCAAGCAAAATAGGATTTGTATGTTGACAGAATTCAGAATTAAAGATTCCCTGTCACAGAACCTAGGGCAGCAGCAGTAGCAAACCTTTTGTGTCTTGTATATCAAAAATTCAAAAAATGCCTAACTCGACTCTGCTGGCATGTCACACACGCAAAAAAACCATACACACACCATACCACACCAAACAAACAAGATAAAATTCTTTACGTATTCATTTTTACATTTAAAAAAAATACAGAACAATCATATGATATGTGTTAATACAGAAACATCAAATAACTATGAAAATGAAATACAAATAAAGCTCATGTTTGGAGGGTGCAGAGACCGTGTGAGAGCATAGCTCACTCACACAACTTCTGGAAGGTCTGGAGCCTGCATGAGAATACATCCCATTCTCATAAGGCCCCCACAGCCTCCAAAAATTGCTCATGCTTTTAAGAATAGTTGTCAAGTGTGAGTAAATGCTAGAGTGTCGCTCAAAATGTCATGCATGTCCTGACATATGTTATAGGTTCACCATCACTGATCTAGGACAGAGTTTTCCAATGTTTCCGGCTTTGTTGACTGGTGAGGGCAGGTGAGAGGATGGTTCCACATGAGTGGCCGGCAAATGCATACATGCAGCTCCATTTGTGTAAGCAACATACATGCATGCATGCCACTCACTTAAATGCAGTGTGCGCACTTATCTGCTACTCACGCTAGTGTGGATGCATGGGCGCACACTTGCTGGCTATTTCTGTGGTCTGATTGCAAACCCCTCATGGTGCACTAGTAGGCCATACCCCACAGATTGGTCTAGGGCATAGAAATTCCTACTGCAAAAAATCAGTGTTTCAGTGCAATATAAGAATTTATGTATCCTGTAAGGCTAAAGAAAGAGATGAATTTGTGAGACAGAGAAGGTATTCTCCCAGGAATGCCTTACAGAGTGAGACCCTTGTGTTCTTTGTCCAACAAAGGTAGTTTTGTCTAAACAATGGGGGTTGTTCTAAGAATCTTTTCTCTTGAACATTTGGACAATATATTATTTGGACAAATAATCCCAAATCTAAACCATGTTGCAGCATCTCCTGAATGTTGGTTAATCTCAAAAGGCTAAGCAGAGTTGGACCTGATTTGCAATTGGATATTACAAATCTACCCTGTTGACTAGATAAAGAGATCAAATCAATATCTTGGAAGAAGACACTGGAAAAACATTTCTGTATGATTGACCTGATAACTGTATGGACATAGGCATTATATCACCAAGAGTCAAACCTGATAGAAGGAGACTTTACTCTCTGATGGTTAGAGAATATGCAAAATGTGGCCATAACAGTTCTAAATGCACACATTTCATTTTTAAATTTAGCTCATTTTTATGATCAATCTGTTAAAAGCTAAACTTTTCATAATTAAATTTACATGCTTTATCTGAACCTCTATTGTTTTAGAATAACATCTCCAGAATTAACAAATGTAAACCAGAAACAAGCAACCACAAGCAGTTAATTCAGATTTGTGACAAGAGCAAAATGTCTGAGCCTGCCGCATGAGGATCAAGAGAAAGATAAGGAGAAAATGTGTCGGAGACAAAGAGGAATGAGATGTCAGAGAGTGAAAGAATGGATGGCTGTAGTCACACCTATTATTTGCCTAAGCCCTCCGTCATTGACGTGCCCTTCCTACAGACTGATCCCAAAAAATGCAGCTTGCAATAGAGAAAGGTTGTCTCTTCCTTGCTGCTTGCCATTTTGAAGGAAGAAGATAAAATGAAGCAAATTGTCTCAGTGTGTGCTGAAAGCTGGCAACAAAATGTTGGAAGAGAGAGCAAATCATTTCATTTGGCCCTCTCTGGATGACTTAAGATAACATGCCATAGTCAGATGCAGTGGAGAGCACTTTTTATATCACCAGACTTAAAGAAAGATTTGGCTGCCATTTTAGTTGTACAATGAAGCTTCTTACATTTTTAGATATCAAATTCATTAGGCCAGGATTATAAATGAAAAACTACTACCGTAGTTAGAATTTTCAAGATAATACAATAACCTCCTGTTGTAAAGCCAAGTCTCTCATATGCAGAGATTTCACTTGAACCATATCAAACCATTCCAATTAACAACAGTAATATTTGCTTAATTTTGTAAATCGTGTGTATTAGTACAGGTATACCTCTGGCTTCAGCACTGTGGCATGTTTATAATTGCATATACACAGAGAAGACTCTTTCAGTATTTCAACAGTATCTTAACTGTATCATTTCTGCATGGTGCCATGGTCAGCAAGATTCACTGGATCTGAATTCACTGATGCAGACAAAAACAAAGCCCACAAGATTTTCTGTAATTATCCTTTTCAGCTTTGCACATTGCATGTTTTAAAAATCAGAATTCTGATGGTCCCATGTCACCTATTGCTTTAAAGATCTAATACGAAGGATTCCGGACTTACGCACCTTCCGCCGTGCCCTCAAAACTTTTCTATTCCAGCAAGCCGGGCTGGCGTAGCTCTTTTAATTGTTTTTAATTCGTTTTTTAAACATGGGTTTTTTTTAATTGATATGGGCCAAATCTGTTTAATATATTTTTGAATTGTTTTAAATTTTATACTTTATACTTTTATCGTTGGCTGTACACCGCCCTGAGTCCTTTGGGAGAAGGGCAATATATAAATTTGAATAAACAAACATAAACAACATAATATTCTTTCATAGAAAAGTATGTATGATGAATATCAGTTTTTCAAGGGAGCAATACACTAGGGCACCTGAATTTGTTATCAGACTAATGTATACTATACCAAACATACACACATGTAACTTATACAGGTAGTCCTTGTTTAACAACCGGTTGCTTAGTGACTATTCAAAGTTACAATAAACCTCCCCAAAGCTACTTAAAACCCATTTTCGAAGTTCTGATGATTGCCCCTGTAATCACATGATCAAATTTTGGATGCTTGGCAACTGGCTCGCATTTACGGCTTTTTGCTGTGTTCTATGGTCTCATGACCACAATTTTTTTTTACTTTTTTGCTGGCTTCTGGTGAAGAGCACCCATTGGGAAAAACAGATTTGCTTAATAGTCACATGCTCACTTAAAAACTGCCAAAAAAAGGTTGCAAAATCGGACATGGTTACATGGTGACTTAACAACTGCCATGACTTATGACTGTAAATCCAGGCTAAATTATGACTCTTAAGTTGAGGACTGCCTGTATACATATATTTATGAATTAAAAAAGCAGGAATATGTTTTCAGCGAAGAACAATGAAATATATGAAATTTAGAAAAATGTGAGAGTAAACATCTGATAGCTTCTTGAAGCAATTTGTAAGCCATTTGCTTTTTATTTCCTATAAAGGGCTATAGGAAACACATAGTTCCTAAAATGTCTATGCCAAGGTGATTGTTTGAAATCAATAGTTTCATACTGCAACTGGATTCCTGCTTAGAAAAGATCACATGAAAAAACTGCAAGAAAGACAAAGGGCTACATTATCTATAGTTACATCAACATTTGTCCTCTAAGATATTAGCTCCATACTGCCCCACTGAATTCATCAAACTTTCTCCATTCCCTCTGTTCCAGAGATATCACTTGCCCACTCATAGAAGGGATGCTACCTTGCATCGCTATTAATACATCCCTAGATTTTTACAACTAAGCTGTTGTAATTACAGCACAAGCGTGTGTGTATGGGGGCATGCTGTATCTAAAGAGTAACTGACCTGCAGGACAGGAACAGGCATCAGTGTTATGATATTTTATACATTTTTTTTCTTCCATTCATTTGTGTCTGATTCTCAGAGACCTCCTGGACATGTTTCTGCAGTTTTCTTGGCAATTTCCCCCCTTTCCCTCCCAGGGTGGTTTGCCATTGGCTTGTTCGTAGAGCTGAGAGAAAGTGACTGGTCTGAGGAGACCCAGATGGCTTCATACTTAAAACAGGAATAATAATAATAATAATAATAATAATAATAATAATAATAATAATAATAATAATAATAATTTTATTTATATACCGCCCTCCTCCCGAAGGACTCGGGGCGGTGTACAGCCAATTAAAACATAAATATACAGTATCAAAGTTAAAATTCATTAAAATTCATTAAATAGTTTTGGCTGAATTTTAAAACCCAAAGTTAAAACCAGATTTAAAATCATTCAATTAGATAGCCCCGCCTGTCGGAACAGTAGGGTCTTAAGGGCACAGCGAAAGACCCAGAGATCAGAGATGTTACGAATATCCGGGGGCAATTCATTCCAAAGGGCAGGGGCTCCGACAGAGAAGGCTCTCCTCCTGGGTGTCGCCAGCTGGCATAACTTGGCCGACGGCACCCTGAGGAGTCCCTCTCTGTGGGAGCAAACTGGTTGGTGGCAGGCTGTTGGTGGCAGAAGGTGGTCCCGTTGATATCCTGGTCCTATGCCATGGAGTGCTTTAAAGGTGGTAACCAACACCTTGAATTGCACTCGGAAGACCACTGGGAGCCAGTGCAGCTTGTGCAGGAGAGGTGTTACATGGGCGTAATGAGGTGCGCCCATAACTACCCGTGTGGCCGCATTCTGGACCAGTTGGAGCCTCCGAGTGCTCTTCAAGGGGAGCCCCATGTAAAGAGCATTACAGTAGTCCAGACGGGAGGTTATGAGGGCGTGAGTGACCGTGTGCAAAGCATCCCGGTCCAGAAAGGGATGCAACTGGCGGATCAGGTGAACCTGATAGAAAGCCCCCCTGGCTACGGCCGTCATGTGCTCTTCTAAAGACAGCTGTGAGTCCAGGAGGACACCCAGATTGCGAGCCCTCTCTCTGTGGGGCAAAGATTCACCCCCAATAGTAAGCGATGGCACCAGCTGACTATACCGGGATGCCAGAAGCCACAGCCACTCGGTCTTGGAAGGGTTAAGCCTATTTCTCCCCATCCAGACCCGCACGGCCTCCAGGCAGTGGGACATCACATCAAGGGCATCATTGGGGTGGTTTGGGGTGGAGATGTACAGCTGGGTGTCATCAGAGTACTGGTAGACTCTCACCCCAAAACCACGGATGATCTCACCCAGCGGCTTCACATAAATGTTGAACAGAAGGGGCGAGAGGACCGATCCCTGTGGCACCCCCCAAGCGAGGCGCCTCAAGGTCGATCTCTGCCCCCCTGCTAGAAGTCATAATCTCCCAGTTTCTAACTTGATGATGCCCTAATAATTTATACTTAATATAATACAGTAAATATATACTAGAGCCAGGTTTTGTGTGTTGGTTAAGATATAAGAAAGAAACTTAGGTGGGCAGATTTGCATAAAGATTGTTAGATATATGTTAAGGGAAGAGTGTTTTTGTGTGTTTTGTTTTAAAATCAGATAGCCCTCCTCTTACGACAGTGTCTTGTAGTTGCTGACCACTGTTAGCAGGAACAGATTGGAAGCATTGCTGCCTATAATTGAACTGTGCTGTACAGTTACTGTTGAGGTGGTAGATAGTTCCTACGTCTGGGGATGGAGATTGCTGGGGCAGCAAAGGGACTATTGATAGAGAGGGGAAGTATAATATAGTAAGAATTTGAAACCAAGCTACTCATGGGTAAGGCAGAATCTAGGTTTGAAATCAATTCCATCTTCCAGCCATGGTTGAGTATGTGTGAATTGACTGAGACATTGGTTTGTAATCTGGAAAGTGTTTAACCCTGAGAAATTGAATAGGATCCTTGGGAGTGTTAGCCTGGCTAGTTGGCCCTTAGATTCATAGTACACGAAGTACAGTGGAGTTTGCATGATGATGAATGCACTCCCCAGTGAGAAATGGTTCTACCTTTGTTGAAGGAAGTAATGGAATGATCCTTTCCTCAAGAAACCATTGCTGGACCCAGTATTGGACAATTTTTGTCCTTTAACTGGTTGTGGAGAACTGTCAGATTGAAGTTTCAGAGGGCTCTGGGCAGGGGTGAGTTCTACTTACCTTTACTACCGGTTCGCAGAGGGGCCACGCTCTTCTGCACATGCACAAAAGCGTTTTGATGACATTGGGGTCAGTGGGCAGAGCCTCCCGTCAGTTTTACTACTGGTTCTATAGAACCGGTGCGAACTGGGGGCAACCACTACTGACTCTGGGTATAATAGATTATCTGGATTCTTTTCAGTTAGGTTACAGGCTGGTAATAGTACAAAGATGGCAGTGACTGCTTCTCAGTGATCTGTGGTGGAAATGTGGTACAACTGTCTTTGTTCCCTATGATTGGCTTTCAATGCTTTCAATTGTAGTATCCTTCAGGGTTGACTGCAGGGAACGGGAGGCATAGTGTTTTAGTAGCCAGTTTCCATCCTTTTTTTTTTTTATTTGATTTATATGCCGCCCTTCTCCGGAGGAGACTCAGGGCGGCTTACAATGCATTAAGCAATAGCCTTCATACTTTTGTATATTTTATACAAAGTCAGCTTATTGCCCCCACAATCTGGGTCCTCATTTTACCTACCTTAGAAAGGATGGAAGGCTGAGTCAACCTTGAGCCTGGTGGGATTTGAACTTGCAGTAATTGCAGGCAGCTGATCTTAATAACATTTAATAACACTGCTTTAGTCTGCTGAGCCACCAGAGCTCCTTGTTAATGTAAGGGAGAGGGAGAGCCTGGTATATTTAACATCTACATGAAGCTGTTGGGTAAGATCATCCATCAATATGCAAACCTGAAAAAAATACCATTGCTTTAAAAAAATCCATGACTCTGTTAAAACAGTGTATCCCCCCCCCCAACTTTGTAGGAAAGCCTGAAAAACATTTGGCTGTTTCGATGAACATCAGAGAAATGATATGTTTGTGTAAGAGGTAAAACACTTCTTTCACATTTTTTTGAAATTTGCACAGCCGTACTATTTTCTCCTCCTCCTCCTCTTCCTTCCAACAGCTCTTGTTTGTTGCTATGCTTTGTATGCATGGCATAACTATATGTGTAATGAAAAGAAAAAAAACCTGGAGTGGCTTCTAAATGTATTTGTTCCTGAATGAAGTGCATACTCACAAAATTCTAAATTTGAGAATCAAAAGAGATGTATTCACCTATCTTGGAAAATGAGCAATGGCCACAAATCAGATTCTATTATTAACACATACTATATACAATACTAATTTATGGAATTTATCTCAAAATTCTTGCTTAATGTACAACTCAAAAACTGCTTTCAAGTTTTAGGAAATGTAATTTATGAGTTGTTAAATAACACTGTACGTTCTTATTTTGTTCTCCCAAAGCAGAAGCTGGTTTTATAAGTCGAGTCCTAAATGATCTTGGACAGGGGGTCTCAATCCTCTTTTGTCTGCAAATTAGCTTCTTTGAAGATGCAATGATTGGTAATGAAAAGCAGCTTCTTTTCACTTCTGATGGTAAGAAGTGATATTTTGCCCTAAACTCAAAAAAATACATTTGAAATATATTTTTTTGGAGTTAGGGCAAAATATTACTACTTATCATCAGAAGTGAAAAGAAGCTGTTTTTTATAATAAAGTTTAGTTTATCTCTTACATTTTATTTGTGTTAGAGTTACTATAGATTTTATTTTATTTACTTTTGTTGATGCCTTAACATCAAAAGGAGCACTCAGGGAAAACCATTGGAAAGACATGTTACTTAACTGATTATTCAGAAGTCTGTGGAATATCATAGGATTTTTTCAATAATGAACTAAGTTCCCCTCATTTTCCTTCTGCTAACGTCTGCTGTTCTGCATCTGGTGGCAGCATTGGCTGATTGGTTTGGGTTCAGAACCTAAGAAACAGAGGAACTGAAATTACATTAATAGGTAATTCCAGGGCTGAACTCTATATTGGAAGAAAAACAAAAGATCCCAGAATGGTTCCATACTGTTGCCCAAAAATAGTAGCCCTTAGCGTATATCCACAGCAATTAAGAAGGGAATCTTTATGTTTACCTTAAAAAACAGATTTCTAAATTTGTTGCTTAACAGTTTAAAATTGCAGTGTGACTTTTGAATTATTCAGTTGAATCAGTTCAAGTAAGGTAGTAGGAAGGAAAACAAGAATCAGTGTTTTATAATCTGTAAACAAAATGATTACCTCTAGCAGCACATCTTTTAAAGATTGTTTCATCGCTATATGTACTGCAATGGTGTCTTTTTCTTTATGTTGACTCATTGGATCGTTCTCAAAATGGAAAAAATATTAAGTATGAACTATACGTTATTGGGGAGATGAACACATCAATTTAATAATTGCAAAACAGTGAGGCAATTTAATGTAATTATTTTATGCCATCCAGAGCCAGGATGAACTAAGTTACAATGAATTTTGTAAGAAGTTACAACGTTTAAGAATTCTCCTAATAAAAGGCTGTTATTCAATCAGTTTTAAAGGAAGAATGAATGTGGTGACAATATGGAAATAAGGTCTCACTATAGTCCCTTGCCAATTGTTTCTATCCTTTCCTCTTGGCCTGGCAAGAGGGGCATACTCCAAATGCCACGGGCTAAGGAGTGGCAGGGACCCAGAAAGAGGTGCTCAATCTGTGGAACATCATTCCACCTGAGATTAGGTTACTCCTGAATCTGCTGGACTTGGTTTTGTGCCTAGACTTGGGACCTCAGAAATGTGATGGAGATGGGCCCATCTCTTGGCTTTCTTGATAGCTATTTTATGAGGTTCAGCTGCTATGGGTTTTTATTTTATATTACGTATTGCATTTGTTTTTATCTTTTATTATAAGCAGCCCAGAGTCATATATATGAAATGGAAAGTAATATAAATGAAATAAATAGACAGAACATTAATTTAAAACATTAATTTTTAAAATTAATTTAATTTTTTTAAAAAATAATTTTAATTTTAATTTAAAAAAATAAAAATGTAATGCTTGAGTTTTGAAAAACTGTGTGTGTAACTGAATTGTGATATAATTCATCGTATCATCTAGAAAGCTAAGTCAGTTTTATCTTTGGTGTTTTAAAGTTGTGATGATTCCATGACTAAAAACTTTCTAATTTCAGTTTACTTGATATAAAAATGTTTATTAAATCCCTCTTCCTCTTCCCTTTTTAATTTTTTTTTCTCCTTTTGTCATAAAGTTTTATTAACTACCATTTTACACTTACTCACAGAACACTAATAACAGGCCAAATTTATATTTTCATCTTTATAGCCTTTTTTTTTTTTAAAGATTGTCTTAACCTCTCCATGCTACGATAATCATACAGATACTGTGTGATTGCTTTCAAATGATTTGGGCCTAATCAGATCATAGAAAAATATATGAATGTGAAAAACAAGGTTAATTTTTCTTAAATTAGAAAAATTAGGTGATAATGTGAATTAGTTTGCTTTGGGCAAATTGGCTAATTTAAGTCAGCTTGCTGAATGTGATAATACAGATAGTCCTTGATTTACAACAGTTCATTTAGTGACCATTCAAAGTTACAAGAGCACCAAAAAAGTGACTTACGACCCTTTTCACACTTATGACTATTGCAGCATCCCCATGGTCACGTGATTTACATTCAGATGCCTGACAATTAACTCACATTTATGATGGTTGCAGTCTCCTTAAGTCATGTGTTCCCTAATCTTCTGTCAAGCAAAGTCAATGAGGAAACTAGATTCACTTAACAACCATGTTACTAATTTAAGAATTGCAGTGATTCTGTCAGTCCTGGAAGCCATCTTTTATTTTAGATCTTCAGGGCTGCCACATTTAGTGCTGTGGGAAACTGGGAGGGGTGATTGTATGGAGCTGGAGAGATATCTTGCCATAATAACATTCTTTTCTTTGAGAGTCAAGGACATTCTGCCCTGTACCTGAAGTGCTGTGACTGGGAGGCATATTCTCCATTGTGTGCCTGGTTACCTTCTTATAATCCCTTCCTCTTCAATCTCTCTCCTCTGTGATGGAGGAGGAAAAAATGTGTTAGGAACAGAACTGATTGCTTAAAGAGATTGCTTATTTAAATAATCACTACTACAAAAGGGGGAGAATTGGGTCAGGCACAGGAGAGGTTTGCTAAACAAGGAATTTCTTTAGGCAATCTCAACTGTGCCTGAACTATTCTTTTCTCCCCTCACCCCCAGAACAGAGCAAAGAGTTTGGAAAAGAAGGAATTAAAAGAGAGTATGCAGGCACATAATGGGCACTATGCAAACAGACAGCACTAATCTATTCCTTTGATGTATAATCCCCATTGTGTACTTGCTTACTCTTTTGTAATCTCTTTCTCTCTAATTTCGCCTTCTGCAAGGAGGGAAAAAAAATCTGTGTCAAGCAAAGGACAACATATAATAAATGACTGTAATGGCAAACGTGACTGAGTGAGATCACAAACGTGCACCCTAGTCACAAAATTATTTTTCCAGGACCACTGTAACTTTGTACAGTCACTATATTAGGGAGATGTTAAATGTACCTATACAAAGCAAAAAGTAGAACAGAGAAATGAATCTGTGTATCTTGAAAAATATTTATTGAAGATGAAAAAAAAATACATGAAGACATTTTAAGATGTGCAAATATTGGTAGAAAGATAGTAGCATGGGGTCAGGTGCAAAAAACACAAAAATTGATTTTTATAAGAATATGTCTTTTCCAACTTTCTTCTATGGAAGTAAGAGTTTGATATGTTGAGAGAAACACAGAAATAAGTTGAATACAGTGGGTTGTATAAGTATGCATGATAAAATAAGAAGAGATAGGGCAAGAATGAATGTATGTGGATTGAACACAAAAGTGAGTGACATGTCCAAAAGATGATGTTGAGATAGTTTGGTCATATAAAGAATTTCAGAACAAATAGATGTAGGAAGAGTGAACTGAAGAGAAGAGGAAAACAAGCAAGCCATGGATGGATGGATTTGAAGAGATCCTCAGAAAGAGAGATGTAAGAAGGCAATATAAATATGTCATTTCTGACATCTGGACAAGTACTCTTGTTTTTGAAGTGGCTTCTCTATTCAGACCTTTTTCCCTCTAACAGACCTAACAAAAGAGGAGGTGGAGTTGCATTATATATAAAAGATCACTACATCTCTACAGAAATACACAAAACTAAGGATGAAAACTTCCTAGAATCCATATGAGTCAATATAAAAGGAAAAAAAGAATGTATAAGTGTATACTACAAGCCATCCAACCAAGCAGAAGAAATAGATGAGCCCTTTGCTAATCAATTAACTGTATGTAGGAAACATACCACACTGGTAATGGGAGACTTTTAACTACCCTGATATCAACTGGGAGACAAACACTGCAGCAAGTGGGGAAATCAAACAGATTCCTAATCAATTTAGCAGACAATTTTGTCATCCAAAAGGTAGAGGAGTGAACTAGAGTAAAAACTATACTGGACCTAATTTTTACTAATAGAAAAGAAGTGATGGAGTTGAAGTTGCCAGAACCTTGGGCGAGAGTGACCCTGTCATGCGGGAATTCAATAAAATGCAAACACAAGCAATAGAATATCACCAAACCAGTGTCTTAAACTATAAAAGAGATGATTTTAACAAACTCAGAGCCTAAGAAAAATTCCATGGATAAAAATCCTAAAGGGGAAAACAACTCAAGAAGCATGGCAAACTCTAAAGCCCAGTCCAATACAATACCACTGAAAAAGAAAAACAAAAAATCCAAGAAGAAACCAGCATGCTTGCTCAAACAAAATCCTTAAATTTACAAATGGTGATTTATAAACAAATATGGTATTCATGGATACACTAGAATCAGGATGTTCTCAAGGTGAGGAACATTGTAAAGTTGTAAATGTAAAGCAGCAACCTAAGCAGGTGGATTCAATTTTCTTCTACTGTGCTCTTTGCATGAGTTTCCATTATATTGATTCACTACTTTTCAAAGTTCTGGAGGACTGTGATTCTATGAAAACTACTGAGATGCATGCAAGAAAATAAGACCAACCCCCACCCATTGAACTCTCCTTAAATGCAAACATTGTTCTCTCAATATTTTGAATAAAATGCATGTATCCACTAGGTAACTAAATAAAATTGATTATAAAGTCTTTTCAGACCCATAATCCCCATTTACCTGGCAGGAATAACTCTTTTTGAATATTAAAAGGCCAAGGAAAATAGGACCATACTTTTTCAATCATATAACACTTGCAGAAAAGGAATCAAGAAGAGAAAAGTATCAGAATGCACTGTACTGATTCCTTCCAATTGCACTGCCTTCCAATAATTTGATTCTCTAAATACTATAGAAGCCATGCTAACCACTTTTAAACGTTTTGTTATTTGCATCCTTATTTCTTAGTTAGTTAAAACATTTTATACTTATCCTATTGGCCTCTTTTTCTTTTAAGATATAATCTAAATAACTCAAGGGGCACACTCCATGCTACCGGTCCTGTTCTTTAAAACCAGGTCAGTTGTCCGTTACATGTCTATTATTTGAGTTTTAGCCTTCTATGAAAATGCTACATAGAGACATGACTGAGAATAAAGGTTGGCTGCTGGGTTTGGATAGCTGGGACAATACAAGGATACTGCTGGAATATTATCCCCTGTTCCTACCTAACCACCTGAGTTAACCAGCATTTCTGAGTTAACCAAAGTAATTTTAGGTGTTGTCTAGAATTACGCTAACTGTCGTCTTCTGTGGGATCTCATTGTTGACACTAAGATAGCCCATGAAATATTCCTGAGTATTTTATTTCCTCCATGACATCTACTGATTTCTCCTAACTGGTATCAGCACCATTTTTAATGAAATTATGGATATAGGGAGTATATTCTTTCCTGTCACCGAAGCAAATCTACTACATGGTAACAAAGACTGTATTAATATGAACAAGTGGAAAAAATCTTGTGATGAATTGAATTTGAATCAAGTTTTGTCTCTCAGCAGTGCATGCAATACATTCTTTTCTGTCTCCAATTCATCCATGCAGAATCAGCTGGCATTCCTTTTCTTTACTGTTTAGCATTGTTGTACCAAAGTCTTGGAGAGAAGAAGCTGATGGGAGAAAAAGTTAGAAGAATAGTGGTTGAAGTAAGATTTGAACAAAGATCTTGTGTTTCAAAGCATACATTTACACTGAGTTCATACTATAATGTAGGTTACACAGAGTTCCTTGGGATGGAAAATATAAAAAAATGTACAAATGAATAGATCTTTGTTTCATAAAAGGCATGATTTGCATGGTAATAATATAGTCCACACTCACAATAACTTTGAACCCATCTTATTTACTTGGACAGTGGCTCATCTTGCCTCACTGGTTGGACTGAAAATCTATTTTTTCAATCCTTGGGTGTAATCTTTATTCACTAAAATTAAAATATAGGTACTTTTTAAATTGAGAAGTAAAAATAAGATTAGTTCCCCTATTCCATCCATGCTACTTACTGCTTATAGAGCTTGTCCTCCTATTATAAGTGGGAAAGTTAAAAAAAAGAGCTCAACTTAAAATAACCTCTAAATTTACTTTTTTTAAACCAATGGAAACATTCTGGTTAATGTTATACTATTCTAGAAGGTTCTGAAACTATCAAAGACAGTAACTGCACTTAGTGAAATCACACAAACGAAGTAGTCCCTTTACTATGCACGAGCAGATTTTCCTATAAGACTCATATTTTCATATGTGTTTGCATCATGCATTTTAAAGAGTTATTTCTATATAAGCATTTGTGATAGTTTGGCTCAAAAAGTGGGAAAAAAGTGTCATCTATTCTAAAAAGATGACTATCAGAAGCAAACAAACTGCTCAAATATATAAGAAAGAAATCAATTTGTCATTGTTAAGTAAAAATTTCTGTCTGATACTGGAATTTGCTGTTAGATTCCATTTGACCTGTTTTTAATATTTAATATAATATCAATTAAAATAAATACTCAGATATTGTTAGACAAGTCAACACTGAATGAGGAATATATTTGTAAAAATTACTGGTACTTTGCCTTTTAACCTTTCACTCAATTTTCATTTTCACCTAAAAATATTAATAGTTTTGTTTTCTGCTTATCTGCCAATCATCTAATCATTTAAAGCCATTTCCTTGCTTGTGGGGTAAGCTGGCTTTCCTCTTTTTTTTTTTTTTTGATAGTTCATCAATACAGAACTGATCTGAAGCTGAGCTGTATAATAATAAGCCTTTCAGCAGCTAGGCTTGACACTTGCCTTGTAATTAAGGCCTTGATGGTTGTGTTGATGGCAAATGAAAGAAAATGGCTTTGTTCTCCATTCCGAGGCTTGATTGCTGGTTCTCATTCTCACCTGAATTCGACCCATTCTGCATTGTGCACATGATTGCTAGAGTGTGAGTAATTGCAGCACTGGCAGATGACATTTTCATGAAGCGCACACGGTAGTGCTCCAGAGGGAATTTGCAGAATTTATAGCTGGGGAAACTCATCAAAGATGGATTTAGGAAATGCCTGTGTGAAAAATGGGAGCCCAACCAAATATCAGAGCTTTTCTTTTGACATTTGCCTTTTATATAAAGATCGCTTTGAACAACTTGCTTTATCTTCTGGTGGCGGTCTCTAAAGCCAGAATGAGGATTGCAAAGGGTTAATGGTTTCATTAGGACTAAACATTTCTACTGGGCTTTTCTTGACTTGTGAAGAGTAAAAGGGAAGAGAGATCTGCTCCCTTTGTGATTTAAGGTCTGAAATGATGTGTAGTTGAGGAAAGAGCTCTCGTTTCTATGAGAATTTTTGCCAGGAAAGGAACACACAATTTGTAAGAGAGATTCATTTTCTTAACCTTTATGTTCCACCTTTAATTAGTAACAACTAAAAATATTGTTAATGGAAGAAATAAGATAAATGAAAACAAAAAACATCTACAAGGATTTTTGGACAGTTTATAAGCAAAACAAGGCGCTGACATAATAGCTTTTTCACATGGACTGAAAGATCTAACGACATATATTCATATTTCTGTCAGGCTATAAAAATTTTCATACCCAAAACACATATTCTCTGAAACATTCTTAGTGAACCATCTAAAGCAGGGATGTCAAACTCGCGGCCCCTGGGCCAGATGCGTCAGGCGCTGGCCACGTCCCCCCCTGGTTTAGCAAAGGGGGAAAACGTTGTGATATGTCACATGATGACGTGTTGTTGTGAGTTTGACACCCCTGATCTAGAGTTCTTATATTTCAGTATTTTCTTATCTAGACATATCCTACATCACTGCTTGATTGAGGTTTTTGTGGGGTTTGTTGATCAGTCACTGATGAAACTAAAAATGTTGCAGGGAGCTGTGCTATTTAAAAACAACATGTAGTCTACACTATGGATCCTTAGAGTGTATTTCATATTAAAAGAATGTTTTTAAATGTGGACTGGCTTCTTTTAATGTATTAAATGAATTCTCATCTCAGTGTTAATACATGATTTAAATTAGGACTATTGCAAATGATGGAGTGTTTACTTTCTTGATTTTCAGCTTTATTTTAGGCATATAATTTTACTTGAATTTTCTATGGAATACAAGAGAGCAAGTAAAAAAATCACTACAGTCAAAATAAAAAAATATGTAACTACTTTGACAACATGCCAGGTATTTGACTCTATTTTTAGACATAACCCCATAGTATTTTCTACATAAAAGATTTCAAGTTATTATTGGAAGATGTTGCAAAGTATAATTTATTCAAATGATGCTTATTCAAATGATAAGGTTATGTTCAGGTGCAGTTAAGTTCTTTTTGGTGTGGAGGAATTAAGGAAAACTAGGGGCACTGATGCTAAATATTTTGTTGCCAGTCAAAGTTTTAAACCGTTTGAATTACTGCAATTTTGATAGGTTAAAATTACAAAATTATGTATAATTCAAAGTGTACAATATGTTTTTATAAACAAAGAACATTTTAATAACGGTATTAAAGAATACCGTTAAAGCTTAAAAAATGAGTGAATTTATATATTACTAAAATTCTTATGTCTGTGTAACCTGTAACTGAGTGAAATAGTGCACTATAGAGCAACATTTTTTGGACTAAGGCGGGGTGAAATCCTCCCGGTTCACACCGGATTGAGTGATCCGGTAGCGATCGTGCCGGGTGGTTCGGTGATCCGGTAGCAATGGCAGAGCGAAGCTCTGCCCGCCTGCCTGGGTGTTAAAACCAGGAAGTAATGTGTTCTTTACCTTCTGCGCATGTGTGTGCATGCACTTTCGAACTGGTAAGGAAGCTAAGTAGATTTCACCCCTGGACTAAGGTACCTTAAATGGGCTAATTTACAGAATGCAGTCATAATCTAGGATTCATGACTTACTTTTGGGATTGATATTTGGCATATTTTGGTTGTATCAGTGCTGCTTTCCAGATATTCAGTGGATCAGTCTTGTCCTAGCCCTCTGGAGGCTGGGTTGACTAATTCCATTTTTAGCTACTGGAGATCATGTAGTCTTACCCTAGCTTTCTGGAGGCTGGAGGTCAGCCACGGTCAATCCAGCAGAAGTTATTCTTATTACCACTGCTTTTTTGTCTTTATCATTGTGTTTCTGTTTAGATAGGGAAATATCTCTGAAATGATGCGACAGGGTAAAGGTAAAGGTAAAGGTAAAGGTTCTCTGCCCATGTGTGCTAGTTGTTTCCAGCTCTAGGGGCAGTGTTCATCTCCATTTCTAAGCCAAAGAGCCAGTGCTGTCTGAAGATGTCTCCGTGGTTATGTGGCCAGCATGACTAAACGCGTTGTTAGGTGCACGGAGCGTTGTTACCTTCCCACCAAAGTGGTCCCTATTTTTCTACTTGCATTTTTTACATGCTTTCAAACTACTAGGTTGGCAGAAGCTGGGACAAGTAACAGGAGCTTACTCCGTTATGTTGCACTAGGGATTCGAACCACTGAACTGCCAACCTTCTGATTGACAAGCTGTCCCTAACAGATTACAAGTTGCCTAATAGTTGTTATTTGCAAGAATTCTGAAATCAAGAGTTGGAATATGGTATTTTAAGTGATCAATTCCATAAAGGTTTTTTCTCCCATATATATTGGACAATCCAAAGAACGTTTTAAACGGAGCTCAGCAGACTAAAGCAGTGTCATTAACTGTTATTAAGATCAGCTGCCTGCAATTACTGCAAGTTCAAATCCCACCAGGCTCAAAGTTGACTCAGCCTTCCATCCTTTCTAAGGAAGGTAAAATGAGGACCCAGATTGTGGGGGCAATAAGCTGATTTTGTATAAAATATACAAAAGTATGAAGGCTATTGCTTAACGCATTGTAAGCCGCCCTGAGTCTCCGGAGAAGGGCGGCATATAAATCAAATTACAAAAAAAAATATGATTGACTATGAACCTCACCATATGTCTTTGTCTCATGCACATACAAATACTCAGAGAGATGTTTGCAAAATTTAGTGAGAAGTTTTCAAAGCAAATAAACAAGCGGTAAAGGAAATGTGAGTGCAAATGGATACACTACACCCACACCGTAGAGAAAATAAATCTAACAAAATCCCACAAATTTGCCTTAAGAAACTTCTAAATCAAAAACAGCAGACACACGAGTGGTTCAGTGAAATCCAAGGGTCCGTTGTAGAAATTTGGTCAGCTGATCCAGATCCAGAGGGTAATCACAACATTTCAAGTTGGTAATCAAGACACATAGAATCTGCATGAATAAAGAGTTGTGGCTAATGGAGAGCTTTGAGTTCACCCCTCTTTTTAAGTAGAAGCAACCCTCACTTGGAAGGCACAGCTCCTTTCTTTCAAAAAGCCTTGCACAGCATCTTTGCTCTGCTTTCCTCATCACACAACAAGCTTTTGCACTGGGAGGGTGTGGCAGTTCAGAATCCTCATTTTTGGAGATGAGCGGATGCTAAGTCTCCTGGTTATTGGGTGGTGCACCTTCCATTCCCTGCAATTTCTCCAGCAGTGGTTCGTCTGGCAACTGGTACACAACACAAAGTTGCACAAAGGCTCTCCTAGTCATCTTAAATTCCACTGAGAGTTTTTTTTGTTGTGGTGGTTTTTACTATGGCCTAGCCCATTTCAAGTCAGTCAGACCTCCTTAACACAATTTAGGGCATGTCAAATTGAAAAAAAAATTCAGTTTTCAATTTCCAAACATTAGGGATTGTAAAGATATTTTGGTTACTTTAATATAATTTAGATGTGCTTAGCAAGTAACTACATAAATATCATAATTTTTTAACATTTTCTTTGTTTCATGTAACCCAAGTGTGCCTTGTGCAATCTCTCCACTAGTAATCAGCACTCAGATCAGCATAGATTAACTCCAGGGTCAACTTCAGACCAGTAATGAAGTAAGCAATACCCCAATCAAAAAACTGCCAAAGAGCAATTAGTAAACAGCCCAAACAAAGACTGCCCCCCACCACCACACAGACAGGCAAGACACCAGAATATAAACTGACAGCAAACAGCACTCCTTTTTGCACTGATGATATTACCTAGTTAGGGTAATGAAATGTCTTCAAGAAAACAAGCAAGCTCAGAGAGCACCAAGGATCCCACTTGTGCAATTTTTCTGCTGGCTTTTCTTCTTGTTAACCGAGACAAGACTATAGCCATGCTTTGTTCACTCTTGCACACACTTCATCATTAACCCTACTGTCATTTTGTAGATGGGCTCCTAAATCTATTGGTCTTCACTAGATCTTCATTGCTAATTTGTATGGTGCTTGGGCTGGTCTCAAGTATTTAGTCTTCTTGATGTTGAGGTGCAGGCCAAATTGGCTAAGGCGGTTGTTCCACATTGGCACATATTGCTGCAGTTCTTCTCTGGTGGCAGCTATACCTTTGACAAAGCCACATTATTGGTACTAATTTTCACAATGTCAATGTTGAGGATCCATTCAGATTTTCATTGTGTGTGATAGGAAGCAAATTGGACAATAGTTAGAGCAACTTGCCAGGTCCTCTTTATTCTTGAAGAGGGTAACTGTGATGCTTGTGGCCCAGTCAGCAGGCATATGTCCAGAGGCCACAATAGCAGTGAAGAAATTTGTTAACTATTTGGCTGCTTTGCCAATAAGTTCCTTCAGTTCTCAAATGTCTGTGGGTGCTAGGAGGCTGGTGCTTTTGAATTCCTCATGCCTTGGATAGCTTTGGCAGCCTTTTTCTTCTTGATGCTGATGAAAATAGACTTATACTGGTGGAACCTAAAAGCTGGTGATCATCAAATCGTTCCCATGCATCCATTTAGTGATACCCATTCACCCCCTCCATTTTTTACATGTAATAGGTTGAAACTTGTCCATTTTGTATTTCCTTATAGCTCAGCCCTTTGAGAACTATTTTTTCTTTCTTTCTGAATGTATAATTATGAAATCTGACCCATCTTTCTAAGGTATTTGAAACTTTTGCTGAAGTTCAGGATACACATCTGACCAAACTCAGTGTTTACAGATTCCAAGATGACATCAATTTCTCCCAGTGCCTGGCTAATTTTACTTATTCAGCTATACAGTATCAGATCCAAGATCTACAGTTGTGATCACTCTTTACTGCTATGCTTCCTCTTGTAAAAGTTTTGTCATAAGTTCCAGGAAAATGCCACTTTATGTCTCCCAGTTGGCTGGAATATACAATAGACTGTCATAACATTATTACTTTCATTTATCTCTAATTCCATCTTTACATCCTGTAGATGCTTTCAGTGGGGTTTCAGTTCTCAGTGCTTAAGAGTTTCTATTGATAATCAAAAACTGGAATACCAAACAATATACTGTATTTACCTACTATGTTTTTTCAACTATTTGAAAGACCAGAAGGTAGCCTCTATCTAATGTTTTTTTTTTGTTAACTATAAACAATCCTTTTCATGAAATCCTTTATATTTCTTTATACATGAAACAGGTAATGATTATCATTTAACACAAATGGACCAATATTTTCTTTAAAACATTACTATCCTTCACTCATTTTTGGCTGGCAAAGGCTAAATTCTCTAACATCTTAGTTTGTTTATTTATTTATTGTTTCTATTGATGTAAGACATTCTCTTTTGTAATGGTTAGTTGTGTCATAAATGCAGTTCTGAAATTTTTGAACTTGGATAGTTGTTTGATCTAGTTATTCCCCACTTAATAGTAATTTTTTCTCAATTCACTGACTCAAAGTGCCTATATTTGTGCATCTTATCAATGGATATATATACATAGGGATGTATGTAAGCAGAGTTATTTTAGTAGAAGACATGTTCTGATTTGACTTGAAAAGAGAAAAAATAATGTAGGCAGTTCGCAGACTGTGCATACCATTATTAAACTGGTTCTGGAATAATTGAAAACATTGAGGATTTTGCTTATTTTTCTGAAATATCCTAAGATTATATTAATCTGGTTGCATATAAATGAATTAATATGCTAATTTATGTGTTGTTATTAATGATATATTTTTTAAACATGTACATGCTAACCAGTTCAACCATTACAGAAGGGGACGTTGAAAATCTGGAAAATGTAAAATTATTTATTTCATTATTGTATGCAAAGCAACACTTTAGTGTTGCAATAGATTTTGAAAAAAGAAAGTTGAAATACCAAATCTTTCATGAACAGGCACTGGGGGGAAAATTCTAGTGTGCATTTATAGTTATATACTTAAAACAATTTAGATAACCAGCTGTTTAATTCTTATAGACTATATTAAAATACGATTTGTTAATCAGTTTTGTTTTACTTTGGTATTCTTAAGGGCAGGTTAGAACATGGAAACATCTTCAGTCCCAGATCTTTCATTTTTAAGAAAACCCTTTGAAAAAAAAATTGTATAAGCAACCTAATAAAGTATCAGCTGGGAAGATGTATGGTATGGTTATGTTGTAGAATTCAATTACTCATAAATAGATTGTTGAGTCTCTAACATGTCTTTATTTTCCTGACATATTCCACTGCAGCCCATTAATATATCTGCTCCTGTTGTCATATATAGTGTCTAATTAGTACATTTGAATAAGAGCTCTATATCAGAAACAAAAGGTTTAAATGAATCACCTGTTCTCGTTTTAATAATGCTTCTTAAGTCTCTATCACAGATGTTTGGAATTTTTAATGCTGCTTTGTGCTTTGTAACCTTGAACAGTAAGTCCTGTCTTTAAAAAAAATAATTAATTGCTCTACACATTATTCCCAAACAGATTGTAACAGCATCAAATTAACATCACAGCTCTATTGTAAGAAAACTTTACACTGAAGAACTCACTATGACAATTATTTGTAAACTGTATTGCGAGAGCCATAAGTATCTTCAGGAAGCTTATATATTTCTATAGTTCTTTAGAAAAAAGGTAAATAATGTTAGAACTAGAGGTACATAAATTCTTTGAGAGAGATGCTTTGCAACATGCAGAATCACATGCAGGTAGTCCTTGATTTACAACCATTCATTTGGAGACTGTTCAAAGTTACAGAGGCATTGAAAAATTTACAACCAATCCTCCCACTTATGACTATCATAGCATCTTCACAGTCACATGATCAAAATTTGGGTGTTTGGCAACTGGCATATATTTACAGTAGTTGCAGTGTCCTGGGATCATGTGATCGTCATTTGCAACTTTTTCAGCTGATTTCTGACAAGCAGTCAATGGTGGAAGCCAGATTCACTTAAAAATCATATGTTCACTTAACAACTGCAAGGATTTGCATAGCAATCATGGCACAAAAGGGTCATAAAATTGGGTGTGATTCACTTAACAACCACCTCGCTTAGCAACAGAAATTAAGGTCCCAGTTGTTATAAGTCAAGGACAACCTGTATGCAGAATGACTTCTTTGAGTCATTTGTGATTTTAAATCCAATATTTGATTAATTTTAGTACTAGAGTAGAATAACATGTCTATATATATTCATATATACACATGCATCATGTTCAAGATTGTATTAAATTTGCATCAAATTGGAGTACAGCTAGATATAAATTTAACAATAGAAAGGTTATATTGTAGCAGCTACTTAAGAGAGTGGGCCTGACCAGGGATGTAGATTAGAAAGCCATCAGACCTGAATGTCAGACAACATGATGAGAGAAGAGTGCCTGAGATTGAACAAATGTGGTTTCATGTCACCTGCCTTTGATCAGTTTCTGAGCTCAATACAGTCTTTCTGGTTAAACATTTGGCCCTTTAATTTCAATCTTATCTTGTGAAATATGGAAATTATTTATTCCTATGTAACTTTTTTTTGAGGGAAATAGATAATTACTAAAGTATGAAAATTTGCTCCAGTCAAATTTAGTTTTCCATGTCTGAACACAACATGCATACATATTATTTCTGCATGAAATTTTAATTCAGTTTTTTTCTTCAACCTCATATAAAATCCTAAATTTAATTCCGAAATCCAGACACGGGTTTTTGAAGCAACAAGATCCACTAAATAGTTATATGTTGTTTGTCAATTTGAATATAAACTAATGAACCTTTACGGGCTAGAAACATCAATTATATATTTTATAAGAGCAATATAATAATTTCATTCTTTCTGTACATGAATTTCTTGTAAAACTGCAAAAGACTACAAAAAATAGCAGTCATAACATGGACACATTTGAATATTGGAACAAATATATATGTATACTGCAGTAGATTTACAAATTAAATCTTGATGAACTGAATATAGGAGTTTTTTTAGGTTTATTCAGCTGTTTTAGACTCCATGTTTCAATCTTTTTGAATCTCTAGATTTTGGCTATATTGTGGATCTTTGTAGCAGTTTTGTTATTACAAGCATTGACATAAGAACGTGTGCTATTCTAATCCTTCTGCTCAACTCAGTATTTGGTTGCTTCTTTCACAATGAGAGAGCAAAAAAATGATGAATGTTTATTCTATTATTTAGTCATGAATTTATTATTTATTCTTTACCTTCAGAAAATGAATCTGGAGGAAAACTGGTGAATCCAACGCAGTGAGAGGCTTGGAAAACAGAGACTGGACCAAAGAACGATTATTTCACTGAACAATTTCAGGTACAATTGAACAATATAATATTGAGAGTTTATTGACCAAAATCAATCTTTGTGCTTTTTTTATTTTGCTACTTTTGGTAGCCCCTGTGATTGCATGTGACTGTTTCTAAGATGCTGTAAGTTCATAAAATGACAATTTACACCAGGCATCCTCAAACTATGGCACACAAGACAGATCCGGCCCGCCAAAGCCATTAATCTGGCCTGTGTGGGACCACGAGGCTGCCCCGCCCACATCACCACACCCACCCGCCAGCCCCCACCCTTCAGCCATGTGAAGGGCTTACGTTTGCGAGGGCCGGCAGAGTGCTTCTGGGGAGGTGGAGAGGCCAAAAAAGGGGCAGATGGAGGCCCCGGAAAGCATCCACGTGCCCTGTTTTTGGCTGTCAGAGTGCTTCTGGGGGGGCGGGGAGGGCCCAAAAACGGGCTGTGCCTTTTGCTAGCCGAGGAAAGAACTCTTTCCTCAGCTGGCAAAAAAGATTTGCCAGGGACCTAGGTCCACTGTCGCTCCACTGGGGGGAGGAACCGAAGGGTCCCAACAGGAGAGACTGTGCCTGCTGCATAATTACACCGCGTGATGCTTTGTGGAGGCAGCTTTGCTCAAACGGGGGACAGGGGGTTCAGCAATAGCAATAGCAATAGCAATAGCAATAGCAATAGCAATAGCAATAGCAATAGCAATAGCAATAGCAATAGCAATAGCAATAGCAATAGCAATAGCAATAGGATGAAATGGGAATGGGAATGGGATGGGATGGGATGGGATGGGATGGGATGGGATGGGATGGGATGGAATGGAATGGAATGGAATGGAATGGAATGGAATGGAATGGAATGGAATGGAATGGAATGGAATGGAATGGAATTCAATGAGGTATCCCAGTGCACTGCCAGGATTGAAGGGGATCCTGCAGAAGATGCCCCAGGAGAGAGAGAGAAATATGGAAAGAGATACACACACACACACACACACACACACACAGAGAGAGAGAGAGAGAGAGAGAGAGAGAGAGAGAGAGAGATAGGTAGATATAGAGATGAGAGACTTGTTGATTGTAAGTTCCTTAGGGCTGAGAAGAATTGCTGCAAAATTGAGTATCCTGAAGTGGACCACTAAACAACTTAAAAAATGATCTAGTAAAAAGAAAAGCCAACCAAAAGAGCAACATACAAACAAAAGCAAATAAAACACTCCCAGGAGCAAAACAAATGGAAGTTTAATGTGTGTATTGTTTAATGGACTGCTAAATTGGCAAAAAGGACTGCTAAATTGGCCATGCCCACCCAGTCACATGACCACCTAGCCATGCCCACCCAGTCACATGACCACCTAGCCACGTTCACCCAGTCAGTCCAGCCCCCCAACAATCTGAGGGACTGTGAATTGGCCCCCCGTTTAAAACGTTTGAGGACCTCTGGTTTACACTATCAAGATAAACGTATTAAACAAAATACCGTATGTGCATATATTACTTTTGTTGATGCTATAAACAGAATAAAGGACCATCAATTCCCAAATAGTGTTAATTTACCATATCATTTTCTAAATGCAAAAATGAGAATTGTGATAAAATATCAAGCATCGTTTTACAATATGGATGTGTGTTCACATACACATATTCACATGCACAGAAAGTTAGTTGTATTTCTTTCTGTAGTGAGCATACTTTTTTAGTAGCTCTAGAAAGCAGAGATTAATTTGTGTTTAATTTATGACACCCAACAGTCTAAAAATAGAAATGAAGATGTACATAATTATGCTAGGAAATTTGGTTTTATAAGGTACTCCTTATTTATATTGCCACTTTGGGACAAAGTTTCTGAATTGCTACATCATTTTGCAGGAAGCTAGACCATATAATACCTGATTTATGATCTTTTAGAGGAGGTTAGAAAGATACATTGTCAATTGTTTCATATATTCCTGAATATATTAATAATAGGATAAAGGTTGCATCTAATTGCTTCAGATGCAACCTAGCAATGCGCTCTTGCAACCTATCATTACTAATAGTATCTAATTTATACTTGCAACAAGGAATAATGATGTTAGTTTTATGAAGATCATTTTGTTGTTTTCACTTAAATAAATGTAACACAATATGTGAATTTGTGTTTCTTACTTTATTGAAGTTGTTTCCATCACTCACTTGGATGAGAGAGATCCAAGTTACATCATACTTTACCCAGTAACCTTAAATTTTTGAGAAAAATATAAATGCAATAACAAAACAATACATTTATTATTATTATTATTTTCACGGAAGCCTTTTTTATGGGACATTTTTCTGATTGATTTCTCCCTGTTTAGAGAATGAACTATATACATTTTGAAATTTATCTGTTTAAAATGATTAGATCACGTTAAAATGCCTTCAGTTTTTTAACATCATTGATCATTCATAATGCAAACATTTTTCAGTATTTAAGAAATATATATATTTTAGAAGACTTTAGACAAGCCTCAACTTTCATTGTCATAGATTACAACTACAAAAATTGTGGCCTTGTCAATATCTACCTCTGTTGTCAGTGCAATGTTTCTGCAGTTTCAGATTGCCTAGCTATGGCATAATTTTTCTCTGAAGTAGCAGTTGCCTGATTATTTCATCTCTGCTAATTTTTGAGCCTAGGAAGACAGTCTGTGAGCACTTCAACTTCTTGTCTGCATTGGGTTAGACCTTCCTACTGATGTAACCTGCTTTTTTACATAAAATATAAATATATTTTATATAAAATATTGAGCAGCAGACTAGGTTTGGCACTATTGTCTTTTGCTTTCAATAATAGTGTTGTAGTTCGTTGTTTTTTTTAACTTCCAGCCATCTAATGAGTATTAGCAGCATGTTTGAGGAGGTTGAAGTTTTTACCAGCAATATTAATCTCACTTTCTATTTACCATACTTTAACATTTCTCATGATATGACTATAACTTAATGTACATAAGTGGGCAATATACTGGGTACATATCTTTCCCAATCTTGAACAATTTAGTCACTGCATACTCCTTCTAACAATTGTGTCCTGATCACCTTGAAATTATTCAATGGGCAACTGAGATAGCTTGGAACACTCAGGCTTTTAATTTGCTTTAATCTGCATAATCAAAAGCCTTTGTAAAATCAAAAACACAAATTCTTCTGAAACTTGTTTTTCCTATTCTTTTTATATTAGCCATATGATGTCTCTGCCTATTAATCAGCTTGTATACCGGCAGTTCTCATGTATTTTTGAAATCTGGGTTGCAAAATCTTGAGTGTTATTTAAATAATATAAAAGGCAAATAGAAGTGTTCAATTGTTAGAGCAATCTTTATTACTATTCTGATTTGGTAATTTATCTTTGCTAGTCCATTGGCCACTGCTACCTTTCTGCAACTTATTAGAAACCACATATGCCACTTAACTTCACCATTTTTAAAGTTTTTAATTATTTCTGCTGGTATGTCATCAATTCCTGCAACTGTGTTGTTAGCAATCTTTTCTTAATTTCACCTGCCAGAAAGTCTGGCTCTAGTTTAGTGATCAAACCTTTGTATAAATCAATGATTTTAAGAGCTTTTTCATACAGATCTTCCTTATAAGGGTACTGTTTATATCTGTTCTAGTGATTATTGCCTTTTCTGTTGTTTTTTCATGCCTATCTTTCTAAAATGGTTCCCTTGATTTCTTTAATAACCTTAAATAAATATGTTGTCCCTCCATTTGATGGCTTTCCTCAGTTTCTTAGTATTGCTTATTTAGTTATAACACATTTCATTCAATTGTGCAGATTTTCTTCTGTCCGTGTTGTCTTTTTCTTTCCACATTTCTTTTACAATTTTTACCATCTCAACCAATTTTGATTTTTTTTCTAATTCTATCATTTGGTTGTATTTTTCTTTACCTCCATTTTTTAATGACACCATGAATTTTAGTCCTCAAGCTATTATATTTGTGAAATATAATTAACTACAGCTTTTCTTTACCATTGCCTCATAATCATATGGCATACTCCTGAAGTTGTAGGTTTTCAGTCTGATGATTTTATTTGTATTCTTTAGTTTGAGTTGTAATTTTGCAAGGTCTTGATGATCTGTTCTGCAGAATGTAAACTTCTCAATATTTAATTCAGGACCTAATATCTTGCTAAAAATCTGTTACAATGAAAGGGTAATAATAAGTATTGTTTAAATTAGAAAATCACTCGTAGTGCTCTAATCCAATTTAAGACCAGTGGTGGGATTCACTTACCTTCTCTACCGGTTCACAAATGTGAGTGCGCTCCTGCATGCGCTCACTCCGTTCACACGCCCCTCATCTGCGCATGCACACGTCCTTCTCTGCATGCGCAGTAGGCATCCATTACATCAGGTTGGATGGGCGAAGCCTCCCACCATCGCCGCTACCGGTTTGTGCGATCCGGAGAGAACCGGCTGAATCCCACCACTGGTTAAGACCATAAAGATCATAACCTTAGTTATTGATCAAAACCATAGAGCAAAAATTTTACCAGCTAGAATTAAGAAAAATAATTTATATCAGCTATGTCATAAGAAAAAAGGAACAATTCACTTCCGTTTTGCATGTGCCTGCACCCTTTCCCCTCTCAACCAAGCATGATCATAAATAACTTCATCCTTAAATTAAGAGTAAAAAAAATGTAAGCAGGGAGGAAGAAAAGAAATAAGGCACAAGATAATTTAAGAATATGCTTAGACACTTGGTTATATTTGGGAATAAGGCAGAAGTTACTATCTTTGATTTTAATCCAGCCACTTCTTAAGAAGCAAATTTACTTGGACTTCTCCTCTGCTCTTCTTCAGTAGTTTATTGGCTCTTTTCAATTTAGGGTTCATATTAATTATACCATATTAAACAATACCATCTATTGGATTATAGGGATCATGCCTTTCTCTGTTGTGACACCTGCCCTTTCAAATGACATTCTCGATTCATGTAACACCCATTTTGATGACACTTAAAATATCCTTGAAAATCTAATTGTTCCCCTTGGCCTTTGATAGAGTGGTATCAGGCCCCTATAGAATTTTACTTGGTTTTGTCTTTCTTCCAGATACATGTCATCGTTGTTCTCATCGTTTGACTGCTTTCCTGTTTTTTAATGTTGTAAACTGCCCAAAGTCTTCTGGAATGGGAAGCCTCTAAACTGAATGAATGAATGAAGGAATGAATGAATGAATGAATTTTGATGGTTGAGAAAGAGAATCAGGAAGGAGAGGTTGTGCTATACAAACAGAAGAAGAGGATTATTTTATGGCCTGCAATGTCCACATTTGAAGTTAATAAATTAATAATTTATGACCAATCCCATTCCCCCATGATGGTTTCTTTCCAAATAAATCACAGATAACTATAATATCCAGAAGATTCTCTCTCTCTCTCTCCCCCTCTCCCTCCCTCCCTCCCTCCCTCTCTCTCTCTCTCTCTCTCTCTCTCTCTCTCTCTCACACACACACACACACACACACACACACTGTCAATCTGGTTGATTGTAAGAGGTGTTAACATTTTCCTGCTGTTACTGATCTATTTCTTATTCTTATTTTCTTTTGTTTGAGAAATGCTTTTATATAATATATAGTAACTGATACACTGTGAAGATGGCAGATGAAGATGTTAATGAGTAAAACTTATTTCTCCTATTGTGTGTTTTTCAAAATTAAAGTTTTAATGTCTATACATATAAATGCATTGCTTGCATTGGCATTTTCCTTTCCATTACTGTTTCTCAATCATCTTCTTTTTCCTACTATTTTTATTTTTTGTTACCTTTACTTTTCCTCATTATTTAATTACTTATTTTTATATAAATAGTATTAGATTTGCTGTTGTTTATAAAAAAATAGTAAATGTGTGATTACATAAATTACCAGTATATATTTTAGTGGGTAAATATCAGTCCGCACTCTTCCTCATGAAAAAGTGTGATTTAGAAATATGGCACCAGACAGTTTAAACTATCCCTCACTGACAGCATCTCTGCATCCTTAGCTGTTCTGACTGCTTCAATCTCAGGAGATTGTCAGTTGTGATTAATCACATAGCCTCTTCTGATGTCAGCAGGCTAAAGAGAGCTCTTATGGCCTATCAGGATATGGTAGTACAACAGACCAACAGAAATTAAAAGAAGAAAAGATTCTGATGCTTTTGGAAAAAGCACAGCTTTAGCCCACCAGCAAACATGTACTTAAATCATCTTGAACATTTGATAGGTTATAACATCAAATTAAATTCCAGTCTCCTGAAAGGTACAGAATCATCTAGCTGCCCAGAAAGTTATAGATGTGAATCTTTTGTGGTTTTAAGAAAAGTGAATAAGTCATTAATTATCTTTATAAAAGAAAGCTGCTGCTACTGATACCGCTAGCAATTTGTAGAGTAAACATTAATTAAAGCAGTGCATTTTTCATAAAACAACTGAAAGTGCCTCTGAGTTTCAAGTGTATGTTAAAGGGACTCATTTTTTAAATGCTTTGATTAGCTATTAGTTTCTCATAGGTTTTTGGAAATGCTATATTTTACTCATATGCAGAAATTATCCCTAATTTTATCCTTGAGCTAATGCTCTGTATTACGATGAGAGCAGTAGGGCTTGAAATTAGATACATACAGTTGCTTTCAACTTTATTTTCATTCTACGTACTTCTGAATTCACAGACATCAGGCTACTTAGGCAGGGGCATTATCTAAATTAGGCAAGAACCAGTTCACAGCAGATATTATTTATTTATTTGTTTGTTTGTTTGTTTATCAAATTTATCTACTACTCATTTTGTGGTGCAAAGCAACACTATTCAGGTAGTTTTTGACATATGACCACAATTGAGCCCAAATTTTCTGTTGTTAAGTGAGACATTTGGTAAGTGAGTTTTGCCCCATTTTATGACTTCTCTTGCCATAGCTGTTAAGAGAATCATTGCAGGTGTTAAATTAATAACATGCTTGTTAAGTAAATCTGGCTTCCCATTCATTTTTAAGAAGGTCACAAAAGGGGATCACATGACCTCAGGATACTGCAACTGTCATAACAATGAGTCAGTTGCCTGGAGACTTAATTTTGATCAAGTGATCATGGGGATGCTGCAATGGTCATAAGTGTGAAAAACTGTCATAAATCACTTTTTCAATGCCATTGTAACTTCAAACAATTTACTGAACAGCAATGAACTGTTGTAAGTTGAATACTGTCTGTAATCAAGAAGTCATACTAAATCTGTTGTCTTTTTTCTTTTATTCTTCTTGGCACTAATGCCACTGGCAAAGAAGGTATACCAAAAAGACAAAATTTCAGGAATTGAATTAGAAAGTCAAGAACATTTGAATTATATGCTGATGATGTTGTACTTACAATTATTCAGCCAAAGGATTCATTAGAATTGATAATGGATACATAACAATAGCATAGTTCAGTGTCAGGTTATCAAGTTAATAAGGACAACATTCAAATATTTAATGGAATGTAAAAGTTAAAACCAATTTTTATATTAAAGAACAATGTTCAGAATCATTGCTAAAAAGGTCAAATACCTAGGAATCTATCTGACATAAAATAATAAAGATCTATTTCAAAGGAATTGTTCACAGATTTGGAAAAAATATAATGGCGAACACTTCAAGATGTCTTATGAAGAACAGCAGGTATAAAAATGAATATTCTACCAAGGCTTAATTTTCTCTTAATAATGAATCCAATGAAAATCGAAAATCAGGTATTGAATGATTGGCAGACAGCAATAACAAATGATATATGGTCCAATTAAATAACCAAGGATTTAATTCAAAATACTACAGGATTCAAAAGAATGAGGAGGTTGAAGAGTTCCAAATTTCAAACTCAATCATCAAGCTAGCTGTTTAACTGGGATCACAGATTGGATTGTATCACTTTATAGCTTGGCTACATCTATGTATGCCAGATGGTCTCTGCAAATATCTATAACTTGATTGAACAGAAATAAATGTTCATAAGAGATTATACAATAATAAACAGCATATTAAACATTTTGGATACATATTGAAAAAGAATTGGTTCCATCCAACACCCCCCTCCCCCCCTTCGGTCTTATTTTTATGAGGAAAAAAGGACAGGGAAATTCATTCAACAAAAAGTCAACAAATTTATAAATTGCAAAATGGATTATCAATGATAATTGATATTTATTTATTATATGGATTTTAAAAGCAACCTGTAGTTTCCAAAATGACATATTTATTAAGTTACTAAAAACCAATTAATGGAATATTGGAAAATTTAACCTAGTTCTACATGCAGGTTAATTCCCTGTTGTTGTTTTTTACTTTGTTTTATTTTTCTCCTCTTTTCTTTTTTCTATCCTTTTTTCCTCTCTTTCTAAATAAAAAATATAATTACAAAAGTAATAAAAACATTAATACCTAGACCAACTTTTCTTTCTTTTATGTTCAGATTGCAATTTTAATTGCTTAAATAAAAGCAGCATTAATAATGTTAAGCATTACCATATAGCAAATACAAACTTGCTCAAAATTGTCTCTGCCAACTTAATACTTTCTTTTACTCTTTATATACCTCTCATCTCATTTACTGTCTCCTGAAAGGAAAACAGGTGCCACTTATTATCTATATCCTCTTAGTATCTATTAATCTTTTCACACACACACACACCAAATAAATAATGAAAATCTGTCTGCTATTCCATAGGAAGCACTGAATCTTTCCTTACAAAAAAAGAACATAATACTTACTTTTCCAAACATTATCTCAGGCCCTATTGATTTATTTAATTTTATATGGCACCTATCATGCTATTCAAGGCCACCTATAAATCTACCTGTTGTGTTTAAGAATCATGAGTTTATCTTTCTTTCTTCTATTCCTGTGAGAAGATTAACATTGACTTTCAAATGAATGAGCAATATTTGATAAGCTTCATAAACTTTCTTGTGGGTAGCAAGCAAATGGCTGGTCTCATTCTTTTCCCGTGTCTGCAATACAATTCTGTAATGATCGTGGTTTGCCTGACCCTTCCCAGTTCATATATGATTGTTTTATCAAGTAAATAGAAATGGCAAAAAATGAAATTAAATTACAATCCAACCAATTTGTTTTTAACCTCCTTTTATGCAGATTAAATCAGGTGTTTTGCTTTGCTGGAGATGTTTACCATGCAGCACATGTCTCTGCTTATTTGCATGCACTTTTCAAAGCAATTAATCTTTTTTTTTTAAGCTAATCACACTGGGGAATTCTTTCCAGTTTAGGAATTGGGTATAGATTGCAATATTGTGAAGGGCAGGCCAGCTTTTTGTTAAGTAAATAAACGGCTGTGATTCTTTAGTCGGTGCTGGAAAATATAATGTATGGTACTTGCTTCTTGCTAGAGACACAGAAATAACTTATACAGAATGATTTTCAGTTTGCAAGCATTTGTAAAAAACAAAAATTGTACTGAGATTAGTGAGTGTGACCATGTAGTTCAAAGAACTTTAGATTTTTCTAGCAAAACTCTTTGCATCTAGTTATCAACGTGTTATCTAGTTATCTAGTTATCAAAGTGAAAAAATATTCTTCCTCTCCAAATTGATATCTATGAAGTTTGGTCTGCATGTTTTTTACTCAATGAATGTATGAATGAATAAAAAGTGGATAAAAATAGGAGGTTTTTCCAAGTCCCTTGTCATGCCAAAATTATATAAAAATACCTTATGTTTTCTACCTAATTTTTAAAAAAGGCATCTATTAAGGTCTGCATACAAATTTGGTTAGTCTGTCTGACAATATTTCAAGGATTCACTTTCCCTTCAGTTGTCCCTAAGCTTTGGAATACATTTACTACGAAATAAGAGGGCTAACATCATTGATAACATTTAAGACCTTAAATATAATAGTTTTAAATATTTTAGCTGCATTAACTATTTTACTCAATGTTATATGTATCTTCCTTGGCACCTGAAGTGGAGGAGGGAGGAGGGGGAAGGGGGTAGAGAGTAGAGGAGGAAGGGGAAGAAGAAAGGAAGAAAGAAAGGGAGGGAGGGAGGGAGGGAGGGAGGAAGGAAGGAAGGAAGGAAGGAAGGAAGGAAGGAAGGAAGGAAGAAAGAAAGAAAGAAAGAAAGAAAGAAAGAAAGAAAGAAAGAAAGAAAGAAAGAAGACTCAGTGTTATTTTTTTTAGAATTCATTTTTGGTTATACAAAATGCAGCAAATGTTTGTAACACAGTCAAGATTCAGACTTGGGAATGAAATGGAGTAGAAATAGCACTGGTTACTCTGGTGGATGACTTTTATCAGGACCTGGATGGAATAGGACACCCCTCTCCCCATTAAACCTCTTGGCAGCTTTCAACTCCATCAACCAAAGCATCTATGAGCGAGGATCAGGGATTAGAGGCACTGTTTTGCAGGTGTTCTAATCCTTCCTTATTGAGTTGTGGAGAGAGAAAATCAGGTAGGTAGCCAAGATAGTGTGTGGCACTAAAGGACTTGGTTCTCTTTCCCTTCCTCCTTACGATCTATATGAAAGTGCTGTGAGAGGATATCTGTCAGTTTGGAATGGAATATATTTGCTGAAAAATACCCAGTTGTGCGTTGCTGGGCATTGCCTGGGGCAGAGATATTTTCAGAGTTTTACCTTGGTGTTTAGAGACTGTATCCCTAACCTTAACCAAACAACTTAAAGTAAAATCTAAACAAGTTGCAGTTGCTATTTGTTTATTCTGAGTCTCTGTCTACTCTGGTATTGTTTCTTAACGAAGAGACACTATTCAAGGGAGCAGGTCCATGACTGAGGTTGTTCCTTGACTACATATACTACTTGCTGGGCAATTGGAAACCATAGTCAGGAGGATCTTTGCTCAGTTTCTGATGATGCTCTAATTGCAGTCCTACCTGGAGGAAGAGGTTCTTACTTCCAGAAGGCTTTTGAGGATTGAAGTGGGAGGATGCTATCTGCAATTATTATTTATGTTCATAGTTTATAGTTTTGAGTTAAAATATTTTATGCCTTATGATATTCTTACCATGGACATTTTGGAAATATTTATTGTTATATGTTGTTGTCAATCAACAGGAATCCTTTGATGGTATGGAGGCATACAAATTGAATACTTTAAAAAAATCATTAAAGAAAGAATCTAAAAGAATTTTGATCTAAAAGTGTAGTACAGAAATAAAATCCATATAACAATTTAAGCAGTTGAATTTGTCTGCATATAGATACTGAGATAGCTTTCTCAATTACAGTCAGAGCTGGCATCAAGTTTTCTCAGGTCTGTTAGGATCTCTCCTTGATGAGGGCCTTAGCATCTGTGAAGCTCCCAATCCCATGATGGCAGAGGTCATGATGTCCCATCAGCAGTGACGGATCTGCTAGAACTAGAAAAGGATATCTATTTCTTGGCCATCAAGGGCAGGTCATGGCTCTAATTACTTCCCCTCACCTTCTTTGACCTTGTGAAGGAGGGACAGCCAGTGACAAACCTATTGACAAACATTGCTGCTACAGAATTAGAAAGGTGGCCACAGCTGAAGAACTAGCTTTAAAATTAACTTTTTGTTTTTGATTGCCGAAGTTACCTGGAAGGAAAAGAGCAACAGTGGTCACCCAGTAGTGAAAGTATGGCAGTGGTGAAATCCATTTTTTTTACTACTGGTTCTGTGGGCGTAGCTTGGTGGGCGTGGTGTGGCTTGGTGGGCATGGCTTGGTGGGTGTGGTAGGGGAAGGATACTGCAAAATCTCCATTCCCCCCCTCCAGAAAAGGATATTGCAAAATCTCCATTCCTACCCCACTCTGGAGCCAGCCAGAGGTGGCATTTGCCGGTTTTCTGAACTACTCAAAATTTCTGCTACTGGTTCTCCGAACTGCTCAAAATTTCCACTACCGGTTCTCCAGAACCTGTCCAAACCTGCTAGATTTCACCCCTGAAGTATGGGTTCTTGGGTAGGCTTTGATCCTTGCATGTGCAAATCCTAATGCAATATCTAATTATTTTACTATTTGAATGACACCATGGAAATGTAGGCTATGATATCTTCACACTTTCATTTTAAATTTGCAATGTAAAAGCAATTAAATGTATAGGATGAATGTAATCTACAGTTTTACTGTTTGTGCTTCATTGTTATACAGAGGTTCTTTTGGTCTCTGAATTCTGTACTTAGGTACCAAAATTGCACCTTTTCATTTGTAGACTTATGCTACACAGATAATATCCACTTTGTGTTAAGAGTGGCACTGCACCTGAATCCAGCCCATCACCTTAATCACTATACCTATATATACATAAGTGTGTGGGTTTCTATTTTGATGTTCAGACTCAGTATTCCTTCCTAGTGATGGTTTTCTTTAATTTCTGTCATGGAATAGATAACAAATAAGGGGTGGTAATACTACGTTTAGTTGAGAATATGTAGCAAGGAAATATTATAAATAGAAATGTTATACAGCAGAAATTCTAAACCTATTAGTAGGCTAGCACTGGTCAATTATATATTATAAAAATAGTTATGAAAAAAATAACAATTGAGATTTAAAAATCCTGGACATATACAAAAAATGTTGAATGGTTATAGAAAAAGCATTACTTGATACTAGGTTTGATATCCTGGACTTTATTTACGTATTTATCACCATCATTTTTACACAGCCAATGTTCAGGGACTCTTGAAGGTTTACAGAATTATATAAAATTCCACTCATTAGAAGATCTGTGAAAGAGTTTTCTCTGCTGCTACTCTGCCTCTGAAATGAGGATCAATCTAATAGGTACTGTAGAAGAAAAAACAAGTTCCTATCTCCACTGCCCACTGCCTGCATTGCTTCCCTAAATTGCATACAAGGATTAGCTTGGGGAAAGTTGGTGAATTATAAAGGCTATGATGAATTATTATCTCTCTCACTTTTAATGGTGGTTAGTGCAAGGAAGCCCTCTTGGGCAGATTTCTTGATAACTTCCCATCCAAGTATCTAAATTCCACATGATTTAGCTTTTGCATGATAAACAACAAGCTAATTGCTACAATCTGCTATAACGCTGCATGGTGCTTACTTTTAATCCAAGTCATGTAACAGCTATGATTTGTCATTAAAATATTTTAAATATGACCATGTAACTACATTTAAATCTTAAAAATAAACATTCATATTATCATGACGGTGCTTCATTAAAGGTGTGAATGCATGTTTTTGAAAGGTCAACAATTTAGTTGGCTTGCTATGGTGTTTTTGTCTTGGGTTCTTACCAGTTCTGAAATTTTCTCAATGGTGCAAGATGCAAGAAAACAGATATTTTTATCCAGTAGGACAGTGTTAGTGAAGAAGCAGTGATCCTGAGCAGAATCCCAAGAGGGTGAGTAGAAGCCCATTTGCCTCACTTTCAACAAAATTCTGCCCAGCTATTAGTAGCATTCCCCTGCCCAACTCTTTATGCCTCAGTAGTTAGCCAAGAACTTCATACAATCCACGTAACTGAAGCTGATGAGACCAAACAAAAATGTGTGCAAGGCTTAATTTAACACCACTCATCAATCTATTAATGCTAAGGGGAATGGATTGTGTAATAGATATAAGAAAGTTTAGCAGCACTCAGAGTAAATAGGATTTAAGATTTGCAGGTGAATGGTCTGTACAAGGTCCGTACAATATTCAGCAGTACTAAAGGCAGGTGTGTATTTCCAGTTAGGCAATCTTAGGAAAACAACACAACACTTTCCTTACCAACTAAGGAAAGAAATGCTCAGTATCCACGGTTCAATTTTTAGTTCCAGAAATAGGCAACGAAGAAATAGTTGATTGCCTCTTCTGTAAAGAAATGGAACAATTCAGTGAGGACAAGAAGAGTTCAATGTAGAATAGAGCAGTTAGACATCAGGTATTAAATAAGGCCTCTCAGTTGTCAATGGAAGCTGATAATTAGCACAACACTTCTTCATGGCCCTGAAATGTCACCGTTGGGAACCTTGAAAAAACTGAAGAGAATTTAATGGGAAGCGGGTGCGCTTGTACTGCACAGGGCCCTATGTGTAGTTCCTTTCTTTTCATCAGTTTTGATTTGATTGCTATAGCACCAGCATTATCACGTCTTTTTCAATGTTCTGTAGTGTAGGTGAAAGAATAATTTATTTTTAATAAGTTTTCTTGTCAACTGCTTTAGTTCTTGTTTTGAGAAACAAAAGGAAAAAAACCCCTTATGGTCTTAACATCAGCCCCATTTATCTGTATTTATTTCCTTTGTTTATGTTCATACCTATACTTGTTATCTTGTACATTTTTGATAAATAAATAAATACATAAGTAAATCAGCAATATTAATGATGAGACTTCCTGTTGTATTTTTGGGTAGCTTATGACCATTCAGCTCAGGACATGCTTTAAATTTGAGTGTCAGGGATCTTCAGCAGACAGGCATTCCAGATGTCATTTCTGTCTTTGAGAGGGTGATATTGTAAATACTTGCCTAATTTTCATAAGTTCACCAAACACACCAGGCATATGGAGTGAGGCTGATGAGATGGGAAGCAGAAGCTGCCAGGCTAGAGATAACCCTTATGTAAACATATCACAACCATCCAAAACAACAAAAGATGTGCCAAGTATTCATTAATGGGAATGCTGGGAGGAAGGAAGGAAGTTTAACTTCCTTGAGAAACCATTGAAATCTCTGCCATCCCTCTACTGTTGGGTGTGAAACTTCATTTTTATCAGCAATAATAATTCAAATCTAGCTGAATCATGACTATGAATCTTCTGCCAAATCCGGATAAGAAATTGAACTGGGACTTACTCCTGATCCTTTATGTGAAGCCAAACACCAGTCATAATAATTTGTTTCAATTCTGGGTTCTTTTTTCAGAGGAAGCATTTCTGTTCATTGGCCTATCATGAAGCACATCCAGAAATCTATAAATTTCCCTTCACAAGTGATCCAATTTTTGGAATAACTCTAGGATTCCTATCTAGTCAGCTATTACTATGGCACTTGATCGAATGATTTTGAAATGAACCACAGAAGTCAACCTGCCAATAGTTGGTCATTCAATATGTGTGTGGTATTTTTGTGAGATAAACCATAGATTTCTAAGCATTCAGGGTCAACCATGCAATAAGAGGACAGAACACATGAACTTTGTAACCAGTTGGAGGTCCTTCCTCTCACTGACTTTTCCCAGTGCCTTTCACCTCCATCTCACCTCTGTCATAAGCATCGTTGTTTGTTCTTGAGATCCATCTCTCATGCAAAGATTGAATATTCCTTGGCTTTCTCATTACTGAACATATCAGTCTCAGGCATAATTTTCACAGAATCACAATTGCTCTATGACTCTGAGTTCAGCCTATCCTATTTTCATGAATGCTTGATAAGGGATTATTGATGTCAGGAAGAGGCTCAGTACTGGTTATTATCGTTAAATGGAACCTTTCATGTTGAATTAGAATCCTTAAACATACCAGGAGGATTATTTTCAGTCCTGTTATTTCAAGTTTATCAACTCATTCCTTCATGGGCCCTTGTTCCACTGTTGAGGAAATCTCTATCTGAAGTACATAATTACATCTCTGGTTCTGCTATCTTTCATTGACTCAGACACATTGCCCAATCAGAGCCCTTCATGTCCATCACCTCAATTTTACCTACTTATCTCACACCAGCATTAATTCGATGTCTATTGTGGTATAGTTGGCAAGCCACCTCAATCTAGTTGCGGTTTTTAAATATTTTTTATTAAATAAGTTTTAACTAGATAAAAATATAAATTATAGAAAAGGAGTAAACAAAATAGTGAATAGCTAAGAAAGGAAATAAGAAAAAGAAAGACATGAAGAAAGAGAAAGAGAAAAGGACATATTACAAGAAGCAGCTTCCGATCTTTTTAAACATTGGCTATAATTGCATTTATATTTCATTCTCTCTCTATGATTACATCATAATTTCCTTCTTTCAAGATTGTCCCCTTTCTATTCATCAGCCCCATAAATCACAAGTTAATTTTTTTTTCTTTCTTTGAAAGGATGACAAGTTTTAGTAAGGATGGGGAGGCTATAAATGGAATCTTTCATGGTTTGATATAATTCTGTAAAACCTCCAAGAGTTCCTGAACATTGACCATATAAAAAAAATGATGAATATGTATATAATGCTCCAAATCTGTTTGCTGTTGTTGTTTTTAAGGAGAAGATTCATTTAAAAAGAGCTGTGTATTACTGTTCCTGCCTCCAAAGAATTTAGCATAGGTTTTGCAGTGCTTCTGCTGATAAGGGTATAATTTTCATTGACTTTATTACTACTTTGGCAGTAGAACTCCACTTTGCATAGTCTGGGGCTATTTTGCCTACTCAAATGCCATTTTATCATCTCTAGTCACTTGCTGTCTTGCAGCTATAGAAGAGAGCAGTCCTTACTCTTGATCAGTCACTTCCTCCCACTTCATCCTTCCTCTGTATCTATGACCTTTCTACAGGCCTAGCCATTTTTTAAAATAAGAATGTTAGATACACATTCACCCATAGCCTGACTAGCAGATCATAGACCCAGAGCATCTCCAGTGGCTAGCAGTTATTCCCCACCCCCACCCCCACCCCCACCCCCACCCCAAGCAGGTAATCCTTGTCAGGAGGAGAAATGAACCAAACAAATTCACCATTTTCTTTCCTTAACTAATCCCACATTATAATAGTAAGGACAACACACCCCTTCCCTGGCATCATTACTGAAGCAGAATATGGACTAGCAAACAGAGGAGTGCAATTTGTGCCTGTATGCTTTTCTGCCAGCTCAGAGGCTAAAGGAAAGCACTTCGATGTGCCCATTTTGCTGTGGCCTTTTTTTTTTTTTTTTTTGGTCTCTGTAAGCAAGAACTTTTTTCTCACATTTGCTGTTCATCATTATCTTTCTGGAATCCAGATGACCAGTCTGTGCATCTTGTTTCTATAGCAGATGACAGCCATAATCAAAGCTGCACAACAGCCAAATTGATTCAGCCCCTCTGGGTCATATGGCTGCCACAACAGTTGTCCTCCTTGCCAGACTGAACATGAGCCTTGCATCATTAGTTTCTGTCTGTGTTCCAACCGTGTCAGGCTCAGACCACCTTTGTTGTCATGAATATGGTTTATCATACATCTGGAAGAACTTTGTTGGAATGCAATCCTCTTTATAGTATTTTTGAAAGTATTTACTAAAACCCCAAAGCAGAAGAAAACCAGCCAGGCAATTCAAAGTTAAAAGAGAAAGAAACACAGTGCTGGCTTTATGAGTCACAAAAGAATTGGCTATTTCCAAGTGTCTGTAGAGAATGTCCTTTAGTTTTCATGCTTGAAAAACTATATTCTAAATAGATTATATTTAAATAAAATCAACAATTGATTGTACATGTTTTTTTTAAAAAAACACTCCTATTTAGGATTAGTATATTTATTTCTATTATCCCAATTAAATCTGATGGATATTTGTATGTAATACACTATCTCTAGAGTTTATATTCCAAAAAAACTGTGGAGTTCCTTGATATGGCTTGAGTGTTTGTAATCTTCGTTTTTTTAATCAAAGAAAGCTCAGATGTGAATTAAGTATTGACGTGTATACATTCCTACATCTGCATATGGTCAGATGTATTTAAATAATTCCAAGAAGTAAATTTATGATTGCAATGGCATTTTCTAGAGTTGCATAATTAAATAATAATACTGTAAATATAACCATTCATAAGGAATACTAGATGCCTTTTTTTCAAATTAAAATTTTTAATTAAACTTTGGGCTAAAATAGTTAGACCATGTGGCTTGCATTATTGTGTATTTTTTCTCTGTGTTTACATAATTACAAACTTTGATTTCTCTATTGCTTATATATGAAATTATATAAATATATGTGAAAGTGTATAAATACAGGTAGTCCTCCTTTCCCCCCTCCATCAGAACGCTTGATGTATACAATAAAACTGCAAAAGAAGATCCAAAAGGCGTTATTCCATTTATTATACCTGATACATTTTAAGGAAAGTATTAAGATAAAATATTCATTATTAAAATGTATGGAAAGTGAATATAAATTGTCACATGTTTTAATTTTTTCAAAAAAAAAATAAGATGTATTTTTAAAGATTCTTTTAAAAATCTTTTTTAAAAAGATTCTTTAAAATCTCAAATATTTAAAAACCTTGTATTGAGTCCCAAAGCTGAATGGTTTAAGAGGGCTGACATTAAAACCTCAGTCACAAAACTAAATTAAATTGGAGAGTAAACGAGAGCCACAAAATACGCTGAAATGGTTGACTTATAAAGTTGTCTCTCTTGTTGACATAATCTATGCATTCAGTGGGAGTGACATCTACAGTCTCCTTCGATGCTCAGTGAGAGCAGCAGCCAGAGCCCTTCATGTTAGGAGAGGATGGGGGGAATAAACACAGGGATTATGTCTCACTTTGTCTCTCACAAAACAGAATAAATCTAAGGAGATTTATTTATTCCCCTTCTGTAACTATTACTCATTTCACTTCATCATCTCTTCCATCCATAGTAAATAGGAAGAGAAGAAAATGTGATGAAACAATGACAACGCAGGGCACAGAGGTATAACTTTGTTTTATCATGATGCCTCATGGTTCCAGTATACCAGACGGGTTGCCATTATTATGCATTTGTTGTTCTGAAAAAAAATCCTTCACCAAACTTTTTTTTTAAAAAAATAACAGTCTTATAACTTCGAGATCAGAATTTTTATTCACTGGGGAACTGCAGTCTTCATAAAATTCATGAATACAAGTAACAAGGAACAACATTCATCCATTACCATAATTGAAGTTAATGAGATCTAAATTGTTAGCCTAAAGGGAAAGTGGCCCTCTAGGCCATTACCATTTTTAAATGTCAAAATGGCACCTTTTTGTCTGTCATCTTCAGACTGTACTTTATCAGCCAAAAGTGTTTTAGTGTGAAATAAACAAGTTATCTATATTGCAAAACCAGTGTAGAGTACCTACTAGATAAAGAGTAGAGATAAGTCCTATATTGGAATTTACTATAGAATTTTTGGTTATCAATCAAGCCAGCACTTTCTACTTTCCACACTTGATTAGCATTCAATTCTGTGTCTGGATGTATTCTGGGTGTTATTTTTGTTTTCTGTTGCTCTGCTGTGCCCAAATCCCACCTTGATTTTGATTTGCATTGGTTACATGTTTTGTATTCAATAAACATCTTTTTTTAAAAAATCAGATTATATTTGGCTGGGTAGGAAATGGATGGAGGGGTAGAATAAAACTCTGTTTTTTCCATCCCCTTTAAAAATCACACAGTTAATGTCTTATAATTTATTTTAGGAGTAAGGCTGCTTTAAACCTCAGATTTGGAATTAATTGAAAAGAATTTTGCATGGTTCAAAAGAAGGACCTGTAGCCCAACTCCAAAGAATCACCATCCAAAGGAGAGGGTAGAGTAGAGAGGAATTGCAGCACGGAGTCACTCTGTGGGAGGAAACAACAAAGGCCGGACTAGTGAAGCTCTTATCTCCTGTTTCCAAAATCAGTCTGGCGAGATTATTGTAAAATAGACGAACAACAATAAAGAAACTGCTTGTTAAGCAGCCTCTCGAAGTAACAGTAACAGAGTTGGAAGGGACCTTGGAGGTCATCTAGTCCATGTCAGGTTCCGCCGTTGTCTTAAATAAATCGCATTTTCCAAACAAATAGTCTTTGATGAAATCTTTCATTTATTAAGAACAAACATGTCTGGTCCCGACTCCATTGATGCCAGTACTGACCTGCTAACCCCCAAACCCTTCCCTTTCCATCCCTCAATTCTCAGCATCTCATTGACTATCTTCCAAGTCACTCTCACTGGAATATCCCCCTCCCATCCCATCTCCTAGGTGACATTATCCACCGGTTAAGTAAATAGGTGAAAAGTCAAACTGCTTCTTCTCTCTCCTTCTCTTTTTTTTTTCTTCATGTCAGCACTGGGACAAATGAAACTTGGGGTGCTGACAGTCCAACCCCCTGCTCACGCAGGAGACCTATACTAAGGATTCTAACCACTGACCTTTCTGATCGACTGTCGAGCCATGAACAGGCTCGCCATCACTTATGGGGGGGGAC
>WNWU01000017.1:12371808-12386876 GCA_012654045.1 Ptyas mucosa | reverse complement strand
TGGAGTCGTTTTTTCACATCAAGCTCGGGCGGGACGACAGGCCGAGATCGACAAGTTCAGTATCTTAGCCACTGAGCCACCTGCTTTGGCCTTTGCATGGAGTTGCTCTGCTTTCTTGCATTAAAACAATTATTCCATTTGATTAGCACATTTAATATATTATGCAATAAGTGTACTATAAATATATATTTTATAGAATTTTATATATTATATATTTATAAAATATATAAAAATTGTCAGTTGGCTGATTGAATTTGCATGGATGCTTGCATCCATTTACACACAAACTTTAATGGACTTTTTGGAGATGTCAGCCATTTTTTAAGAACTGTTTTCAGCTGAGGAGGGCTGCTCATACAGTTTTTAGGAACAACAACTTTCTCTAAATAAGCAATAAGGCCTCTACTGAAATATATTGATGTTTCCACTGGATCTCTTTAAGTACCATCCTATGCCTCACTTTTGAAAAGGACATTAAGTATATATTGACTATGCTGTGTCGCTGTTTGTAGATAATAAAATATTTAGTAAATTTAGTTTCACTCAGACTCAAACTGGGAAAACACATGAATACTGACTGTTCATCTATAGGGCCATGTCAGCCACTTTCTGTATCAATCTTCACGGTATCCTTCTGAATTGATATGGACTGGAAATTGGAAATAATTCTTATTTTTATGGTGAGACACATCCTAGAAAGTGGAAATAATATGTCTCAATCTGTACATTTTGTCATTGGGAGCTCTGCAGGTTTTTACCTTTCATCGAGATGAGCCTTTCTCATCCTGGGGCTCTGCAGTTATGCTCAGACTGCAGCTCCTATTTCCCAGCCAATAATGCTCGAAGTAGAACAAACGACTGTGATAAATTGTCCAAAGTCTTAGTAGGTGTTATCAACATGGAGACAGAGGCAGATTAAAATACAGTCAGTAAATTGAAGTTCTGCTCAGACAAAATGTTGAGCAGTCTTACTTTGATATTAAACTTATCTTTTACTGGATTTAGTGGTTTCTGCTAAAATATGTACCCATTGTTCTTTCACTGCTAAGGGATCTAAGTTGGATGAGAGTGAATAATTGAGATAGTACCTTAAGTTTATACACTTTCTCTGCCATACATACGAACTACAGAACTGAATAAAATATTCAGAGTGATGTTGCATGCAATATATGTTTTTTGCATGAATTTTGTCTTAAGACCATTGGCTACTAAATTGGTATAAGGCATTAACTGAACTGTCATGAGTCACCCATTCAAACAGGATCATGTAGGCTAATTCCTATATGTAAGAGGTTATATTAATGTAAGGTATTTACATATATTTCAGGGTTTTTTTTGTCTCTTTTAGTGACTGAGTATATGGCACTCCTCCAAGAATATATCATAAATAAATATATTTGGTCTAGTGGTTAAGAAGTTAGGCTAAAAATCAGGAATCTGAGTTTTAGTCATGCCTTAGCCATGAAAATCTGAGCTAGTCACTCTCTCAGCTCAATTCTCCTCACAGGGTTGTTGTTGTCTGGAAAATAGGAGGAGGAAGGATTATTAGGTATGTTCACTACCTTGAGTTACTTACAAAATAAAGGTGGGATCAGTGATGGGTTACCCCGGTTCGCACCGGTTCTGTAGAACCAGTAGTAAACCCGGTGGGAGGCTCCACCCACCGACCCCGATGTCATCAGAATGCTTCTGCGCATGCTTCTGCGTGCGGCTTCGTTGCGAACCGGTAGTAAAGGTAAGTAGAACCCATCCCTGGGTGGGATATAAATTAAATAAAATAACACGCACACACACTTTTGTAGCATCTAGGAATTATACCAACTGATGTTACTCTTTTAGTGAAACATTTAGATTGGGGAATCTGCTAGAGAATATTGGGCAGTGGGAAGTGAGGAAGAGATATAGGACATAAAGAAGGAAAGCAAGTCTCGTACTGTGTGAGCAGAAGTCTATTTGGATAACTTTTGGTATGTCTTAAATTTTAAATTCTAAATGTAATTTAAAACTGCAAACTTAAAGTTTACATTTAAAACTAAGAGCAAGGTTTGTTTCTTCAATAGCAGTCTGTCACCCCCATCTTCCAATTGACTGTCAGTTTTTGTAAACAGGCCAAAAGGTCTGTTATATTTAGCACCAGGAGCATCCTTGTCACTTTCCATGTAGGCTTGCCGAGCCATGATGCCTGAGAGACAGGGAGAGACCTTACAATGTAGATGGGAATATAAATTTGCTTTCAAGGCACACACAAAAGCTGGATGAACTCTGAACACTGAAACAGAAATTTTAATCACCCTGCCAGCTGGAATGATGAGCACTACAGTCTTGCAATTTTTAAATAGATCATTTGAACCCAAGCTAATACATTTTCCTAATATCAGCATTCAGCATCTGCAATATATGATTTATTTATTAAATTTATATGCTAACCATCTCACTATTGAAGCTACTCTGGACAACTTACAACACAATAAAAACAAGAATATAAAAATATTAAGCACACTCAAATTAACAGGGATTGCCTATGATCTTTGAAGACCCTATGGATGGTTCAGAAAAGGACATGCTCCTTTTTTACGCTCTCTTATTGTCACCTTGAAATTATTTATTATATTGTACTGACTGACATTTGAATTGTTATTAGCTGTCTGAAATTTTTTTTAGAAGCATGAGGTAGAATTTAAGTTGAAAAGATTTATCTTTTTTTCTGTTGCTTTGCTATATATATATATATATATATATATATATATATATATATATATATATGGAATCTATCATTTATAGGCATAACAAAGAGTGGAAATTTGTGGTCAAGTTGAAGAGGTGATCAATAGGTTTGACTTTATTATTGATTCTGAAGATTCATGTCTTGCATTAATTTATATAATTTCATTTATAAATTATGGTTTCAATTGGGAAACTATGACCCTTCTAGACCAAGTCCAAAAAATTCTAGAGAATTTCTAAAAGCCTGGCATTCTGACAAATGAGCCATCAATAGACCCATCGACATAAAGAATATCCACATACTAGGCAAACAGACAGTCAACAAGCCCAAAAGGGAACAAAAAGACCAAAACCCCTCCCCACCAGCAATCAGCACTCAGATGAGCAGAGCAGTGGTGAAATCTAAAATTTGTTACTACCGGTTCTGTGGGCGTGGCTTGGGGGGGTAATGTGACTGGTTGGGCGTGGCCAATTTTTTTTTTTACTTTTAAAACCATTTTTTCTACAACCTCTTTGGCGAAGAGGTTGTAAAAAATGCTTTCAAAAGGCTCTGACGATCCCAGCTGAGTTGCCTGATTGGCAGAGGCTTTTTTAAAAAAGCCTCTGCCGAACAGGCAACTCAGCTGGGACCATCAGAGGCATTTAAAAGAAAAAAAGGGTTTTTTTCTTTTAAAAGCCTTTGACGATCCCAGCTGAGCCGTGCAATCATCAGAGGCTTTTTTTTTTAACTTTTAAAAGCATTTTTTGGCTGAAGAGGTTGTAGATAAAATGCTTTTAAAAGTAAAAAAAAAGCCTCTGATGATTGTGCGGCTCAGCTGGGCATGGGGGGGGGGTGGGCAGGGATTTTTGCTACCGGTTCTGCGAACCACCCGCCTCCATTGCTACCGGATCGGGTGATCCGGTCTGAACCAGGAGCATTTCACCCCTGGAGCAGAGATTAAATCCAAGATTAACATCAGACCAACAATGAAGGAAACAATACCCCAATCAAAGAACTGCCAAACAAGCCAAAGGTAAACAGTCTAACCAAAGAACCTCTAAGACCACTCCCATCAATAGGGCAAGCCACCAGAATATAAACTGAGAGCAAATCCCACTAGCACTGATGATGTTACCTAGTTTGGGTAATGAAATGTCTGCAAGAAAACAACCAAGCTCAGAGAGCACCAAGGACCCCTCACTTAGCTAATTCTATTTCAACTGCTGTGCCAAATTTGACCAGTTAATATAGTGTACTTCAATATCCGGAATGATCCTTTGATCAAATCCTTAAGCTTTGAGGATATCTTCAAAGAAACTTATTAAATGTATAAGACAGTGTTGAATTCAATGAAAAATATTTGTAAGTTTCAGTGCCACTGACACTGTGCTGCAAAACTGCAAAACTGGAGATTGGCTTCATAGGTAGTTAGCTATGGCAGCAAGAGATGAGCTAACATGCAGAACCCAATTAACTATACAACGTTTATGCAAAGTCCAGCTGCAGGCATTTGAGTAGCCAACTAAGGAATGGAGAGTGTATGTAAATAAGTCCTCTAAACTCTACAGTATGCATCAATTCTACTGATTAAAAAAACATATCCTGCGGTCTTTAGCCTACTATTTATAATTTATTTAGAAACAACATAGCAAGAAAGAATGGCTTAGAGCTTCACCTTCTTGAAAATATTTTCCTCTTTATATAATTAACCATCTAGTTAGTGTTCTCCAGATACGTTGGGTTCACTATTCCCAGAATTTCCCAACAGCACAACCAATTAGTTTGTAAATTTGGGATTTGAATTATCAATGCATATGGAGGTGACAATGTTAGAGAAAGCTGATGTTGGGAAAAACAATAATATTTGTCAAAATAAACCTATTTTTTAATAAAATGAAAATATAGTAACACCCTTATGTTACATATGAAGTATTTAAATGGGATTTTGTTACAGTCTATCAGGCCAAAGGAAGATTGTATAACTATTGCCTTCTGTAGGGATCTACAGCAGTTATAGATAATGTTTCTATGATGATGTTTGTTTTATATGATGGGTTATATTGCTCTTCTTTTTCCCCTTATGCATTACTATAATTGCCCACGTTGGCTAGACATGATAGTGGCAATTATGAGTGGATCTGCACCCATAAATGGCATGAGAAATATATAGGGAACCTATACACTTAACCAGCATGTCAAAATGAATCTCAGCCTAAACTAATGGATCTTTGTTTTACTTCTTGGATTATTACAAATCTTATTGGCCAGTACGCAGAAAAGATTCAATTAAAACAAAGAAAACCCAAATATACTAAAAAAAAATCATTGACCTAACTTACTTCTACAGAGTTCTACAGAGGAATTATTGAGTCTGTCATTTGTACCTCAATAACTGTCTGGTTTGGCACAGCTACCTAACAGGACAAGTACAGATTTCAATGGATAGTTAGGACTACATAAAAAACAATTGCAACCAGCCTACCTTCCATTGAGAACCTGTATACTGCACAAACCAGAAAGAGGGCTGAGAAAATATCTACATATGGCATTGTGTGCCAAAACAACTACATACAAAGATAGTTCCTTCCCCCATGCCATCACTCTACTAAACACCTAACTCCTATAGCACTGTTTTATGCCTAAAGATATTTACCTACCATGTTTTCCCGAAAATAAGACCCTGTCTTATATTTTTGAACCCTGAAATCAGCACTTGGCCTTATTGCCACGCGCTCAAAAGCCCGACTGGGCTTATTATCAGCGGATGTCTTATTTTTGAGTAAACAGGGTATGTAGTAAACTGCATTGTATTATCCTTGCCATCTTCTCATCTTTTTCCTCTTTCTCACCTCTATTATGATTTATCAATTGTTGTTTGTATCTTATGATTTATGGTTGCATTTTATGATTTATGATCTATGACTTATCACTTTGTTGTTTGTATGTACACTGAGAGCTTATGCACTGGAGACAAATTCCTTGTGTGTCCAATCACATTTGGCCAACAAAGATTTCTATTTAATATAATCACAAAACATTTTGGAGTATTTTTACCCAGTTTGGATGAATCAAAGACTCCTGAATTATACTTATATTGTCTAGTTGTGTTCAACTCAAATTCTTATAATATCAAACATGACTAGTGATTACGATATCTGATATCAAAAGCTGATTTTTTCTTCTGCTCTATCTCTTGAGGAAGCAGCAGGTGTGACATAAGCTTTCTGTTGCAATGATTACAAATGCATATCCAAGTTGATCTGCAAATACAAATGCATAGCATGTTATACTATTAATTGTTGTATTGTTCAAATCAAATGATCAGCTTTTGTAACAGAAATTGTACAGTGTCTGTAACAAACTAATTCTATTAATTTGTTTAATCCTGTGATGCAGATCTAAATTAACTTTGGAGCTGCTCAGAAGTTATTTCATATTTATTGCTTAAATAAGAACCATACCAAAATAATTTCCATCACAGCTAAATTCATATCAGAAGCAACTCCAAACTTTAGTGGTATGATTATAAGGTGCTTACTATAGCAGACAGATGAATCCTTATACATTGTATGGTTGACTGCCCATCTCTAATGGAAGAATCAAGTTAGTATGAACATAAAGACATGAATTGTAACACGAGATAGTCATAATGTTTATTTCTAGCACCTAAGCCATATTTACCTATCAAATATTCATATGTTCTCTTTAGCAATTTCAGATGGAATCTTCAATTTAAGATAATTCATGTCTTTTTGCTTATTGTAGCATGTTATTAATCTTTTTGAAACATTTGTCTATTTCCTCATTTTCATCTGCTATAGTGGCATGAATCTGGAAAATCTTAATATTGACAGAGTGGTGGTGCTAAATGTGATGTCATAGAATGATCTGGTTGTAGTATGAAATTTAAAGCTAGTCTTTGGATTTTCTTTATTGGTCACTATTAATTACTATTCTGTTACTTCTACTTCTTCTTCTTCTTCTTCTTCTTCTTCTTCTTCTTCTTCTTCCTCTTCCTCTTCCTCTTCTTCCTATTATTATTATTATTATTATTATTATTATTATTATTATTATTCTGTTCACAACAATTTAGGTCACAGCTGCCAGTTCTGGTGTTGGCCTTCATTTGCATCAAGTTCTTTCCAAGAACCTAGGAGGTCATAATGAATTGGTGTTAGTATACATGCAGATCCAAACAGTGTGGCCTTTTCTAATTGACAGATGGAAATTTTGTCAACACAAAATTTTTCTAAGTGCCATCCAAGATTTTTTGATGTGGCACCCAATGTGCTCATAACAACTGGGACAGCCCCAGCCAGTTTATGCCATAATCTTTCAGTTTCAATTTTCAGTTTTCTTGATACTTTATGTCCTTCTCCAATTATATTATCTTCTCATATTGCCGCATAAATTATTCATACTTTCTTCTTTTCAGTCACAGTTAAATATGGTGTATTATGAGCCAAGACTGCATCAGTTTGTATTTGAAAATTCCACAATATTTTAACCTTGTCATTTTCAACTATATTTTCAATGCTATGTTCCCACCAATTTTTCATTAGTCACATGATAATTTTTACAAATATCCCAGTGAATATTTTGGCTACTGTTTTATGTTGTTGTTTATACAGGTAGTCCTTGACATATGACCACAATTGAGACCAAATTTTCTGTTGTTAAGTGAAACATTTGCCCCATTTTATGACCTTTGTTGCCACGGTTGTTAAATTAATCTGGCTTCCCCATTGGTTTTGCTTGACAGAAGGTCGCAAAAGGTAATCACATGACCTTGGGACACAACAACAGTCATAAATATGAACCAGTTGACAAGCATCTGAATTCTGATCACATGATCATGGGGATGTTCCAAATGTCAGAACTGTGAAAAATAGTCATAAATCACATTTTTCAGTGCTGTTGTAACTTTGAACAGTCACTAAATGAACTGTTGTAAATTGAGGACTAATCCATCTTCTTGCCCAAGATGAGTATGTGATGTACTGTTTCATCTGCTTCTTCGCACAATCAGCACTTTTCTATGATTTATTAGTTCTTGCCTTGATTATATTAGTTTAAATAGCTTGCTCTTGAGCAGCTAAAATCAACCCTTCAGTTTCTTTTTATTTTAATATTCCAGTTGTAAGCCATTGCTAAATTCTGTTCATTTTTTAAGAACTTTTATAGAAATTGACCATGTAATGCTTTTCCTTTTCAGAATTCTGCTTGTATTTTCATTACATCATTACATTACATTACATTACATTACATTACATTACATTACATTACATTACATTATTTTGATATTCATGTTTTGTTACTGTAAATTCCATAAATTTCAATTATTAACATCAGTGCTTCTTCTTGGCTGTCTTTTACATAATCAGACAATGCAGGATTTTCTTCTTCAACAGTTTGATTTGAAGTAAACCTCTGCCTCCATTTCTATGGCTGTAATACATAATAAATAGTCATCAATTTTCTTGGGTTTTTTGTCTTTCTTATCGACAATGGTTAAATCTGGAATGCTATGTGGCAGATATTTGACTCTTTGAATTCTAAAGTCTCAGAGCACTTTAGCTTCTTCATTTTCTATTACTTTGTCTATTTTGTGGTCCCGCCAGTTCTTGCTTACAGGCAAATGGTACTTCTTGCAGCTATTCCAATCACTATTGTTGCGAGTTTATAGTCAGTCTGCATGATTTTCTTGCAGCAGCTAACTAAATGTTCCATTGTTTCTTCACCTTCTTTGCATAGATCGTGGTTGCTGTCTTCTTGATTCTGACTTTGTATGCATTTGTTCTTAAGGCTTGGCTTTGTATAGCCAGAATTAGCCCCTCTGTCTCTTTCTTCAGTTTTCTTGCTCTTACTCATTGTCAAGTCTTATCTGTTTTGTTTGCTAAGTGGGGATGGGTTTGTACTGGCCATGTAATACTTTCCCTTGTTATGTCTCTTTCCTATACCTCATTTGGTTTTTTTGTAGGCCAGTTTGGTCTCTCCAGTACTCAGTCAGCCTTCCTGGTATACTAATTTCAGTGCATCTTCTTCACTATCCTTCAGATATTCTTCCAATGCCCTTTTTTATTCTTAATCTGTCTGGTGTACTTGCAGCATTCCACAGCCACCAATGTTCCTTGGTAAGTAGCATCTATCAACATTACTATGTGGATAAAGGGCATGATTCATTGTCTTTATTTTTCTTGTTCTCCTATTCAGGGCTTTTAATTCTACTCGACTTCAGTCTACTATTCCAGCTGTGTATTTAATGACTGAAATTTCTCAGATGTTCATTGACTTAATGGTATTTCCTCCACCGAGTTGCATTTTAAGGTCTTCTTCACTCTTACGATGTGTTCCCTTCTAATTTTCTTCTTGATTTCAGTGTGCTTGAAGTTGTCAGATTGAAGGATACCCATCTAGACTCTTGATGTTATTTCCATAGGGCATCTTGATTCCTTCAGTTATCATTGATTTTCTCTTACTGATGGTGAGGATGGCACATTTGTCCAGTCCAAACTCCATTACAATATCTTGGCTGTATTTATGAATAGCGTTAAGCAATCATTCTATTTCAGATGCTGATTTCCGTACAGCTTCAGATCATCCAGGTAAAAGACCTGGCAGATGTTTTTGATATTTGACAGCTAGGTAGATATTTTCTGATTCAACTGAAATGGGTGATTATGCCTATAGAGTGCAATTTGTTTTTCATATCTGCTTATCTTGGCTATAGCTGTTATTTGCTGCTTTATTATTTTCAATCCTTCCTTAATCTTCCACATTTCTAGGTGATATATCTTCATCAAATATTCCTTGGTCTTCTTGTTCTTCAGCTTCTTTTCTTTCATCTATTCTAGCTTTTTTGCACCTGATCTTAGCATGCTGATTTTATTATCCAGCTTGATTTTGGTGGTGTGTGCTGTTTGGCTTTTTTTCTTATTTGTTGATTTTGTATCCAAGACATTCAATTACAACTGCAGCCATATGGTACATGAGTTGGTTTATTTGCTGCAGTGAGCTGGTGCTTATATTTGATATCACAGTATTGGTAGCTTTTAACATTGTACTAACTGTTTCTTTGGAACAAGTTTCAATGCAGACAATCTTATTCTGTTATTTTTGTGTTGTTCTAGATGTTCAGTTATTCTTTGTTTAAATTCCTATGTTTTTTAAATAGAGAGCTTTGTTCTTTCAGAGGAGAAGGCTGAGGAGAGGGTGCCTGGACCACGAGTGTAAATGATTCAATAGCAGTGTTGGCTTGGTTTGCTTCTACAGGCTGAGTCACTTCTGGCAAGGCTTTTTTTGCTTGGGTAGAACTTTGCAGTTCTTCCAATATTGCTTCTCTACATACTTTATTTCATATTATAAATCAGTATTGGTCTCCTAGCCTCTGCACTGTTATTACTGATCCTGGATGTTTTTCCTTCCTTGAACTGGTGCATTTCTTTTGAGATACCTCTTCTTCCTGAACTTGATTTGTAAAAATAGATAATTATTTCTTTGTTTTCAGTCTTTGTATATTTGTGATGAGTAAACAACTTTTCTTCCAGTAGTTCAGTGGCTGCTGGCCTTGATTACTCAGCCAGCAGTGCTAAGTCTTGAAGTTCATTGCAGTATTGATGTTACCTAGTTTGTTAATGAAACATCTGCAGGAAAACAACGAAGCTCAGAGAGCACCAAAAACCCCACAGTTCAATTCTGAACTACAAATAATCTCTTTAAACAAGTAGCTCATTTGTGACCAGATGTCTAGGAACTATTTCATCTAGAAATTCGATAAGTTAAAATTAAATTAAATTTGTGATTAGATATCCAGGAACTCCAACAATCTAGTGTGGTCCTTGTTGATCTCCGACAATGATGGAGCTGGTATGGGCTTCTGTAAATTATGTCTTACCACATTGCTTATGGGAGATACACTTTGTTTGGCTCCTTTTATGAGACCTGTCCAGTACCGTTGAACTTCTGGCATCACTCTTACCTTCCTCAAAGCACAAAAGTCCAACAACTACATCACGATTCTTCATTTAATATATCAAGTTGCCCTATGTAAATCTTATATTTATTATTATTATATTACATTAAATTCTAATCTGCTTGTAACTCATATAAGATTGGAACATTCCAAATTACAATTTTCAGGGCTGACTTGGAGATTGTTCAAAGCCTCTGACTATTTGAGGTCTGTCACCGACAGAAGACCATTGGGTCCCTGTTTTCAATGCACAGCTCTCGGGTCTGGCATTCTCTATCTTCATTAGTGCTTAAAACCTAGCCTAATTACCTGTGTCAGAGTAGAAGAATCCATATCTAACTCAAAGCAAAACTTATAGCTTCCAGAGAAATAAGCTTGGGAAAATTGATGGCTACCTATTTTAAGATCTCACTTTTCAATTTTACTTCCTTAACAATTTCCTCAACTCATATTACTTAATCTATCTTTGCAATAAATTACAAAGAAAATAATAAACTCTTACAAAAAATTATACTGTATTGTTCCCCACCCTACAAAATACAATGACCATCACATGTTCCTAACACTTTTTTCTCTCCCATATTTTCTCATCTGACAAGCATCAGGCTAGCTTTTTTATTTCTTATTTGATTTTTAAAAATTTATTAAACTATAGATTATTTTGAAGAGAGCCAGTAGTAGCAGAGTGTATTATTATTATACCTTTTGTATGTTTGTGTGCACACCTATACATATTCTTGGTGGCACAACCTTTTATGCTTTTCTTGGCAAGATTTGCAGAAGATTTGCAGAAGTGGCTTGCCATTCCCTTCCATAAACTGCTCTTTTAACTTAATTTTCAAATACTAGGGGTTTAACTTTTTATATTTCTTTTTAAATTCCACTTATCTCTGGAGCGGAAGGGGCTACAATGAAATCTCTCATCCATATATATGATTCCTTATCAATAGTGCCAAGAACTCATATAGCTGAGAAAGATTGTTTACGACAATGTTTTTCAAATGTGGCAACTTTAAGATATGTGGACTTCAACTCCCAGAATTCCCCAGCCAGCATCCATACATCTTAAAGTTGCCAAGATTGAAAAACACTGATTTATGGAATATCCATTGCATGGTGAGCAGCTTGAATAATAATGCATTAGTTCAGCCATTTACTAACCCTCAGCAAATTCAAAGACAGTTTTATAATTCTATCACAATAGCACTATTTTGTTGGCATATAGGTTAGTAGAACAAATTTGTCTGCACTGGCAGAGTTATTGGAGGAATAAATTTGTAATAATCCTGTGCAGTGTATAATCACTTGCCCATAATCAAGACCTGATTTCTGACTGACCATAGTTTATATTGACTTTTGCCATCAACACTTGCTCAACCAGTTGTATCTGATGATAGCTTTGTAAAGGTAAAACTTTTTTGCCCCCAGAAAATAAGACATGTGATTTCCCCTATAATAAAATAGTAGTGTTAAATGAGAAGTTTCTTATAATGAAGGCAAATTGTAGTGAAACATTGAAGAGACAGAAGAGAGGAAATTGACAATTTGAGAGAGTAAAAAATTACCTATAATTGCTAATTGTTTGTAAATAAAAAATTTAAGCAATTAACTGTTATTAACAAGTAATATTTAAATGAGATTATTTAAAATTTAACAATTATAAATAAGAGAGAAGATAGCAGTAATATAAGAACATTTAAACGAATCATTATGGGATGGTAGAAGATTTTATAATATATTAATTCCCTAAATACATCTATAATAGCTTAAGCTTTTTTGTTTAAATAAACCCAGTTTTGTCTCTACTTATACAGAGGCACCATTTGATATTTTACACCACAAGCAGTTCGGCTTTATACTATGTATTGAGTAACAAATATTTCAGATCATGTGGTTCAACTGAATACTTTTTACTCAATCCAAGTGTGTTTGTTCTTCTACTGTCACATCAACTTCATGCAGGAGAAAATCCTAACTTATATGATACGTGTTTTCATCTATTAAAATCATGCAGCATGAGAGATGCACTATTGCTTTTCTATTCCCAATGGCTATGTCTCAACTTCTATAATTATAAAGGGTTTAACATGGTGAATTGATTAATGACCTCAACATCTTGTACTGGCCTCTAAAGGCTAGCAAGGTAGCTTTATTACTTTGAAGCAACAAAAGCAACTGAGTTTGAGGCATATAAATACTCATATATTTATTGTAGCACAGGCTTTGATAGGTTACTAGTAAACTAGTCAAGGGTGTGGAATGTTACTAACATGGGAATACATTCTTCATGGATGGAAATGAAATACAGAAAGCTACTATAAATGGCTTCCAGATGCAATTCAGAATGTTGGTTACCACCTATAAATCCCTCCATAGCATTGAACCTGGCTATCTGGGAGATTATCTGAACATTTCTGCCCATCCTCTATGATCATACAGAGTGAATAGGCTCTGGATCTCACCAATCAAACTATCATCTGTATATATTTTATTTGTAGTTTTCCTTTAACAACCAACATATTTTGTAGACAGTGTAATGACTGGGTCAATACATTTTTTACAATAATAATACAATTCCATATACATAGTTTTATCTTCCAACTTCTAACCTTAATATGCTCATTCTAATTATAATATATTATTTTATGTATCAATGTATATAATACTATTTTCCCAATTTGTACTTATCACCCCCCCTTGTTGGGGTTCTTCTATATTTACCTCTTTATCTTTAAACAGTACTATTCTCTCTTTATGATTCTTTATCACTGTCTCCAAAAATATACTTAAGCATCAATTGCATTCATTCATACAATGTGTTTGTTGACCCGTTAAATCACTAATATTTTAATATTTTAAGTATTACTCAAGTTTTACCATATTTTCAATATCTCAGTTTTCTATAAACACCAATAAAACCAATTATTAATAAAATTTAATCAGTCCCTGGATTATATCTCTAAATCCCCTGAATTTATAATCCTTAAAAGCTATAAATTCAAGTACCGTATTTTTCGGAGTATAAAGTGCACCTTTTTACCCCCCAAAAGGGGGTGAAAATTTAGGTGCATCTTATACACCGAATATAGACCTGCTCACCCACTGGCCCCCACCCTTTGGCCTCTGCCTCCCAGCAGTTACCTCCTTGCAAGCAAACAGCAAGAAAAAACAGCCCCATTCAGCTTCGGCATAGGCTAATTAGCACAAATTGATTAGATCGGCCTCCCGACTCTCAGCTGATTTGCTCTCAGCTGTTTTGTGCAGGCTCTTTTGCAAGCTCTTGTTTTACAAGCTCTTTGCTTGCTGCAAAGAGTGCTGAGCAGATTTTTTTTCCCCGCTAGCGAAAGCAAAACTGAAAGTAAAGCAGGCTCTGTTGCAACGTGACAAAATGAGGCAGGGAGAGAGATTTCTTTTTCTTTTTGCTCACCAAAAAAGGTAGGTGCAAATTTAGGGCAAAAGAGAAGAGTTCCAGATTTTAAAACACAAAAGAAAAAAAGCTCTATTTAACTAGGGAATTGTAATAATTGAGATGCTATTAATTGTATATTGTATTGAAAGCAGAAATGGTTAAATTATGGTTTGGAGGAATATATGGGGGAAATTATTTGGTTTATTATTATTGGTAAATATAATTAATTGATTTGTAAGAAATTGGATTGCATGGAAATAATTGGAATATTCATGTTCATATTGATTAATATACAAAAAAGATAGTTATAACTAATTGATTTATATAAAAATGTTGAATTTGTATTAAACAATTGTAATATTAAATAATTAACCAATGTGAGGATGGATATAAAAATAGATGACAATAGGAAGGGGTATAATATAGAATAGAAGGGAAAATTGAATTTGATTAACATTAGAGATGAGAATGAAGGGTAATATTGGTTTTTTTTTAAAAAAAGATGAGGAATAAATATGGCAAAAAGGAAATATAGAAATTGTAAATTTAATTGAAAAGACTAAACACAGTTTAAATTTGTGAACCGGACAAATACTCTGTTCAAAGAAAATACATTATATGTTTGTATGTGTGTTTGTCTAAAAAATTAAAAAAAACTTTTAAAAAAACCTAACCAAAAAAGGTAGGTGCGTCTTATACTCCGAGAAATACAGTATATTTTTTGCACACTGTTAATCATAATAATACATTTAAATATACCTAATCATAATCTTCCACCTCCTAACCTTAGTATATTTGTGGTTATAATAAATTATATTATATGTCTCTATATGTGTTACTATTTTCTCAATTTATACTTTCCACTTGTTTCTATTAGTTTTTAATACAGTCACAGTATTACAAGATATTATGTCTCTATCTGTCATCTCTCAGCCTTTCTCCGACTCTAGCGCCCACGGCAGTCACAATTGGGTACAGGCACG
>WNWU01000017.1:12306571-12361808 GCA_012654045.1 Ptyas mucosa | reverse complement strand
CGTGCCTGTACCCAATTGTGACTGCCGTGGGCGCTAGAGTCGGAGAATGGGCGTTGGTCCTACCTGATACGCCCTTTCTCGACCAGGCGCCCACGGCAGTCAGCCCCGCCCGTTTGGCCGTACCTGGGTTACAGTGGGTGGGAGTTCTTTCACCTTTCAGTTTATATCTCTACAGACACTCCAGTCTCCTGGACGCCCTTGCCTACCACCCGGACCCCCAGTCCTTCCAGCTGGCCGCCTGGCGGTTGAGCGGCTCCTCTTGACCAGGGCCTCTGTTCCGCCTGCCGCCATTGAGGTCATCCAGGCAGCTCGTCGTCCGTCCACCCTTAGAATCTACGACTCTACTTGGAGATCCTTTGACAGTTGGTGTCGGGCGCATGATACGGATCCTACTGAGGCTTCCATTTCCCAGCTCATCGGCTTCCTCCACGATGGTTTTGCGGCGGGACTGTCCCCCAACACCCTACGCCGACAGGTTGCCGCCCTGTCCTCCGTCCTCGCATGCGGAGCAACAGCTTCCCTCGCGCAGGACCCTCTCATCCGGTCATTTTTGAGGGGCGCCTCTAACCTCCGGCCTCCACCTATTCACCGGTTCCCTACGTGGGACCTTAACAGAGTCCTGACGGCACTTACCGGTCCTCCTTTCGAACCCCTGCGGGAGGTCAGTCTAAAATTCTTGTCCCTGAAAACTTCGTTCCTGGTCGCGATCACCTCCGCTCGGCGGATATCGGAGCTGGCCGCCCTGTCGGTGCGATCCGATCTCTGCATTTTCCACGCAGACAGGGTGGTCCTTCGTCTGGATCCGGCCTTCATCCCGAAGATAAATTCCATCTTTCATAGGACTCAGGAGCTTTCCCTCCCGGATTTTTGCCCTTCCCCGCGACACCGTCAGGAATGTTTATGGCATAAATTGGACGTGCGCAGAGCGCTGAAAATCTACCTGGCCCGGTCTGCTGCCTTTCGGAACTCTGAGGCCCTATTCCTTTCGTTCCACCCTTCGTCAATGGGCACCCGTGCTTCCTCCGTCACCATCGGTCGTTGGATCCGGGCCACAATAGCGCTGGCCTATGAATCTCACTCTCTGCCGGTCCCTCGCAACATCACTGCGCATTCCACCCGAAGCGCATCCACTTCGGCGGCGTGGTCTACCCAGGCTCCAGTGGATGAGGTCTGCCGGGCTGCCACCTGGTCTTCAGTTACACCCTTCATCCGGCATTACCGGCTGGACTCCTATGCTTCGGCGGATGCAGCCTTCGGCAGACGGGTCCTTCAGCAGGTCCGGCCTCTTCCCTCCCGCGGCGACATCTAGCTTTGGTATGTCCCAATTGTGACTGCCGTGGGCGCTAGAGTCGGAGAATGGGCGTTGGTCCTACCTGATACGCCCTTTCTCGACCAGGCGCCCACGGCAGTCAGCCCCGCCCGTTTGGCCGTACCTGGGTTACAGTGGGTGGGAGTTCTTTCACCTTTCAGTTTATATCTCTACAGACACTCCAGTCTCCTGGACGCCCTTGCCTCAAAACTGGGCAGATGAGGGAAGGGGCGGAGCAAAGTTCTAGGAGGCTCGGTCACATGGATCCCAGACGTGCCTGTACCCAATTGTGACTGCCGTGGGCGCCTGGTCGAGAAAGGGCGTATCAGGTAGGACCAACGCCCATTTTAGAATTTCATCATTTATTGACTTTTTGGTGATTCTTTTACATTTCTCTCTTGGAATCCTATATTTCTTTCTAACATTTTACATAGACTGAATGTTCCCTCTGCCTTACCCCTTATCTTCTTCTGCTGCATCATTTGGCTGCCCATCCATAATCCTTTCATTATTTTTGGGAAGTCTTCCTTTTTTCCTCTGTTCTATTGTAAGCTCTTAAGGAATTATCTATTTGATTCTTAGCATTTATTGTTACTATCTTTTCAATGTTTTTGTTTTCTTATAACTTATTTTGATTTGTCTCCTCCACCACTCCTTCTAATTTCTCATCTGTCTTCTGAATATTATGTTCATCTTTTCCCAGCATTTGTTGAGATTCTTCTACACTCACTTCTTTATCTTTTTTTTATTGAAAAAGTTTTAAAAATTTTACATACATTTTCTCCCCCCTCCCCAACCACCCCCCTGACTTCCCAGAGCAAATACAATTACAAGATAAAATACAGCTCAAATTCTCTAAGTTAAACTCCATTTCACACTTATCATAATCCTAATCATTAAACAAGTAGATAAAAGGAAAGCAAGTCTTCTTTCTTCTTATTCCATCTAATTCAACAGAATTAATCTCCATGTCTCCATTTATAATTACAGCAGTTGATAAAACAATTAAGTATTACGTAATCACACCTATCATTACTCAATATAACTAATTAATACTTAGCAAATTATTAAGTCTATACGATCTAACAAGATATTTTATAACTTCTTTCATTTAAAACAGAGAAAAAAAGAACCCCCAACAACAAAGAAAAATAAAGAAACCCTCAATCAGAAAAACCACCCCAAATTTAAAATAAAATACTATATAAAGTCTTCCGTCCTCCATTTTTAAACCATCAAGGTCCTATTATAATTAAAACACTTAATGAAAAAAACAATAATAATAAATTTTTTAGTCAAAAAAAGAATATAACAATCAAACCTCTTATAAATTTATCAATACAGATAAAACATCATTTAGTAACTATATCAAACATTTAAATTCATCATACTAGATTAAACCAGTTGCTAATCTTCTTGTCTTCACATCTTCCAACAGCGTATAGAATATCTTCATCATTTACGTCTACCCACCTAAATAGAAAATTGCTTCTTTATAAAAAAAAAAACCCCGAGTGACTTTATAATTATATTTGTAATAATATCCATCAAATCCAGTCAAAAGTTAAATTAGTAGATTCATCAAACGTATTAGGGAAACCACCAAATCAGCTGCAATTGCTCTAGATCCATAGTCCTTTTGCCTTATATTTATTACCATCAAGCAAGAAGCTCCAGTTTAGTATATTCAATAAAACTTCTACATTTACAGTTAGATCCAGATTTATCACAGTCCTTAATAAAATATTCCAAATCCTTCAAGTCAGGGCATATTTCACAGCCCAACACACCATTGCAGTGATCTGTTTATTCTTCTCAAAATATTCCAATACAGCTATAAATTGCCTCCTCATCGTTCATCACTTGGTTAACTGGCATTAAACTGCTGTCTGCTTCCCCCCCCAAAAAAAAAATTCAAAATCTTTAAACATTTAAACAATACTTTTTAAGGACCATCATCTCGTCAAGCAGGGTTATTTTCCATTTCTCCAGGCTTTCTTCTTTTCCTTTTTACGAACTTTCTTCTTAACTTTGATCCCTCTGCCTTTTTTAACTCCAGAAAAATTTTGCGGTTTTTGGGATTGGATATTATAAACTTTTTGCAGGAATGTAGCTTCTTCTGGGAACAGCTCTTCATCAACTTCCAGAGTTTCTTGCTCCTGCTCAGCCTTCATCTTTCTCTCTTCTATAAGATCGGCTATGGTCTGTTTTTGTTTTTTTTCCTCTCCCAGCTCTTCATTCAATCCCCCACTGCTAGATTGCAACTCAGTATTTCCATGTATTTCATTGTTTCCAGCTTGAGAAGCCTGAAATATAGTATCAATTCTTTTCAATAAAGCAGAGGTAATTGAGCTCAAAGCTTCCTCAAAGTCAGACCATTGAGGGTTAAATAACCCTCCTTTACTTTCTTTGTTTTCAAAAAGCCCAGCCATCTTGCCCCCCTTCTTCCTTCCCCTCCAGAAGGATGGGGAAAAAAAAGAAGAAAGAAAAAAAAAGAATTTCAAGAAGAAAAAAGGGGAAAAAAAGACTTTTTAATTTATATTGCTGCTTGAATTATTATTATTATTTCATCCACTTTTCAAAAAGGAGTTTTACGTTTCAAACAGGGGCTTATCAATAGTTGCTTTTAACTTTCATTTCTTCACGCCCCGTTGAAACTCAAACGCCATCTTGCTTTCACTTTCCACTTAAGAGAAATCTTTTAAAGAAAGTAAATCCTTGGAGTTAAAAAAAAAAAGAAAAAAAATACTTGCTGTTTCCTTCGTGCAACTTGTGCTCTGCCATCTTAGTTCAAGAAGTATTTGTTTAAAGTTGTTTAATGGGGTGGCCGCGGCATCTAGTTCTGACAGGGAAAAAGTTCCCCGTCAGAGGCATCCCAGGTCCGGAGCTTTGACAGGCTTCACGGGGAGCTCTCATCTTCGAGCACCAGATTATTGGCAAAACCTGGTGCTCTTAGGGAGCTCTACCCCACCCGTCTGCTCTCCTTCCCCCCTTCTTCCTGGGGGGAAGGATTCCAAACCGCAAGACAGCTGATTTTCGCTGTTCTTGCGATTCTACGGAGTCTGGGGCTGGCGCTTCACAAAGAAGCGTCTGGCGATGCCGGCGGCTCAGCCGGAAGTACTCACTTCTTTATCTTTGAACAATCCCATCATCTCCTTATGATTCTTTGTCACATTTTCATAAAAACCTTTAATCATCACTAATATTTCTTCATTGAACTTTATTGTCTCCTGCTGACAATACCAAATTAATATATTACAAATTACTCAATATATCTCTAATATTGCAGTATCCCAATATTGAAAAACTCCAAAAAAGTCAATTAATAAAATTTAGTCAATCCCAGAATTATTCCTCCAAGTCTCCTAGCTTTCTAGTCCTTAAAAGCTATAAATTTATAGTTTACAGTCTTTATAGTTTCTAGTTTACACCTCCCCAATTGTCCAAATTTTAAAGTCTTATTTGTCTTTTCTTCTTTTCTTTTCTTTTCTTTCTTTTTCTTTTCCCCTTTCTATTGCTTTTCTTCTTTTACCTTGTAGGGTGATTTATCAAGTGATGTTAGTAAATCAAATCCAGCTTGGTCCACCAGGTTTCCTCAAATCTTTCAAATCTACCTTTCATTGAACAGTTTCAATAAAGTTTTAATATTTATGCTTCAGTTTGCCTTAAAGATCTTCAGAGAGCTCAGTAGATATTTCCAAGCATCCAAATCGCCTACTAAGATAAAGTCAAGGTCAAATAGCCTTCCAGGTGTTGTTTACTTTCTCTCCTTTCATTAGTTTCACTCAAATTTCCCATGTTGCAGTAATCTTCTTCCTACAGTAGGTGGCTGCCCTGCTCCCAATTCCAGCATTCAACAGACTGTAAAAGTCAAAACAGCTGACTGTCAACCATTCAGGGGGGTTAAAGATAGAGTTTAGAAAAGCAATTTCTCCCAATAATCACTTTTCACAATATTGTTTGACTTTTTCCAGGCTTTCTGTTTTTTAAAACATTCTTTAGATATTTATTTTGTGTCTGAGTCTTTAATCTTTAACCTTTCTCTTTGGTTTTTAGTCTTTAATCCTTCTCCATAAATCCAATCCCCACTTTCTCAATGTTTGGAGATGGTTTTTTTGGAATTTTTAACTTGGGTTAAATCTTTGGGGTAAAAGTCGGAAGTTATCTCACCCAGTTTCACTGCTCTGTCCACGTACCACTCCACACAAGATCTTAGTGTCCCAGTTATCCCAGCTTGTGACTGACCAAAATGGCCGTCATCCCTGCTGTCGTTTGGGAGAGCTTTCTTTAGATCAGCAAGGAAATTGTGGTTTCCTCGTGATCAACAAAGTGTGAAGTTTCCGAAAGAGCACCTCTCCTTTCTTCACCACTTCTCTAGGGTGGCTTGACCCTGTAGGGTCTCCTGGCAAGCAGAGCCCAGTGGAGCTCTGCTATTTCAGAACCCGGCAGACCTCCTCTATTTTCCCACCATTACCGCCGCGACATCAACCGGACATCCAGTCAAACTATCATATGATGGGATCCAAGAAATGGGGCCTTTTCTGTCTTATCTGCTCTGTTCAATGGCACCCAACAAAGACTTGAATGTCTCCCCCCCCCCCCCGCCCCGTTGTGTTTTAAAAAACCTATGAAAAACCTGACTTTTTCTTTAGGGCTTGGCTTAGAATGTGTAGAGAGTGTTTCATAGGATTTTATGCACAAGTATGAATGTTTTGTTTTCTGGATACATATAATTCTTTTCTTTGTTTTCTTTTCTTATTTTTTAAATTAGCAACTGCTCGGGGTCTTTCTTTTCATTCCTCCCTCCCTCCCTCCCTTCTCATATTTAGAGATCACTCATTTTCCTCATAGAGGGACTGGGTGGTGCACAAGTAAATTGTTAACAACATAAAAACTAAATATAACTTTTAAAGTAGAGGAAAGGATAATTAAATTTCACAGTAAAAGTTAATTAAAAGGCAGGGAAAGAGCTTTTAAGGTGCTAGCCAGCCCATAACTGTATGATTATCTGTGAGCCCCAAGTGAGATGGCAGAGCCAGGTCTTTAGATTTTTTTTTTGGTATATATATATACCATATATATATATTATTTTTAAATATACATCAACATCAATACATGAACAGTGTTGCATCTGGGTGTTGTTCATTTTGATACAAATAATAATAATGATATTAATAATATTTGTTACATTAGTCAAATTTATGTAGTCCTAATGTTGATACATGTGTTTGTATTGAGATATAATTCCTTCATTATTTAGTTGTTCAATGTTTCAATGCACCTTTCCAATGCCAATCACCGTAATATTTAAACATACATAATAATACCATCTTTCAACCTCTAATCTTTCCATCTAGCTATTGCTTTTATTCTATTATATAAAAGTGTGTATTCTTATATCTACCTCTATTCCAGCTTTTAGTCAGGCCACAATTATATTAAAAGGCATTTCCTTTCTATCCATCATCTTTTGCCCATTTTAATACTTCAATTCTTATTCATTTTTTGGCTTGCCTCCCATACTCCCATATATCTTATCATTCAAGAGTCGCTTCACTTAGGTATCTTCCTTGTTGAACCTCCAGTAGTCATAAAGTAGATAAATATAGAACAATAAGTATCACCACAGTCCTCCAGATAAATGTTGTTTATTTCTCTTATCAGAAATTTTCCCAGACTTGTAGGAGTATGGTATATTTTCCATTCATCAGTAGGTAGCGCCCTCAGCTTAGGTTTCAGCATTGTCTCGAATATGACAAGTATTTAATTCAATTGTAATTTGATTTATGGAAGCAAAATCAGTTATTTAAGTAGATAGTTCCAGCATTTTAAAATGACTTTCCAAAATGGTGCTTACCCAGTTTAAAAGTCCAATTTTCTATGTTTTAAAAGTTTTTTACTTTTCTCCCCTTAGTTCCTTTCTTTTGGGTCTGGGGTTTTTCTCTAAGTAATTGTTCGCCACTTCAACAGATAGTTCTAAGAATCTCTTTTCCTGAATTTTTTTTTTCCTTTTAGGGTTAGATTCTAGGTTAAAAAAAGAATTATCTCACCCAGTTCCAATCACTGTTCATCTACACCCCTCCAGCACTTTCTTTGCTGCCTCGGCTGTCCCAGCTTCACAGCAGCCATGATGGCTGCCTCTGCTTCTCGTTGTGGATGAGAGGGAAAAAAGCCCTGGGTCAAGCGGGAGAGTTGTGACTCTCCACAATCTGCAGGGTGCCCTTCTTTTTTTTTGCCTCCCCTACAGGGTGGCTTTAGCTCCTTTTAGAGCCCTCCAATGGAAAGAACTTGGCGCAGAAGTGCGGAGACCTGCTCCTCACATCTAATCTTGCCATGACATCAGCTGGAAGTCTGGGTCTTTAGATAGTTTTTGAAGGCCAAGTGAGTGGTGGCCTGTCTCACTTCGGGGGGCAGGGGCAGGGAGAATGTTCCCATGGAGGGGGCAACAGAGAGAAGGCTCTCTTCCTGAATGGTGCCAGTTGGAATTCTTTACCCACAGAGTCTACAACATACCTTCCCTGCCTGACCTGATGGGATGGGCTGATGAAATGGTATGAAAACTGTTTTGTAGGTAGCCTGGCCCCTGCCAATAGGACTTTAAAAGTCATAACCAACATCTTGTATTGGACAGGAAGCAGACTGGCACTCAGTGCATCTCATGCAGCAAAGATGTTAGGTGCAGACCACTTTGGGTATGCAAAATTGCTTGTTTGGCCACTCTTTATATCAGCTGAAACTTCTGGATGCTTTTCAAGAGTAGTCCCGTGTTGCTGGGTGGTCTTTTAAATCTGACAGATAAAGGTCTGTGTGTTTATCTGTGTATCTCCTGTTGTTGTGGGGAAAAGAGGAGGAAGAAGGATTATTAGGTATGTTCACCATTTTGAGTTATTTATATAAAAAAAGGCAGGATGAAAATATAAAATGTGTGTGTGTGAGAGAGAAAGATATATACATATACATATACATATACATATACATACATACATACATACATACATACATACATACATATATATACTAGAAACATTTATTCTTGGCAAATCCATACACACTTCTACTAATAATAGCAATAGCAATAACACTTAGACTTATATACCACTTTACAGTGCTTTACAGCCCTCCCTAAGTGGTTTACAGAGTCAGCATATTGCCCCCAACAATTTGGGTCCTCATTTTACCCACCTTGGAAGGATGGAGGGCTGAGTCAGCCTTCAATAGCATTGTTCCAAAGGGCTTATCTTGTTTTGAATGTTTTGCTCTGGAAACTTTCTTAGTACTGAGGTCAACATGCCTGTTCTCTAGTTCTCCGGGCTGCCTTCTTTAAGATAGAGATCTAACATACTCTCCAATTATTGAGAGTCTAGCCATTTTCTAAGATAATATGTAGAAGTTTGAACAAACAATCAACAAGTTCTTAGGATGCAGCCCATCTGCCAGATGAGTAAGTGCTTCCTGACTATCAAATACAATCACTTTACTTTTGTCAATGATAAATCCCTGACTATGTTTCTATCAAGTATGGTGAATTCATGGCCATTAAATCAACTTTTCATATTGCTTGTTGGAATATACATGCAATTCTCACATAAGGCTGTGCTGAAATAGCAATATCAATAGTACTTAGACTTATATACTGCTCCATAGTGCTTTACATCATTCTCTAAGTGGTTTACAGAGTCAGCATATTCCCCCCAATGATCTGGGTCATCATAGAAATTGAATAGTTCTTCATTTTTGTTATTTTACTGGGTTACCAACTTCACAAAGCTCTCTTTCAGGTAAACCATATCATAATTATCACTCGACTATTTTTCAGAACAGTTATTTTAAATTTTATACAAGATTTGAAACATATTTTATCTCATAATTATTACACTTCCCGTAATCTCCATAGAGACTAAGGAAAAGTGAATTAAACTATTCTAAATCTAAAAATGATGATTCTGCCTTTAAGACCTATGGGAAGTAATTACCTAGAAAACTGAAATCTCCCTCCCTGGAGATTTTTGAAGAAAAAATAAGATTATTTGAATGCTACAAGCAAGAAGATTTTGTTATACTATGAACTGACTCAGTGAAGTGTTATGAACTTTATTGCTGCTGTTCTTCCTTCCAATTAATAATGTTCTATATAACAATGCAAACTTTTCCCTGGGGTCTGAGGCTAAGAAATTTGTTCATTGTCTATTTTGTTACACCTTGAGGTTAACTTTCCGCCCATTTGGGTGTTTTAAAGTACTATATGAAGAGCTAGAATATCTAATCTTTTATTAATTAATAGTTACAAATCAACAATATGGCTTACTATTAAAAGATATTTTATACAGCCAACATACTAAAAATAAACTATGACCATCTTAAAAAGTAATACAAATAGAAACTATGATAAATGTCTATGGAGATTCTCAGTTATCCAGATTATGGTTGTCCCAAGGGTGCTTTAGGTGCTTCAAGGAAAAACAAAGAAAGTCCAGTTGCCTTTTGAAAAAGCACCTTTGGGATATTATTTTGATATTGGAAATGCAAAGCTATTAAGCCATTAAGATGAGTGAAGTTTGATTGTCACTCTACTGGCCTTGGAAAGTATTGATAGCTTAATCCTTATAGTCATTAATTAAGCAATTACCATTATAGCTAATTGAATATTACCCACAAGGAATAATGGGATATTTATATTTTGGACGTATTATAAGGAAAAATTCCTAGAGAAAACACTCCTACAAATATGTACTTAGTTAAATACTGGTATACAAAACAAACACAATTTACAGAATAGAATGATGGGACCTCTGGATTTCATATTTTTCCTACAATTCTGTTCACATCTTCCTTGAAAGTAGCATCACAATCTCCAGCACTTAGTGGCCATGAATTTTTCTAGCTCTTCTATATTTCTCTTGGATTAAGGTGCCAAAAGGCTAATAGCTGTTTCATTTCAGTGTATAATAATAGTTTTATTCTGCATTTTGGTATCAACTAAAACCAATTACATAAAAGAAAAAATCATTTGCCAGTGTGGTAATTCAAAAGAGTTTGAAAGGTAGTTGGTCCAATAATTCAGAAGCTGCAACTGGTTTACAATGAGCTGTCATGAACATCTCTCTCTCTGTGTAACTTTTATATGGCCCTCCAACTCACTAGACATCACTTAAAAACAGATATAAACAACTATAAAAAGAATTAAACATAAAAAGCAAGACTACCAGACAAGGACAAATTGCTATGAAGATCTGCTACATACTTCGTCCAAAACTTCATAGTTATCTGCTCAATTGTAACCACAACCCAAATTATGACTCCACCTTAGAATCCTTGTCATTCCTGCTTGTAAGTGTGATACTCTGGTGTGGCTGGTAAAAAAGATGCCCAATCCTTCTCTCATACTTGTTGGGACAAATGGTTTCTTACCTTGAAAGCCTTAACCATAAGCATTTGTCTAAGCTACTTTTTACTGAATCGACCACTTTTATCTCTGGTTCTTCATCTGCTGTTCGCAGAGCAGTCTTTCAGTCTCCCCAGCCCTAGCAGAATATGTCAAAAATGAAACCTGGGATTCCTTGTATGCAAAGCGTGACTTCCAGTGGAGGGCTGCTGGCGGTTCGGACGGGTTCAGGAGAACCGATAGTTCTCACTCACTCTGTCGCTATCACTTCCTATATAATCACCGGTTTTTCAATGATGCCCACATGCGCAGAAGGTCACATTCCGTGTGCGCTCACATTTTTGGTTCCTGGCGAACTGGTTGTTACAGTATGTGACGCCCACCTGTGGCGATGTCTATCACAAAACAGACAGTGCAACCATGTTCCTAGTTCATAGAGTAGAAACGTAGGTTTTTCTGCTGCATCTAAGTATTACTTAGATATTTGGTATAACTTTGATATACTTTGAATCTTTGTTTAAAGTATTTGTTCAAAACTTCATTATCAGACTAAAAACTGGAGGGATCAAAATAACAACTGCAACTATTTTTAATTTTAAAGTTGGGGAGGCTATACTGAAAACGTTTTCCAGCTTTTATTGCTCCTTTCTCCAATCTCAGTCAGAATTAAGTTACCGTATATACTTGCGTATAAGCTGAGTTTTTCAGCCCGTTTTTCAGGCTGAAAAACGCCCCCTAGGCTTATACGCGGGTCACGAAAAAAATGAATTTTTCCTTGCAAGCTAGGAAACAGCGGGAGAACGGGGTTTGCTTGCCCCGCCCACTCCCAATCTATTGGGACTGCCTCCTGAGTTCCAGCTAATGGCTAGAGGAAAAAAAAAACCTTTAAATTCTTGCTGCGGGGCTTCAAAGCCCCCCCCCCCTACAGTTGATCAGGGTTAAAAGAAAACAAATGAGAAGATCGGTGCCGGCTGCAAAAAGGTGCCTGTTGCAAAGAGCACATTTTTTTTTCTCCTTGTGCTGAAACCAAAACCGAAATTAAAACAGCTTGTTGGCTTTGCTGTTTGCTAAGGCAGATTTCTTTTCTTTTGCCTCATCAAAAAAGGTTGGTGCAAACAATGGGAAATTTATGGCAAATGGCAAAAGAGGGGAGTTCAAGATTTTAAAACACAAAAGAAAAAAAAACTCTATTTAAATAGGGAATTGTAATAATTGAGATATTATTAATTGTATATTGTGTTGAAAGCAGAAATGGTTAAGTTGTGGTTTGGAAGAATATTGGGGGAAATTATTTGGTTTATTATTATTGGTAAATATAATTAATTGATTTGTAAGAAATTGGATTGCATGGAAATAATTGGAATATTCATGTTCATATTGATTAATATACAAAAAGATAGTTATATAACTAATTGATTCATATTAAAATGTTGAATTTGTATTAAACAACTGTAATATTACATAATTAACCAATGTGAGGATGGTTATAAAAATAGATGATGGGTATAATATAGAATAGAAGTGAAAAATTGAATTTGATTAAGATTAGAGATGAGGATGAAGGGTAATATTGGTTTTTTAAAAAAATAGATGAGGAATAAATATGGCAAAAAGGAAATATAGAAATTGTAAATTTAAGTGAAATGACTAAACACTGTTTAAATTTGTGAACCGGCCAAATACTCTGTTCAAAGAAAATACATTGTATGTTTGTATGTGTGTTTCTAATTATTGCTATTTATTCATATTTGTTCTCTTTTATTCTTTAAAGTTTAACAATTCATTCTTTATCTTAATATCTTTATATGTGTTTGGGGTTGGTTTTCTTCCCTTTCATCTTTTTTATTGTACAGCAATCTTTCTCCTCAAACCTACCTCCTCTCTCTTTTCTTTCCTTCTTACTTTCTCTTCCCCCCCCCTTCTTCTCCTCCCTACTTCCTCTTCCTTTCTTCTTCTCCTCCTCTCTTTCTCCCTCTCCTTTTATGCACATGGACTCCTTTTATGCACATGGACTACTCAGGGGGCTGAAAAAGTTATTTTTGACTGGTCCTCGCACTTGTGACCAATCCTTGAACTTACAATTGTCCTCACATTTTACATTTTGGCCCTACCTTGTCACCATGGTGAAGAGAAGCAGTTGTGAAATGAGTGACACCGTTTTTAAGAATGCTACAATGGGCATAAATGATGACCAGTCATAAGTGCGAAGACCGGTCAAAAGTGCGAGGACCTGTCAGAAATCACTTTTTTCAGCCCTTTGAGTAGTCCATTTGTGCACATGGACTACTCAGAGGACTGAAACAGTTATTTTTGACTGGTCCTCAGACTTGTGACCGCTCCTCGCACTTATGAATGGTCCTCACACTTATGACCATCCTCACATTTATTTATTTATTTATTTATTAAATTTATATACCGCCCTACTCCCAAAGGACTCAGGGCGGTGTACAGTTGAACGAAATATACATGTAATAAAGGAATTGAAAAAACCAATTTAAAATATAATTAAATAGTTAGGTTCGGATATAGTATTGAATTAGATCATTTCAAGTTTCTGGAGCAGATTCAGAATATAAAATTTAAAGTAGTTTTTAGACGAGGTTAGGTGAGGCCGGCCTGCTTGAAAAGAAATGTTTTGAGGGCAGGGCGGAATGTACGAAGATCCGAGATTATCCGAATCTCTGAGGGCAGCTCATTCCAGATGGTAGGTGCTCCCACAGAGAAGGCTCTCCCCCTGGGGGCTGCCAGCTGACACTGTTTGACCGACGGTACCCTGAGAAGTCCCTCTCTATGGGAGCGTACTGGTCTGTGGGAGGTTATTGGTGACAGAAGGCGGTCTCGTAGGTATCCCGGTCCTAAGCCATGGAGCGCTTTAAAGATGGTAACCGAAACCTTGAAGCGCACCCGGAAGATCACAGGGAGCCAGTGCAGCTCGCGTAGCAGGGGAGCCACATGGGAATGCCATGTCACTCCCGTAACAACCCATGCGGCCGCATTCTGGACCAACTGAAGCCTCCGGGTGCTCCTCAGGGGGAGCCCCATGTAGAGAGCATTGCAGTAATCCATGCAGGAAGACACAAGGGCATGAGTAACTGTCATTAACGAATCCCGATCCAGAAAGGGCCGCAACTGGCGTATCAGGCGAACCTGATAAAAAGCTCTCCTGGCCCCAACTGTCAGATGTTCTTCTAAGGACAGCTGTGAGTCCAGGAGGACACCTAAGTTGCAAGCCCTCTCTATGGGGGACAATGACTTGCCCCCAATAGTCAGTGATGGTGCCAACTGACTATATCGGGATGACGGAAACCACAGCCACTCGGTCTTGGATGGGTTTAGTCTGAGTCTGTTTCTCCCCATCCAGATCCGTACAGCCTCCAGGCACCGGGACATCACTTCAAGAGCATCATTGGGGTGGTTCGGGGTGGAGATGTACAGCTGGGTGTCATCAGCATACTGGTGGTACTTCACCCTGAAACCATGGATGATCTCACCCAGTGGCTTCACATAAATGTTGAACAGGAGGGGTGAAAGAACCCCGCAAACAAGAGGCCTTGGGGTTGACCTCTGCCCTCCCATCAACACAGTCTGCGATCGGTTAGAGAGAAAGGAGGAGAACCATCGTAGTATGGTGCCCCCCACTCCCAGCCCTTCCAACCGATGCAGCATGATACCATGGTCGATGGTATCAAAAGCCGCTGAGAGGTCTAATAGGACCAGGATAGAGGAGCAGCCTCTGTCCCGAGCTCTCCAGAGATCATCTACCAATGCGACAATGCCGTTTCTGTGCTGTATCCAGGCCTGAAGCCAGACTGGAATGGATCCAGATAAGCCAATTCATCCAAGTACTGAGGGAGCTGTCGTGCCACCACACTCTCAACAACCTTTGCAACAAAGCGAAGGTTGGAGACTGGACGGTAATTAGCCAATACTGCCGGGTCCAGGGAAGGCTTCTTGAGGAGAGGTCTCACCACTGCCTCTTTCAAGGCAGTAGGAAAAACACCTTCACTCAGAGAAGCATTTATGATTCCCTGGAGCCAGCCTTGTGTGAACTCCCGGGCAGCCAGTACCAACCAGGAGGGACACGGGTCCAATAAACATGTGGTAGCATTCAGTCTCCCTAGTATCCTGTCCACGTTTTCGAGAGTCACAGAGTCAAACTCTTCCCAGATAATATTCTCAAGACCTGCCTCCATCCCTTCCCCTGAATCTACTATGTCAGAGTCCAGATGTTCTCGAATCTGAGAGATTTTATCATACAGATATTGTACAAAGTCCTCGGCTCTACCTGCCAAGGGGTCATCCTGCGCTTCCTGAAGTAACAGGGAGCGTGTCACCCTAAACAGTGTAGCCGGGCGGTTATCTGATGATGCAATAAGAGCGGAAAAATAGTTATACTTTGCCGCTTTTATCACCACTAGATAAGTCTTAATGTGAGATCTTATCAGTGTTCGGTCAGATTCAGTTCGGCTGGTCCTCCAATCACTCTCCAGGCATCTTTTCCGACGTTTCATCTCCCTCAGCTCCTCAGTGAACCAAGGAGCTAAGCGAGATTGGCGTCGGGTCAGAGGCCGCAAAGGCATGACTCGATTCAAGGCTCCGGCAGCCGCCCTGTCCCAAGCGGCCACCAGGTCCTCAGTCGAGCCGTGAGTCAGAAATTCAGGAAATGGCCCAAACTCCGTCTGGAACCGCTCCGGGTCCATCAGGCGCCTGGGGCGGAACCATTTCATCGGTTCCGCCTCCCTGCAACAAGGTGTAGTGGTTCGAAGGTCAAAACGAAGGAGGGAATGATCTGACCCTGACAAGGGTTCAGTTACTATATCCCCGATATCAAGATCATTCGAACACTGACCAGAGACAAAAATCAAGTCTAGAGTGTTTCCCTCAATGTGAGTGGGGTCATGCACTAATTGGGTCAGGTTCATAGACGTCATGGAAGCCATAAACTCCCTCGCTGCCTCAGATGCTTCACCGATGGATGGCAGGTTAAAATCCCCCATGACCATAAGCCTCGGGGTATCAACTGCCACCCCAGCTATAACGTTGAGCAGTTCGGGCAGGGTTGTTGCAGGGAGCAGGGAGCCAGGTACGTGATCAGCAAACCCACCTGTACCCTATGACCCCACTTCACCAGGAGGGACTCGCATCCAGCAGTCTGAGGAACAGTGACCTCCTTTGGATTAAGTCCTTCTTTTATGATAACCGCTACCCCCCTGCCCCTTCTCTGTGACCTTGGTTGATGAAATGCATGGAAGCCAGGAGGGCATATTTCAACGAGGGGGACTCCTCCCTCTTGGCCCAACCAGGTTTCCGTGATTCCTGCCAGATCTGCTCCCCTATCCTGAATAAGATCACAAATAAGGGGGGCCTTATTTACAACGGATCTGGCATTGCACAACATCAACCGAAGGTCAAGAGCCTGAGAATCTGAGCTACCTGGGGAACGAGAGGAGCATTGGGGGTCAGAGCATGCCACCGCTCGGAGACAGCGGGTGCGCACTCCCATAATCTGGTTTGGCCCCCTGCTCCCGCCATATCTGCCCCTCCCACTCACAGTACTGATGTGTTGGCCCTCGTCTTGAGCTCTGACCTCCTCATCAACCCAGAGTTCCATGTCTCCTGTGTCCTGACTCCTGGCCCGTCCTGGTCCCTCCCTCAGTGGGTTATCCCCCAAACCCACCACCCTATTTTTGATCCGATTTTCCCTCCCCCTAGGGTCCCTTAAAAATTTAGCTAAAGATTTGGAAAGGAAACTCCTCAGTCTCCTTTTTGCTGCATGCCACCTCTCTGGGTTCCAAAATGCCCATGCAGCATTCTTAAAACCATGTCACTCATTACACAACTGCTTCTCTTCACCGTGGTGATAAGATATGGCAAAAACGTAAAATATGAGGACAGTTGTAAGTTTGAGGACTGGTCACAAGTGCGAGGACCAGTCAAAAATTACTTTTTCAACCCTCTGAGTAGTCCATGTGCACAAAAGGACTACCCAGAGGGCTGAAAAAAGTGATTTCTGACAGGTCCTCGCACTTTTGACCAGTCTTTTTTTATTTTGAAATTTACCAGTAGCCGCTGCATTTTCCACCCCCGGCTTATAAACGAGTCAACAAGTTTTCCCAGTTTTGGGGGGTAAAATTGGGGGGGTCGGCTTATATGCGGGTCGGCTTATACACAAGTATGTACGGTACACCTATTATTTTAGAGATGCTTTGTGTGCTGGCAAATTCATACATTATTTGTATAATGTGATTTATAAAAACGTAATTATATTTTATTTTAGTTCATTGCCAGTGGCTCCATGCCTGTAGAAGTTACATGAATATTAATACCACTGTCAAACATTTGGTATTACTTATCCAATAATCATATTGGCATCCCTTGGCTTTTGTTCCAGTAGAACACTATACATCCAATATTACTCAGTAGTTTTCATGGACAATCTGGCAGGATTCTTTGAGGTCTGCCAAATTTCTTTTTCAAGAAGTGTTTCCTATATAAATACATTGGCTTACCTGTCTGTGTTTTGCCCATCTTGGAAAAGGATGTTGTATACAGCATGCATAGATACTGTGCCATGGTATAGTTTTGGAACAATGCTGAAATAGACCATCAAACATTTGATTTCAGTGCATCAGGACAGAGTACAGCACAAAAGGTAATTTGTAATTTATTACCTTTTTTGCCACCTGCATCTGCCACATCTTTTCTGGTTATTCTTTTGTTTGCAAATATTTTTTTTAGAAAGATGTATTGTATTTCAGATAAGGAATATCCTCAAAGTAAAAGAGAAAGCCATGTCACTTTTGTATACCGCTAATAAGAATTCTTCTAGGACACTGATGGCTAACCTTTTTGCCATCGCATGCCAGGAGCAGGAGGGTTGTCATGCACACATGTGCCCACACCCATAATTCTATGTGCCCTGCCCCCGCACATGCAATCCCCTCCACTCCTGGCACACGATGGCATAGTGGGCCTGGTAGGCTCGTTTTTCTTTCTCCCCAGGCTACAGAGCCTTTCTAGGAGTTTGGGAAAGGCGAAAATAGCCTTCCCCACCACGCCCAGAGGCTCTCTGGAGGCCAGAAACAGCCCATTTCCCTACTTCCGGTGGGCTCAGAAGGCCCGGAACTGAGGTTGCGTGCCCACCGATATGACTATGCATGCCACCTATGGCACATGGGCCATAGGTTCGCCATCACAGTTCTAGGATATATTGTTTTTTCTTCCAAAAGAAAAAAAATCCATAAATTAATAATGGACAAGTAGTGAAGACACTTCTTTGTTGTAAATCCATTTTAGGGTCAAAGTTTTTGGCCTCTGATCTTTCTTAATTATTTTAGTCTAAAATGTTCTGTTACCATTGATATGATCATTATTATTTTCACAGTTCAAATAGATCTTGCTTAATGATTGGTCACTTAGTGACCATTCAGTTATCACAGACCTTCCAAAAGTTGCTTAGAACTTGGTTCCAGAGTTCCAATGTCAACCTACACCCCCATGGTCACATTACTACATTTTAGGTGCTTGGCAACCAGATCACCTTTATGGACGGCCATAGTGTTCTGTGGTCACATAGCCATGATTTACAATGTTTGCTGTCAGTTTCTGGCCTTTTCAGCTGATTTCTGGCAAAAATACTTGTTAAGTGAATCACTGCAGTTGTTAAATTAGTAATAAAGTTGTAAGGTGAATCTGGCTTCCTCATTGACTTTGCTTGACAGAAGGTCGCAAAAGGTGATCACATGATTCCGGGGCACTGCAACTGTCATAAACGTGAGTCAGTTGCCAAGCCTCTGAATTTTGATCACATGACCATGGGGATGCTTGTGTGAAAAATGGCCACATGTCATTTTTTCAGTGCCATTGTAACTTTGAAAGGTTATTAAACAAATTATTGAGGATTACCTGTACTATACCATAAGTCCTTTTTACTCCATTCAATCCTTTATTGTCATTTAGTCATTTTCTCATTCATGAGAAACGTGTTTTTAATTCTGAGGAAACCTCTGTCCTTCACCTATTATTTATTGATTTGGTGTATTTTGAAAAATGATTTCACATCTTTCAGGCTTTTTATATATATTCATGAAATAAATGCTTTGATACACACACACACACTCACACAGAAACATATTCTGAAAACTGAACATCAGTGATTCATTACATGAAGTGTATTTTTGGTCCCTCTTGTTGCCAACATTGCCAACATTGCAAATCAAGCCATTGGATGGGTTTTCCCTTGTTTCATGCTGAAGTGAAGCAAAATTCTTTGCTGATAAGCAGTTGCTGTCAGTATTATTGCTTCCTTTTTCTTACTTACACATATTGGCACAATTGTTCGGAAGTGGATCAAACTACTTATCTCCAAGGAAACAGTTGGCACCTCATAGGTGAGTTACTCACTTCCACATTTTTGTCATAATAGCTTTTTGTAATGTACCAGGTCAGCTATTATCACATTATATTTGGTACAGTAGTTTGTGGATTAATTCAAACCCTTGAAATGACTGAGATTTAAAAATAGACTAAAGACATTTATACATGCAAAACAACATATCTTATATAGGTGATGTAGAATTACATGAAAACTATTTTAATAAACCTGTAAGTTGTTCATATAATTCTCTTTCTCTCTGTGTGTCTCTCTCTCTGTGTGTCTCTGTCTCTGTCCATGCTTGAGTCCTGAAATACTCTGTCATGTGGCTATAATGCAGGAATGAAATGCTCCCGGTTCGGACTGGATCACCCAATCCGGTAGCGATGGTGGCGGGTGGTTCGGAGAACCGGTAGCAAAAATCCCTGCCCCTCCCCTCACCCATGCCCAGCTGAGTTGCGCGATCATCAGAGGTTTTTTTTAAAAAATTTTTTAAAAGCATTTTTTTTCTACAATCTCTTCAGCAGAAGATGTTATAAAACAAATGCTTTTAAAAGGTAAAAGAAAGCCTCTGACAATCACAGCTGAGCAGGGTGATCGTCAGAGGCTTTTTTTTTATTTTTAAAAGCAATGCTTTCAAAGTAAAAACAAGATTGTGCTCCACAGTTGATCACCCCCCCTCACGCACTGTTCTACTTACCGCATGCATCCTTTTGGCTTGCACTGCATGCGCGCACCTCACATTTGGTGCATGGTGCGCACTGTGCATGCGCAGCCAGCAAACCGGTAGTAAACTGGTTCAGATTTCACCACTGCTATAATGTATGAACATTGATATTGCAGATATTATAGTACCAAATTTTATGACTGTGGTTACTAGAGAAACTGTTACTGCAAGGTTTAACTGGAAACCCTACAGTAGCCTCAAATCTGATGAGAGAAATAGATGTTTAGCTCAGGGGTGGGTTCCACTTACCTTTACTACCAGTTCGCAGTGGGAGCAGATCACCCATGATGATGTCATGGCAGGTGGGCGGAGCCTCCCACCGGTTTTACTACCAGTTCTATAGAACCGGATCGAACCAGGAGCAACCCACCACTGATTAAACTCCAGATGCAAATCTTGCATTGTGTGAAATGAACAAAAAATGAATGGTAAACTGAGAGATAAGTGAGAGATATGGTGTCTACTTTGATCTCCATCAGCTGCAAAATCTAAAGTGTTTTTAATACTGCCGGAAACTAAGCTTTGAGTTCTACTGTGATAGCACAGTAGAAAAGTAAGTATGTTATCATAGTTAATCTGGATTATAATCTATGGTTTGTGAATTATTGGGTATTTCTTTCATACTTAGAGCAGAAGCATTTTTTTAAAAAAAGCAAAACAATGAATAATGATCAATGCATTAATATAAGAGAATACTGGATAGCTTAGGAGGCAATTCAAGCATGACATATTATCACAGATGGCCAATCGAATCTTAATTCCAGTCTTAGACCAGCATAAGGAGGGTGGGGTACAGTCAATTAAAATGATGTATCAGAGTCTAAAAGAATGCAGGTAGTCCTTGTATCGTCCTTACGACCACAACTGAGCCCAAAATTTCTGTTGCTAAGTGAGACATTTGTTAAGTGAATTTTGCTCCATTTTACAACCTTTGTTGCCACAGTTATTAAGTGAATCTGCCTTCCTCATTGACCTTGTTTGTCAGAAGTTCACCAAAGTTATTTACATGACTGCAGGATACTGCAACTGTCACAAATATCATCAATCGCCAAGTATCTGCATTTTGATCATGTGACCATTGGGATACTGTAATGGTTGTAAGTATGAAAAATGGTCATAAGTCACTTTTTTCAATATCATTGTAACTTTGCATGGCTACTAAATGAATGGTTGTAAGTCAAGGACTACATGCAATTTTTAAAAAGCTACAAAATATAAAACAATGCACACACATATATAATATTTTTAGATTTTTGCATGTGTGTATATACATACAGAAAAGTCTACAAAAATTTAAAATGAGGTGTAGGAGCAGTGGTGGGTTGCTACCGATTCGCCCAGGATCGGGGGAACTGGTAGCGGCGGCAGCAGGAGGCTTTGCCCACCCACCCAGATGCTTCTGTGCATACGCAGAAGCATTGCATGTGCACATGCACCCACGAGCGAACTCTGCCCCTTGGTAGGAGCATTAGGTAGATGTAGGTGACATAAAGGTTTTTATGAAAAGCTTGTATAATAAAGCATTAGGCTTTACTCTAGCACATAGAATTAATGGGCAGCATGATTTTGACCCCACCCCCTTAAATACATAATTCTTAAATGAGAAATCTGAAGTAATAGTACAAGGATATGAGAAAAAGTATTTCAGGTACTTAATGATTGCATGGGATTTGTTGTTATCATTACTACATGAATGAAAACCAGAATTTTAATTTCCTTCTACATGATTTTTTTTTTGCTTCATTCACTCTCCTAAGAGTTTAATGACCAGTGGTTGACAGGTTGAGAAGAAATGTTCCTAGTTTTTGAACAGGATAATTATATTTTCTGGTGGCATATAAACAAAAGTAATAAAGCCTGGTCTATTGTATTTGTGTGTGTGTAAAAATCTAACTTCTACTTGCATAAAGCCCCTATGTCAGCAGACGAGACAATAACGCTCCCATCTACTTAGTGTGCAATCAGCATAAGAATTGCTAAAACAGGCAATTATTTTAACTGCCTGCCTAAAGTAGCAACCAAGTTGTGTGATCCCCACTAGGAGTACTATACTACAATAAGGAAAATTCACTTTCTTATAGTCACTACACTGTAACTCACTGCCATTATTAAAAATGCATGCAGAGATCAGAGGTGAGCCGAAGTAACTATTTTTAAAGAAATCCTCTAATGAAAATAAGCAGAGAACAGAACTTTGCTGTATTTTGCCTTAAAGTCAAAAAGTAAAAAAAAAAGTTTTAAAAGTTAAAAAGATTTTAAAGTTAATAAAATCCTTGAGAATCAAACAGGATTGTTTAGTTCTTTTACTGTAACTTTTCCAATCTGGGTCTTTCCAAATCTGTTGCACTACCCTTCCTCTCTTCCTTCCCTATTTGCATGCTGAATAGAATGCATGGAAAATTAGGGAAGACTAATTTCTGTTTTAACAAACAAAAAATGTGGGGTTCATAGTATGATAAGTGGGGAGAAGACCTTTAAGTTTTGTCTCTGCCACAATCCACAATCCACAGAGCCTTGGATAGTACAGTGGTCTAAAGCCCTGTTATTAACATCCAGCTGCCTGCAATTATTGCAGGTTCGAATCTCACCAAGGCTCAAGATTGACTCAGCCTTCCATCCTTTCTAAGGTAGGTAAATTGAGGACACAATTTGTGGGGGCAATAAGCTGACTTTGTATAAATATACAAAAGTATGAAGGCTATTGCTTAGCGCATTGTAAGCCGCCCTGAGTCTCCGGAGAAGGGCGGCATATAAATCAAATTAAAAAAAAAAAATCCCAGCGAGACTTCTATGCATTTCAATTTTCAGTCAGCTGATATAGGTCATTAATGTAGATTATGGTGATAAAATCATCAGTCATATTTAGTTAGCTTCAGACATTCATTTGCTCGGATGTGAAAGAGATAGTCTTTCAAAAGGGAATGTACATGCTGCCTCATGATGCAATCTTTCTTTGTTGCACAGAAGATTTAAAGAGAGATTGAAGGAACATTTGGCTGAATGTTACAATTACCCTACAATCTGGAACACTGTATAAAACATCTGTTATTAATTTCCATACTTCCGATTCTGTGCTTCAGCTATGGCGAAAAGAAGTCATTGAAACTGAATATAGTCTGGGCCTGCTAGGTTTCAGCTGTGAATATACTGGATATTTTGCATTTTAACTTCATTTTTCTTTTGCTCTGTTATTTATTCCTTAATAAATAAACTTTTAAAAACTCATACTTCCCTGACCCAATGAGGACAGTATAATGGTATGTGGGAAATACCTTGGGAGACAGAACCAAGAGACACAGCCTAGGGAACAGTCAGATAAGATACTGCATAGCCCATAACTGGATAGTGGGCAGGGCAAGAGCTCAGAAAAGACCCTCCATTGTTACTTGGACAGAAAAGGAGATGGTGGGAGAATCTAGAATAATGTCAGCCTTAATAGGTAGACCAGACAGGAAACAGTGCCAAATTAACCAATTTTACTTTTTTTTTTTCAAAGCTACAGTGACAGTATCTTGAAGGTCTGGAAGTACATTTTTCCTGCTGTCTCCTTTGCAGCCTGAGAAACTAGGGAAGGTCTCTTCCAAGCCTCTTTCCCCACCTACTATCCAGTTGCAGGCTATGCAATCTCTTATGTGACTGTTCCCTAGGCAGTGTCTCTTGCCCCTACTTCCCAAGGTCTTTCCACAGACAGACAGCTTAAAGGTGAGATGATAATGTAACACTAAACTAACCTCACGTCTATCATCAAATGTGGCCTGCAATCTTAGGTGTGATGCATCAGGTGATCAATTCCCTAGCTCCCTTTCTGTCCTAAAAGACAGAAGGGGGAAGGCTCACCTGATATATTAATTCCCTAACTATATGTTGAGCTCTTAGTAAACCTCCCTGCCTCCTTGCCATAGGAGATAGGTTGTTCATTGTATTGAAGATAGCGGGTGACATAGTGGTGAGTTTCTTGAAACTCTGGAGGACTGCTGTTCAAACTGCAGATTGATATAATAGGGCTTCCTAGTGACTGCTGGAAATTACACTTTTTTGACTCTCCAGAGTAGCCTGGGAAAAAAATGATGGAGACCTAGCCAAAAAGTGAGAGAGAGTTGAAGCAACTGACCAGGGCACTGAAGAACTAACAACAGATTTGTGGTAATCACCGTTATTTTTTGGTGGCAGTGGAGGCACTCAGTGGTGTGTGAGAGATGCTGTTAATCATCTATGGAAGAGTTGGCAGCACAACAGCTGTGGAGAAACTGACAATGTCCCTGAACCTGCAGGCTGTGGCAGCAGGCCCAAGTTCAGGAGTGAGTGTATCATTTGATGGTGGCAATGACAGTAATTTTGCAGTGCTGAGCTTTGGTCCTTCAGAGCTCCTGGACAGTTGAGTGCCAGCAATTAGCAGGAGTAGGATCAGGCAGATATTGCCCTGAGGCTTGGCCTGAATTTTGCACCTATTATGGAGCCCATCACTCTGGGCAGTAGCCATCTTGCTTCTCACATGTGTCCATGGGACTCAGAGAGCAATGCTTACTGTTTGAATTATCTGTTCCTATTTGTTTTTTGGTTGGAAATAACTTAGTTGTATGGATTATGTGGAATGCTTTTGATGGACTGAGATGTCAGAAGAGGAGATGTGTACTCTCTCTATGAATGAGAGGAAGAAGAAGAAGCTTCTTTCTAGGTTGCCCAAATCTGAAGAGAGTTTAGATCTCTATAGCTACTCTATAGAACTAGTTGACTGTGTAGTGGTCCACCGGCGGTATGCGGAGCTGGCAGCAGAGTCAGACATTGAGGAGGTTGGGGAGGAACATGGGCCAGTCCTGGAGTCTGGGGAAGGCTTAGACGAGGGCTCTGTGTTGGAGGCAGAGAAAGGGCCAACTGGAGATGATTGCTCCCTCCCATAAGACTTAAAAGGGGAGCAAAGGCATGTGAGCCTTTGCAGGAAGCAACGTTGTTAATTCTGTGCAGTTTAAAGTCTGAAGCTCTGTTTGATTCTGGACTCCATATGCCAATTAGGTCTCTGGCAGCGTGTCAAAGGCGATAAAGGTAAGTGATTATCAGCCTTATCCCGAAGGATTCTTTACAACTATTTGGGACTCATCTGTAATGAAGAGAATTCACAGCTGTTACAATAAAAGAGGTTTTTGGGACTACTCGTGTGTTTTACTGACTCAGGAAGCCTAGGTCACAACAGATTGGTATGCTCCAGTAGCTAATGGACTTGTGGCATTTCAGAATTACTTCTGAGGTGCTACGCATAGTATGACTGAGAAAACCTTCCTCAATCTTGGGATGTGAGAGCAATAACTGTCTTGCAATGGATTGCACCCATGTGTCCACTCCCTGTGTGTGGTTCCCTGGTTTTCAAAACAACTTTAGAAAATAAAATTTGGGAGATGAGCTGCAAGCTGTGAAAGAAATTGCATAGAGTTTATTTTTTTGCAGTTTTATAACATTTTATTAGATTATAGAATAAAATATAAAAATACAAAAAGCAAATAGTAGAACACAGTGGGGAGGGAAAGGGGAAAAGAGAAGTGAGGAGGAGAGGGGAAAAAGCAAAAAAAAAAAAGACAGTGACTTCCGACTCCCTCTGTTGCAGTAGAATAAAGCATTAACATCGAAGCTCAACTTTTTACTTTTCCATAAACTACCAGTAGCTATTTCTATAATGACAAATCAATCTAATTAGTAAAACCCAAAATCAAATTTTCATTTTTCCCACCTCAAGCACAAAGTCCAGAAGTGGTCTTCAAGTAAAAACAAAAATAGTTATATTCTTTTCTTTGATCAAAACGGTCAATTTAGCCACTTTTGCCAACTCCATCAGCTTCTGTAGCCATTTGTCCATGGTAGGAATCAAAATGCATACAGTTTTGTAGATACAACAAATTCAGAAGTTTTCAACTGCACTTAAAACAGTTTCAAATAATATAATTCTAGCACTGAGTTGTATGGCTCTAATGCTAGTGCAAGGTTATTATTATACCTTCTTAAAAAAAATAATAGCAGTAACTTAAACCTCTCCTCTCTTCTTTATCTTAAAATAAGTTATACTAGAAGTATTTTCGTAATACAGCCAGTTTGGGGTACTGGTTTAAGGCATCAGGCTAGAAACCAGGAATCTGGGAATTCTAGTCCTGCCTTAGGCACAAAGCCAGCTAGGTGACCTTGAACCAGTCACACACACTCAGCATTAGGAGAGGCAAAGGCAAATCACTGTTGAGAAACCTTGCCAAGAAAACTGCAGGGACTTGTCCAATAGAATCAGACATGATTGAACAGAAGAAGAAAAGAAACTTTAATAATAGAAAAGATATATGAGTGGTTTTAAACCTGAATTCCTTTGGCAATATTTTTCTTTCATGTCCTTGACTTCTCTTTAATTTCACTTGTGATGAAGAGTTAATGTAGAATAGATATACATTATCAATCAGATGCTGACTTCTGTCCAATAAAATCATTCACAGTCTCAAGGATTTGCAAGGAAAAGATGCTATACAATATACATAATCTTAGCACATAATCTGCAAAAGGCTTTTACTGGATTGACACATACCAGCAATTAATAGAATTCAGGTTTGTTTGAAAGTTCACAGTTTTCAAAGTGAACTTAAATTCTTCACTGAGATATATTTCAATAACATATTTCTGTTGTATTTATGAAACTTCCAAGCATTTTCCCCAGATGTAATAATCTGTGAGCCTCTAATAGATGAAAAGTAGTTAACAAGAAATTTCCAAATGTGATTATAGAAGAAAGTATGCAAACTTAGTGTCCCTTTAAACTCACTGAGTGCCATTTGAGCAAGATTCCTTTGTCTCACAGTGCTGAAAACTTGCCATCGTCTTGCTGTCTGTTTTCTGGTGCATTGATACAATAAATACAAAGTATAACATGTAAAAAGAGAGAGAAAAAGAGTAAATATTCCATAAATTACGCTCCAAAAATTCATATAATTTCTTGGCAAAATACAGCTCTGGAATTTCCTAGCAATCTCCAGTTTAAGTATTGAAGCAGATTTGTAGTTAGCTTTTTTTTTTTTACAATCAGCCAAAATCAGCCAGATATTGCTGTCTGATCTTGACATCTTCAATGAGTTAAAAGGATGGCCTTGAAGGACAGATGGAAGATCTACTACAAAGGCAATGATCAGATTAAAAAAAAACTTAAGCCTAGGTTGAGAAAGTGATTAACAAAAATACCTCAGATCGACTTCCCCATCTTTAATTCTTATGAAGATAAAAGAGAGAGGAAGAAAAGCATCTTCAGACTTTCAAGATTCTTTTCCTGCAGCCATTCTGATAGAAGTAGCTTTAGGTCTGCATGGCGTCTATATTTTTTTAGTCCAGTCTACTTTATAGGCTGACAGTACCATTGTTATAAAGAACAGGATGGGGAAATTGCTAACTTTTGTTTATTAATAATTTAATATAATAATAATTTATTAATCTATGTCACCTACCCTTTTTTATTGTCAAAATAAAATGGCTTCCTGCATTTTAGACTTTCACTGCTCAATCCACTAAAAGAAGCAAAAAAAAAACCCCAAATATCATTTAGTAGAACAATAACTTGTCTTTTTGCCCAGATAGTTAACATGCCGTCTCTCACATTTCGGGGCTAAGTAGGCATTTGAAATGGAAATTTTCCTACTCTATATTCATCAAATGGTCTGTGTGGGGGCCATCTTTCATACAGTGGCTATTTCATGGTGGTCCCTTTATAGAGGCTTACATAACTGGCTTGCAATGATTCTGGGATGGCATTTCTTCTTTGACAAGAACAAATAACATGAGTCACATGAGTCGGTTCTAACAACAGGCACTGATTTAATCCAGGATTTTTATAAGTATAGTAATTAGCTCAACTAAATTTTGTTAGAAGATTGTTTTTGTTTGTTGTTTTTTTTGGCCAGGAATGAAGTCAGTGTAACCTATGCTCACATACGTACAGATATAGTAAGGCAAGATAAATGAACATTCAAATTCTCCTACATGGAGGGAAACGGCAGTCAGATCGGGGAGACGCTCTGTCTATGCGCATGACCGAGTCTGCTAAGAAAGCTCCTCCCTCTGTGCCTCTCCAGTTATTCGACTCGGTCTACGCTGACAGACGTGTCTCCAGATCTTCCGAGTTTTCTACTTGCCTCAGGAGCTGTTTTTTCTTTCTACCGGCTGGTAGATTGCCTCTCAGCCGACCTCAGCGCTACCTCCGCTGACTCCCCAGACCACCGGGGAGCCGTTGCTGCGCTTATAAGGCATTTGCCTAGCAGCCTGTTAATTGGCGTCGGCTCGAGCGGCTGCTCGCCGCGCCGTTTAGTCGCACTAATAGCCGGACGGCTAGCGACTCGGCCTTCCGCCCCTCTCAACCGCCAGGAGAGCGCCTTCGGCGATCCTGGTTTTGGCGCGGCTTCTTCTACGCCCTGGTGAGTCTTTCGCGCCCTTTCTTGCCGCCGCCAACCGCCAGGAGAGAATTTCAAAATGGCGGACGCAACTCAATCGACAGCAGGGGCGCTTGCCAGGACAGGCAGACGCCGCCATCACAGCGATCCCCTAGAGGGATCTTCGGCATTACCTCCTCCCACTAAGAGAGCCAGGGGCAAAAAGGCTGCAGCTTCCTCTTCTATCTCCTCTTCCTCTAAAGAGGATCAAAGGAGACACAGGGCCATCGAGAAGGCCTTCCTTAAGGCTCAGGCCCAGGTTATTCCAAGCAGGGCATCTAGACCTTCCCCTGACCAGCAAGCCATGGCTCAACGGGCAGCTGCTTCTCCTCGGTCGGTGAGGGAATTCTCCCCCGACATTCCTGAATCCACAGCTGGGGCTCCAGCTGCAGACCCTCAGAGGCTATTCCAAACCTTGCCCAGCCCTACCTTAGCTACAGCCCCTCAGGAGCCAGCACATAATCAGCCTGCTCCTTCGGCACCTCAAGCACCATCTCCCACTAATTTGGCTAGCTCATTGGAGGCCATGATTTCAAGGGCGATAAGGCATAGCTTTGCTGAATGTATCCAACAGCTTCCAGCTCCTCCCTTGGTAGCCAGACAGCAAACCCAGCTTCGGGAGTCGGACGGTTCCCTTTCTGAGCAGGATAATTTAGAGACACAGTCCTTAGCGGACCAGGCTTCTGTTTCAGAAGGGGATGATCTTAATGAGCAAGCTTGGTCTGATGATGAGGGTTTAGGGCCGGATCAGCCATCTTTTATCGGCCTATTCCGCCCTCAGATGTTTCGTTCACTCCTATTCAAGGCGATCTCCACCACCCGCCTTGGAGAGCCGCCTTCTTCTGCTGGCACTCAGAATCCCAGCGATCCGGCTTCAGCCATGTTCGCTGAGAATGTTGTGCAACCGGAGACAATTCCAGCACCCAAGTTGTTTACCGATATATTACAACGACAATGGGCTCTCCCAGGAGCCGGGCCCAGCCCCAACGGACTGGATAAGAAACTCTATAACTCAGCTGCTCCGCTAGCTGACCTTCTGCAGCCACCATCTGTGGACCCTCCAATTGTTGCCCTCACCAATTCTTCCCACCCCACGGGACCAACTGAGGACTCCCTTCGGCCGGAAGATAAACGAGCGGAGAAGACTCTTCTCAAGGGCCACCAAGCTTCCGCCTGGTCTATTCGCGCTTCTACATCCGCGTCGTTCTTCAACAGGGCAGCATTACTATGGCTGAAACAGCTTCAAGCTCGCCTACCCCTGTCGGATGCTCGGTCACATCAGGACCTGAACAAGGTCGTCGCAGCTCTGGAATTTTCCGCCGACGCTACCCTTAATGCCACCAGGTTCTCGGCCAGGGCCTTGGGCTCCACCGTCGCCTCCCGCCGCCTCTTGTGGCTTCGCAATTGGCAGGCCGACATGCGCAGCAAATGGCAGCTGGCATCTGCTCCTTATGCTGCTGGTTCCCTCTTCGGATCCTCCCTGGAACCCCTCCTGGTTGAAACGCGGGACCGTCGCAAGATCCTTCCACCGGCTTCCCGGCGTGGAGATTCCCGATTCTCGGCGACATCCAGATTTCAGTCCTTTCGGACCAACGAACCCTCCACCTATCAACCTCGATACCAGCGGTCATTCCCCTCCAGATCCTCCCAGGATTTCCAGGTCAGACAGGGTTCCAGGTTCCCCCAACGCCGTCCTTCCCGTGGGGGGCGGGGGCGTTTTTCTAGGAAACCAAGATAGGCTTTCCTCTTCTCCTCCCATTGGTGGCCGTCTGTCCAATTTTTCGGCTCAATGGGAGTCTTCCACTTCTGACCCCTGGGTTCTACGCACCATCTCCTCGGGCTTGGCCCTGGAGTTCCTTTCTCTTCCTCCTTCCCGCTTTCTTGCCTGCCCTGTCTCTCTTGACGCTACTAAACGGCAGCTCGTGGCTGCCGCTATAGAGCACTTACTCCAAATCGAAGCTATCCAACCCGTTCCCGTACCTCAACGAGGACTAGGGTTTTACTCCCGTTTGTTCATTGTAAAAAAATCCTCGGGCGGCTGGAGGGCTATATTAGATCTTAAATCGTTAAACCGGTACATAGTCTACCGCCGGTTTAAGATGCAATCCCTAGCCTCTATCCTGGAATCCATCCGGCCAGGTGATTGGCTTTCGTCTATTGACCTGACGGAGGCTTACCTCCACGTCCCCATTTTACTGACCCATCGCAAATTTCTTCGTTTTTGTTTTATGGGAAAACATTACCAATACAAGGCTCTCCCCTTTGGCCTTTCCTCGGCTCCCAGGGTATTTACTAAAATTATGTCTTCCCTTATTGCCCATATTCGTTCCCATCCGGTCCGAATTCAATTTTATTTAGACGATATTCTGGTGCTTTCATCCTCTCTGTCGGAGGCACGTACGGATCTTTCCATGGTCCTGGCTTCGCTACAGGACCATGGTTTCTCCATTAACTGGCCCAAGAGCCATTTGAATCCTTCTCCCCGTATTCAACATTTGGGGGCCCTCATTGACACCGAGCTCTCCACAGTCTCTCTCTCCCCTGACCGGCAGCACAACCTCCGCTCGTTAGCCCACCGTTGTTTTTCCTCAGCTTCGCCCTCAGTTTTAACCCTTTCCCGCCTCTTGGGCACAATGGTTTCTTCTTTCGGTATCACACCCTGGTCTCGCTTGCATAGCAGATACCTTCAGTGGCTACTCCTTCCATACCAAAAGGCTCGACGGGACACCTCTCTCACTCGCCTTCCCCTTCCGGAACCTGTCCGCCAGTCCTTACTCTGGTGGACCTCGAACGCCATCTCTCTAGGCTCCTATTTCCGGGAGCCCCCCCGGCTCCAGCTTACCACGGACGCCAGTCTCACGGGTTGGGGCGCCCACCTTCTTCATCACTCCGCCCAAGGCCGGTGGTCAGCTCAGGAGTCGCGCCTCAGCATCAACTTGCTGGAACTGCGAGCCATCCGCCTAGCCCTAGTTCACTTCCAGGACCTCCTAGAGGGCAAAGATGTCTTAATCTTGACAGACAATACCACTGCCAAAGCCCACGTCAACAAAATGGGGGGCACCCATTCCGAGTCCCTGATGGCCGAGGCCCGTCTCCTGGGTCTCTGGGCCGAAGGCCACCTGGCCTCCATCAGAGCGGACCATATTTCAGGTTCGGCGAACATTCGAGCCGATGCCCTCAGCCGGAACTTCGTGGACCACGGGGAGTGGAGTATTCCTCCCACACTATTCAGAGAGATATCAGGCAAATTCGGGACTCCCGTCCTGGACTTATTCGCATCCCGGACGAACCACCAAGTTCCTCGTTATTTTTCCAGATACCCGGAACCAGGGGCCGAGGCGACCAACGCCCTTCGCAGCCGGTGGCCAGCAGGTCTTTTATATGCGTTTCCTCCCATTCCGGTGATTCCCAAGGTCCTCCGGAAAATGATCGAGGAGAAGGCGGAACTCCTGCTCCTGGCCCCTTATTGGCCCAGACGACCCTGGCACGCAGACTTGTTGACCCTGTCGGTAGCCCCCCCCGTGGGTCATTCCGGAATCCAAGGTGTCTCTGTCTCAGGGAGTCCAGTCCCATCCGGATCCCACCTGGTTCCACTTGACCGTGTGGCGGTTGAGCGGCTCATCATGACCGAGGCCCATCTCCCTCCTCAGGTCATCTCCATCATCCAGGCCGCTCGCCGCCCCTCAACCACCCGAATATACGAGGCCACGTGGCGTGCCTTCTCATCTTGGTGTACCTGAAATTCTGTGTCTCCGACTTCGGCCACTATCGTTCACGTTCTATCCTTCCTCCGAGAGGGTTTTGATAAGGGCTTGACTCCGAATACCCTTCGACGCCACGTCGCAGCCATCGCCTCGGTGCTGGCGTGCGGATCAACAGAGTCCCTGTCTCGACATCCCTTTATCCGAAATTTTCTACGAGGGGCCTCAAACTTACGCCCTCCGGTCATACACCGGTTCCCTACTTGGAGTCTCAACAAGGTCCTTAATGTCCTCATGTCTCCTCCATTTGAACCTCTTCGTCAGGCCCCACTCCGCTTCCTCTCGCTGAAGGTCTCCTTCTTGGTAGCTATCACTTCGGCTCGCCGTATTTCCGAACTAGCGGCCCTGTCCACCAGGCGGGATCTCTGCATTTTTCACAAGGACAGAGTGGTTCTCCGCCTTGACCCGGCCTTTTTGACCAAGGTCAATTCGACCTTCCATCGCGCCCAGGAGCTCGTTCTCCCAAATTTCTGTCCTCACCCATCACATCGGCTGGAACGGGCCTGGCACACACTAGATGTCCGCAGGGCGCTGAAGATCTATATTTCCCGAACTGCTCCTCTACGAAGGACTGAAGCCTTATTCATCGCCTTTCACCCGACTGCCGTCGGTTCCCGAGTGACAAGCTCCACCCTGGGTCGGTGGATTCGGGCCACCATTGCTATGGCTTATCGACTCTCCGGCTCACCACTACCGAGCCACATCACGGCGCACTCGACCAGGAGTGCCGCTACATCGGCCGCCTGGTCTACCCAGGCATCGCTCGAGGAGGTCTGCCGTGCCGCCACTTGGACCAGCTTGAGTCCCTTTGTGCGTCATTATAGAGTGGATTCCTTTGCCTCCTCCGACGCATCGTTTGGCAGACGGGTTCTACAAGCTGTCCATCAGGCTTGACGGCGTCCGGACCGGGATACACCCTCCCTGGTGGACATGAGGCTTTGGTATGTCCCCGATCTGACTGCCGTTTCCCTCCATGTAGGAGAATGGACGTTGGCCTTACCTGATACGTCCGTTCTCTACCAGGAGGAAACGGCAGTCAGCCCCACCCTTCAGTATCCGGTCCGCCCGGTTGGGAGGGATAGGGTGGGTGGACTGCTAATTGTTTCTCATTTCAGGATGACACGTCTCAGGGGTCTGCGCCTTCGCCCTCGCCGAATAACTGGAGAGGCACAGAGGGCGGAGCTTTCTTAGCAGACTCGGTCATGCGCATAGACAGAGCGTCTCCCCGATCTGACTGCCGTTTCCTCCTGGTAGAGAACGGACGTATCAGGTAAGGCCAACGTCCATTTCACCCCATAGCTTATGAATCCCCCTATCTAAATCTACATAAATTGTATTTAAGCAAATATTTCACCATATTTATGGTCAAGCAAACAACCCTGACCATGAAAGTGATTATTAAATTGGAAAAAGTTTATTATATTCGCTACAAAACTAAGTTGATTTTCTTGTTTTAAAAGTAAATGATTTGGGGAGGAATCATTTCCACTAAATAGCATGTATAAGGAGACATATGAATTGAAAAGGATTCTAAAGAGTCCCCAAGTTTCCTTGTTAAGTTGGAGTTCCATTTATAGATTCATGAGGCACATTAAGTTTACCATCCTGTTCTCCCCATTTCTATGCAGTTGCCAATTTTGGTATTTCCATTATCTATTCCTAATTTTGTAGAATATTCAAAAACACTCAGGAGTCTGTTAGATAATAGAGAACTTCCTACAGTCTGACTACTTACAGCATGTCTTATAAAAAAGCTTCAGCTGAAATTTGGTTTTAAAGTGTAATAAAAGACCATAGAAGTCTATTACATTAAAACTGCCCTATTTCTGCTGAGGGCAGCTTCTTGTCTCAACAGTAATATTTGGAGGGTGATGTGGTGGGCAAAGCTTAAGGAACTAATGAGAGATAAAAGAAACATTGGGTGGGGGCTTCCATTTCCCTTGGACATGCCCCTTCTTTTTCTCTTTCTCCCAGAAGTGCATTTCAAGGTCTGAACTACCTCTTACAAAGATTTCTGAAATTAGCTGTGGGGTTCAATCATGTTTAGCAAGGACCCACTCCAGCATGTTAATGAGCATGTTAATAAGCATAGGAACATACACTTGGATAAAAGTGCCAAATTCTGGCATTACTTCATGATGATAAGGATCACCAAAAGCTTCTCCTGATGTTTTTGAAGCTGAAGCAAAGAATAAAAATGGTAGAATCTTGTTTGTAAATTGGGGTCACTTTTTAACACTACTTCTGCAGTTTGATATCTGAAGCAAACAGACAAATTCCTTTCACATTAACAGGGGTTTTTTAATACCTATAAATATAAGCAGAATGGAAACCACAGTATTTAGATGAGTTCTCAGTGGGATTATCTTTCCCATTTAAACACACAGTTGCGTTGCCTTCTTTGTGACATTCTTGATTCAAACTCAGAAAGGATACAGCAGGATAAGGAGCTACATTACATCATAAATGTGATTTCTCAACTTCCTCTTATTGTTATGTCTTCTAAAATAATTTCCTACTGAGCACCCTGGATCCAGGGATTCACTCCTTGTTGAACGGTGTGGTTGGGGATTAATACTTATTTTTCATCTACCTTCAGTAAGAGACCACACAATATGCCTTATGGACTTGCTCTGCCATACATACTGAGGTGTTTTATACTTGGCAATGTTTTTCTTTTTTCTTTTCTTTTTTTTTTTTGGTGAAAAGTCAAATGCAACCTCTTTTCTGACTTCCAAGGCACCATGCAGTGGTAGCATAAAATGTATTCCATGACTGCATGTGGCTAATATCTTCCATGACCCAAATACCTGAGCCAGAAGTGGCTGAGCGTATTTCCCAATGGAACCATTCTAGGCTATGGATCAGGCTAAATTGCTTAATGAAAATTACTGATGCACATCACAGAGCCATCAGCCTATCTACTTCCTTAGTAAATTGGAGGCAAGCATTGAGGCTACAATTGCAGACCCACTTTTGAAATAACATCATTCCCATTTGAGTATGGCGCATGCAGGGCTGCTGCTAGGTTATAGGCCAACAACACTCATATCTGAGACAACCAGCTCCATGTGGGAGATCCTCATGTGGCTGGTAGGGTTAACACTATCACATTAAGAATCCCACATGGAGGCGCTGATTTTCACAAATGGCGCATCTCTGTAGGAGTGTTTCTATTCTCAGGCTCACAGATGTCTTGTAGCTATCACTTTTAATTTCAAGTATGCCACATGAGCAGCTGGTTTCTTTACTAACCATATAGAATTCTGTAGGAATGACTATATTTTTATTATTATTGACATTCTTGTAGATGTTTAAAACACTTTACAATAAATAACCAGAGATAGTCCTTGCTTTACAATCATAATTAAACTTGGAATTATGGTTATAAGTCATGGTGGTTGTTAAGCAAGTTACCATCTTGCCCCATTTTGTGACCTTTTTTGCAGTAGTCATTAAATGAGCACTGCAACTGTTAAGTGAACACTACAGTCATTAAGCAGTCATTAAAGGAACCCATTATACCCAATGGGCATTTTTTGCTGGAAACTGGAGGTAAACACCAGTTTCTGGCAAAAAATGCCAAAAATCACAGTCTTGTTTTTGAGATATAAGATCATGTTCCTTAGACATACAGTAGAAGCATTGCCTTCCACATGGAGTGGTTTCTCCATCAGATTATTATTACATATGGGCAATCTATAGTTAGATTCACAGTTTAAAACTGCTGGAAACTTAATTCAAATTAATTCACCAGGGACCAGGGATAGGCAGATGTTGTTATTTCATTGTGTTAAAAGTATCATCACAGGATGTAAGCTGTTCCAAGTAAAGCTGCTTTTTGTAATTGACTGGTGGTGATTTTGTCAATTCCATTGGTATTAAAGTGGTACTGCAGTTGCACTGGGACTGCAAAGGCACCTGGAACACTGTTATCTTCACACTGAAGTGGTACCATCTACTCACATTTGCATGCTTTTGAACTGCTAGGTGGACAGAAGGTGGGGCAAGTTTCGAAAGCTCATCCCATTGTGCGGCGCTCGGACCTTGAACCTGGGCTGTCAACGTTCCAGCTCACAAGTTCAGTGTCTTTAACTGCTGAGCCATCATGCCCTGGTACTTATGAATATATAAATATGTAAATAAGGCGTATGGGGAACCACCAAATGGCATGTTATAATTGTACGAAAGCAGCAGCAACAGTAGAATATACTTGAGTCTCTCCACACAATCCAAACCGAGCACCCTTTAAGATGTCAGGAGGAAATTCTACATACTCCATGGTCAGCAACTGCACACATGCTACTTGAAATAATAAATTAAGTGTTCCATTGAACGAAGAACAAATGGCAAGAGGCAAGTAGGAATGATGTCTCTGGATATCAGCAGATGAGATAAAAAGGAGGCATCAGCTCCTTCTCTGTCTCCAGTTTTGCCTGTTTCTAATTTTCGGTAGAATGATTTCAGGCTGCTGGATTTTATTTTTCTTAGAAAAATCAAATGCTTGGCTTTCAAGGTAAGCATTAACATACTATCATTCTTTTAGAAAAGATTGTTTTGCTTTGTTAGGTATTCCAATGGTAGATAATATTTGTAGGATTTTTGGTGTTCTCCGAGTTGTTTTTTTTTCTACTGATGTTTTGTTAAACCAGGGTCCTTCAACAACTCTATGGTTAGGAGGCTTAAATTCAGCAACAAGTTGGATGGCCCAGCTGAGTATAAGAAGCTATTAAAGTAGAACCAAGTCCTCATTAATGGGACAGAATTGAGCCACTTTAATTCACCTCAAAACCTGCATTTTGACAGGTTTTAGATTGGTTCAGATTTGGAAAAAAGTAAATGATATAGATTGACAAAGTTTTTGTGACAGTTTTCTAAATTAAAAAATCCCCTCAAATCTCAAATAATATTTAAGACATTAGGAAAAAGGTACAATAAAGACAATCCCTTTCAAATTTGCTTTGGGGTGCACTAGTGTTTCCCCCTAGATTTACTAATGGGTAAATCCATTGACTCTTACATTAATTTAAAATAAAAGCTAATCAGACTGGAATGAAACTGATATTATAAATGAATTACAAAGAAAATAAAATATAGCTGTCTATACAAAATGGAATTTAACAATAATTGTTCAAGATAGAATGGGGAAATATTTTAACCTAAATTTGATAAGTAAAATTGAAATCATACCAGTGTCCCAAAGAATTTCAGATTGCAATAGAGATGGTTAATCTCTGCATGTTTATTTAGCAGAATTTCATTGTAATAATGATATTGGATGGAATGGAAAATGTAGGTGATGTAATCTGTGTCAATATTCCCAATGAATGCCCAATGAATAACTTTTCATATTTTACTGAACAGTAATAACATAAGTGAATTGAAAAATCCTCTACCTGCATGGATTTTAAAGGTGCCCCATTCTTGAAACTTTTCCCAATGTTCAACTTCTCTTATTAAAAAATAATAAGCCACTGTTTTCTTTTGGAAAGAGGAGTATTTGGCAATATTACTTACTGGCTGAAGACAACTGCTGGCTTATCCTTAACTGGAAATGAATATTGTGAACATGCTTCAGGATCATGTTCTGCAGAAATGTGTGAAATTTTTAGTTCCCTATTGTCACCTGGCCTGTATAAGGAGATGAGGATGACTACAAACATTGCTCAACATTGCAATGTTGTTTGTCTTTCCAATTCAGTCTGTAAGACAAATAAATCTGTTCATGCCCTAAAATAGGATTCCTAAACATACTTAGAATAGATTTTTAATAACATTACTGGAGATTGGCAGAGCCTTTCCTGATTCTGGCAAATCTTTCCTACCTTCCTGTTCCCAGAAAGAGAGGAAATATACATCACCCATTAAACATTAAGGATTTTTGTTTGCTTGTTGTTTCCAGGAAACCTTTAAAAAATAATGGGTTATGAAGCAAGTTGAAAAGAGTTCTTTGAAGGATCAGGTAGGATTGGTTCAACATTACACATGACAGGGACTTACGCAAATGAGAAATTAGCAACAGCATCAATATAGTAGACCTTTCTGAATTTCAATCTCCAAGATCTCATTTGTTTCTCTTTCATTTAAAGATACTGGCTAAGTTCACATTTTAAGAACAGATTTCTTGATGCATATGTTTGAACATACTGTATATTCACACATGTACAGGTGATTGTGGTTGAAAGCTGGAAGTGAGAAAACTGTGTTTTAATAGGAAGGGTCATCACCTCTCTTTGGTCCATGAAATGTAACTGATGAAACATACATAATTTGAGCAAAATCTAATATCTTCCAATTATTTTAGAGTACACAGGGGACTCTTCCTCTTTGCCTCTCTCCATTTGTATCTCTTAGCATATCGAGATCAATAAATATTACAGCAGTGACATTGTTGTACTCCCTGTCACAGAATTTCTTTTAAAGGAACAAAAATAGTTCATTCATGGGATTTAAAAATAATCGGATAACATAGTGAATTGTGAATTACCTGGGGAAATTGATGACAGTAGCAGTTATCTATCTACTTCAAAATAGAGCGTAAGCATACTCATAATACTGCAGCTTCTAAGCAACAAAGGGGAAATCCGGAGGGAGGAGGAGAGGGGAACTATCAAAGCAGATTGAATCCTCAAGGCCCAGCTTCCCAGCAATGAAAATGTCAGACTGTTTATCAGGTGGCAGGTAGAGAGGAAAGGAAAACAAAGTTTGTGGAAGCAAGAGAAGCAATGGGTGAAATTATTAAACTACACCATAGAAATCTTCAAATCGGCCTAAATCAGGTCTGGGCAAGTGCCTCCTATATTCAGTTTGTCACATGTCAAGGAGAATTTGGAAAATTCTGCAGTTATTGATGTATGGATTGTAGATATATACATATATCTTTTTGAAATGATTTTTTAAAAAATTACTTATATAATGTATCCTGTGTAAGACCTTCTGTACATCAATACACTATTTGGCTTTCTTTTTCATTAAATAGTCATTTAATGTGCAAATAACTCTAATTTGTTTCTTTAGTAACATTTTCCTAAAAAACAAAGATTCCATCCAATGATTTCTAACATATATATACTGATGTTTACAAATGATTAGGAGAGAATGATGGTCAGCAGTAGAGTCCCTTAAATGCTGCCACCCACAATAGCAGTTCACAACATTGTCATGAAAAGGAAACCTTAATAGATTTAGCATTCTAGAGACCAGGTTGTTCTACATATGTGGACAAGAATGAAAGAAAAAGGAGAAATAATTCCTGTGAGCACAGACGTTAGTAGAAATCACAATGAGATTACACTTTTGTTTTTATTTATTTATTTTTTGCTTGTTTTCTTAAACTCGGAATCTAATATCAACCCTGAAATTCTTAATTCTTTTGGAGTATATTGCTGCAACTTTAGAAATACTCATTTGTAAATTGCCTTGAGCAGGTTTAGGAGGTCTGTTACAAAGCAACAGTTGGGTATAGAATTTGCTTTCATCTACAAAAGGATTTTGGCATGTTTTGCTTTGTGTGTATAGACAAATTTGAAATTTATATGTGTTTCTCTTTCCTTTTATTCATAGTAGAAATATGTATATGCATGTTTTGCATAGAAACTTCTAATTAATTTTTAATTCTTATTATTTCTCTGTTTAGAAATGCAGCGAAGTAATAAATTAATTGTTGTAAGCTGCCCAGAGTCATTGGATATGAGATGGGTAGCAAATAAATTTTATAAATAGGTAAATAAAATAAAAAAAAATTAAAAGCTTTTAAATAAATAGGAAAGTCACACCTTCCATACAATTAGCATATATTACCTTAGCATATTAGCACATTAACAATTAGCATATATCACTTACTATACTGATTCTTCTTTGCAATAATAACCATAAGAAAAAAAACACCCTGTGCATTCAGTTTTCAGTTGCTTTGCTTGCTACAGTTGCAAAACAAACAAACAAAAATTCAAGAGAATTTAAAGCATTGACTTTCAATCACATGACCGCAAGGATGGTACAATTATTATAACTTCAAAGACAGGTTGTAAGTCACTTTTTCTGAGGCCTCCATAATTTTGAACTGTCATTAAATGAATAATTGTAAGTCGAGGACTGTTTATATGGAATTCTGAAACAGTTCAAGATCTTGGGAAGGGTTAGCTAATGATTCATAATATGCCATTTAACATTTCAGTTCTTCTATCTTCCAAATATTTGTAATAATGTTTTCTACAATCATACTATCTCATTTATAAGTGTGTTTATGTGTGTATGCTTTTAGTGTAATTTTTTTTTTACTGAGGCATTATAAAAAGCATTTTAAATAGTTAGGTATGAATCAGCTGTACATTCATTATTCATGAAACCAGATTTCATCAGATTATTAGTTCTAAACTTGGTCTGTTCTTCACTTAATCAGGGTGTTATAGTCCTTTTCGAATGCTGAAACAGCAATTGCTTACATAATATCCTAAGGATTAGAAATTGCTACTAATATAGTATTTATGTTAAATAGCCTCTTCATAACCAAAGCCGAGGGGGAAACTAGGTCACAGAAAATATAATAAAAACAGAGATTACAGGATTATTGACATTTTTATGTCAAAAGCTGTTTAAGTCATCACTAATTCCCACCACAATAGCAAAACATTTCCCTCTGGTTTCTTTCGGTTGCCATTTTAATATATGATTTACGTTCATTATCTTGCTATAGACAGTTCAGTTTATCTAATGCAGACAGCAGACGGGCATTTTGGAGGGCTAATGACATGTATGACATTGAAGAATGAGCCTTGGTTAATATAATAGCATTGCATCTAGGAATGTAATAATAATAATAATAATAATAATAATAATAATAATAATAATAATAACAACAACAACAACAACAACAACTAGTGATTTGTGATACAAAATCCAGCATAGTTATCTCATTTGCTATGTATACTGTCATTTTTGTGTAAATAATAATAATAATAATAATAATAATAATAATAATAATAATAATAATTGAACGAACGAACTGCAGTTTGGTTTGTTAGATGTTTTGTTCTCTTTTTCAGCTCTGTCTGTTGAAGAGCAAAATGCAAAAAGTGCTAGTTTCTTCAGGTTTGAAACTCACATTTTATGTTGGGGTAAATAATTTCCTAAGGCAGTTTTAAATTAATGAAAAGTAGCTTTAGTCTCAGTCTTTTGAGTTAGACCAGATCAGGAAAACAAAACCATGAAAGCTACTGTTATGGAGCTCTGTTTTATTGTTATAAAACAATACAGTGCTACAATGGATTCTTGAAAACATAATGATATAGCTTGCTCACCCTTTCTCTTATACCAAAGAATGTAAGTTACCAATTTATAATACCTAGCACACTTGGAATATTGCATCCAGTTTTGGTCAGCATGGTATAAAAAGATGTTGAGACTCTAGAAAGTGTGCAGAGAAGAGCAACAAAGATGATTGGGGGACTGAGGTATAAAACATATGAAGAATGGTTGCAGGAATTGGGTATGTCTAGTTTAATGAAAAGAAGGACAAGAGGTGATATGATAGCAGTGTTCCCCTTTTCAGGTGGATCTTTTTTTTTTTCCTTAATGGCTGGTACATTCCTTCTTAAAGATTATTCATCTACTTTTAGAGGAGAATAGTTGTAATGGCTGTAATTGGATTAAAAAGGGGTTGTAATATAGTACTCAAAAGGACTGTATTATATTAGCCCTTGATGATCACTTCAGCTTTGTTAGTCTAATTTTTGGCTCTCTGTGGTTATGATTTGCTCCTTTTACTTTTTTGTGCTTACCTAAGACATCTCCTGTTAATAGTTACTGGAGATATTTTATTAAGTATAATAGTGAATGGTTTCAAGTATGAATCTGTGTGTGACTTTCACAGAAAATGGTAGTTTCTGAAAAGTAACGTATTGTGTGGATTTAGATGGACAAATACATTTTGAAAGACTCCGTTACAATTGATCCGTCTGAAGTTATTCTACTTTGAACCTAGAAGTAAAGGAGCATATAAAATACTTAAACTTGCAAAGAAACTTTTCTCCTAAATATAAAATAAATAGTATGTTTTGTACATACTTATATGCATGTATATAAGACAACATTGTAATATGTATTCATTCCTCCTCTATATTAACTGGGTTTTGTTTTTGCTTTTTTGCTTTTTTAAGGTAATACATCTTTCTTTACTTTTTCTGAATTTTACTGTATAAAGTTTTACCATCCATAGCTGTCAGCACTGTAAATTGTATAGAGGATTATGCATGACTGATAGGGAAAAATCATGATTGATAACTAAATATTGGTAACAAAGAAATATGAACCCAGAGTGTTATAGTCACTTAATGTATTAGGCCCTCATAAATAATAAAATACTTTTAGAAATATGAAAAATGTGCTCTGAATATATTTTATTCATTTATTATAGCAAATTATGTAGCTCACATTTCACAGTTGCAATTCTAGGTGTTAAAATGAAGGGAAACAAATGAGGAAAAATAATGGCAGCCAAAGACAAATGCTTCCAGTCAAAAATATGCAGATAGACATCAACTTACAATAGTTTATTTAGTGTCTGTTCAAAGTTACAACAGCGTTGAAAAAAATAATAATTTGCAACCATTCCTCACACTAATAACTTTTGCAGCATCCCCTCAGCCATGTGATAGGAATTTGGGAACTTGGCAACTGGCATGTACTTACAACCAGTTGGAGCATCCTGGGGTCATATGGTTACCATTTGAAATCTTTCCAGCTGGCTTCCAACAAGCAAAGTCAATGGGGGAGGGGGGGACCCAGATTTGCTTAATGATTGTATAATTCAGAACGACCTTGATTCGTTTATTCACTGTGGCAAAAAAGTTTGTAAAATCAAGTGTGTCTCACTTAACAACTATATGTAAGGAAATTCTGGTCATCAAGACTCATCCCTTCTTTTCTACACATGTGATGATGTTACATGTATACCCAGAAGGGTTAGAGCTTTCTGTGCAGTGGTGTAATGCCGCTTTTGTCATTCTGACAAAAAAACCAAGAGGGAAATGGGGGATGGGGGGGAGAGGAAATCTATTTTTTTCTTATTTCGTCATACTAGTTTAAACTGTATTGAATTAGTTTTTAAAAAATTATTTGACAATCTCAAATATCATAAGATTTATGACATAATTATTAAGAAAAAGTAACTTTAAAAAAAACCAACACCAGAAATCGATTGCAGAAAGAATTTATTTTAGAGCTGTTTAAATTTTACTCACCCAGTCACATATTCATATACCTATACTTATTGGTATTAATCTAAGAAAGGCAATTATAAAATTTTATTGTCATAAAAATATTAAATGAAGCTTTGCTTTTGTTTTTCTTGAATATTCTCTTTTTAAAAAAATAAAATAAAATAAAATTGGAAAGTATCTCCTTGCTCCCTTTGAAAATTTTTCTATCTTTTGGTGAGAAGGAGGGAAGAAAGACCTAATTAGACCTAATTTAGTGAAAGCACATATCCTCTGAAGGCAATCTAGCAGATCCAAAATAAGAGACAGTGGATAGTGATCTTGAATTGTTACCGGACTGAGAAGTTTATAGTCCTGAATAAGTGTTAAAGAAAAATTATCTTTTTTATTGTTAAAAAAGAGCCAGCTCAGTCTACCATAGCCAAAAATTGAAAGTGTTAATCTTTTCAGATTAACAAATTTTATTAAAAGGCATCAGATTTCATGAGTTGCAGCTCACTTCAAGAGATACCTAGAGTAGCTATACCATATAGGATTTAAAGTGGGATGAGGTGCTTATACTGAAGATCACATGTGAGACAAATTTAAAAACCTCTAATTTAAAACCCATTCTGCATGTTGAGATTTTTAAGGTCGCCTGGAACCACTTAACATCTGAGTTCAGAATCTTTCATTCAATTGCTCTGATGAAGTTTATTTTATTTTATTAAAAAGGGCTAATTTGAAATCTGTAAAAGGCTTTGATATTATTTTGTTTTTGTTTAGAGTCATGATGTCAAACTTGTGTCCAGTAATTCTTTTGCACAAAGTTTGTCCTGTTTGCTCTATCAACTGTTGAGAGGTGCATTGATGCAGACGATGGCATATATCACATTACAAGAACAGGTGCTTCTAATCTTCTATGCAAAATTATTGGGGCTGTGATGGTGCTATTGATGTAAGAGCAAAGTAGACGTCTGAGTTTGTTGCAGTATTTGATTGCCACATTAACAAGACTCTTCTCTTGTATTTTGTTGCTTGTGAGAATCTGCTTTAGGTAGTTTCTGCATGTAAGTGGGAGCCTGCCACCCAGTGCCTAAGAAAATGGTGCGTCATTGTCAGATGTAGGCTGTAGCTTATTAATAATGCATTGATTTGTGAGGTGTAGTTGACAATTTGTACTATTTTTATTTTATTTTTTGGTCTATTTTTTTAATATGGCCTCCCTTGGAATTGATCTGTCTATTGAATTGTCTGTTGATCTGGTTGGGTGGATAACTGATGTCATTGTTTTAGAAAAAGAACAATGCTGCAGATGTGGAAGATGAAGAATTATTTTCTTCAACTTGTTGTCTAAAAATTCTTTTAAAGGTGCTACTTTTGAGCAGACCTAGGATATCGCCTTCTGGCTTAGATCTGGGCTTTAGGGATCTGGGCTTTAGGGAACCACTTGATAGCAAAGTCAAGTTATGCTTGAGGTGGAGGCAAAAACCACAGCTTCATCTTGGCAAATTTTGCATATTTTCCTGGCAAGGAAGGTAGTGCAGAGCAGTGCAGAAGAGGGGATGAAACTGTTAAATACCTGCAACTGCTGTTGGCCTTTTGTCAAGGGAGATAAAGGGTCACTGGTTCCAGTATGTATCAGAATCATGTCTTTGTAGCTAATCTGTGTCCAAAACAATTGAAGAGTGCAGGGGAGTATTATGTTTCCCCGAAAATAATACTATAAGACGGGTCTTATATTATTTTTTGCTCCAAAAGATGCATTAGGGCTTATTTTCTGGTTACGTCTTATTTTGGGGGAAATATGGTACTAAATACATCCATCTGGCTGACAATCTTAACTGGGGCTTATTTTGGGGGTGGGGGAATAGGGCTTATATTACCCTACCTGAAAAATCATGCTAGGGCTTATTTTCCAGTTGGGTCCTATTTTCGGGGAAACAGGGTAGTCATATATAGTTGCAATACATCTTTCTCTGGATAGTTATTTTCAGCCCCAAAAGGAGGTTGTGTGTTGTATGATTGTGTATGATTTTTTTCTGTTCTATCATTGATTATCTCCAATTGCATAACAGTTGTGTGTACAAGCCCAGCTGATATACAATCATTGTATCTATGAAATTAGTAGTCACCCCAATGAACTAATAGTTGGACTTCCATGCCAATGGAGGCACACAGGCTAATAGGGATTATAAAATGCAATTACCTGCTATTGGAAGTCCAAAGTCTTCTTAATTAAGTGAGGGGGGAGGGCTGCTGAGCTCCTGTGAAGTTTCCCAAACTCAGGGTGTTGGAGTGGTTTAGATGTTTACTCACTTGGTGTCCTAGATCTGTTCAGGTATGCAACTTTCCAGTTGATTCAGAGCAAGGAAGCTTAGCAAGGCAAGTACACCACAATAAAAAACACATTCTCAGGTGTCATCTTTGTTGTTTCTCCGCTCAATGTAGGGATATTTTCATTGTCTCCTTTTGTATGGAGTGCATGCCACTGTTGTGCAAGGAGGCGGTGGGGGGTGGGGGAGAAGCCCAAAGAAAGCCTGTGAAATCATCTTCGGTTATTTCCCTTGTCCCTCAACTTCTCTAGCCTGCCATTAATCATCATGCAATGTTGAATGACTCTTTCAAGGTTTTTGATGAGTCTTGTCACACTAATTCATCCCCTGGTTCATCAGAAAAGCCTTCCTAAAACTGGTCGATCAGGGCAAAATCAATCCAGTACATATCCCTGATATACAACTGAAAAATACTGCTGAATACTCATGTTTTCCTCCTGATTAGCAGTTGCTTTCCTGGTGGAATTGTCAAAGGCAGCTCTGAACTTTTATATAAAATTGTGATTGCTATCTAGTAAAGTGTCATTGGCATCTGCTTGCTCATTTCAAAACTAAGAATCAACATCACCTTAGTCCAAGTTGTACCACCATAAACACCGAGCATTGAAAGTTAGGGAACTGGTCCTGCATCCCCCACTCCTGAAATGTGCTGTGCAGTTCATGGTTGAGATAAATTCTGCCCCAAATACTATATTAACTACACAAAGAGTTTGAAGTCAGGATGTAAGAAGGAAAAAGACTGAGTATATCCAAACATATAAGGAGGAAAAGAGTAAGCTGTAGAGGCGAGGACTAAGCCAAGGGTGTTCTCAGGCCAGAGTCCTAGTTGTGTAAACACTCAACAAGTCCTCAGATTCAAGCAGCAAGAAAAATTATCCATGAATTCATGGGAAGAGTGGAAAGAAAAAGCTATGCATTTGAATTACTGCAATTGTAAAAGGTTCATCCTAATAATGGACAATCAACACTTTTGTTTAGCTCTGGACTTCCTTGCAATTTGTATTTATATTTAGTTGAGTTGTGATTCTAAGACTGCTGTGAAGTCCTAATCCACACATCAAGTTGTGCACTGTACAGTCTGAAGATCTCTGATTTATCACCAGTTTCTGATCAGGACAGCTTGAGCTCTTTCTATGCCAGCATTTTTGAAACATTAGGAACTGTCACCAGAAGAGGTTCCTCACTTCCGTATAACAAATGCAGTGCTGAAGGAATGGCAATTGAGAGAAGCTATTAAAAAGTAGGAATATGGAGTAATATTATCCTACAGGAAACTTGTTCTCAATGGGTTAAGGCAGGGGTGTCAAACTCGTGGCCGGTAGGCTGGATGCGTCCTGTGCTGGCCCCGCCCACACCCAGTTTAGCGAAGGGGGGAAAAGTCCCAATATATCACATGGCGCTGCTGTGACACTGTGAGTTTGACACCCCTGGGTTAAGGCATAGCAAACCACTGAAAAATTACACCTACATTGTTGGTTTTACTGTGGAAAGAAACACCTTTTTTTGCATTTTAGATCTGATATTCTCCTTCCCAATGTTTGTAAATAATGTTCTCTTAGTTACAAAGCAGAAGTTGGTGTTCTTAAGTGTGCCAATGGTGGCAATTAATTTCAGCTTTAGAGAAGTTTGTAAACTGTTGAGAATTACAGAATTGTTCAGCTCTTATTTTCCTGAGAAAATATAAACTTGATCATTATAAAAAAAAAATCCTAATCCATGCAAAATAATAAATTATGTATTTTTCAGTACCTATAAAACTCCTATAAAATTGTACAAGTTTTTAAATTGTCCAGGGCATATAACCAGGTGAGAGGGAACAAAAAAAAAAAAGAAATACAGAAAATAAGGCTGGATGTTTAAGACATCAGGTTTTAACTATTGAACTAGCCTAACAGACAACATGTGTAAATGCTGAGTTATCAAGCCACTGGGACAAAGCGCTTTTAATACTCTTGAAAGATAGATAATCTTTGATTTACAACCACAACTGAACCTAACATTTTTGTTGCTAAGCAAGGCAGTTGTTAAGTGAATTGCACCTCATTTTACGACCTTTCTTGCCACAGTTGTTGAGTGAATCACTGCAATTGTTAAATTAGTAACATGGTTGTTAAGTGAATCTGGCTTTCCCCATTGACTTTACTTGTCAGAAGTTGGCGATCACATGACCCCTGGACAGTGCAACTGTCCTAAATACATAACAGTTGTCAAGTGCTCAAATTTGGATCACATGACCATGGGGATGCTGCAACAGTCATAAGTGTGAAAAATGGCCATGAGTCACTTTTTTCAGTGCTGTTGTAACTTTGAGTGGTCACTAAATGAATGGTTGTAAGTAGAAAATTACCTGTACACATTTATTTTCATTACTATTCCAGAGTGCTGGGTTATAATTCTATAGAGAAAGGCAAGAACAGAGAAAGGAGTCTGAGTGGCATAGCAGGCTAATGCCTCCTATTAAGGCAGCATTTAACATCCAGCTGCCTGCAATTACTGTGAGTTCTAATCTCACCAGGCTCAAGGTTGATTCAGCCTTCCATCCTTTCTAAGGTGGGTAAAATGAGGACCCGGTTTGTGGGGGCAATAAGCTGACTTTGTATAAATATACAAAAGTATGAAGGCTATTGCTTAATGCATTGTAAGCCACCCTGAGTCTCCGGAGAAGGGCGGCATATAAATATAAATAAGTAAATAAAAAAAGATTGGCATACAGAAGTTAGAATTTAGAGCTACACTATCCCTCTTGTAAAAGTTTGGAAAGTGTCTATAAGGATTACTCTTGTGCCCATTAACTTCCTAAGGAGAGATTTAAAACTCTCCCAACCCTGTAGCCCTTATTAAAGATGGCTGAGAGTGAGGTGAACTCTTAGTTGTATTGGCACAAAAATAAAAAAAATTCAGTAGCAAAGCAAAATTCAACCATTGTAGCTGTTACAGTCAAGATCTGAGAACCCAAATCAAGGTTAGCCTTGTCATTTGTTGCTAGCTTAGAGTTTAACAAGTCATAATTTAAATCTCATTGTCAGGCTGCTTTAATAAATGTCAAGAAACCCACCATACCATTATGCTTTGACCATAGGTATTATGGTCATATATTATTGAAGCATTATAACCATTCCTGAAACAATGGAAAAGCCATCAAATCTGCAAAATGTTTCAAAATCCTACAAAGCACTATACTGCAAATCTGCTTCAGCGGAATTTGACCAATGCTTTCTCAAATCAAAGCAGCCTCTCAAAGTTTTGCATAGTCGTAACCAGTGGTGGGATTCAAGTAATTTAACAACCAGTTCTCTGCCCTAATGATTTCTTCCAACAACCACTTTGCCAAACTGTTCAGAAAGTTAACAATCGGTCCTCCCGAAGTGGTGCGAACTGGTTGAATCCCACCACTGGTCATAACACAAATATAGTTGTAAAACATAATGATAAGTAATACAACATAACAGCCAACTGCTACACTGAATGCCAATAATCTCTCTGATGGTGAACTATTAAGTCCGATATTTAAAATAATTTTAAACTGGTCAAACATGAGCCATAATGACTGTTTTCTTTTAAAAGGTCGATCATCTATATGCAGTAATCTTTAATCTGCTATGTGCTTTAACGACAATCCAGTCATGCTTTTATGCTGATAAAAATAGAATGTACACTGATATTTGTGATGAGTGGAATTTCTAAACAGAAAGGGAAAACCTTTCTATAAATTAAAAAAGGAAAACTTTTTACTTTTAAATTATTTACAATGCATACGGTAGAGATATAAGAATAATTTATTTAGATATTTATAGTAGACAGATTCTTTCTTTTTCCTCTAGTAAAAACCCAGAAGATATATCAAATCTCAATATCCCATTGTGTTTCTCCTTTTTTCTTTTGCAAAAAAATAAAAAATCTTGTTTGAAAGTCTCCCAGTACAGTATGGCAGAGAACCGACCTCAGTTTCACGTTGCAAAAAAATCAGTTATATTCTGCCAATGTTGGGTTGCCATTAAAGAAAGTGTGAATGAAGGCATCTACTGTTCTTTTTTTTTAAAAAAAAATGCATAAAAGAGTTGTGAAAGGGAGCACACACAGTTAATGTAAGAAATTACCCGGTGGGCTTTTGTTCTCAAACAAATATTGAGAGCTTTTTTGAAAAAAGAAAAAAAATCCCCTTTAGTGCAGGCTGTTTACTTGCAGGATAAAATGGAATTAAAATATTGTCAATAAATTGTGCATGAGAGCCTGTATCTGTCTGTGCATTGATAGTCTGTGCATGCAGGATAAGAGCATTGACTGCCTGCTAATCTATTCCCAGATGGAGGTGGAGGCAGACGAGAAGCGCCATCGCACACGGTCCAAAGGTGTTCGAGGTACGTCTCTTGCTTCAGTAAATCACTCAAGGCCCCTGCTCAGGGTGACCTTCATCCTCCAGAATCCCTTTGCATGATGCATAGTGACCCTTGCTTTTTTTACAGCCTTTTTGGGCAATTTTCAGCAGGAGGGAGGAGTACTTGTAATAGATGATAAATTTTTATATATTTTCCATCTCTCTGCAGTTCCCGTGGAACCAGCCATACAAGAGCTGTTCAGGTTAGTGTGCTGAGTGTAAAATGTATCCCCATTAGCAATTTAGAAAATTCATGTCTTTTAATGGGTATAATGCACTTTCAAGTTCATTGGTGGCTTGCTCATGCCCTGCTGCACTGATGAAATTAATTCCCCTGGGATTTGCTAATAAAAAGCATTCCCTCCTCCCTTTTCCCTTCAGTTATTTGATTTCTCTTTCTCTCTCTTTGTTGCCCTCCATCTCTGTAACACCTATTGCCTGCATTTAATACAATTTCTATGCAGCATGTAGAAACCTTTATAATTAATTCATTTTTTTTATAGCTGCCCTACTCCTGGCTGTGATGGCAGTGGTCATGTTAGTGGCAAATATGCAAGACACAGAAGGTAATGTGTGTGTGTATGTGTGAGATTGTGTGCTAGTGATGGATTAAATTGAAGGCATCTAATAAGCAAGTTACCTGACTTGACTGCCTTAATGACCTAGTCGTAAGGGCTGGAAACCGATAGTATAGTCAAGAAATTCTTTTGCACTTGCATTCTGCCCCTGCCTCTTTGCACTTAATTGCAGTCTCATTTTATTCCATCGTTCTAATCATTTACTTTCTCTCCCAGAAATTGAGATCTTACAATACGATCAAAGAAGGAAATGCAGTTGGGCTTTTCAAACTTTTTGATCAAATTTATTTCTGATTAGACATATTAATCATACTGGCAATCCCTGGATGTCAGCACCATAAAATATTTGAAGACATTCCTACTTCTCCTTTACCGTTAGGCAGGATATGCAATTCTTGCGGACTTATATAGCAAATTAAAATATGACTACTGACTTTTTTTTTTCAGTCAGCATGACTACTGTCATTTAATCTGGTTCCTAAACTAAATAAAAACACAGGCTTTTCAGAACATAAAGTTCAGGGATAGGTTTACATTGCAAGGAAAATATCTAGGAAACACCACCGAATGCCACAAATTAATATAATTAATTACTAATATAATTGTGAATTACAAATTTGTGATTGTTATTCATGTTATAGTTTCACCATGTTTTATATAGATGATTATATTATTTGTAAGTTTGCGGAGCAACATTTTTATTTCTGTATTTTAAGTGAAGGAGTGTAGATGATTTAGAGGAATGGTTTTGATATATGCCTAATTCACACACCAAATGCATGTTTATGCTACCTGCTTATCACAGAAGTGCCAAACCCTAATCCTATAAGATTGAAAGCTGCCTTCAAATTTTTCAAAAGACTGAAATTATAAAGACAACAAGTGGCAGCTCTACTGACTATGAAGTTTAATGCATATAGATTTATGGATATTAATGGGTAAAAATACTTTTAACACAGGGTTGGATCATAAACAAAGTAGTGCTTATTCTCTAAGTGTTTTCCAACCATTTTATTTCGATTAATGGATATTATTAACTCCTCAGTGCATCAGGTCTTGATACAATTTCTTTCAAGCTATATTGCAGTTAGAGCAATTAAAACTAAATTTAGGGGATAGAATTTCTCCATTATCAAGTCATAGCACATGCTAAGACCTATTTGTCATTGCAGGTGGGTAAAGTTGCCAGAAAGGATGCTTATGAAATTTTGCTATGCATTTTCCATTGGTTTGATTTTTGTGTCTAAACATTGAACAGAGTAGTCATGCATACGTAATTTGGGTATATAATATGCTATGTGTCTCAGCTTCATCCTTGCTTTTACATTAACAATGGCCATAGTTTTTGCAAAAAAGCACTGATTTGAGGATGAAATCAAAATTATTTCTATCATGCACATTAATATGTGTATCAGGGGTGGGTTCTACTTATCTTTACTACCGGTTCGCAATGGGGCCACGCGTGCACAGAAGCTTCCTGATGATGTCAGGGTCGGTGGGCAGAGCCTCCCACCGGTTTTACTACTGGTTCTATAGAACCGATCTGAACCGGGGCAACCCACTACTGATGTATATGTACATCATATATGTACATATGTTCATTAGTTTCTAATATCTATATGCATATTGTATTAAAGGAATCAATAAAATCCCAATCCTGTAATAAACTACACTAATGCACTAATGTTTAAAATCTCTAACTTCAACGGAATTTAAGGAATTGAGATGGAAGGATGGAATGAATAAAGAAAGCAATACAAACTTTGATGACTGTACATCTTTAATCACAAATTGTTTTGAAGTAACTACCATGATACACAATCCAGTCCTACGAAAGCAGTACAAAGATTTTAAGACAACTACCCTAGTTAAGACATATAATGGAAGCATAGTTATAAGTTATATGCAGATAAATACATTTGCTCCTTGGAGTACCAAGAATAATTTGAATAAAATAAACTGATATTTATTTTTTATACTGTGAATCATGGCGTAAAAAGACACAATAACCCAAAATCCAAACAAATTCTGCAGACAGGCGATCTATATTCTTCGTTGCATGACAGTTTTTAATTCATTTTCAAGTGAATGCAAGAAAAAGACCTGAAGATATTGTTGCTCAGCATGAGATTTAGAGTCAGTGCTTGCAAGGAAATTGGAAAGAGCAGCAGTGCCCCGATTCCATGCTTCTTATGTATATAACTCAGTTCTGCTCAGACATGATAACCATGCAGTCTAACTATGATACGATAGTTCTAGGCCAATCCCATTTGATATCACTGAGGGCAAGTGATATAAATCCTTTATGGTATAAATGATTTCATACAATCAGAATTATGGAATGGAAAGGAATGTCTTTTTAGACATTGTCAAAATGTTTGTGAAAAAAATGGGATAATTTTGCCTCAGAGCTACAGGCTTAGAAGATACAACTGTTTTTGCACAGAGTCAATCTTCTGTAACTCTTGTTTTTTCTGTTTTCTGCCTCCATGCTAATGTAGCCTTGATATCTGTTTCTGGGATTTGATGATCTTAAGGGTAATGCTGAAATAAAGATGCATCTCCTAAATAATACATAATATTTGTGAACAGTACAATCATTTAGGATCCAATAAGTCTGCATTTTTTTCAATATCTTTGGAGTTTTTAAAAACCCTGTATAATTTTTAAACTATACCCTATTATTTATTCAGCTTTTTAAAAAATTATACCCCACCTTGAAGATTGTCTTTCCAAACACAATCTGAAAGGAAAATTGTTTATTTTATTTTATTTCATTTTATAGGTAGGTATAGTAGTACAAAACCCCCCGATTCATTGAGTTAGAAGAGACATACATTTACTTAATTCTGTTTTTGCTGACTATTTTTGTCCGTTCACAACCACTATAATAATGATTAATTTGAGAGTTTGTCAGAAGTAAATCTTACTTCTGACAAACTCTAAAATCAAGCTATTTGTTGAATTACATTACCATGTGAATTTTTGAAGAATTCTTAAAATTAAGTGCTATTCTTTCATTTAAAATAAGTTAGGTGAGGTTTCCAAAGATTTTAAAATATAACATATGGTTGCAGAAGATGGAAAAGCAATTTGAGTGTACAACTATTTTCTATTTAGGGGTTTTGTAATGGAGATTAGGTTCATTTGCAGATGTGATTTTACTTTTTTGACACAATCCTGCTACATCAATACATGAACAGACTAAAGCTGTTAATTAAATGAAATTTGAGGACATTTCATCAGACTATTTGGAAAAGGACCAATGGGGGGATGGGATGGACCCAGTGGTAAAATCTAAAATTTGTTAATACTGGTTCTGTGGGCGTGGCTTAGTGTGTGTGGGGGGGGGGGGGTAATGTGACTGGGTGGGCATGGCCAATTTTTTTTTCGGCGAAGAGGTTGTAAAAAAATGCTTTCAAAAGTCTCTGACAATCCCAGCTGAGTTGCCTGATCAGCAGAGGCTTTTTTCCTTTTAAAAGCCTCTGCTGATCAGGCAACTCAGCTTGGATCGTCAGAGGCTCTTAAAAGCATTTTTTCTACAACCTCTGAAGAGGTTGTAGAAAAAATGCTTTTAAAAGCCTTTGACGATCTCAGCTGAGCCACGCGATCATCAGAGGCTTTTCTTTTTTTACTTTTAAAAGCATTTTTTCAGCCGAAGAGGTTGTAGAAAAAATGCTTTTAAAAACTAAAAAAAAAAGCCTCTGATGTTTGCGTGACTCAGCTGGGCATTGCGCAGGGTAGGGGGGAGCAGGGATTTTTTCTACCGGTTCTCTGAACCACCCGCCTCCATCGCTACCGGATCGGGTGATCCGATCCAAACCGGGAGCATTTCACCCCTGGGTGGACCTGGCTGTTAACAAACTCTAATTATCAGTTATGTCCATAGAACAGACCCCTTATTAATATGACTACAAAAAGTTCTCAGTTACAATTTTTAATGTAATATTTGTTTTAAATAATGTTTTTTTAATCAATATATTGCAAATACCTCTTTGTTCTCAGTATTATTTTACATTTGTAGAAAATGTATAAAAGCAATGCATATAAAAGGAAACGAAATTATGTCAGTAATTTCTATACCCATTTTTTATGTCCTAAATTAGTGCTTCCTCCTATTGTTCTTGTGATTTCTATATTCTTTTCTTAAACTCTACTTCTATATGTTCTTCACTCTCCCTTCTCACTAAGGTGATATGGGTGGCCATGTACATTTAATAAACGAAGTAAATCGCTCCCTTCGTTTTCTGATATTCTTACTTTTATTCTGCTATAAGTAGAGAAGTATTGGAGAACAGGAAAACCTTTGAACAATTTAGATGAACCGAATCTTCTCTATCTTTCTCTTGTTGGTAAAAGCAAAAGAATAATGAGGAAGGAACTTTAATCAAAACTGCTATTTCCTTGATATTCCAACTTTCTGCACATGGAAGGAAGAATGTCTGCTTTGACTTCATAGTGAAATAAAATCCCCATGATGGATAAACCTGAGGAAATTGAAACTATTTCCCCTGGAACCCAGGGTAATCAAGTGAAAATGAATTAGGGAGATTGCGGACAAATGTACTAAAATGTACATTTTCACAAAGCATATTAGATGATACTTTAAACCACCAAATATAATGTCCAGTCACAAATAACAATAAGCCATAATCATTAAGTGTTACCTTGAGGAAAGATGGGTGGACTATAAATTTTATAAGTTAAAAATTTATAAATAAAATAAAATAAAATAAAATAAAATAAAATAAAATAAAATAAA
>WNWU01000017.1:12180757-12306561 GCA_012654045.1 Ptyas mucosa | reverse complement strand
AATAAAATAAAATAAAATAAAATAAAATAAAATAAAATAAAATAAAAGACATGTCTAGTCATCCTGGTTAGATATTATCTCAGTATAAGATTTCCTACTGCTTCCTTGGCAATATCTTGGGAGGTGCTGAAGCAAATCTTCTTCTAAAGAATAAGGTGATTATACAGGCAGGTCTATGTCAGCTTACCTGTATGTAGCTTTTTTCCAAGTCAATGCACTCATGGAGAAAGTTTGTGAAGGTGCCAACTCTCCTATTAAAAAGTTAAAGCTATTGCTGCTATTACTACTGCTCTTTCCCACTCGCTGTCAAGGAGCTTACAACAAAGCCACTAAGGAACATTTCCACTGAATCAGCCCTTGGTAGAAACCAGCTTTGCCCTAATGATAGAAACAGTGGCTGGTGAAATTATTATTATTATTTATTAAACTTGGACCCCATCTGAGTTTCAATGAGACTGGGCAAATCACAACAAATTAAAATAAAACCAATAAAGACAAGATTAAAGATAGCAAGTGTGACATCCAGATGGAATGAAATATTGTCTTCTCCAATTTTGCATTCCTGGTTTTTGTGGTTGCCCATTAGAGACTGGAGATAAGGCTACATAGATCCTTGCCTAGGGATAAGGAAAGGCCAGTGTCATGTTTTACTCCACTACATCAGTGGTGGGCTGCTCCTGGTTCGGTCCAGTTCTTGCGAACCGGTAGTAATGGCGGCAGGACGCTCTGCCCACCTGCCCGGACGTCATCATGAACGATCTGCGCATGCGCAGAAGTGCACATTCCCGTTGCGAACTGGTAGTAAAGATAAGTGGAACCCACCCCTGCACTACATGGAGTAAAATTTGGGTGGACAGGCCATTCCAATGAAGTTGTAAATTTTTGAGGAAGACACTTAGGGTTGATAAAAGTATTAGCAGTATTAGAAAGATTTTGAGAAGACGGGAAGGGAAAATAAGTCTCTGGGTGTGAGTTTTTCCAGGCCTGATGATATCTCTATCCTGGGATTATAACTGAAAGAAAGGGTGAACTTCCCCAAAACATTATCTATTGCCCCGGGCAATAAACTAGGAAGGTCCTGCTGTTTGCCGCCATTAGCCAAACTTCTCCTAGTAATGGAACACACACTGGGCCTCCTTTAGTTGATTGCACAAAATGGGAAAAATTATACTGAAGTTATTATGGAACTTAGGCCTTAAATGATTTCAGGTTCATTTCAATAATTTTATCCCATCTCATATTTTCATTTTAGAGGAGGCTTGTTTTCTCTGAACTAATTCCCAATTGAAAGCATCAGTGATGCTGATGGTGAGAATGTGTGTCTCTTCTCCCATGTGTAAATATACTTTCACTAGTAATTTGAACTACACAGTACATTGAGGAAGTCATGTGCATAAGGCACTGAAGTATAGTGCTTGTGGAATACTTTTTGCTGCCCTGAATCATCATCTTTAAAAATGATTTTTTTTCTGATTTTTTAAAAAAGAGGCTATGAAATTATTTCTATTTTTTTAAAGCATATTAATTGCCATACTGCAGTTAAAATTTGAGAAATAACCCATCTAATCTCTACCCAGAATTCACATCTAGACTTTTTTAAAAAATGAGAGAAAGAAGGAACAAATTGTGGCAAAGCAACCATTCCTTTTCTTTGCCACTTTGGAAATCCTTTTTTCAGTCTTTTCCCCCAGGACATCTTTATGGCGCATTTCACTCTTTTTAATCAATAGAATCACCTTACTAACTAGTTAAAAATCAAACGTTTTATTTAACCAACCCCGTCTCTCATTCCTTCTATTTAGGCTTTTAAAAAAGAAGGTAGGAAAGTGGGAGAATAAATCCTGGAAACTGATTTTTAAAAGTAAATACTGATCCATTTAGGTTTAACTCTCTGAATAAAGAATGGAGTGAAATAGAATGGCTATGTTTGCAGTAGCATCCTCTTAAGTGTTAGCTGAATGTATCTCTCTGATGAGAAAATCCTTTCTTATTCGAGAATTGCCGAGTTCCCTCTGCCGTTGTGCCCATTCCTCTTCCCCTCTCCCCCCACCCCCTGTGCTTCTTATACCTTTTCACCCACTGGTTTGATTGCCATGACTGCAGCCGTGGGTGAATAATTGCCTGTCTTCACAGGAGCATGTTCTGGAGCTAAAGTCGAGTGCTTGCTTCCTGATGTATGCCTCATTTGGATTCTGCCGACAGCCTAGAGGCTGTATTATTCATGCCTTGACACATAGCACTCACTAAAAGCATTGGAACTGGGCCAAGGACTGGCAGGAAGATAGCGGAACATTGCCTTTGCAACAGAGAGAAGCATGTATAATAGAGGGGTGGGGAAGAAAGCAACGGGGAGGGGAAAATCCTCATACCTTCTCTTTCACCGGTTCTTCTTTTGATGGGGACTGGGGGAGGGGGGGGAAGAGGGATTCATTTGCATGAAAATAAAGAAATGATTTTTCCCCCCCTAAAAAATGATTTCCTTCCTCTTGATTTTGCCCCTTCCCCCCGCTCTCCATTCCACCTCCTTAAAACCATGCTTGAAAGTTTAACACAATTTTCCACATTTAATTGCAAAGCTGATTTTAATTAGTAAGGCCCTGCATGTGAAAAATGAAGATTCCACTTGGGTGAGTGTAACACATTGCAGTGTCTGTCGGATGCTCTAATTAATGTATGGCGGCTGTATAACGTAATGCACGGTGGGATATTTATGAAAAATTCTGGGCACGCAGGCAGTCGATCTGTATGTTCTGGAGTCCACACAGATAAATAACTCCCACCTCCCGCCCTATTCTTTATGAGACATCATTGTGCATGCCATCGCTCCATCCATAAAGTTTATGACTTCCCTGTATTTTTTTACTATTTGTCAATGATATTATAAATCAGAAGGCAGGATATACATATTTTAATATTAATTTTAAAGAGAGATTTGGCGATGCTGCCTTCCAGGTGAGCTAAAAGGGTGAGGACCCTGATGTAGTCTCTTGAACTATACTGAAAGCTCATGGAAATCCTGGGATGAAATGTGGGGGGGGGGGGGGCGGGGGCGGGTGTGTTTAATTTAATACATTTTTATTATACTTGTTGGGCTGTGGGACCCAATACATCATTCAGACATTGATATCAGATTGAAAGAGTTCCTAACAACAGTTTTTAAACTACCAGTGTTGTGCTCATAGAACAAAACAAAATCAAGCAACATTGTGGCTTAGCATAATGTGTAGCCCAGTCACTTCAAAGACTTATGGAGAAGACTTTTTAAAGGTTATTTCATTATTTTTTTTGTAAACTAAAGGAACTTAAGTCTTATGCCTATGACACATTTGAAAACACGGTTTCTATCAAAGGCAACCAAAGGGCATCAAGATGGTGGCTGCGATTGTGCAATTGAAGAAAAAACCTTTGCAAAATTGAAGCTATGTTAATTTGCATATATTTATACTGAGTGTAGCATACGTAGAAAATGCTGGCGCTTTCTCTCTTAACCATTCATCTGCTATAAATATTTCCCTGACTCTCAAAGGAGTGCTGTAAGATGGTTTGTGTGTGTGTGTGTAATACAAAATAGATGTTGTGATCTAGGCTTCCTGAGTCATTAAAACATACGAGTAGTCCCAAAAACCTCTTTTATTGCAACAGCTGTGAATTACGTTCATTCACAGCTGAGTCCCAATTATTTGCAAAAAGTCCTTTGGGAGAAGTCCTTCGGGATAATCACCAACCTTTATCTCCCTTGACATGCTGCCAAAGACCTACTTGGTAAAGCCACACAGAGTCCAGAATCAAACAGAGATGCCCACTGGGAACAGAATTAATAATGTTGCTTTCCTGCAAAGGGCCCACGTGCCTTTGCTCCACTTTTAAACTTATGGGAGGGGCCAATCATCTCCAGGCCTTACTCCCAAGTTGTCCCTTTAGTTTTAACTGTTCTTGCCTTCTGGCAGCTCTGCGCATGCGCGCACTAGGAACAGGCTCCTCCTGTTCCTCTGCCTCTCTGCTGTCTGACCCTGGAGGCTCCGGGGTCACTGCATAACTCCCAGATGGGCCTGGCCTCATCTCTGCCTCCGATGCAGAGCTCTCGTCAGAGCTTTCCCCAGACTCCAGGACTGACCCATGTTCTTCCCTAGCCTCCTTACTGTCTGACTCCGCTGCCAGTTCTGCAGACTGCTGGTGCACCACAACAATAGAATAGAATATCATATTAATGCAAGATCAGTATATTACAATTGCTTGTACCAATAAAAGAGATTATATGTAATTTAGGGTTGAAATGAGGGGCCTTTGGTGCTTCTTGAGCTTGGTTGTTTTCTTCAGAAGTTTCATTACCAAAACTAGGCAACATCATCAGTGCTAATAAGGAGTGGCTTTTGCTCTCAGTTTATATTCTACTGCAGGGGTCCCCAACCCCTGGGCTGCAGTCCACTACTGGGCCGGGAGCCTTTTGGAACTGGGCCGCAGATGCAGCAGGCAAGTACGTCCATGTGTACTCCATTTGCATGAGCAGCAGGTGCATATGCCCACTGCTCACACAAATGGAGCTGCACACGCACTTAACTGCTGCTGGTGCAAATGGAACTGCACGGACATGCGCACGTACTTGCCCTGCCATTTACACAGAACCATCCTCTCCCCCTGCCAGTCCGCAAAGCCAGAAAGGTTGTGGAACTCTGTTCTAGTGGCTTACCCTGTCACCAGTATTAATGAGGGTGATCTTAGATATTCTTTGGTTGGGCTGTTTGGCAGGTATTATTTCCTTCATTGTTGATCTGATGTTAATCCAGGGGTGAGATTCTACCAGTTTGGATGAACCGGTAGCTCCAACAATCAGCTGGGAGTGAACCGGTTCTCTCTGATGATCAGCTGGGCCCCCCCCCCCCCCCCCCCCCCCTGCTCTTTACTTACCTTTATCTTCGCAGCTGATTAGCACGGCAGAGCGGATTGCCATGCCTCAGCTGTTTTAATTCCCTAGCACTAACACGGAAGGTGATTTTTCTTTGAACTGCACACGCACACGCAGTGATCACTGAACCGGTTGTTAAACCGGAAGGATCCCACGATTGTGTTAATCTATAGTCATCTGAGTGATTGCTGGTGGAGAGGTGTTTTAATCTTGTCCTCTTTTTGGCTTTTTAATTTTTATTTTTGCATAGTATGTAGATATTGTTTATTTCTATGAGCCTATTGATGGTTCATTTGTCAGAGGATCAAGCTTCTAGAAATTCCTTAGTTTCTGGATTTGGCTTGGTCTAGAATAGTCACAGTTTCCCAGTTGAAATTATGTTAAGTACAGCATAGATTAACTCCAAAACTAATATCAGACCAACAATCAAGGAAACAACCAAAGAATCTCTTTGTCATGGCCCCATCAGAGCCTGGGTCTGAAGAAGAGGAGGAGATGGAGCTGGGACAGACAGAAAGGGAGGGCGTAGTCCCTACGGCTCATGAGGAATGACCTGGGGATAAGGATGAGGCAGTCCTGGGCCACTCAGGCTTTGGAAGAATAGGCAGGGAGGAAGGAGGGCACAGCTGACCAAGGAAGTGGGGAGGAGATGAAAGGGCAGGCAGCAGAGCAGAGGAGGCACAGAACTCCAGAGACCAGCAAATACTTCCCCCACCCAATCCCCGAGTGCGGAGAATAGAGAGGAGGCTGAGTCAGCGCAGGGTGAACTGACTACTCGGGAGGAGGGCACCCAGCCCTTCCTCTCGAGGATCATCTGGAGAGTAGTATTTAAGGAGATGCCATGGGGGAGGGGCTTTTGTCAGGAACAAATGTTGTATTTTGCAGCAATACGCTCCACGGCTCCATGAAGAATTTTGTTCCAGAATCTTTGCTGGTGTGGAATGAGGTTTGATCTTTGCCTTGACATTTGTTTTGAACTTTGCCAAGTTTGAGGTCCTGTCTTGCCCCCGGAGCAGTGCTGCTACTGTGGACTTTCACAGCTGGGAAGTTGCACGAAGAGCGTGCAGGCGGATGTTTGAACGTTGCTTCTGGGCTGTCGGAGTAATCTGTGGGCACAGACTTTGGAGAATGGACCGGGACTTGCTGGATTGTGGGAATTGTGTGGGCGGGTGGTTGAATAAAGGTTGTCAAGCTTCCACCTAGCATGTGTTGCTTGCATGCCAACCCTGGGTCATAACACCCTTAAAACCACCTCCACCAGCATTGATTTATTCTGGGCAGCACCATTTCCACTGCTGTTATAGTGGACAGTCCTCTTTCAATAGTGGTTGAATATGGGCTAGATCAGTCTCACTGTGTTTTTCCTGTTGCTCCAGTCTGGATTTGGTTTTTGTACAATGGAGCAGTTGATTCTTTTGTCCCAGTTCTTAATGCAGGATCTTAAATTAAACCAAAACTGAATTTATGGGAAAGACAGATGAATTGGGGGCAACCTCCCTGATAAGGAAGCAGAAACTAGAGTATGATAGCTCTTTAAATGTCAAGCTGTACAAGATATCATTTGCATACGTATAATTAATATGTACAATTTTATCACATAAATAATCTTTATTTGTGTATCAAAAATATGCCCTCTAATTGTATTCAAACAGTGAATACTAAGTCCTAAATAGGTCTGATGCGTACGAGTATTTTTGAAATGCACAGATTTATAAGTATGCAGCACTGTGCACAGCAGTGATTCAAACTATGACTGCTGCAGTAAGAAGCGGTTGTGAAAATTCAGGAGCTGAAAACATTTTTATAGTCTGACATGCCTATCTTTGACAGGCCCTTAGATCTGAGAAACATCACAGCATGTATAGCTGGAATCTCTTCCCTTTTAATTAATTCAAAAATATGTTTCGTCGTATAGGCAGAACAACATTTAATTTATTTATTTCATAGAAATATTTCCTTGGCTGATTGAAAGTTCGAAGCAATGCAAATAATATCCCACCCTCTCCCCGTTTTACTCCTCATCCTTCCATTCATTCAATTATATTCAGTATTCTTTTAGGAACTCAAAGCCGCACCCATGCAATTCCTCTTGCAATTTTCCCCCATAACAATTTTGGGGAGTAGTACTGAATGCGGAACTCATAACTCACTCCAATTAACTCTGTGGGTTTCCATATTTCGGAGTGGTTTTGCACCTGGGTCTCTGAGTTCTAGCCTGGGATCATAACCTCTATAGCACACCAACTCTTGGGATTTTTCTGTATTCAAGTGTGCTTCTTTCCAGCATTCTTTTTTTATGTTCTTAATCAAGGGCTTTTATTTTGCTTTCTTTTTGATAGTAAAAATGGTAAAAAAAACAAAACAACTACAGCCTTTTTTCTCAGAGGTTCAGGCACATGAGATTTGCTGACTTTAGAAGAAATTGCTATTTCCATTGCACAATTCTCATGCAGTACACAATGGGAATTTCTGCACTCCTGGAATCATAGTCTTATTCCCCAAAGAAGATTAATCTAGAAACTAATAGATAATACTATTAGTGTAGCATAAGCAATTATGTATTCAAGTTCTTCTTTAATGTGGTAGTCCAAGATGGAATGCTTAGTGAAACCTAATAATAAATTTGGCCTATATTCATATCATACTTTTATAAAGCGCATATGACTAATAGGATCATGTGTATATACATCCTGAACTATATTAACTCTTCTTTTCCATAAAGTATACTTTCTGAATCTATATTTTAAACCACCAAATTCAGGTTATTGTGATTGACTTCAAAAATGTTTCACACTTTTTTCCTAAAACATTGAACGCTGTATATGTTTGACAAATAGGGAGATTGTTTGTATTTCAAGTTGAAACTATTTTTTCCCCGGAAGCATGATGTTTCTAACTTTTAATAAGAGAAATCCAGTGGCCTGCTTCTTCACATGTCATACTAACTCATAGTTTGTTTAACTATGGTTTATCAAACAAAATAGAATAATCTGGATTAACAATATATACCAAGTGATTCTGTCCCTTCTGATAGGGACAGAATCAGAAGCACCAGAGCAACCTTTGCAGGGTTATTTTGACAGCTATTCTAGGAATCTGCCAGATAAAGTCTTTCAGATTCTGGCTGGTCAGACTCTATGGAATTGACTGAGACACCGTCTTCCTGGTTATCTGGGGAGAGTTTGAGCCTGTTCTGAAGAACTGGACAGGTCCTTGGACTTTGAGTTCTGCCACCTTTGTTTTAGGATTATGTCTCTTCTGGTTGGTTAAGGCCTTCCAGGAGATCCTACGTGTGGTTGGATCCAAGTGATGATGAATGCTATGTTGTGACAAGGGATGGTTCTGCTTATTTTGAAGGAAGTGATGGCTTACTCTTTTTTCAATAGGCCATCATTGGATATAACAAAATAGGACAATTTTCATCCAGTCTCCAACTTTCTCTTTTACAGAAGGTTGTTGTGAAGGGTGGGTTTACAGCTCAAAAATTCTTGAAGGGCACAGATTATTTTAACCCTATTATAGTTGAATTTCATCCTGGGTTATAGTATTGCCATGGCATTGATCAGGTTTTGGATGACCTCTGACAAGCTCAGAACAGGATGGTGCATACATCCCAGCCTTCTTGGTGGCCTTTGATACTATTTATAATAGTATCCAGTTTAGGAGATTGAGAGTTGGGATGGGACATAGCATTGTACTGGATTCTTCCCCTTTCTCTGAGGTTGGTTGAAGTTGCTGGGGGGGGGGTGGAAGAAACTGAGCATTATGCTTCTGTTTCAGGCCTCAATTTTTTCTCTACTCCCTACTCTTTTGCAACATATCCATGAAGTTGCTAGGCTCATGAGGTCATTTATCAGCATGGAATATTATATAATCAAGATCATATCTTTTCCCAGTTGTCCAAGTGATGCCATCTTTCCCAGTACCTGGAGGCTGTAAGATTCTGGGTTCAAGACTGAGTGACTGTGTGTTTAGGGTTATTTGCACCCCAATCTTGAGATTTTCCATCTTACATTCTTAATTCCATCTTCCAAGACATAGTTGGTGTATAATGTTCACTTTTGTAAGCCCCCCAGGTAACTAAGAGCGAGTGGACAGCCATATAAATTCTCTAAAGGAATAAATAATTTTGGAATGCTGTTGGACCCATGGCTTTTGTTTGAGGAGCAAGTGGCAACAGTGGCAAGGAGGATCTTTACCCAACACCATCTCATGTGCCTATTGCACCACTTTTAAATCAGGAGGCTCAGTTCATGGTCATTCATACCTTGGTTATTTTCCTTTTGGACTATTGCTATGAGCTCTACCTGGGGCTGCCCTTGAAAAGCATTTGGAAGCTATAACTGATCCAGAATCAATGATACATAAACTTTGGCACACACCACAATGCTCCCAGATAACATCTCTATTACATGAGCTGCACTGATTCATAAGAGGCTTCCAGTTCAAAACTCGATAGTCTCTTTTAAAGCCCTTGTGGGACTTCTCTTCTAAGAGTTCTGCCCATCCATTCAAATTTAAGCTCAGGATGTTTTGGATCCCTTCTAACCAACCCAGTAGGCATCCCTTCTCTGTCAAGAAACCTGTCCTTTGAAATAGCCTCCCTCTTGAGATCCAGTTGGTCCTGACTTGGCTTTCTGGAAGATCTTAAAACCCTGGATTTTCCAACACACTCAGTTTTGGGCTATTGGTGGAGTCCAGTATGCGCACTTTGTGCTAGACTGTGTTATGTTTTTACTATATTATTTTAGACACTAGTATTGTTATTCACCCAGACCTATCTGGTTAAGATGGGTGCTAAATAAACTATTTAAACAATAAATAAACATTAAACTATGTTTTGCAAGCTGTAACTGCTAGAATTCCACAGTACACTAAGGCAACATTCCCCAACCCTGTACTCTGAGGATGGGATCAGAGAATGGGAAGGTTCAGGATGTCATGGTCTCCATACTGACCATGTACTCATTTCAGATAATTTCAGCCCCATCACTGCAAATTGGACTGTATGCTTGCCCTAGAGCAGCTGTTGGGTAATCTGGATATGGAGAGTATTTTGTTGTGGGGTTTTGGGGTTTATTTTGTTTGTTTGTTTTTATTTGATTTATATGCCGCCCTTCTCCGGAGACTCAGGGCGGCTTACAATGCGTTAAGCAATAGCCTTCATACTTTTGTATATTTATACAAAGTCAGCTTATTGCCCCCACAATCTGGGTCCTCATTTTACCTACCTTAGAAAGGATGGAAGGCTGAGTCAGCCTTGAGCCTGGTGAGATTTGAACTTGCAGTAATTGCAGGCAGCTGATGTTAATAACAGTGCTTTAGTCTGCTGCACCACCAGGCTCTTTTTGCTGTAGTCAGATTATTTCCTGGTTCAGTTGAGACTGATTGCCAGAACCCCTAAGATAAATGAATTAATTAAAATGATCCACCCCTGGTGCCTAACAGAGCTGAATGAATTGCAATAATTTCTCCAATAATACTTTGTTCATTTCAATGTAATAATTTACAGCATTTAAAAATAAAACTACAGTATTATTAAACTATTGGAATTCTGAAAGTCTTGCTGGAAATTATTCAAAAATCTTCAAGGCGTACTACTTCCATATTACTTGATGAGAAATGAGATAGGTAGTTCTACTTTAGGATTGAAACTGGATTATTAGTGAATTCTTCCACTTAGCCATTTGCATTCTTGGATGCTAAAAATACATGCATGCATCATGCATTTAAAACCAAAATTATTATTAGTGTACTCGGAGGCTCCAACTGGTCCAGAATGTGGCCGCGCAGGTGGTTATGGGCGCAACTCGTGCCCATGTGACACCTCTCCTGCATGAGCTGCACTGCCCATGTGCATGCCATCAGCCATGTTATGTCGGCTGGCGACACCCAGGGGGAGGGCCTTCTCTGTGGGAACTCCTGCCCTGTGGAATGAACTGCCCCCGGAAATGCGCAAGATCTCCGACCTCTGTGTATTTCGCTGTGCCCTCAAGACCCTGCTGTTCCACCAGGCCGGGCTATCATTGTAAATGATTTTAAATTGGGTGTTTTAAATTTTGGGTTTTTAATTGGGCTGAAATTATTTAATAATTTTAATTATTTTAAATTGATGTTTATATATTTTTGTGTTTTTAATAGGCTGTACACCGCCCTGAGTCCTTCGGGAGAAGGGCGGTATAGAAATAAAATTATTATTATTATTATTATTATTATTATTATTATTATTATTATTATTTCCAAATTGCAACATAATTAGGATGCATTCAGTTATTCAATGACGTGAGTAAAATGAACATACATTTGATATTATAAAGCTAGTGAAAATATAATGATCAGATTGGCCTTGGTCATAACTAGCAACTTCTGTTTTGAAATATTTATGGTTAACACTAAGATCATCATAGAATTCTTAAGGAAAAATTAGTGAATACCAAGTGTGTCAAGAGAGTAAATTCCTCACTTTATATCTGCTCTTCTTGCTTCTTCAAGTGAACTTTGGGAGAAATAAATTATTCTAATAGCAGAATCTAAGAGCATGCAGAGATTATATTTCTCTATGTATCATTATTTTCTGGAAAATATAGTGCAATACAGATTGATTGAAAATGGTCTTTGAATACTGACAGCAAATTGAGAAGTGTATGAAATCACGCTGAGCTTTATTTCATTTTCTTGTAAAATGCAGGCAGGCAAAATGATGAAGAAACTCACAAACTAAAAGAGAGGAATATATGATAAAATTTGTAATCAGTGTAATTACAGATAACGCCTAAGGAACAATGAACAATTTTCCATTGTATCTCACCTCTGATTCCTATGAAATAGTTCAGATTTGTGAAGATTCAAACCTCTGCTTCAGAGACACATCATTGACACAAATCTCACAGGATATCCTGGACTAGTCAAATGCACTCTTCATCATTCTAGGCATGGCTTAACAGCTAAGAAGCAGTCAATCAGGACTATAAATAAAGACATTCTTATGCAAAAATAAGGTAAAAGGTAACAGTGCATTTCTAGCAGCAAGCCCAGGCTGTGGTTCCTCCTGCCTGTCCCCTTCAGCTTAGACATGAGCCTTAGTCTAATTCCTTTACTAGGAAAGATTTAGGTACAAGTTTTTGTTTTGTTTTTTATTTTATTTATATGCCGCCCTTCTCCGGAGACTTAGGGCGACTAACAATGCGCTAAGCAATAGCCTTCATACTTTTGTATATTTTATACAAAGTCAGCTTATTGCCCCCACAAACTGGGTCCTCATTTTACCTACCTTAGAAAGGATGGAAGGCTGAGTCAACCTTGAGCCTGGTGAGATTAGAATTTACAGTAATTGTAGGCAGCTGGTGTTAATAACAGTGTGCTTTAGTCCACTGTGGATTGAAACCAGTCACATAGATTCAGATTAAAAGATACAAACCTGAGATTAATGAGGAATACAAAGAGAATTTTCATTCTGCATCTGAATCTTCTCATCAAAATTTGAAGTAGGAAGAGTTTCTAGCATTCACTCCCTTTTTCCCACCAAATCCTAGGTTCTTTTTTGGGCACATAACAGCCTTGCAATAAATTATAAGGATGTTGACCTTTTTAAATGACTGAAAGCCCTCCAAGTCCTCAAGGTGATATCATCCCTTCCTCACTGAACCTCTAATTTTGAAAACGTTGCTTGTGATGGTGCCAGGGTTTTAAAGAATATTATTAGCACTGTAACAAATACCTCATAGTCTACTGCTTGCTTAACTTATAGTAGATTTGTGCAGGAAATCTCAGTTGATAGTGAATTTCATTGCTCATTATTTCAGTGAATAATATATCAAAGAATAACTTTCACTTGTGTTTCTATTAAATTATTTATTTTAATTTTATTGAGTTTACCTACAATTAGGATATTGTAATCATGCCCCAAAGCTTAAGCCTTCCTTCTTCCTTCTTTCCACATTCATTCCACATTCCTTGTTTGCAGACCCCACCCTGGGTTCAATACTTTGTCTGAAGGGGAAGTTGGATATTTAAAGATTAAAATGTGCCACTATTTGATAAAAACAAACTACAAAAAGGAACCAATGCAATGTTCTCAAGATATAAAATCCAGTCTTACATCATTAGAAAATATTTGTACCTTCTGTGAAAATACTCAGTGTAGACCAGAGGTGGGTTCTACTTACCTTTACTACCGGTTCGCAATGGGGCTGTGTGTGCATGCGCAGAAGCATTCTGATGACGTTGGGGTCAGTGGGCAGAGCCTCCTTCGGTAGAACCAGTGCAAACCGGGGGCAACCCACCACTGGTGTAGACAGGGAAGCATTTGGACTTAAACTAGTCTCTTACTATCTTCTAAGTAGCTGTCACTTTTCTTCCAAGGCAGTGACTATGCACTTTTTAAGGACTTTTTTTGCACCTGAAAACTGTTTAGTGTACTCCTAACCTCCCACTTTGTTCTGCATTCCATGTATATATAACTATTGCTTTTCATCAGGCAAACCTTGGCAAGTGTAAAACAGTTGCTTTAAGCTAATGTAGCCTCATACAGTACCATACCAATTCATATTGTTCCTCAAGTAAAGTCCTGATGAGAATCTCTTTTTTGTTCTATAAAATCTGTAATATAAATTATTATTCCGCAAACATTCTTGAAAACACCCCCACTTTTACCTAAATCTTTTTTTTAAAGGAGCAAAAGCATGTAAGTCACTGGCATATTAAATGAATATTTTCCCCTTATTTATGTATTTTGTTGTTACATATATTAATTTCATATATATTTATTTATTGTTTATTTATTGGTTCAATTTATATGCTGCCCTTCTGCGGAGACTCAGGGCGGCTTACAATGCGTTAAGCAATAGCCTTCATACTTTTGTATATACCTGCTTAGTAGGGCTTTCGCCCACCCCACCCCCCCAAGCGGTGTTCTTTTTTATACAAAGTCAGCTTATTGCCCCCACAATCTGGGCCCTCATATAGAAGAGAGAAGCGCAGAAATTTACCACTGTATTGATACAATTCAAAATGGTATTGATATTTGGTAATGTGTATTTTATTCTTCGGATCACATGATTCAAAATTTGTATGCGATCTTATGTGAGAGAATAGAATACTAGTGATATTTGGTTACCTGGAGATTTTACCCATATATTCCCATTTCCATGTTTATAATTTATTAATTTACCAAAGGTTAAATTAATGCTATGGTACCATTACATGTTTTTATATTTTTATGATTGTACATAAAGTATATATAATGGGTGGCCAAATAAATAAAATGCTTATCTTAGATAAAATAGCTATTGAAGGCATTGTATAATATTGAAATGATACAGAGAGCAAATTTTTACTATTTTAAAAAAATTCTATGAAAGCAGGAGAAAATGTTGTGGTCTGATATTTAAATATAAATTGATATTGGACTTTGGAAACTCCATTTGAATTCTATCAGAATGGCATATACAGGGCACTTTCCCTTAAGGTCTCAGCAAGGTATACAGAGGTTGCATTATGTTCATGTAGCATCTGTATCTCTTGTTCTGAAAGCTTAAAGGAACGTGCCTTGTATATGCCATTCTAATAGATTCTACCTGTCTGTGCCTAGAACACCACTGAGTGCAAGCACCTGGATAGCTCCTAAAGTTAAAAAAAAAGCTTAAAGTTGTTTGAAGTTTAAGGGGGGGAGGGAGGGAGGGAGGAAGAAAAGAAAGGAAAGGAAAGGAAAGGAAAGGAAAGGAAAGGAAAGGAAAGGAAAGGAAAGGAAGAAGGAAGGAAGGAAGGAAGGAAGGAAGGAAGGAAGGAAGGAAGGAAGGAAGGAAGGAAGGAAGGAAGGAAGATCTTCTCAGCTATATTTAATCTCTAAATAATTTTTGTGGCTCTAGAACTCTTTAATTTTGGTGAAAAAACTAACAAAATGTATTGACACACTTTTCAAAATTAGGGAACCAAAATTCTAGAGAGTTTAATATACTTTATAATAATATAATACCCATATAATAACCCATTCTGTATTGCAGAAAGCTTTTAAAAATTCTGTTGAGACCAATTTTTAGTTGCTTTTAGTTTGCATTCCACCCAGAGCCCACTGGAAATAGGTGGCCAATAAATTTAAATAACAATAATAGAATAAGAATAATTTGTGTAATCATTCCACCTCTATAAAATTTTCCCACAAAATGTTAATTGCCAGCAAATATTTGCCCATCCAGTGCATCACAATATTGTGTGAAATTTGGTTAATATTTTATTAAATGTAATTAATAACCAAAAAAAGTTGTTATATTATCTACAACTTTTACACTGCAAGAACATATGGACTACAAATCTCGATCAGGGCAAAGCAATAGATGCAATTTACATAGACTTTTGTAAAGCCTTTGATTCAGTGGTACATGACAAACTACTTTTAAAACTAAAATTCTATGGCATGTCCGGATCCTTACATAATTGGATAGCTGTGTTCCTGTCAAACAGACAACAAGTGGTCAAAACAGGGGGTGCCCTAACAAATCCTGCACCTGTTAATAACGGTGTCCCCCAAGGCAGCGTTCTAGGACCAACACTCTTCATACTATACATAAATGACCTTTGCGATCATATTATAAGCAACTGCATTCTCTTTGCCGATGATGTAAAAATATTTAACACCACAGACAATGCTGCTATCCTTCAAAAAGACCTTGACTTTGTGTCGGAATGGTCAAACAATTGGCAACTCCAAATCTCAACCAACAAATGCTCTGTCTTACAGATTGGCAAAAAGAACCAGAACACAAAATATAAGCTGACTGGACACGACCTTGTAGATGACCCTCACTCTGACCTTGGAGTACTCATATCGAATGATCTAAGTGCCAAAGCCCACTGTAACAACATCACCAAAAAGCCATTAAGAGTTGTAAACCTAATCTTGTGTAGCTTCTTCTTCGGTAATATTGCACTACTAACCAGACCATACAAAATATTTGCTAGACCAATTCTCAAATACAGCTCATCTGTCTGGAATCCACACTACATATTGGACATTAATACAATTGAATGTGTCCAGAAATATTTCACAAGAAGAGTCCTCCACTCCTCTGCTCGCAACAAAATACCTTATGCCACCAGACTTGAAATTCTGGGCTTAGAAAACTTAGAACTACACCGCCTTCGGTATGACTTAAGCGTGGCTCATAAAATTATCTGCTACAATGTCCTACCTGTCAATGACTATTTCAGCTTCAACCACAACAGTACACAAGCACACAATAGATACAAACTTAAAGTGAACCGCTCCAAATTCGATTGCAGAAAATATGACTTCAGCAACAGAGTAGTCAATTCCTGGAATGCACTACCTGACTCTGTGGTTTCATCCCAAAATCCCCATAATTTTAACCTATGACTGTCTACTGTTGACCTCACTCCATTCCTAAAATGTCTGTAAAGGGCATGCATAAGAGTACCAGTGTGCCTATTGTCCCTGTCCTAATGTTTCCTCTATTTGTATCTATTTTATGTATCCAATCCATTATACTTATTACCTAATACATTCTTGACAAATAAATTAAAATTTAAAAATGCTATGTTTATGATACACCAAATATTCATTCTCCTGCCTCTAAAATCAGCCTATTCTTTCTTTTGCTACTGTGTGTCGTGTTTAATTTTTTAGCTGTTGCCAGAATTAATTTGATTTTCTGCTTCACCTCATTGCCTGATTCTGATCATTAAGTTAATCAGCAGCGCAGTATGTATCATAGTTATCCAAGGAATAGTCCAGGTTTTTAATCTTTCAATTGTTGGTAATCAGATTTGTAATCTTTCAGTTGTGATAAGTCAGTGGATCCAAATTATTTTTCATGGCTTCTCTTTAGAATCCACCTAAAAAGAATGAACGTTTCTGTGTGACACAGAGATCATAGATTACTGAGTTGGTGCAAGTGCTTATTTTGCTATCACTACATGGGTCAGGAAGTGAATGTGTCCATAGATATTGAAACACTTAAGGCCTCTTCTCACATTATTTTACAGGTTGAAGTGCTCTCTTACTAATCACAGGAAAGCAATTTATTTTCAAAGCCAATCTACAACCAGCTGTTTCCATATTTTTGGAGCACTTATTCTTTCTCCAATAAGATGCATATAAGAATAACTTTCCAGACAATATTTTCATTGGGAGTTGTGTTTTGCAGGAGGATCCCATTTAAAAAACACATTTTTAAAGGCAAAGGGGCATTTAACTCAAGATAAAACTTAGACTTTTTATCTCTATAGTACCCTTGCCAGAGGTCATTTACTCCTGTCCCATTCTAGATGTATTCAACCGTCGAACTTCTTGCTCTGTGAGACTCCCCCCTCTCGCAGATCTGGCCCTCCACATTACCGAGGGCCTACCTTGATGATGGGTTTTGGAATCCCGAGAGGTGGCATGCAGCAAAAAGGAGACTGGGGAGTTTCCTTTCCAAATCTTTAGCTAAATTTTTAAGGGACCCTAGGGGGAGGGAAAATCAGACTAAAAATAGGGTTGTGGGTTTGGGGGATAACCCACTGAGGGAGGGACCAGGACGGGCTGGGAGTCAGGGCACCGGGGACATAGAGCTCCAGGTTGATGAGGAGGTCAGAGCTCAAGGTGAGGGCCAACACATCAGTACTGTGAGTGGGAGGGGCAGATATGGCAGAGCAGGGGGCCAAACCGGATAATGGGAGTGCGCACCCGCTGTCTCCGAGCAGTGGCGCGCTCCGACCCCCAATGCTCCTCTCGTTTCCCAGATAGCTCAGATTCTCAGGCCCTTGACCTTTGGTTGATGTTGTGCAATGCCAGATCCATTGGAAATAAGGCCCCCCTTATTTGTGATCTTATTCAGGATGGGGGAGCGGATCTGGCAGGAATCACGGAAACCTGGTTGGGCCAAGAGGGGGGAGTCCCCCTCATTGAAATATGCCCTCCTGGCTTCCGTGCATTTCATCAGCCAAGGTCACAGGGTAGGGGCGGGAGGTGGTGGCGGTTATCAAAAAAGAAGGACTTAATCCGAGGGAGGTCACTGTTGCTCAGACTGCTGGATGCGAGTCCCTCCTGGTGAAGTGGGGTCATAGGGTACAGGTGGGTTTGCTGATCACGTCCCTGGCTCCCTGCCACGTGGCAGCAGTCCTGCCCGAACTGCTCAACGTTATAGCCGGGGTGGCAGTTGATACCCTGAGGCTTATGGTCATGTGGGATTTTAACCTGCCATCCATCGGTGAAGCGTCTGAGACAGTGAGGGAGTTCATGGCTTATATGATGGCTATGAACCTGACCCAATTAGTGCATGACCCCACTCACACTGAGGGAAACACTCTAGACTTGATTTTTGTCTCTGCTCAGTATTTGAATGATCTCGATATCGGGGATATAGTAACTGAACCTTTGTCATGGTCAGATCATTTCCTCCTTCGCTTTGACCTTCGAACCGCTACACCCCATTGCAGGGAGGCGGAACCGATGAAATGGTTCCGCCCCAGGCGCCTGATGGACCCAGAGCAGTTCCAGACGGAGCTTGGGTCATTTCCTGAATCTCTGACTCACGGCTCGACTGAGGACCTGGTGGCCGCCTGGGACAGGGTGGCTGCCGGAGCCTTGAATCGAGTCGTGCCTTTGCGGCCTCTGACCGACGCCAATCTCACTTAGCTCCTTGGTTCACTGAGGAGCTGAGGGAGATGAAATGTCGGAAAAGACACCTGGAGAGTGATTGGAGGGCCAGCCGAACTGAATCTGACCGAACACTGATAAGATCTCACATTAAGACTTATCTAGTGGCGATAAAAGCGGCAAAGTATAACTATTTTTCCACTCTTATTGCATCATCAGATAACCACCCGGCTACACTGTTTAGGGTGACACACTCCCTGTTACTTCAGGAAGCGCGGGAGGACCCCTTGGAGGGTAGAGCCAAGGATTTTGTACAATATCTGTATGATAAAATCGGATTCGGGAACACCTAGACTCTGACCTAGTAGATTCAGGGGAAGGGATGGAGGCAGGTCTTGAGAATATTATCTGGGAAGAGTTTGACTCTGTGACTCTCGAAAATGTGGACAGGATACTAGGGAGACTGAATGCTACCACATGTTTATTGGACCCATGTCCCTCCTGGTTGGTGCTAGCTGCCCGGGAGTTCAGACAAGGCTGGCTCCAGGGAATCATAAATGCCTCTCTGAGTGAGGGTGTTTTTCCTACTGTCTTGAAAGAGGCAGTGGTGAGACCTCTCCTCAAGAAGCCTTCCCTGGACCCGGCAGTATTGGCTAATTACTGTTCAGTCTCCAACCTTCGCTTTGTTGCGAAGGTTGTTGAGAGTGTGGTGGCACGACAGCTTCCTCAATACCTGGATGAATCAGCTTATCTGGATCCGTTCCAATTGGGCTTCAGGCCTGGATACAGCACGGAAACAGCATTGGTCGCATTGGTTGATGATCTCTGGAGAGTTCGGGACAGAGGTTGCTCCTCTGTCCTGGTCCTATTAGACCTCTCAGCGGCTTTTGATATCATCGACCATGGTATCATGCTGCATCGGTTCGAAGAGCTGGGAGTGGGGGTACCGTACTGTGGTGGTTCTCCTCCTTTCTCTCTAACCGGTCGCAGACTGTGTTGACAGGAGGCCAGAGGTCGACCCCAAGGCCTCTTGTTTGCGGGGTGCCACAAGGGTTGGTTCTTTCGCCCCTCCTGTTCAACATTTATGTGAAGCCACTGGGTGAGATCATCCATGGTTTCGGGGTGAAGTACCACCAGTACGCTGATGACACCCAGCTGTACATCTCCACCCCGAACCACCCCAATGATGCTCTTGAAGTGATGTCCCAGTGCCTGGAGGCTGTATGGATCTGGATGGGGAGAAACAGACTCAGACTAAACCCATCCAAGACCGAGTGGCTGTGGTTTCCGTCATCCCGTTATAGTCAGTTGGCACCACCACTGACTATTGGGGGTGAGTCATTGGCCCCCACAGAGAGTGCTTGCAACTTAGGTGTCCTCCTGGACTCACAGCTGTCTTTAGAAGAACATCTGACAGCTGTGGCCAGGAGAGCTTTTTATCAGGTTCGCCTGATACGCCAGTGTTGTCCCTTTCTGGATCGGGATTCGTTAAAGACAGTCACTCATGCCCTCGTCTCTTCCCGCATGGACTACTGCAATGCTCTCTACATGGGGCTCCCCTTGAAGAGCACCCGGAGGCTCCAGTTGGTCCAGAGTGCAGCCCCGCGGGTTGTTATGGGAGCGACATGGCATTCCCATGTGACTCCCCTCCTATGCGAGCTGCACTGGCTCCCTGTGGTCTTCCGGGTGCGCTTCAAGGTTTCGGTTACCATCTTTAAAGCGCTCCATGGCTTAGGACTGGGATACTTACGAGACCACCTTCTGCCACCAATAACCTCCCACAGACCAGTACGCTCCCATAGAGAGGGACTTCTCAGGGTGCTGTCGGTCAAACAGTGTCGACTGGCGGCCCCCAGGGGGAGAGCCTTCTCTGTGGGAGCACCTACCATCTGGAATGAGCTGCCCTCGGAGATTCGGATAATCCCGGATCCTCGTGCATTCCGCCGTGCCCTCAAAACATTTCTTTTCAAGCAGGCCGGCCTGACTTAACCTCGTCTAAAACTACTTTAAATTTTATATTCTGAATCTACCCCATAAATTTGAAATGATCTAATTCAATTCTATATCCAAACCTAACTATTTAATTGTATTTTTAAATCGGTTTTTTTCAATTCCTTTATTACATGTATATTTCGTTCAACTGTACACCGCCCTGAGTCCTTCGGGAGTAGGGCGGTATATAAATTTAATAAATAAATAAATAAATAAATAATAGATTACCTTGCATTTGAGTTCCAGCAATGCCAAACAGTCGTAATAGTGTGCAGAGCTGAAGAAGGCACTGGCTCTCACCAGATTTGGAATGACTAAGAAATAGGATGGCTAATTTTAGAACCATTCATATCCAATTCCCTCCCTCCTAGTCTCAGATCAGTGACAATGTTGCAATGCCATGGGATATGTACATTTGGAGAAATTAGTTAATATGACATGGAAACCTGCCCTGCAGAAATTCCTTGAGGTAAGAGCAAGGAAGTTGGGTTTCCTTGCCACAGATTCAGCCTCTCCGATTTAATAATGTTGCTCTTCAAATTGAATTGGACAAGAATCGTCTCCACATGGGATGTTCTTCCTGTTGTCATGGGATTATCCCGTAAAGTCCCTTATTGCATCCCTATGAATGCACCAAACAGTAACATACTGTTTCTAGCATAAAGTTGGGGGGGGGGGGAGATTTTTTCTTTGAGATCATTATGATGCGCTTATGAAGACTGTAGGTCTGAACCTCCTTCTAATGTCACTAGTAGAAAGAATAGGTGAAATTGTAAACTGGTCACACGATTGAATGGGTTTCCTTCAGGCGCCAGGCCTTTTCTGCTTTTTTACTTTCTCTCATTATAAATCAAGTAATTGAACTGAATGGAATAGAAAGATAAAACCTGTTTGAAGTCTCACTTGAGGAGGCCACAGAAGTTGTCGTCCTTTTAAGCTGTGGTCCTAATGTATATACTGTACTGTGAAATAAATCTCATAGGGGCTTCTATTTTTAAGAACACAAATATAATTTCACCGTTAACTTCCATCTTCTGAAATCATTGAAGGTATTTGCATAGGAAACGCATACCCCAAAGAGTCTTTTAGAATGCATACTGAAAGAACAGGGAGCTCATAACTCTGTTATTGGTGTAAATATATAAATACGTAGCAAGACAAGGGTGTCTTTCCATTCTAATTCATAAACAGTGTACGTTCTATTTTAGTAGGTGAATAGATGCACCATGCATTTAAAGAAAGTTGCCACAAAAAAGACCAAGGCTTTCTTTCTTCCTTTATCTGATTTATGTAAAAAAAACATATTTATCAAGTGATCTATTGTTGTTAACCACTAAACCTTTAGTTTGTTGCTGAAATCGGTTCTCTACAGCCTGTGTACACCTGTTATTTCTTTTTTAAAAAGAACCTCTTTATCATCCAGCTAGCAGAAAGATGACAAAGTCTGCAATCTTGCAGGCATGGAAATAAGTCTCATTAATCTCAGTGGAGCTTATTTCTGAGCATGCTACTTAACATTATTTCTTATATAGGATTGTGCTACTATTTATAGCTCAGGAGTAATGTGTAATTAGGTGACTGAATAAGAGATAGTTCTTAGAACTCTCTGCATGACTGGGTAAATTGGATGGAAATTGGGTGTCTTGGTTTGCTGAAAAGTTATACTGAACCACATATAGTCTTTATGCAAAAACTTTAAGTTTGGTTGGATGATTACAACTTTACAATGGACATACTGGTTTGCTTCTCTTTTAGTGATTTGCAACTTCCTGTTTTAGATCAGGTCTCTTCAACCCCAGATTTATATATTTGAGAGAACACATATTGGAAATCATAATATTAATTAATGATTGAGAACACCAGGAAGCCCCACTGGGTAATGATATCTATTCTGTAAAACATTTTGCATTGATTCTAGTTAAAAAGGCAATAAAACAAAAGGTTAATAAGAATTTCCATAATTGCTGTTCAATGTTAATTTCAGGTATATTGCCAAACATTTTCATCTCTCCTACGGTTTTTATGGAAGAAAGTATATATTTCAAAGAAAACAGTAAATTGCATCAAAGCATTTCCCCCCTTTTGACTGGTGATCTGGTAGAGAGTATAATAACACGTGTATTAATTCTTTCTGAACAGTGTTTATGGCTGTCCTTTGGCAAAAAAAAGAAAAACCCAAGAGAAGCAACCCCAAGAACCTGCTCCAAAAAGAAAACCATTTGTGGTTAAAACGGACAACTCTTCAGTAGATGAATGTTATGAAACAGATGGAACTGAAGAAATGGATGATAAAGAAGAGGAGGACGAGGAGGAGGAAGAGGAGGAGGAGGAAGAAGAGGACTATTCTGATGATAATGAAGAACAAGGTGATGAGGAAGAGGAGGATGAAGAAGTAGATAGGGAAGAAGAGGAAGAGGAAGAGGAAGAGGAGGAGGAAGAAGCAGATGAAGTTGAGGAGGAAGACGAAGAGGAGGAAGAAGAAGAAGAGGAAGAAGAAGAAAGTGGTAATGAACAGTGTATTAATAAAAAACACTCCATGTGCATTTTGTGTTAATCTTCCATTATGGAACGGTGAGATTTAACAGTGTACCTTTCATTAAGACTAATAGAAAGCATCTTTGTGCTTAATCTCTCTGCTCCATGCTGACAACCATTAGCACTGTTTTCTCTTAATAATAACCTGAGACTACAGTCTTAGAAATAGCTCTTGACTCAGCTCTTGGATCAGCTTTCAGAGTGAATAGCTTAGTGATGAGGTGTCCCAAACATTCCTGCAGAGATGTGTGATATGCTGATGCCTATAGTTATCCATTCCAGAATAATAACCAAAGACATGTGGAAGTAAATGATTACATATGGACATACCTATATTCATTATTTATGTAGACAACTGTTTGCTGAAGTTGTCTTCTCTAAAGCAATTATTTGCTTCTCATAAGTATATGTTCACATGTCTGCAGGTACACTTGGCATTGCAATATGAAACTTCCCTTTGGAAAATTTGAACAGTTTTGTTTAGAGAAGGGACAAAATAAATATACTTTGGTTCTTTGAGACTTGGATGTTGTGTACTTTAGCTAACTTAAAAAATGATGAAGATTGATATACGTAGAAACCCTATTTTAAAACTTTTATGTATGCACTCAGTGACAAATAAAGAGACATTCATTAGTTGTTAAGCTAATATATTGCCACTGCAATTAAGCTAGGGGATTTTAAAAAAATGTTTTCATGTTATTATGGATTCTAAAGATAACTGGTGTTTTCAAACTGTGCAAACACTAGTTTCTGACTGTTTAACTTAAGAAACCCTACAATAACGAGATCATGAGATAATGCCATGAAAATTAACATACATGCAAAAATTAATGAGCTATCTAAAAAATATTTTGTTCCCATTTCCAGGGAACACGTTTTTGATTGGGTAGATTCACCTTTCTAACCAATAAAAATATAAGAAAAGTTTCAGCACTCCTCAGTCGGATTCCTCTTAGAAGCCAGGTATGAAAGTTGTCTGATTTTTGTTTTTGTAGAATTATATTAGGCAAGAACTAGAAAAAAGACAAAGATGCTTTATTAGAATAAAAGCAAAAGTCATTCACTTCCTTTTCCAAATTCTGAAAAATAGAGGATAATGAAGCTTTTTGCCAAACAGCAAGAAAAGGATATTTTATATTCTGTTAATTTAGAGTGTATGAAAAGGAGGGATGTCTTTAATCATTTATCAAAGGTCAGCTATACAAATAGGATAATACAGCTATTTTTCAATAATTTGGGATTATGCATTCTTACCTGTAGTATAATGCCAATCAATTGCAATGAAGTTTACTTCGGAGCAGACATGCATGTGATTACACTGGGTAGGAAAGTGCAGTGCTAACAGTTATTTGCATACAGATAAACTTAACTATGTTAGGCATGCTACAAAACTCTGGTCCCAAGTCCCTCTATGCTTGATTCTCTTTTGAATATTCATGAATTCAGTATAAAGGCATGTTTTTTTTTAAAAAAAATCTGTAAATGAATGCCACTAAAGACACCTGAGGACTTCCAGAGAGCAGAAACCTGCCTAAGGCATTCTCAGCTGTACCTGTGTACAGAACCTCTTTCAGATGAACATGTGGAACACCAAGGACTTGGGAATATTTGGGGTAAATTAGCTGAAATATTATCTGTTTTTCTTCTATGGGCAAATAAATGCCTGCCTGGGGCTATAGCGGAAAATAAATCCATGCTATCAAATACAATACGAGAATCAAAAATTTAAATTACAGAGATTTTATGTAATAAAGTTGCTACTAAGATACAATGGAATACCTTACTTTTACTAATTCACTGCCACACAGTGAAGTGAATCAATAACAAAAAATTATTTTATGCATAGATGATTTCTACTAGAAACAGGAAGTAGAACACATACTCACTGAATAGTGAATAGTTATTGTATTAGTGTTAACCGATAATAAATAGGGCTCTGAATAATGAGAGAAGTTCTTTAAGAAAAAGAGCTTCATTTAGTAATAATTACTAACAGTAATAATAGTTTTTCCTTACTGTATTTTATGCAGTAAGTTTATGCAGATACAGACAGAACACACTGGATAAAATGGTATTCCAAAAAAGGACAAATGACTAAAGTACAAACTTCCTTTTCTTTAACTCAAGGTTTGGGAAGGTTTTAATAATTTTATATAAGATACAAATAAGGTCATGAGAAATGCAGTTAGGTACGTTAAGAGCCGCAGTGGCGCAGTTGAGTGCAGTTCTGCAGGCTACTTCTCCTGATCACTGGCTGCCAGCAGTTTGGCAGATCAAATCTCACCAGGCTCAAGGTTGACTCAACCTTCCATCCTTCCGAGGTGGGTAAAATGAGGACCCAGATTGTTGGGGGCAAGATGGTGACTCTGTAAACCACTTAGAGGGCTGTAAAGCACTGTGAAGCAGTATATAAGTCTTAAGTGCTATTGCTAAGTGCTATTAAAATTTGTTTGTATTTTCCCTCTAGATCTGACAGCATACGTAATTATGAGAATGCAGGTTGTGGGCCTAAACACTCATTCTACCACTGCCTGGCTACTGGTCTTAATTGTAGGTGACATAGTTTTTCATTGACCAGGGCCTTTATCTCTAGCCACATTCTCTCTTAAACAGGATTCAAAACAGTATTCTAAGCTAATTATTTAAATTCATATAATATTAATAAACAGTATGAGAAGACAGGAAAAGAGGGAAAGGAATGCTCCCATTTGTAAATCAGTCTTTCTTAAACTGGTGTTACTCAGAAGTGCTTAACTAAAACTTTTGGGACTGGAATTAATTTCCAGCAAAGCTATAAACAGAGCTTCATAGTTTGGGGAAGATTGTTCTAAATGCAGTGGCCAGGATTATTAGATCTGAATTAAACTGAGGCATCAAGGTTTATAAAATAAATAACTTGAAACCCCTTAAGATAAATATTTTGGGTAATGTTTTAAAAGTTACTGTTAGTTTGCACAAGTTTCTTCAGAGATCACTGTAGAAGCAGAATAATGAACAAATATATACTTATAAAGTAACAGGGTTGTTTTGCATCAGATAAGATTAGGACCAATTATTATTCTGAAAAGAGTCCTTGTGCGTGTATGTGTATGTGTATGTGTGTGTTTGCATGCTTACTGAGGCTTGCCTTTCTGATTTTCTCTGCAGCCTTTCCTGCTGTATTAAGGCTATTGTAAAAAGGCCTCTTCAGATTTGGGCGACAGTCTTTTAGGGGTACAGAGTACAGCTTTATGGAGGGTCTTCAGACATTGCAGAGAATGATTGTAGCCCAGAGCACAGATATTTTATTTGGAAATTCATTTTATGTCATCTTCTAGGTGAAGACTCTAATTTTATCTAATTTTATGAATTTTCCATCAGGGCATATGAATTTTCATATGATCTCTTAGAATTTTTTGGACAATTCCTGATGACATTGTATAGGATGTGCATTTCAAAGAAAATAAAGCCCTTATGAAAATTCCTCTTCTAATCTTTGATTAAACTATACAAAGCATACTAAAGCAACACTCTTACAAATCTCAAAATACCAATTAAAGAGAACCAAATACTTTTGGAGGCAAATATTAGATCAATACTGAAATAAATATTGTATTCCCCATATTTCTTTCAACATTTAAAAAAGCCCTTTTGGTCCTGTTAAATATATTGAGTATACTTGATAGAATATATTCATTACATTACATTAATAGAATAAATCGAAGAGATATATGCAAGATAGAATATGACTCATATATGTATAAGGGTTTAGGTACTGGATCAGAGCAGGAAGACCCAGGTTCTAGACCACCTTTAGGGATGGAATTTGTGCAATGCATTCACACAAAGCCATAGACAAGGAAGTAAAAATAAAAATCTATCCACCAACTTGCACCAGACCAATGTGGTATAGTCCATAATTTTCAATGAAGAGACCTTTATTTTGCAGTGGACTGGTTTGTTAACTGCTTTGTGTTGGCAAGAGAAAAATAACTAATTTTCCACTTTCTTTTGCATTTTCCCCAAAAGATAAAGTAACCTCTTCCCTATGAAATATCCTAGCCTATAAACATTGTGCAACATGGCAACTTCGATCATTGCATTAAAGGCCTTTCTATATGGTGGTTATTGCTTAATAGGTATTAGTATCCCATTTGGTTTGCAGAGCCAGACTGACAGATTTTTCCCCCTCCTCCTTCTGAGAGGAGTTCACATCACATAGATGGTTCCCAAAGACTGTTTCACAAAGCTTTTCTATTATAGAAAGAAATCTCCGCTGGAGGAGCTCCAGGAACAGATGTTCTAAGGCACCATTTAGCCTTTATCATATGAAGACATTCAAGATGGCTTATGCACCAGGTATTTCACAATCCCTCAGGATTAGGAAGAATCAGGCTGATTCTTCCAGGAAAATGCTCATGATGTAAACCCCGATCCACTTATAGCATCCTATTATCAAACTATGTTAACAGAAGGGTGAATGGTTATTGAATCTGGGTTTAGGTGTGGGGGGGACATTTTTTTTCATATGTTTTAGACCTCAATTTTTTTCAAATACTGTTCTTTCACTAATTGTGAAAAGATGAAAAGATAAACAAGTGTTAAAACTGAACACAAATTTAATATCAAGTTGATATGTTCAAAAAGATGGAGAATTGTTGTGCTGCCATATTTTATTCTGACATCCCTTCATATTAACAAGGCACATCAATAGAGGCTCTTTAATGAACCATGATGCCATGTTTTCTAATGGTGTAATTTTATCTTTTGATATGAGTCATGCTAAAATGGTTATAGCCTTTATTTTCATTTTGCAAAAAATTGTTAACAAAACAACACTATGTGTATTACTTCTGCAAAGCAGTTCATTCTTACTCTTTTTTTAAAGATAACTTATACTATTATACTTTGCAAGCCCTTTCCAACTATCACATGCATATATTCAAAATTGAGAACAAGATCTCCTGATTGCTCAATGCATTTTTCTTTGTAAACTGCCTATACCCAAAAGCAAAGCAGGGATTCATTATGTGCCATCAAGCCTACGTATGTTGACTCTTAGCAACCACAGTGATAGATTTTCTTCAGGACGATCTGTCCCCAACCTCATCCCTTTCCAGTGGTGCATTCATTCATTGCCAGCGAATCTGAGTCCATCCACCTTGCTGTTGATCATCCTCTTATTCTCTTTCCTTCCATCTTTCCTAGCTTCACAGACTGCTCTAGAGAGCTAGGTCTTCCCACAATGTGCATGAAGTGTGATATATTGAGCCTGGTCATTTGTGCTTCAAGTGTGAACTCTGGGTTGATTTCAGTGGTGGGTTGCTCCCGGTTCGCACCAGTTCGTAAGAACTGGTAGTAAAAATTTGTAGTAGTTCAGAGAATCGGTAATAACATTGGCTGGCTATGCTCCCAAACCGGTCCCTGGCCCGGTTGTCGCTCGCTTACCCCGTTCACCTCATCAGAGCCTTTTTTTTTAACCATTTTTTCTACAACCTCTTCGGACAAAAAAATGCTTTTAAAAGTAAAAAAAAAAAAAAAAACCTCTGATGATCGCGCAGCTCAGCTGGGATTGTCAGAGGCTTTTAAAAGCATTTTTTCTACAACCTCTTCAGCCGAAGAAGTTGTAGGGGAAAAAATGCCTTTAAAAGCCTCTGGTAATCCAAGATGAGTTGCCTGATTTTCAGAGGCTTCTAAAAACATTTTTTTCTGCAACCTCTTTGCCCGAAGACGTTATAGGAAAAAAAAATGCCTTTAAAAGTCTCTGGCAATCCCAGATGTGTTGCCTGATCATCAGAGGCTTTTAAAAGAATTTTTTTCCTGCAACCCCTTAAGGTTGTAGAAAAAATGCTTTTAAAAAGAAAAAAAAAAGTTGGTCACGCCCACCCAGTCACATTACCCCCCAAGCCTTGCCCACAAAATAAGCCACACCCACAGAACCAGTAGTAAAAAAATTTAGAACCAACCCCTGGTTGATTTGTTTTATGACCCATTTTTCTGTTGTATATTTGAAACTTGAAAGGCAGATTTTCTGATTGCTCAATCAGATACATTTTCTTCACAAACCACCTATATTTTACATTGTAGGGATGGCATTCCCAGAATACAGACGTTTCATAACAATGGGAAAGTCAGGTTCCTACTTAAAACATTGATTAGGAATATACAGGGAAAAAATGAAACCAACTTTCATAATGAGATAAAGTGAAAGCCTCAAAAGCTTATATCATAATCAGTATGGTAGCTTTAAGGCACAAGAAGAATTCTTTTACTATAAGACACTTTGGAAATTCTTGGGTTAGACATAATCCGTAAGCTTTCCTTCTACCTCCACTAAATCACTGCCCAGTTTTCTTTCTTCTTCTTTTCCTAATATGGTATAGCAGGAATAAGCCATGCAACAATGCACTTATCCTTAGAGTAAGCACCTTGAAAGTGAAAGGTGGCTGATTAAAATGAATACTGTGACACGTAGATAAAGCTCCAATGCATTTTCTGCCTTCAGTAGAAAGCACACATATAGTTTAAGAAATTCATTTTCATGAGCTAGTCAGAGTAGCTGTGCAAAGTGTTTAATATAGCTTGGTCAGTTACAGTAACTTTCCAGAGGATTTGTAATACATACTAAAGTCTGTAGTTATATTTTTGTATATATAGCAAAGTTTCTCCACTTCCTTTGAAAGCAATGATAGTTAGGACAACCTTGTAATAATGGTTATAAGATGGCCTTTCTGCAAAAATATCTATCTTGTCAGGTAAAGCTGAAGATGGTCCTTGATTTTCAGACTCTGGTTTGGCCTCAGATAGTTGTAGGGAGGAGTGAAATGGTGAGTGCCGTCTACTGGAGTTGCTGGCAAAATCAACATTTCTGCTAGTAGAATGAAGTCTGCTTGCCTAAAAAAGGATAATAAAGTCAGTGAGACTTCTAGTAGACAACCAGCTTCCAAAAGTACTGGTCATTGAGGCCATACCTACCAATTTTATAGTAAAACTTACCCTATTTTTCGCACTATAAGATGCACCAGACCATAAGACTTTAAAAGAAGAAAACAACAACAACAACAACAAAAATCTGCCTCTGCCTCCCAGCATCCATCCGGTATTCACCTGGCTAGCGTCCTTACAGCAAACAGCCTGGTCAGCTTCAGCATGTTATTGCAGCCCCAGCACGTGGCTCGTCAGGGCTCCACTCTGTTGTGCCCACCACCGGTCAACTGAGCTGAGCTTCCACCACTGCTGGGAAACGCTGGAGCCTTCACTGCCAAGCAGCTGATTGGCGGTTGGATCAGCCTCCCAGAATATCACCAATCAACTGTTCTAGGTGGCGGGGATTGCCTATTGCAGCAGCTGCCTGTTGCCACTATTGCCATGCGGCGGCAGCAATCAGCGGCAATTGGCGGCAAACCGGTGGCGGTGATAGGGGCGAACGCCACTGCTGCATCAAACCCCCTCCCCCAATCGCAATATTCGCTCTATAAGATGCACAGACATTTCCACCCACTCTTTTTTGGGGGGGAAGTGCGTCTTGTAGTGCGAAAAATACAGTAAATTGCATTCTAGAGAGGTGCACTGGCAGTGTTCAGTGCACTGGCAGTGTTAACTTTAAGAAAGGCCACACAAAATAATAATAATATTTTATAATAACAAATATGTGTGTAAACTCAAATTGAGAAACACTATAGTTTTTTGAAGCAGCTGAAAAAAATACTTTATTTTGTTCGTCACTGGCATTTCCCTTGTGTCTTTAATACAGGGAGGGGAACCTCCCTGTATTATATATGAACTTTTGGTATCATATAGAGGTCATTGTTACCTTCTGTCTTAAAGATTCCCCAGAAATTCTAGCCCCTCCCTTGCATAGCTGCTCTAGGAGCTCCCTAGCACTGATCTACCAGAAGTTTTGTATTGTAAAATAAAAAGAACAGCTGCTTATCCCAGGTTCTTGGAAAGACTCAATAGGTGGGCAAAAATGCCAAATCCAGTCTAAACATCTGGCTGACCAAATTCATAGGTAAAGAATAGATGGTATCTGGCTCAATAGCAGTAATTCTGGGAGGGATCTTGGAGTCCAAATGAACAATCACTTAAGTATATAAAAGACAATCACTTGTTAGATAAAAGAAGACCAAAAAGAGGCCAAAAATATATGCTTTTCTACATCTTCCACATCTTTGACACTGAAAGTTCTCATTGCTAGCTCTATTGCCAAATTTCCTTCAACTTATAGATTTAAATAAACATTATTAATCATAATTTTTTTTATCTTAAAGACTCTATCCCTCACAATCAGCTTATACTTTTGCCAAAGCTTGTGTTCCTTTTCTTATTTCTCATTTGAGAAGACTTTGGTTTCATGACCTTTTTATGTTTTCCTGTATTTCTGCTGGTTAGTCACAGTAGCACCTTTCCTCTCATTTAACGGAACGTCTCTGTTAGGAGTTATTTAGTTCATATTCATTAATTTTAATGAATGAATTTCTTAAAGCAGTGTTTCTCAACTTTGGCAGCTGGAAGCTATATGGACCTGCAACATTCGAGCCAGAATGCTGAAATCCATTCAGCTTCATGTTTTCCTGTGCTCTGAATCTTAATGAGAGATAACTAATATATATATTGTACAATATTAAATGTTACTTAAGCTTTCTTTTGGCTCCTTAGCAAGCAGTAGATATTAGATAATCCTACAGATTTAAGGAAGCATGGAGACAAGCTACATCAATATGTCCAGTGCATTTGTAACAGTATATGGGAATGGGAAGTTGGGCTCAGAGATGCTACTTAGGGAACAATCAGATAGGAGACAGCATAGTCTACAGCTGGATAGTGGATAGGGCAAAAGACTCAATAGAAACTCCCTAGTTTCTTAGGCTGTAAAGAAAATGATGGGAGACTTATAGCTTCAGACTAGCAAGGTTCTATTAATATACTCTTACAATTTAAAAAAGTTAGTATCTGGTTGTGCTTCCTGTCTCATCTACCTAATAAGGCTGACATCAATCTTGGAAGTCTCTATATCTCTTTCAAAGTGAGAAAATTCAGGAATGGCCTCCGATCCTTATCTGCCAAGCAATTGGCAGCGGTGTTGTTGCAACACCAGTAGGAAGTAGATGCCCTGATGACCAATTTGCAGAATGCTGTGATACAACTGACACAATAGGCTGGGGCATGTTTTGCTCCAACCCTCGGCAGCACCACAGATGATGGCTCAGTACATGCTCCTGCATTCCCGTGATATCTTGCCAAAGAAATTTGGAGGGAACCAGGATCAATTCTCAACATTCACCATTCAATATGAAATGTTTATGGCATGCAAGCTGGTGGAGTTTCCATGATTGCACCAAAGTGACTTTTGTGCTGGGTTTGCTAAAGGAAGCAGTAGGTAAGTGGGCAAAACCATAAATTGAAGGAAACAATCCAGTGCTGGACAACTATCAGGACTTCATGTGTAAACTTAAAGGACACTTCGAGGATCTCATCAGAGAATCATTGCTAGTCGAGGGATCTGGAAGCTCAAACAGGATGGAGCAGAGTAAAGTCATATATTTCATGCTTTAAATTGCTTGCTGGCTGTATAGGGTGGAATGACTAATCAGTTCAAAGAAGGGCTGACCAAGGACCTAAGAGATGCTCTGGTAAGATAGGGCACCTCAAATACTGCGGAAGGTATTTGCTGCACTCCCCCCCACCCGAACCCTGAAAGGGGGCTCGCCACCATTTGAGGAGAATCTGTCAGCTGATAGCAGGCAACCATACTTAATTTTCTTATTGTTAACCTTAGTTTCCAGCAAGATGGTAGAATTCTCTGACCTTGTAGAATATGGAGCTAATTTCTAATTTCATATAGAAACTAAAATTGCTTATTCAAGCTCTAGAAAGCCCAATGAAGTCAAGATAATTGATGGACAACCACTAAGAGCAGGGTTGATTCTGCAGCACATTGGCTCCTTTGCAGTTGACAATCCAAGATCTCATTGAGTTCATAACATTGTATGTGACTTCCTCCTTGCAAGTACCTATCAATTTGGGAATAACATGGCTTCAGCTGCATGATCCAGGTATAAATTGGATGCAAGGGATGATCTCATTCCCCATTCCTAAATGCCAGCAACATCACTTACAAGCAGTGAAAGCTTACCTTGCCCACTCCAATGCAGAATATGGGAGAATCAGCACTGCCAGAAAAATATGCATATTTTGCAGATGTGTTTGGAGAGGAAGAGGCAGCTGAGTACCTCGCTGCCCACTTGGTATGTAATTGCACCATCAATTTGAAACCAGGATCCAAATCCCAGGAAAGAGATAGTATCCTATGTCTGTCCACTAGTTAGTCAGTTTCAATGAATGTTTGGATATCAACATCAAAAAAGGAATCTTCACACTTCCAACTCAACAACTACATTTTTTGTCCTTCTAAAACAAGGCGAAGCAGCAGCAACTCTGAAAAGAAAGGAGGGAGTCCCCATGCACAGAGTTGATGACTACAAAGACCTGAAAAAAACGGCATTTAGAGATGATTATCCAATCCCACTAATCTCAGATCTATTAGCTGGCTACAAAAGGTACATATCTTTATAAAATTAGACTTGAGAAGTGCTTGCAATCTAATCATAATGAAGGAAAGACACAAGTATTTAACAGCCTTCAGTACAAGACATGGCAATGCACAGTGATGCCTTTTGGCTTGGTTAAATGTGAAGCTATGGACTTATTGGTTTATTAACAACTTATTTTCAGAAATTCTAGACCAATATGTGGTGGTTATACTTAGATGACATTTTCCTTGCATGTAACCATGTCAGAAATGTATTGCAAAAATTACAGTACAGTAAGGTCTTGTCCAACTAGAAAAGTGTGCATCAGACCTTAGACAATTTGGGCTACAGAATCTCTACAAAATCCCATTTGGCAACAATGCTCCAAACATGCAACTTTGAGTCACACCATAATCAGATCAACATGAAAATCTGGAAGGAGCAAGAAGACAGGCTGTTGATCTGTTTGATTAGATTAGGGCACAGCAAGAGCAGGATGCACATGTCAAGGCATGAGTGGATTACTTCTAAGGGAGACCAAAAAGGTACTGTTGTGCCTTTCACAGTGATGGTATAGCTAAAGTACTTGAAGGTATTGTGCCATGACAACAAAACAGCAGAACATGGAGGGTATTTAAAACCTAACATCAACTTTTTGTGGCCTCATGTCTGGGCCAACATAAAGAAATTTCCTCTTCTCATATCAGCCATAGAGGAAAAAACCATCCCTGGTTAGGTTATTGAAGCTGCAAAAACCCCTTCACAGTCCCGGGACACTGCTTCTTTAGATTTTATCACTGATCTTGCCCCAAGTCAGGGATATACTAACATACTTGTAGTGGTGAATTTATTTACTAAAGGGGCTCATTTTATTCCTTGCAAGGGTCCCTCAGTGGCCTAGGAAACAACTCAACTCTTTGCAACATGTCTTTAGATATAATGGAATCAATCATGATATAGAGGTATAGAGATCAATCATACAATCTCAGACAGAGGAAGCCAGTTCACTTCCAAATTTTTGAAATCCTTTGTGCAATTATTATTAAAATTAATTCATCTTCCTCACATCATCCAGAGACCAATGGAGAATCTGAGAAGATTAACCAACTGTTATAAGCAATATTTCTGATACTATATTTCATACTAGCAAGACAACTGGACTGATTTCATGCCTCTCGCTGAATTTATTTACAATAATGCAATACACTCCTCATTGGTATGTCCCCATTCCATGCAACTTACAGATTCTACCCACAGGTCTTACCAACAACAAGGCAAGAAAGCACAATTCCATGTGCCTCAAACTTACTACACAAGAGGCAAGCAGCCAAAGTCTTTTATAGGAACAACTGAAATTGGCAAAGGCTACGTACAAAAAAAGGAAAAAAAGTAGGTGCATGCAAACAAGAGGGAAGTAGACTTGCAGAAGAGGATTTGGTGTGGCTTTCTGCAAAATTTCTGACTTCCACAAAACCTTCCAAGAAACTAGACCTGAAATCTAGTTCAGCACTTGTTTGTGTTTTCTGTCGGATCTACCTGGTAAGGCTGATAGCTTTATTGATTCTCTTCTATCCATTAATAACTAGGCAGGAGGGAAAGCACTGACAAAATCATACTTTGGCCTTCCCGAAAGCTAAGTAATAAATTATTTATTCCAGCAGAAGAAAAGGTCAGAGACATACATTAGGACTCATTCCTAATGGCACTGTGAGGTTCTGAACCACCTTATTGCTCTAGCTTAGCATATACCTGTTGCTATAATCTCTTTAGGGGATGCTCAACATGAATAGTGAATAAGAAGTTGTAGTTCATGGCTGCCTGAAATAATCTCATATTTGAAAACTTTATGCCAGTGAGTGACACAATCAAATTTGCACAAATGCCAACAACTGTTGACAGAATTTGGTTACTCTCATTGCATGAATCATAATAATTACACATTCATTGTTTAGACATTTACAATTAAACTTTGTTGAGTCCAAACAAACTATTTAATTTAGCTCAAGTGGGCTTGAGGTTTATTCAGTGTCGGGTATAGAGGGTAATCCTGATACAGTGCAAACTGAAAGACAATTCATAATTGTCATAATCATAATTATCACCAAGTAAGAACTCAAATAGAAGAAATGGAGTATATCTGAACTATTTTTAATCAATAGGCATAGGAACTCTGTTCAAAGTTAGAAACGTGAGATTTGATACTCCACTCTTCTTTTAGTGAATATGTTTGTCTAGTTCAGGTATCAGAAAACTACATCTTAGTTGCACCTGACAAAATATCACTAGGCCAATCCACCCAAACTGATACCCTTGACTCTGTTATGCAATGTGAATATTTGTATATACCCAGTATGTAAATTCTATGTGTTGCAATCCATATTGGTATCAGCTGGGAAAAAATTGCATGAGATCTATGTTTGTTTTTAAATTGTGTGAAGCATACAGCTGTATTTACATGAATATACATAGATATTAATAGCCAGAAACAAAAATGGCTACAGTACATGATATAATATATAATATATCAATACATTGGAATATCTGTGCAGTTTCCTTTGCTATTTCTCCCCATAATGGATTCTGGTTTTTCTTTTACAATGACAGATTTTTATTAAAAAAAAAGTTTGCTTGAAATTAATAATTCAGGCCATAATTGTAAGCATCATCTGCCAAAACCAGAATTAGCTAGGCAAGACAGTCACCTTTTACCACAGCAGTTAGGAAAAGACTGAAAAGCCCATTATAAGTAAGCAGCCATTTTAAGGATAAAAAGTAGCAATTAGTGGGGACTGTTGTAAAGGTCAGGAGCCTTTAGCTGACTGTGGTTCTTGGTTATTAACATATTTCAGGTTTAGTAGGCATGTCTTGGCTGTAAAGGGATTTTATTCATATTAGCCTGAATACACAACCATTTCCCATTTTCATTGATGTTGCAGAAAGTCTCAGATTTGAAACCGATAGGATGATATTATCTACTACCAATCTTTTCTACCAGAGTGGGAAAGAGGCAAAGCCTGAAAGATAGTAAGGCACAATGAAGACAATGAACTACCCCCCCCACCCCCCACTAAGAATAAATAGGAGAGAAGCCTAAAAGTAACTCTTAAAATTTAGGAGGCCTTTCAGATATTTGATTGGTTAAAGGCTTGCTAAGTTTTAAGAGGCTACTTAATTTGTCTCTTCATCAAAACAAAATCTGTGACCATAAGAGTGGAATTTTTTGATACAGCTTTCCTGTCTCCACTTTTTTTACGCCCTGCTGCCTATGAAACCTCATTTCTGTAAATTAGGTTTTCAAATCTTAGTATATCTAGATTAAACCATTCCATAACAGGAAATATAAAACACAAATCTTACCTGCTGCTGATAATGTATTATTTTAAACTGACATAAACCTTTGTACGCAAAGCATTTTAGGCCTCGCTTAAAAACTGTAGCTCACTCCTTTCGACCTCCACTCACAGCGAGTTTAATAAGATGGGGAAATGCTGAGAATGGCTGAAGTGTTTATCTGTTAGTGTCACAGAAGAAAGCAGTAGAAAGAATAAATAGCAAATACATCATTCAGCAGTGCCTGACACAGATTGCTTTATTGCCGTGTGCTAGTTGAGATGGGTAAATCTATTGATAGTGTTGTTCTTCACTTCTCCAACTTCAAGTCCATTATATCCTGTTTTCATGTATATAAAATTTTGTTTTAAAAATGGCATTTTTTTAGATGCTTTTCTCCCAACCGAAGCTATTTTGCACATCACTTTTGAGTTAAGTACAGATATAAAATGGTGTTCTAGATTGCATATAAATTTAAAAGATGCAAATTAAAATGAAAAAGTGAAAGGATTGCAGGAGTTACACATTTAAAGCCACTTTTTATAAGCATATGGAACTCACCACCACTGACCAGATTAAAAAGATAACATTGGAGATAAAAATGAGGATCATGAATTCAGTAGCAAAACACGGGGTGTAATTCAGATCACATCTCAATTAGAATACTTTTTATTATAAACTAGGAGGCCAAGGTTAGCAATCTTTCCGTTACGAAAATTCATGCTTAGTCTTTAGCAAACAATGTATCAGTGACATATAGAAGGCAGAGGGATGCATTGTCAGTAGAGAATTTAAAAGCCAAACTGACTTATCAGTCCTTTGGCAACTTGGGGACAAAGGTTATCTGCTAAGAACTTCTTACCTGCTTAAGATGACAAGGACGTTATCTGGTGGGTCAGAAGTGAGTATGGAGTCAAGTTACTGCCGCTGGTATGCCAGTCAACTATTTGAGAATAAATGGTGCAGGACAGCAATGGAGATAAATCAGGGTAGACTGGTGGTGGTATGGTTGGGCCAGCCTGGATCATCCTCCTCTTCCTCCTAGTCAGCTCTGGATATTTTAGTTATTATTTATTTATTTTTAAAAATTACATGGCCACCTGACTCTTGGTGACTCCAGGTGGTTTTCAAAAATAAAGTATTAAATACACTAGGTATTTGCAGTTCACCACTGCACTGAATCATATCAAGGCAGAAGAGAATTGCAAACTTTTGTTTGGGGAAATGAGTTCTGTTTCAATGATAGTTACAGCATTTGAGGGGAGAACTACTTCCTTCAACATAGTCATGATTCAGAATAGAAGTCACAGTGAATGCCAATGGCTCATCATGTGCTTTTTATCTTACTGCACAGAACATTTTCAGACCAGTTCTGTGTATTTCTTGGCCATGGCTGGCACTGGCACAGAGACTAAATTCTTAGAATGAGTTGTTTGCATATATTATCTATCCCCACCCCCACGGATGAGATTTGGATATTATGCTGTCATCGACACATCTAAAATATTGATATTTTTGATAAATAATGATTTCATTAAAATTACTCATACTATGAGTTTGATTTTCTAAAGGGCAATTATCTATTGTGTATTTATTCCAAATTGTTGGAAGCTGCCCTACATTTACAAATGTGGATATTTTAGGACTATTTCATATATCAAATGAATAAACCAACTGTGATATGAAAGCATTTATCAATATTTTAATGTAAGACTATCAAAATATATGGTGTGCCTTAGCTCATGAATTTTGTAAGTACTAAGACAGATTTTAGAAATATGGTCAACTTTATTGCTATGATTGTGGTGTTGCTGTTAACAAATAACTTTTCTTCATTCTAGCTTTCAAATTTTAGACATTTCCTTAAGTTGTTTCTGCTACTCATGCTCTTTTTCAACAATTCTAAGTAAAGATGAGAGTGAGAAAAGACTTTTAAGATAATAGTGCAAAAATGAGACTAATAATAACAAATATTAGTAAATGTTGCTATATGTCACCTGGTTAAGGAATGCTAAAATTGATTGGTCACTTATATTTAAATAATTTTAATCAAGTTCTATTTCAGGCTCTGGGGAACTTCTAAATGAATCATTAGAATCTGAAAGTAAAAAATCTTTTTTAACATTTTGATTTTAGTATCTAGAATCTGGTGCAGAAAATCAAATTATTTGTTCACTTTTTTCTGAGGCTAAGACCAAATTTTAGCTTTCATCACCCACCTCTCACCCCATGATATACCGTATATACTCGAATATAAGCCGAGTTTTTCAGCCCGTTTTTCAGGCTGAAAAACGCCCCCTCGGCTTATATTCGGGTCACGAAAAAAATGACTTTTCCCTGCAACTGTTTTGGCTCCCAAGAGTGGCAAGGAGGCTTGCTAAAGCCAAAATGGGGCGGGGGGGGGGGTGCGGCGCCCCTCCCCCGCACCCCTTTTTGGCTCCCAAGGCTTGCTAGGGGCATGAGGGGGGGGCCTAGCAAGACTCTCTGCAGCCCCCTGGAAGCAAAAACGGGCTGGGGGGGGGGCTTAAAGGGAGAAAGAAACAAAGAAATCCTCACTGTTTAGGGAGATCCCATGTGCACTGAGCTTGAGTTGAGAGCTGATTGTAATTGGTGCTAGCTAGCCTTCTTGTAATTGGCTGCTAGCTAGTGGGTTCTCCTAGCTTGGCTGTCTCAGGAATTCTGGGAGTTGAAGTCCACAGGTTGTAAAAGGGCCACATTTGCCCAGCCCTGCTATCTCTTAACAGAGGCTTCAACTTGCCTGAAATTAGATCAAGCCAGTGACTGGGTGGGCGTGGCTAGTTGGTCATGTGATATATGTGTATAGGGACTACCCAGAGGGCTGAAAAAAGTCATTTCTGACAGGTCCTCACACTTATGACTGGTCCTCACACTTATGACCATCCCCACATTTATGCCCATGCAGCATTCTTAAAACCATGTCACTCATTTCACAACTGTTTCTCTTCACCATGGTGACAAGATAGGGCAAAAACGTAAAATGTGAGGACAGTCGTAAGTTCGAGGACTGGTCACAAGTGCGAGGACCAGTCAAAAATTACTTTTTCAGCCATCTGAGTAGTCCATATGCACAAAAGGACTACCCAGAGGGCTGAAAAAAGTGATTTCTGACAGGTCCTCGCACTTTTGACCAGTCTTTTTTTATTTTGAAATTTACCATAGCCGCTGCATTTCCCACCCCCAGCTTATACTCGAGTCAATGAGTTTTCCCAGTTTTGGGGGGTAAAATTGGGGGGGGGTGTCGGCTTATATTTGGGTCAGCTTATACTCGAGTATATACGGTAATCAGGAGCATAAGGGGATTCATATAGAATTTCCTTCTATACTACTTCAAACTATAATACTTCAATATTTATTCTATAATATTTCAAGCCATTCAGAGTTACTATGATGGGCAGCCTATACATTTTATAAATAAATCAATAAATATACAGATACATACATACATGTGCAAAAAATAATTTTATATATGGTTGTTTAAGTATGAATGAATGTACAATTCAGTTACATATGTTGAGATGCAATGCCCCTAATAACTGTACATTTCTGTCTGGCATGTCTATCACATAATGCCTTTGTTATATTAATTAATTAATAGAATCTTGTCAATTTACAGATGGTAAGATTGAAAGAAAACAATGACAATAAATAATAGTAATACAGAAAGCACAATAAATCTTTAAAATGAATATTAGTGCTGGTGGTTCCATAGTCAGTCTTCAAGCAGACAGATTTTTAACACTTTCTCACAAGCCATGCAATTGAGGCTATCCTCATCTCAAAGAACAATTTTCCATTGGAGGGAAGACCTTATAGAGAATGCACATTGTTGGAATTACTTCTTCCACTCCCCCTTTAGCAAGCACTCTTATATTTAAGAGTAAGGTTGAGATTCACTCAGTGAATCTCAACATTACTGCATAGTGAATCTCAACCTTAAAGAGACACAAAAAGGGCTTCAGAGGGAACTAACACATAGAATTGTCCTTGGGAACAGAGTAATTAGTGGAGCTCCTGTAGCAGTGGTATGATATAGGAAGAGCATGAAAGCTGCTCCATTTTGGTCTTGATGACATTTCTAAGAAATCTTCACATGCAGTGAAGTGAAGTGAAGAAAAGTGAATTTCAATAATTTAACTGAGATATAGCAATGGCAACACTGGCCATCTTCAGTATGTCTTGTTCCATATCAGATTGCTGGGCAAAGATTCTCCAGTTCTACTTTCACTTGTTCTTTTAGCAAGATTTATGAGTCTATAAGGATTTTCAGATTGCAAGTTTGCTCTTTCTGAAGGAAGGTAGTCCCACTAAGAATTGTTGGAAGAAATGTCCATCTTGGTTCAGTTCCAAGTGGGGAGAAAGACTCTGGGAACATGGAAGCTGTTTGGAAAGATGTTTAATGGTGGAGAGGACCACGTGGTTTGAGGTCCTGGGCAATCGAGCACATGGGTAAGAGAGAGAGGGAGACAGATATATATATATATATATATATATATATATATATATATATATATATATATATATATATATATACCCTCTCTTGGGCCCTGCCTTGGAGCTTCCTGTGTAAGAAATGTATTCTGATTGGTTGTCAGACTCCCATGGGGCCATGCAGGGGTACGTTTGTAGGTTGTCTTGAGTCCCAGGCTTGGTTGAATCTTGCTGGGTGATGTAATGAAAGGGCTATTTTCAAAGGTGGGGGCTGCTTTCCAAGAGCATGTTTCTCCTTTTCTCATCCATAATATTCTGCCTTTTTAATATTTCCTCTAATATTTCATTCTTCTGGAGAGGGGTGGCTGCTAACCTCCTACAGATTCAAAGTTGACACAATCCTTGAATCTGTAGATTTCCAAATTAACAACCTCTTCATCTTACTGGAGTTGAGTCTGATCTTGTTTATCCTGACTGAAATCCCATTAGCTCCAACACTAGATCAAAGTTTTTGTCATGCGTCTAAGTGGGCCTAGTGTGGCTTCTCCCAATGACTTTGTGTATTTGTTGAACCAGATAAGAGAGATGACCAAGATCTGAAGTTCCCAATAATGAAGTGGCCTGACCTTTCCCACCCTCAACTCATAAGTGTTCCCGCCCACTTATATAGAACAAAAAACTACTGTAAAATGGTGTCTCAAAATCACTCAGCAAGTCCAGAATGATAGCATGGTAGATGCATCAAATCAAATCACAATTTATTTAATCATTTATCAGAAGTATGTATAAAGAATCAATCAACAAAAGTTATGATAAAATTGAAATATTCAGTAGAAAAATGTGTAGCTGTTTGTCCTTTAACATGGAAGCAATCAATCAGAACTTTATTACTTTCAGAGTTTTCCAACAGTGATTATGATTGATATTTTGCTACTTTTATGAGGTTTCCAAGAATTTATTAGAAAAATGTATTCTTTTCCATAGAACGTTTGGAACATACACAGTGAGGGGGTAGTTATTAATTCAGAGGACAATGAACTGAACAATAGACAGCTAAATAAAAGTTACTATGTTGGTACTATGAAAGGCTGCACCTTTCATACAGAGATAGATTAGATCCTGGGATGAAAATTATTATACCTTCATTCTAGAACTCCCACTAGTAAAGGCATTAAATCTGGAAAGAGTAATCATGGATTAATCCAGATAACAAATGTCCAGACTAACAGATAGGACTGAATGCCCCACACAAAGATTAATGAAGAAAGATTAAATTATCTTTAAAAATAATTATATACTGCTTTTCATTGATGCAGTACTTAAAATAGATTGAAAAGGTAGTTATACTGAGGCTCTGTAGCATTTTGGATTTGAAGGTAAAATTATTCTAGCATTTGTCTGCAACTTCTTAATGTAAGCATGATTTTTTTCTACTTTCATGTTGTTGCCAAAAAAACCCACAAAAACCCATAGGTATGTCCATAGTTTTCAACCACTCGAATCTTTTTTACTCTACTTTATACAGTATTTTAGAGGGTCTTGTCCTGAGGAAGACAGGTACAATAACCATTTGTGCAGATCTACCTCTTAAATACAGCTTATTCTGGAAACATTCGTACGCGCTGATGATGACTTTCTTATCCTGAAACATTTCCTCTGCTTACTTCTGCTATTAAAGGCCATTTGCATTTATCTGCTTAGCAGGAAAAGAAAAATATTAAAAGTGGAGGAAAAATATATGTTTTACACAAAAAGTAAAAAAGTGTGGGGTTCAGAGAAAAAAAAAAGATACTGTAAATCGTTTGAAAAGGGTAGATTTCTAAATCTGCCAGACAAACCACTTCTCTCTGTATGCTTAAAGCAGCCAATTTTCCCCAACTCCATGACTTCTTCACAAGCTATTCTCAAAGGTCTTATGCATGCATGTGCATGCACAGCTGCTTTGCTTCGCATATTCATTCATTTATGCCCTCATTCATACATGCACAGATTCATTGATTCATTCAGTTTCTATAGCTGCCCATCTCAGTGTCTAAGGGACTCTGGGCAGCTTACAATTCTAAAACTATAAAACAAGACAATTAAAAACAGTGGAAACATCTAAAAATAAATACATACAGCAGCCTACTAACAGTAAAGCCAAGAAATGGGGCCCTTAACACATACAGAGCCCCAGGCTCAGTTACACAGCCAAGGTTTAAACACATACACAGACACACACAATTTAAACAGGTGTTTCTAAAGTATTTAAAGTAAGTGGAACAATTTTATATGAATACCATCACATCCAGAGTGGACCCCATAATACCATCAAACCCAGAATGACTTCCTCTATTTTCAATATATACAAATGAAAATGAAGTATATCTGTATGAATATTTGTGAGATAAAGTTAAATTGATATATAATGTAAGATAGCGAACTATTTCTATAATGGGACACAATCCTAGTTTATTCTGTTCTCCAGGTCTGCCATACAGATCAGTTGCTATAAGAATGGAGAGAATTTTTTTTCTTTCTCTTTCCTGTTCTCTCTCTTCCTTCTCTTACTTAAAAGGTAATTATTAGTTAAAAAGTAGTTATTAAAATGAACTTGTGGTTAAACTTTTGCTTAGGCGGCGAGTAGTTATGGTCCTCCAAGGTATTACTATCCATCAAGTATCAGCATCTTTAATGCCACTGGTCAAGTGGCAATAAGAATTATCTGGAGAGCCACATTGCTTAGTTCATATCAGGCTTGCTTTTACTTGCACAAGTACAATAACTTAAATGTGTGGATCACTGTCATACAGAAGTGATAGTGTTCACTCATCTTTCAAAAGGAGGGGAAAAAGAAGAAATATTTTCAGACAAGATGCTGTGCAATTCTTAAAGCTAGATGGAAACTGCAGCTTCAGATCAACTTCTATAAGTTGTTTAGCTTCATTTTATACTAACTCACACCCTTGTAATTGTTTCTGAAGTTTTTGTAACTTTATTCAACTTCTAGTATACCAGTAGTCCTTGACTTAGGACCACGATTGAGCCCAAAATTTCTGTTGTTAAGTGAGACATTTGTTAAGTGAGATTTGCCCCATTTTATGACATTTTTGCCACAGTTGTTAATCACTGAAGGTGTTAAGTTAGCAATCCAGTTGTTAAGTGAATCTGGCTTTCTGACTTTGCTTGTCAAAAAATTGGGAAAAATGACCCCAGGGCATAGCAACCATCGTAAATATGAATCAGTTGCCAAGCATCTGAATTTTGATCACATGACCCAGGGGGATGCTGCAAAGGTTGTAACTGTGAAAAATGGTCGTAAATCATTTTATCCAATGCCATTGTCATTAAGTGAACTGTTGTAAGCTGAGGACTACCTGTAGTAATGAGAGGAAATGTTCTGAATTGCCATTGCTTTTCATTATGTTTATTCTAATAAATACAGTTTCATATACAAGGTAGTCCTTATGACCGTAACTGAGTCTGAAATTATGTTCATAAATTATTGTGATCATATGTTGAGGCATTACATGACTAGACCCAATTTTAAGGCATTTTTATAGCAGTGATTAAGTGAATGCCGAAGTCATTATGCAAATCCACTTTATCAAATGATCACTTTTTGCCAGAAACTGAAAGCAAATCCCAAAAACTGGCAAAAATGTCAAAAATTATGTGTCCATGGGACACTACAAAAAGATGGAAAGGTGATCTGGTTGCCAGGTGATCAAGATGTGATCACATGACCATGGGAGTGTGCTTGTACAGCCCTCAGAACTTTGAAATTGAGTCATAAGTAGGTCTGGGGAGGTTTGCCATCACTTTGAATGGTAGCTAAGCAACCAGTCATAAGTGTATTTATTTTTGTTAATGAATTATACATATGCTGAGTATTTGATGTACTTATTGAATAATCTTGACATACCTGTCCCAAAGCACAAATACATTCATTTTTTTTAACAGTTCTTATTATATTTGGTGAGTTGAAGATTTTCCCCCCCTCATGCACTATAAAAAGCAAATATATTGCAGGGTGTGAAGGACCTGTTTTGTTTTTGTCCCCCCCCACCCCCATATTCTTCTTCTCTTATCACATTCTGTCCTTTTCAGGATCATAAGAACTTTAAGAGATTTTGTATTTAATCTTCTGCAAAATAATTTGTACTGATATTGCTAACTAGCTCTCCTACTGGTACTAGTGTAGTTCTATTCGTCTCTTGATTTACAGTAGCTAAGAATTTGGTTAAGGCCTTCATATCCTAGTGATCAGGGGTGGGTTTCAAAACCCGTTGTTATTGGTTTGCTCATGGGTGCACGCGCATGATGCTTCTGCACATGTCTCCTGCAGCTGCTGCTACCGGTTCGCCCGATCCGGGGCAAACCGGTAGCAGCCCACCACTGCTAGTGATGAATATCTTATTAAATTGTGAGACGATGAATTCATTTCCAAATACAAATAGATTAAAAAATGAATATGTATTAAGTGTCATCTGTTTTGTTAAAAGAGTTTTATAAGTGGGAGAACTTTTTAGTAAGTTTCAGCATAACTGGATTACAATAATTCAAGTTGTACAAAAAACTGTACATGTGTGCTGCTGTCTAAGAGATGTCTAGATTTTGCAGCATACTATTTTGGGATGTGTACTGTGTCTTATACATTTGGCTTTCTTTGGGAACTTGGTTAATGGGGCTCAACCACTCAATAACAGAATTATAATAAGTGTATGCATTTTGGGAAAGCTGGAGAGAAAAAGCAGAGTTACCTCTTCCCACGTAGACATTAAGAATCAGGTTTGTACATCCTGTTCTGAATGTTGTCACAGAGTAGGAAGGAATGGTGAGCAAAGTCTTTAGGTAGACCTAAACTGTTCTATGATTCTTAATCAAGAGTAAAATATATATGACTATTGTTATACTGTAGTAACAATTATGGGTTGGTAAGCTTTAAAATATTTGAAAAAAGTACTTGTAATGGTCCTAAGACCATGATAGACTCAATCTCTTGGACCCTTCACACAAAACATCATGCAATACTGAAGTAAATGCTACTATTGGAAAAGGCAGTACTTCTTTTCATGATTCCGCATACTGTATACCGGTACTTGAGTGATTTAGTTATTTTCATGATTCCACATATATTTGATTGATTTAGTTATAAACTTTAAACTATTGTTTATAACATATGGGCATGTTTTCACATATTTGTGTTGTAAATATAAATATTGATATATGCAGTGAACTGCAAGATCCAATTTTTAATTGTTTAAAACACCTGTCAACAACATTTTTCACCCATTACCTCCAGGAAAATGTTATTGTTTTGCATAGAATGCATTGGGACTAGATTTAGAAGTAGAACAATTAATTTCAATGGCTCTGTCCTAAATATCTCTAAAATCTGGATCTAATCCAACAAAATTAGTGTTCATGGTATAGGATTTTTTAAAAATCCATTGTGTTAATTTCTCTTCCATCTGTTGTATTAAACAAAATAGGATTTGGCTATTTAAACAATCCTTACAAGTAAAATGGTACAAATAATGTATTTATAGTAAAACTGTAAATAAGAGAGAAAGTGTATCTAACAGTTTACAAATTATTCTAGAATATAATGGTAAATAATTTGTAAGAAATATACTTCCTATGACTAATACTAATACCACACTGAGAGAGCAGATCTAGTCAATGATTTAAAAAAGTAGACTTGAAAATAGTCAATTTATTTAATTCTACTTTAAAATAATACTGTTTTAGGGCTTATAACCGCAGTATTTTTTAAAAAATTGACAATTTGTGACTGTTCATAGTATTGTAGAAAAAGTTTCAATTGCAGCCATTTTTCCTTTCCTTTTTCCCCATTTCTTTTACCTTTTCTTTTTCTTGTATGCAGAAGACCATCAAATGAATTGTCACAATACTCGAATGCAAGATACAGAAAAAGACGATAACAATAATGATGAATACGATAATTATGATGAACTGGTGGCCAAGTCATTGTTAAATCTTGGCAAAATTGCAGAGGATGCAGCATACCGAGCCAGGACAGAATCAGAAATGAATAGCAATACATCTAATAGCTTGGAAGATGATAGTGACAAAAATGAAAATATTGGCCGGAAGAATGAGCTGAGTTTAGACTTAGACAGTGATGTTGTTAGGGAAACTGTGGACTCACTGAAATTGTTAGCACAAGGACATGGTGTTGTGCTTTCAGAAAATGTTAACGATAGAAATTATGCAGACATGTCTCAGCAAGAAAATAGGAATATGAACTACGGGATGCTAGGGAAACCTGCAAACAATGGGCTTCCTGAAAAAATGGTGGAAGAAAGTGATGAGGAGGTATGTCTCAGCAGCTTGGAATGTTTGAGGAACCAATGTTTTGATTTGGCCCGCAAACTCAGTGAGACAAACCCACAGGAAAGAAATCAACAGCAAAACATGAATTCTCGTCAACATGTCCGGCAAGAAGATGACTTCCAAGGAAGGACACCTGATAGGAATTATTCTGATATGATGAATTTAATGAGGCTTGAAGAACAGTTGAGCCCGAGATCTAGAACTTTTTCTAGTTGTGCAAAAGAGGATGGATGTCATGAAAGAGACGATGATACCACTTCTATTACCTCAGATAGATCTGAAGAGGTGTTTGATATGACAAAAGGGAACTTAACACTACTTGAGAAAGCAATTGCTTTAGAAACGGAAAGAGCAAAAGCCATGAGGGAAAAAATGGCAATGGAAGCTGGACGGAGGGATAATATGAGATCCTATGAAGAACAGTCTCCAAGACAGCTTTCTGGAGATGAGAGGAAATCTAAATCCAGTGATGGCCATATCAAAAAGCCATATTATGGTAAAGGTAATATTTCTATCTAAAGTATGTTGTGTTATGATAAAATAGATATAAATCTTAATGTCTATTTGATGGTGTTGTTTGAAGTTTTAACAAATCTTTATAAAATCCAAACTAATATTATTTTTGTTTCTGTAAAAAAAAATAATACAATTTCAAGAGAAAAAAAAAAGAAAATTATTATCCTGAAATGCAGACCAGAAATAGAAGAGCAGGGGGGTGGAGTTAAACATGTCATCAGCTTAGAGTTCTTACGTTGCCACAAATTATCCAAGCCCAACTCCCCTTGAATTTTTTTGACTCTTATCTAGCGCCAATTTAGTGCTGACCACTAGTTAATTAGATTCTTGCATACAGGCTTGAACAAATCTTCTGTGCTGCAACTTAACATATGATCCTGATCCTTTGTCCCTGACATTAATCTGAGTTAGTTGACTAGATTAATATCAGGTGCAATGCATCAGGACCATATGTTAACTTGCAGCACAGAAGATTTATTCAAGCCTGAATGCAAAACTCTAGTCAACTAGCGGACAGTGCTAAATTGGCAATAGATAAAGGTCAACAAAATTCAAGAGGGGGCTGGACTTGGATCGTTTGTGGCAATGTAAGACCTCTAAATTGATGACACATTTAACCCTGCCCCCCCTGTTTTGGCTGCTCTTCTCCTACATCATATCAGTTATCTCATGAAAACAAAGAGGTGTGGAAATACCTTGTATGATTCACTTACATTTTGAGGCTGGGTGCAGGACAATCAAATCAGCCAGCTGTAAAATTCAAGTATTTATAGACTTGACTGTGGGGGACATCCTGATTTATAACATTATCATCAGATGGTGGTTATTAACACTTTCCTGCATAAAATATGGGATTTCTTGATAGAAATAGAACTGATAACATAACATAGAAGCAATGACTGCACATTAATTATCTTAAATAGTAAGATAATGAAAGCCTTTTGCCACAGAAGACATGCTGTGTCCTGGTCTGAGATCAATAGCAATTTCTTATAGGCATTCCACCTCACTAGTTTCATGCATTCATGGAAATAGTTAAATTACTACCTTTAGAAATAATTATGACACAACATGCAAGAAAAAGTCTAAGCGTAATTACTGTAAAGATTTTTATTCACTGGTATATAGTATATAAATATAAATATTTTTCCTGAATCCACATTCTTACAACCTGATTAATATCCCCAAGAGCTGCAGAGTACTTTTGATTTCCATTAACTTTAATAAAATTGGAAGAAACAACATTGTTAGAGGAATGTGTGATCAATACAGATGGATATAGATGATATTCTATTGTTCAAAGCATAATATTAAACTGTTATGATGAGACTTTTATATTATAAGTAATAGAATTGTGACATAGGTTATGAGATTAAAACATTTTATAAATTGTGCAACAATTTTTTTCCTTAAGTAAAGTTTGTAAGACAAAAGCAAGGATTTAAAACTCTAAGACATATGCATTTCTAACCAGTATTGCATTGTACAGTATTGAAGTTACTATATTTGAACCAATTCTGATTGTACATTTTCTGTACATGCAATTACTCTTGAGCACATACTTACATGAGTAAGCACAATGTACTACACTGAAACTTTGAATAAAGGCAGCTTCATCTTGCATGATTTAAAAAAGTATTCATGAGAATTATCTAAGTTATGGGAACTGCTGCTAATTTGATTCCTACATGTATCTGTCTTTGTAAATTCCGAAGGTTACCAGAAATGTTCCCGTCAGCAAACAATACAATCAACACACGCAAGAAATGTTAAATTACATTAGTATTTGAAATATTTGAAATACATTTTCTTAAACATTAATTATTTGGATAAAATAAGTTCTAGTTGAGTTTTATTTTTTATTTAAAGTTTTATAAACAATTTATGAGTTTTACGTACATATTTATTTTAATAAATTATCTTAACTGGATCCAAAATAGCTTTACCAATTTTAAAGAAATTCTAAAGAAGAACAAGTACTGTATTTAATTGAAGTCAAAAGCAGTACCTTGGTCTGAAATGGGAACTGTAGGCAAATTTAATGTCTCATTTGATGGAAAAGTTACAGCTACTTTAAAAAGCTGCAAAGAGGTACTGTCAAGCATTTGTTTGGCTTTTGAACTAGAAGCATTGCATAATCCTTTAGTATTCCCTTTTCCTCCTAGATTTAAAAATAATGTATGAAAGTTATGTCCCAATGTCAATCACCATCAAGTATATATAAACTCTAAATCTGAAATCAAAAACTCTTGGATGAGATGATGATAGGAATATCAGCAGACACATTTACACTTCAATCTAGAAAACCTGAACCATCAAAAGGAGTTCACAATAATTCTGTTATATTCCCAAACTCAGCTGAGATGGATTTCTAAAATCAATGAGAAAGGATATCCTTTTTTGGTTCATATGTTCATTTCATGTTAGAACACTTCTGCACGTCTTTTTGACTTTAATCTCAATGGTACAGATTTATATCAACTCTTTATACAATAGCAGTGTCTAGAGAAGCATATCAATAGATAGGAGGAAGCCCCACTTTCCTTTCACTTGGTTCAGTGATTAGAAAAATCATTATTAAATAATAATAATAATAATAATAATAATAATAATTATTATTATTATTATTATTATTATTATAATATTCAAAATAACCAAGGTATTTCCCTTACTCAATGTTTGGAGCAGAAAAATGCACTGGAAATGAAGTTCCATATAGGTCATATAAAAACATTTGTGCATTTGTGGTTGGCTTATTAAAATAGTGTTCACTATTGTTCAAATAACCTATGAGTATGATCTGAATTATAAAAATCTTATTCTAGGTATTTCAGCTCATTAACTGATACTATGTCAATAGTATTGATGGATGTTTGTGCATTTATTTCTAGTATTAATTCCAATTGTCTAAAGATTTACATTATTTATGCTATATGTTTCTTGTTAACTATTATCTTTCTTGTTGCCCTGGAATACTGTTACATGAAATAGTATGACCACAATATGAAATTAATATTGACTGGATTTATTTATTAATTTGTTTTTAGACATGTCTCAAATATGTCTCAAAGAGCCATTTGTAAGACTTACATAAAATTTGTGGTATATAAATGCCATAGATAGCTCCCAAGGGGTAAACTTGGAGCTACACACCAGTGGTATTTTATTCTCAACTGCTATAGACTTGTGGTTAGTGATTAGCCTCAGTTTATCGAAGTCTTAGTTACTATTAATAGTCACTAAAACATTTGTTCATTTGGTGAGTTTAGGGGAATATTATTAATTATTCTGAGATGTATTATTTATATTACATGGTCCAAAGAGAAGATATATATTTGGTCTATTCGTAAGAATTCCTGTTTTATTAAAAATATTGCTAAAATATTTCTTTTGAAGCATCCCACACAATTTGTCCCACACAATTTGTGATCAAAGCAACTTTCCTACCACGTATTATGGGCTGCCAGCTGTTTGCTCACCTTCTTACTTTTTGCAGGTTTATTGATCTCCTAATAATGTGACTGAATATTTAATTAATATACTGTATTTTCTTAGAATGTTTTTGTCAGGCTTCCTTTGGCTGATAAGGCATACTACTGCAAAAATACATTTCCCAAGACACAAAGGCTCAGATAATTAGGTTTCTTTAGCGAACTTATGAAGTCATTACAAAATATTCCAGTGACTGCTAGGTATCAAATGTGAGCTCTGTTTATAACAACCAGTGTGCAAATTTCTTGCATCTCCTTTGATGAGAGGCAGAAATTCCATCTGTTCCTCATGTTGGTAAATGTCCTGATCTACTATCAGGTTGTTTACTTTTAGATGAGAACTTTTATGGAGCGGAAGCATAGAGAATATATACAACCGCATGATGGCTGTTTGGATTTATACGTGCACTAAGTCCCAAGTCAGGATTAGTCACAGAGACCATGGATAAAAATGAACAGTGTAGTTTAGAACATGACCTTATTTCACCTCTGTGAGCTCACAATAAAATAGTACTCGACTATAAAGCAAAGATGATACGTTCTGCTCTCTGTATACAATACATTGGCTTTGTATAGTGTGTTAGTCTGCGACACAGGAATAATTAGAAATGATCCAATTGTGAAATATAATTTCTTGCTTTAATCTGTGTTTAAATATAAAAAGCAAATGTCTTAAATTTGTCAAAGTTCTTAGCTGTCGTGCAAATAAGGTTTAATTGAACTGAGATTTAGGATATGTGAGAAAACGAGATTTTTAAAAAAACTTTTAAACACTCTAATGTTAATCTACAGTAAATAAAATCACACAGCCAGGACTAAATATAGAGTGTGGTAACCTTTTTTTTCATTTGCTGTAAGCAGGGTAAATTTATTCAATGATCAAAGTTGACTTTTTAATTTGAATTTGAATCCTATGTGCATTTGAATCTTATGTGCCATATTGCATGTATCTGTTTGAAAGCTGGCTACATATTAATCAAAATATTAAGAGTTTCTGTACAGAACTAAAATTTAGAATGTATTACTTCTAAGTAGTTATCTTGAGATAATTTCCCTTATCGACTCTATGAATTATTTCAGAAGTGCTTACAATTGTCTAAAATTGGTGCAAAAATATGTTTTGAAAATTAAAAGTGTGAATTTGACAAATGTGTAAATCATCAGGGAAATGGGCATATGTTGCATATGCATCATAATTTTGTGAAATGCACCTGAAATAATAATCCTGTTATCTACTCAATATTTTATCAAAGAACAAAACCTTGATTTATTTACCTTGTTAGGATTCTTAGTTCTCTTTCAGTTGACTTCAGCCTCTGATTTGCATGGATATAATCATAGGACAAAAAAAGGAGTTGAAATACTTTTTTTTTTTTTGTAATTTGGGTTGGGGAGATTATTTCTTTTATCCATGCACACTAGCACTTATTCTTCTACGCTAAAGTGCTTATCAGGGAAGAAGATTAGAAGAGTTCAGGATTTCTCTTTGAGGAGATTCAGAACCTCTTTCTTTCCCTTTTCTATCACTTGTTTTAAAACTGTGACTTAAGAATTCAAAGCAAAGTTCATTTTCCAGGCATTTGAAAATATCTTATACCTCCACTGAAGCTGATACAGAGCAGGAGGATGGAGCGGAGTGAGATGGGCCATTTCAAGGAATTGAGACTTACAATTATCATGGGCCTTCTCCCCTCCCCCCCCAAAAAAATCCCCCAAAATTATATCATTTGTTCTTATTCTTCTGCTCGATTTTCTTGAATATACATACAAATCAGAAATTGAATTTAACTGTTTGGATATTTTTTTCCCTTTGGATAACTGATTGTGTAAAAAGATTGATGAGCAATATTTTAGTAAAAAGGAAAAAAATCATGAAATAATGGCATTGGAACTGCATTTCAAAATCCAGAAAAAAAATCTACACTAATCCTGTCAATTTCCGAGCAGGAACTGTTTTTTAGAATAGTTTTTTTTCCTGAGAATATCATTAATTAAAGCAACAAACATTTTGTTTAAATGTCATAAGTATTCAAACATCATAAGTAAGTGACTATTGGGCCAAATTAAAAGAAAATATTAATTGTTTTAACCTATACTAATTACTCATTGGAAAGAAACACATTTTTGTTTAAGTTCTAATATTCTTTAACAATGTTTTGATAAGTCGATATCAATCCTCTTAAAAATGCCACTACAAGAATAACTTGCAATCTTTGGGGGGGTCCCCTCTCACGGGATCTCCATACTTCTCCCACCATCAATTTATTAACATCAATATGTGAGTGCTAAAAATGAGAGCAAAGCGCAGCCTACACAAATGTTTTACAGAACTATATTAAATGACAAAGGTGGCTTTGCTGGAAGAAAGTTGCCACCTAGGACCCTCCATGTCTGGGGATGGTTGTAATTGTAATAGCTTCTGGTTGAGAAGAAGAAGCAGGACATAAAATTGTTTAAACAGAGCCTGGCTTGTTTTCTTCCAATGTTCTTTAAGAACATTTTCCAAAGAGTTACTGATTTCATTAACTGAACCTACGTCCATTTGGAAATCTGAAAAACATCATTCACTTGACACGTTTGTTGTAAATTATAGATCCCTCAAGAACAGAAAAGAAAGAGAGCAAATGTCCAACCCCTGGGTGTGATGGAACAGGCCATGTAACGGGGCTATACCCCCATCACCGCAGTTTGTCAGGATGCCCACACAAAGATAGGGTCCCTCCAGAAAGTAAGTCCACATTGTTTCATGGAAACGGGGGATAAAATTCCACACAAACTTTTCTAGCATGCCTTGAGAAGCTTTTTATTTTGATTGCTCTTTCATTCCTCCCATTTTTCTAGTATATGTCTCAGTTTAGCAATTTGTTTTATGTTACATTTATATATTTTCTTATTTCATCATTTTCACATCTTTACTAACTTATGCTTGAATGAAGATGTTTTAAAGCTGTATTCTTTGATCCTGAGAGTACTGGGATTTCTCTAAGCAATTGCTTTCTTGCACGTAGAAGTATTTTCTAACCAAACTGTATTATTTTAATTTTGAGTAATTGTACCTACTCCTTGAAAAGGATTTCTCTTGACTAAATGAAGTAAACGTACCTTTCAGTTTGAAAATGTACAGCTGAATTACTGAAATGTTTATATACTAAAAACATGTAATTACTTAAAATATTTGACCTTGAAAAATTTGATTGATTTATAGTAATTCAACTTGTGATGTTAGCATAAACATGTTGTGGCTGTATAAAAGGGATAAAGGAGGAAGAAGTATGATTTTAAAAATTGCACCTGTCTTAAATTATAAGAAATTCTTCATACATCTCTGAAGAAAGCTAAACAAACCAACTTGTATGATTTTGAACAAAACTTTAACATTAGTTTAAACTGTTATAAAAACTTCTTCAGTATCAGATGATGGCTTTCTAAAATCTGGGTATTCATTAACTCTGTAACAGTACAAAAATGGATTAAACTAAGCAAATAAAACTATTCATAATATATCCAAAATAGGAATGCTAAATGGCATACTGCCATTGTATATGGAAATCTTACTATGTGATGTAGGATTGTCATATAAATTTCATTCCCCTTCCTCTATAATTTATCATATTTTAGACTAAGTAAACTTCTTTCATTCAGGACATGATAGTACAAGGTGGTAGAATGAGTTAATACTCCAAGTAATTCATTCTCTCACTTTTAAGTGAGAAATTGAATTGTTCTGCCTCCTGAGCAAAATGATTCCCAACAAACATGGTGCCAATAATGAACGCATTTACAAACATAAAGACATAGAAAGATTAACACAGACTTAAAACTTTATGCAGTTTAAAAGCATGGAGTTGAATGGTATATTTCTTTCTATAGAAGACTTTCTTTTTTTATATAGAATAAAGCTCAGGGAAACACTAAAAAAAATTAAAAATACAATTTCTCAGCTAGTGTGTGAATTTCACTGATCAAAGGAATTCAGTTGCCAGTTTAGCAAGACCAATAATATTTTCTCAAACTCAAATGTTTACTCAGTTGCTCAGAGCATTTCATCTTTTCCTCCCTGGTAAATGGTAAACACAAAGCATTTAGGAAATGTTGCCGATCAAAGAAGAATATAGCTTTAAACAGTTTGCATGTTCAGTAGTGATAAAAGTGAAAAAGGTGAGATCATCTTTTTTTCTTCTTTTCTTTCTTTTTTTTCCCTGACTCCTGCAGTGCTGGGCTTGTAAAGCATGTTTCAAGAACAGCTTTGAATAGCAGGAATTCCAGAGTGAAGCTTTCACATCTTTAGTACACTGCTAGTGGTGTGGTGATGGTGATGAATTATGGTGGTTGTGACTATTCTTTAAATCAATATGTACAGGTTCTATTTCTGATGTCCTTGGCTTTCATGTAAGCATTGAACATGATTTCAAGATTGGTTTTTGTTTTTGAAATGTAGTATAATTTTGCATAAGTCATCATGTAATGGTGATATGAATTCAAAGCATTTTTTTCATGTTGCACACAAGCTGGTCGCTGACTAATTTCATCAAATATGCTGAAAACAAACAAAACGCAAAATAATTTAGTACAACCTCCTTGACACAGTGCCTTCCAGATATGTTGGGACTGTAACTCTCAGGATTCCAAGCCGGCATGATCAATTCTGGAATTAAGGGTGGTTAGGGTTTCAGCATAGCTGGAGGACATTTGTTGCAAAAAGGCTGGTTTACATAGGCATCCACTTCGAATCATGATGATATCAAACTCCTGAAATATGCATTGTGACATCACAATGCAAGTTCTACTCTTTTGTACTGGCAACACAATGTTGCATGCAAGTATAAAAAGGGCAGAGCTTGTGTTGTAATGTCACAACACATTTTGTTCCTTCTCTTCCCTTTAAAAAAAACCTCTCCCCCAATGGATGACTTTCTGGTTTAGCACTTAAAGCTTTAATTTAGAGTAAATAATATTTGTGAGCCAGCTCAGTGTAGGATTAAGGCATTGGGCTAAAACTGGGAGACTTTGAGTTCTAGTCTTGCCTGAAGCATTAAGCTACCTGGTGACTTGGGTCAGTTCCTCTCTCCCGGCTCTAGGTAAAAGGCAAGGGCAAACCACTTCCCCCCTCCCAAAAAAAATTACCAAAAAAACCTGCAGACTAGTCCAGGTAACTACAAGCAGTCAAGATTGACTCAAAGGCATCCCCCTCAAAATTATTCTTCCTTCATGAGTCAGACCACACATGTTTTGAACTGTGCACTCTCTTGCAATCTTGAACCCTGAGAATTTGAGATCCAAGAAAATGAATAGAATTGGCTCCTCCATCACCCAAATGCAACCATTGCCCAGTATTTATTTGACCATAGAGAATTACAATCCTGTTTGCATAATAAGCCAAACTTCCTGGCTCTGGTATGCACAACTTGCCCGTGCTTCTTCAAAACTCTTTCTTGCCCACTTTCTTTGTTCCTCATGGTTCTCCTTTTTTTGCTCCATTCCCATTAAGTAAAGGCAGCAGAAAATCATCGTTCTGATAGCCACAGGATTCCAACTGCCACTGAACTTTTAAGAAGCAATAGTTCTGCATACTAAGCCTTCGGTAGGCCTCAGAACCAGCGTCTTTCCTGCCCACTTCTGGCTACCCTGAGATGAATCGGCTTACATGTTATGCTATATTGACTCCAGATACTGGATGCCTATTTTGTGTACATAAATCAGTTCATTCTTCCGTATATATTTCTTAAAATGGCTCCAACTGGCCACTGTGCTCCTCAGTACTTTTGCTCACTGCTTGTGTATGCAGTCTTTTGCTTAACTGTCACACCAGAGACGCATTAACCGTTAGGTTTCCTTCCCTTCATAACCCTGAATGTTTTAACATCATCCTGCGTTAATAAATACACTGCAAGCCCTCTTTCCCTTCCCAGGCTTGATTGGCGCTACCTATCCCATGTCTGTTTTCAGAAATGCTGATCGTTAATGAATCTTGCTTTGTACTAAAATAGCTTCCTATAAACTTGGACTTGAAATCTTTTTCTTCTTGTTGTTGTTTCCACACTCCGCTGTTTCCTTTCCTCCTTCTTCTTGTCAAGTTCTTGCCATGCATGAAAACGTTCTTAAGTGTCCTACACCGGGCTGCACAGGCCGGGGCCACGTAAATAGCAACAGGAATTCTCATCGAAGGTAAGATCCAGCTCCCTGAACAGGCAGGTTTAATGTTTCAGCACCTTTTGGTCCCTGCGGGGAGGGGAACATCAAAATGTTTGGGGGCTTATCTTGAAAAGACAATATCAATTGCTGTCTGATGTTTGATTGGGCAATGGTAACTTTGAGACATGGTTAATTAATTCAGGACTAAACCAAATTTCAAAACCGATTGAATGCACTTGGACTTTCTAAGTTCCTTCAGGACCCTTTAGAAGGCAGAATCTAGTCACATTTTGGCACAGTATAATCCTAATCTGTGATTAAGCCCCCATATTGTGCTTCAATATTTCACAGGCATTTTGGTTTTTCTACAAAATGATGTTGCTGCAACAAATGCTCTCTTTTTTATAGCTTATTAAAAATATTGAAGTCATGACTCAACTTTTCCGTGAATGTTGATCTGTTTTCTTCTGAAATCTTGTTTGGCTCTTGTTCCTTTTTTTGCCTGTTGGTGAATTGCATACTAATTGATGGTGTCCGATTGTTTCACAAAAATTATATCATGCTGATTGATTATACCCATAATGGGCAAAGAGCTTTTGTATATAAGATTTTAACACTAGTGGCAGGCAAAAAAAGGAGCCTCTTTTTTATTGCCTGACTGAAACCTGAAACAGAGAATATAATTGAAGAAAATAAAAGATGGCATATGTAATTAGAAGTAGAACAGAGTCCTTTTCCATTTTGATACCTTGTCAATCTTGGTTTGTATGGATTTCCAAACAAAAATGCTTATAAATAAGAAATTCATAAAGCAAGTAGTATAAAACACATTACATTTTTTATAGACTGACAGATCCTACACTTCCATGAGGAAACACTGAGGTAGTCTTTAGGTAAATCCCATTCAGTTAATATGAAATCCTAAAACATTAACTTTTTTGAAAGTTTTTTTTTTATCAAGTACAAAACTGGTTGCCAAGTGGAAGCTGTATAAGGATATAAAAATGTCTGCCCTGTTGAGTGTTTATGGATCTGATGATCTCATGAGTTGTCAGACTATTTTAGCTAGAGGTACGTAGCTAATAATTCAACCTGTAAATTCATCATAGATTAATTCTTAAAGTGAATTCCATAGATGGAATTATTATGTACACTCAAGGAAGTAGAAATTCTCACCAATAGTGAGGAGATGATGTCAGACAAGAATTAGTGTTTCAAGAAGGATGCATGGCTAGGAGCTAGATAGGAAATGTGTTCAGATGAGCTGAAATAGAGACCTATTCCATCCTTACAACTTCACAAATCAGATTGATTCATTCGTATCAGTCTACTTCTGACAGATTTGGCTATGCCAGATTCTTCTTCGTATATACATGTTTTCGCCACTTTTCTACTTTCTAGCAGTAGTTTTCCCCCTCGTTGTGAGATTGGATCTGAATCAACTGAGCTTGGATCTGGTGCAATGAAGCCTGATGCTTTCTTTTTTCTTTTCTTTTCTTTTCTTTTCTTTTCTTTTCTTTTCTTTCTTTTTCTTTTTTTTGGGGGGGGGGGTTCTGGCATTTCATATCTGGTTCCCTAATGCCTTATCATTGGTCCTGCAAGTCATTTGAAGATGAGTCCTCAGACAGGGTCATGACACCACGAAAATGTTTTAGGATTCAAAATGATGTTCTTTTCAAAAGTTTTGAATTCTGAATTCAATTCTGAATACAGGATTCTTAGAAGTCTCTATCTCAGGTGATTAATGTCTTTGAAAAGATTAAGACTTTGGTATTATTTTTGTTTATTTGCCTTTTGTCCTGGTTCTTACAAAGAACTATTTTAGGAATGAATGATACCTGATGATCACAATGTTTTTGCTAAAAAGAGGGAAAGGACAACTTTGGTCTCATCAAAGTTGGATTCAGTGGAGCATAAGAGGATGTGTAATCCATACACTACACTTTTTGGACTTCTAGGCTATGCTTAGGCAATATTCTCTACTGTATTGTACAGTAGTTTCCCTAAAACTCTTCGGATTTATGATCCTGAAGAGGCACCAGGAGTTAATTTAATTCAGTTTGACTTTGAGAAAATTTTTGATAGTTATGTGTTTGTGTTCTAGTTTAACTGTCTAATTTTTTTCTTTATATTTCATTTCATTTTCTATCTGCTATGTCCTTATGGATTGATGCCCGGATTCTCCCAAGAGAATTTCTATCAATTTCAACAGCAAGTGAATTTTATTTCCTTTTTTTTTTTGGTACACTTTTTTTTCTAAATTCTAATCAGCACAAGATTATTTAAAGCTCTGTCTTAACTACTTTCACTTGAAAGTAAACCTTGCTGAATTCAGTGTTGCTCACTTTCAAATAAGCAAGCCATATTCTTCTCTGTTTTTTTTAAAAATAGCAACAATAGCAGCAGCAGTAGACAATACAGTTGGCAGATAGGTAGGAAATTCTGCCAACAGTATTGCATATTTAAGTCTATATTCGGTTTGCCTGGCAGCAATGTTCTCCTGAACATTTACAACAACACTAAACTAAAGCATAATTTCTGGCTTATCGAGTTGAATGCAGCTCACCAGCTTCTTGGTGGCTAATCATCAGCTCATTAAGCTTTGTTTTTGTAAAAACAGTGGGAGGGCAGAAACAATGATAATTAAGCACCTGGACTGTCACAATATGTAGTTGGGAGATTCTATCTGGCTTGGTAGATCACAAGATCAGTAGAATTAGTCATGTATAGTGGAACAGGGGTTAATCTTTTATGGCAACCCTGTGATTTTAAAAGCAGAATTTTGCATTCTAGAGGATGAATGCTGGGCATCAAGACATAGTTCCTTCCCCCTACCCGTTCAGCCAGCTTCTCCATTATGTTTACAAAAAAAAAAAAAAAGAGCTCAGTGAAGCTATTCTGGATGGGACAATTACATTTTCTTTCTGTAATTGCAGCCTCTCCGGATGTCCTATTGCTGCAGCAGAGAAACTGGCCAAAGCTCAAGAGAAGCATCAGAGCTGTGATGCATCCAAATCAAACCAGGCATCAGATCGTGTCTTGAGGTATACAGAGTTGCTCTAACACTTAATAGTGCATTGAAGATTAATTGGATAAGAAGTTAATCTTAGCACTAAAAAACTTGTCACCCTTGAACCAGTGTTTAGAATTAGGGCTTCTGGATCCTGTTTTCAGCCTTTTAATGCCTACCAATATACCCTGGGGGAGGGTGGGTAATGTTTCTCTCTCTCTCTCTTTTTTTTGGCAAATATCAATAAAGCTGAAAAGCTCATTTTTGTCTTAGGCATTGTTTGGTGTAAAGCTGCCTGCTGGAGTTCTGAATCTATGAACAGTGTGAAAAAAGTTGATATCTTTGGGAAATAAACTAATATTTACCGGTAAGTCTTGTTTTTTCCAGCAGGCGTTTACTAGTAAATATCAGTTTAAATGAAAACCAGAAGCCCTACTTTCAACATTTAGCTTGCAAGTTTAAAATTATTATTCAAAAAAATGTATCATTTGTTAGGCTTAAAAGATTTTATAAGAAGTCTGGCTGGCTTTATAAATTTAGAAGAAATTTTGGCTGGCTTGGTATCTTCCAAAAAAAAAAAAAAGAAAAGAAAAAGAAGAAAAAGAGCAAGAAGAAAAAGAAGAAAAAGAAGAATGCTGATGTGCCTGTTTATCTAGCTTATATTTTTATTGCTGCCGATAATTCATGAAACATCTCATTCCTCAGGAATATAGGCTACCGAGTTCATCCAATGCAGAACCTTAGGCATTTTCTTAATGCAGGCAAGAAAGGTATGATTCCTGAGGAATTTGAAAGTCAGGCTTGTTAAAAAGATATTCATTCCTAAGATTTACTCACATAGAGTGGAAAGCTTCTGTTATCATATTTACTAGTTTAAAGGGGAAATAATACATGTTTTAAGCTAAAACAACAGCATTTATCTGATTTCCCCATACCCTTCTTCCCAAAGATTTATGTTTGACGGAAGTAATTGATTATAGGAATTAGAAATTATAGGATGTCCAAACTGGAAGCTATAGATTTAGATATCATTCATATACCTCATAGTGATAGTTCTAATGTCAGCTGGACCTTAAGAAAATATGCTATTAAAGAACTCTTCATATTCAACATGTTCTTTGAGTCAGATTTGAAAACTCAGCAGTCTACTTGGGATGGACTCCTTTAATGAGCTAATCAGCAGCTCTTTCCACCCAAATAGCAGTGTATCGCCCTCTATAGTAGAATGTAGTAGAATATCATAGTATTAAAAACTATCTGGGAAAAATGTTATTTAGAACTACTTTGGGATGTCTTCAGATATCATGTGTAATAATAACTCTTATTGTCAAAAATACATTTATAATAAATATACAGACATATTTTGTACCTAATATTTTAAATTTAAGTTACTTACTGATACTAATCTTGCCCTGTAACTACAAAAATTTATAATACTTACAGATTTCTTTTCAAGTCTCCCCATTTTTTAAAATTGGAAAATTTGAGAATCAAAGTATGAGTAACGTACCAAATTATGTGAATACTACAAAGCAAGGATTTTCAAATTTTATAAATATTTTATGGCATATTTTGCAATGCAGTATAGAGACAGAAGTAAAATTAGATGTATGCATCCTATAATTTTAGTGTGTTTTTTTCCATGCTATTTTCCTGAGAAAAATTAAGATTATTTTTCAAATGGGTGACATGCTTTTGCTTATGCTTAAGAACATTAGATAGATTTTAGTTTTTAAGTGAAGGGTTTGTTCCATTTATTTTTTCCATTTTCAGAAACAATTTTTTTTAACAAACATAATTATTTTCTACCCTTTTTACTGCCAGAAAAAAAGCTAGTATAGTTTTATTATTGTACTAAAACCATATTGTGCTAAAACCCAATGTGAGGTTGGCCCCGATCCTCCTATCTTTTCATAAGGGCCTAAAGACATGGCTTGGGATCCCAGTGGGGGATCAGCGCAATGGAGGTGGTTGATTGACTAATAACAGATCCCACTCCTCCCCCCCTCCGTCCCTGCCCTCCCCATGTGTTTTTGGTTGTAAAGTTTTATTTTAACATTTTATGTTTCAATTAAGATGTAACTGTCAAGCGCCCAGAGTTACCTTATGGTAAGATGGACAGCCAGTAAAATTTATACATAAATAAATATTTTTTTTAATGAGAAATCAGATGCCATGTAAATTTGTTTAAAGCAGCAACATTTGAATGCTGATGCCTCAAATCAATATTCTGACAATTTTGCTTTTGCTTTTAACATTGTCATGCCCTCAGATCATAAGTGATCTGAGTTATATTATCATCTCAGATATATGACTTCTCCACAGCTTTTATCTGTACAGGCATTTAAGGTGAATATTTTGAAATTTACCCTGTACTATCTATTTTTACTAATCACAGTTTGTTGCTCTTTCCCCTCCTTTTTGAATTAAAACAGAGTAACTCATAAGCAATTCATATGTTTAAATCTTGCACCTTCTGGTATAAAGGGAATTGAAAACTATCCTAGCAACTATACTGCTTTATTTTTATATTGTCTGTTAAAGGAAAATTGTCTTGACTTTGATATTAGCAACTACTACAAGAGTGACTGTCTATGATGAATTATTTACCATTTCCAATACAGATAGTGGTTCCCGAGAAAATCCCATTTTACACTATGAATAGAATAGGCTGCATTTTTGTTTTTTTAAAAATATGAAATTGCAGTCTAGAATAAAAACAGAATTTGTTGCAGCCAAAGAGTAGCTTTAATTTATTTCTGTTCATATTAATTGATATATTAATTGATTTAGAGCTTCACCTAGGCATGGCAATAAATCTCTCTTTAGAAATACAGACATGAAGAGGCTAAAATAGATTAGTTATTTTAAATAGAGATGCAAAAGAAATGTCAGCTACTGCAGAATCCAGGAATCCAACCTATATGTATATGCCAGAACCAGGGTTTTAGTCTATATCTTTTTCTGCCATCCTTATATAGCAACCGACTTTTTGCTATAAACTTGGATATTAATGACACTTGCTGGTTGTGTCTGGTCATAGGCTTATTATTTCTGGCCTTGCCAGTCTCAGATCTCATGCTTATAAATGTACTGGCCCAAACAATTTTGATTCATTTTCATGTCTCAAACATGAAAATCAAAAGGTAGAAGTAATTATTGTACTTCATTTATACATAAATATTTAATTATACACTGAGACCAATTATTTTTTCCTTGAGGGCACAATCTGAATTTATCAATAAGAATGTATAAATTAATGTTGGGTTACCCTCAGAGATTGTTCAGTTGTTATACATTTACAACCCACAGTCCCATATACTTATGAAACAAGGAGGTAAAATGTTTGACATTCTTCATTTTTTATCATACCGTGTAAAAAACCCCCAAGAATTATGGAGCTATCCAAAGGATTAAAAATATTTGCAGTAATATCATTGATATCTGCAAAAAAAGGACAAAAATAGCTGAAATTGTCAAATCACAATGTCCTTCAAAAAAACTCATAGTCATGTTCCAGTATAGAACTGTTCTAATCTAAATGGTTCCTGGAAAAGGAAGAAAAAGTTGATATGGGATGTATAAGTCTCCCAACAACTTGGGTTCTGAACTGAACTGGGTGAGTTTCAAGATCAGCAGTAGAAAGTAGGATTAGCACAGTTTAATCACTGAGCATTTGGGGAGTCTGTGAATAAACTTGCTATCAAACCATATATTTCCCATGCAAGAATCTACTATTCTAGATTGAGATACCATTCTGGAGTTTGTAGTATACCAAGATAATTGCTAAAATTTATGCTGCTTCCCACACAAGAGCAAAACATATATTTAAAAAAAAATATATTGCCTAAGTTTAAAAATACTGTTTTTAAACTTGGGCTGTTTAAAGAGGACTTTTTCCTATTTCTATATTGTTAAACACGTGTTGTGATTGCAATTTGTTTGCTCCCAATTTTTGTTCAACAGAGCGATGTCCAAAAGTATAAAACACGGCTATCATCTGAATACAATAAATAGAAAAGTTTTATCATGTTTATGAATTGTGGTTTATGCTTTTAATAAGACATGGATTTTTCCCCCTTTTTTCTTTCTCATTTTCTAGGCCCATGTGTTTTGTTAAGCAGTTGGAAATTCCTCAGTATGGCTACAGAAACAATGTTCCTACCACAACGCCCCGCTCCAACTTGGCCAAGGAACTAGAGAAGTACTCTAAGACCACATTTGAATACAACAGTTATGACAACCATGCATATGGAAAGAGAGCCATAGCACCTAAAGTACAATCCAGAGATATATCCCCCAAAGGATATGATGGTATGAGATGCATATTCTTAATGCATTACAAAATAAATATAGTTGTGACACAGTTAATGAAATACCCCTAGTTAGCTGATTTAATTTCCCATATTACAGTTTCCTACAGGTTTGAAAGTAGAAAGGGAGATAGATACATGCCTCCTTTTTTTCCTTCCTTGATTGAGTGGCAGTGTGCTCATATATTGCTAAATTTATTTTATTAAAACTATAATAGCAGTTCTAAAATACATTACTCTAAAGTTATCTGCTACTTCTTCTTTCAAACTCGTGGCATCACATTGCTGTCACGTGACGTATCAAAACATTTTTCCCTTCATAGAGCTGGGGTCGGTGTGGTCTGTGTGTGATGCATTCGGCCCATGGGCCACTAGTTTGACACCCCTGGTATATCCATTGTGCAAGATAAATAACGCCACAGAATGTGAAGAATATGAATGTGTACAGATTTAAATGCACTTCAAATTGACTCCTTCCCTTATTTTTTTCTAGTGAAGAAGATATTATAAACTACAGAAATACCCATGAACTACCTTTGAAGCCCTATATTTTCAGGGTTTACCACCATGATAGCTTTCCATGATCTGTTTATTTTCTCATAGTTAACATAAAATTGAAAATAAAATGGCAGTACAAGTTCTGCTTGTGTATGCCTTCCCCTCCATCCTATTCTTTTCCATCTGGGTATCCTTTACAGCTGGATTATTCTTTTTCAGCTAGATAATCATATTAGTCTTTTGCAGAAAATTCCCAAATCCAACATGTTGGTGCTGTGTCCATTTGATTGATTATGTGCAAATCTGTGTCAGTTCTTAGCAACCACACACTGGTACCGGTAGTCCTTTGCCTACAAGTACAATTGAGATGGTAATTTTGGTTGTAAGTCATGATGGTCATAAAATGAGTCACCATTCTTGACTTTATGACCTTTTTTGCAGCAGTCAATAAATGAACACTGTGATCATTAAATGAACCCATTGTTCGCTATGGGGTATTTTTTGCCGAAAACTGGTTTCTAGAAAAAATATTGTAAATTGTGGTCATGTGAATTCATGACATCACCATTACATGTTGTTATTTTGACGCAGACTTGCTTTGCTGTGGACACCTAAAGAAGTGATCAAGAGAATGCACTTTAGTTTAAGTTGACTCAAATATAAATTTATATGTACTGCTAACAGCTTCCTGGAATATTTATTGCTTCTTGTTATGTATTCAAATTCCATAATATACTCATTTATCTTTGAGACAGAGTCGTTTCATTAAAAGGCTTAGTCATTCTAATGCGTATTTAGAGATTAATCAGAATCAAATGGAGAATGACTGGCAAAAAGTCAGCAGACAGAAGAAAAGGAAAGCAGCTTTGAAAGAATTGCTGTTATGGGGAAAATTAGAAGGAAGGGGCATATTGTTAAGCTTTGTGCTCTTTTAATGGGATTGGTAGGTAACCTGCATTCAGCTCTTTGTCCTTTCCTTCCTCCTAACCAAGCAGATGTTTGTGTAATGATGTCAGAATTTACTAACAGATTTCTTTCTTGTACTTCTGGATAGGTTAGACTGTGCACACAATAGAAGGATGACCTGGAGGGCAATAGGAGGGGAAATTCTGCTTTTGAATAAAATGCATTTATTTGATTGCCTGTTTATAGCATTTTTAACCCCGTCACTGCAAGGCATTCCAGAGTGCAAAAAGTAAAGTAAACCCAAGTCCTCAGAATCTTCCCCCCACCCCACTTAATCTCATCCCTATGTCACAATGGAATATTTGGTTGATTATTATTTTGCTTTTTTGACATTGCATCTGGGTTTCCTGTACACAGAGATATCATAAAACCTTCATGGAAGCGTGCAGCTCCTTTAGAGTTCAGCATTACTTCTTCATGGCTGTCCATAGAGTTCTTTGAAGTCATTCTTGTCCTCTTTCATTTCCACAGCTAAACGTTACTGTAAGAATTCGAGCCCAACCAGCAGCACAACCAGCAGTTATGCGCCTAGCAGCAGCAGCAATATGAGCTGTGGAGGAGGCAGCAGCGCCAGCAGCACCTGCAGCAAGAGTAGCTTTGACTATACCCATGACATGGAAGCAGCACACATGGCTGCCACAGCTATCTTGAATCTTTCAACTCGCTGCAGAGAAATGCCTCAGAACCTCTCCACAAAACCTCAGGATCTCTGTTCTAGGGTAATACATTTGTATATCTGTATACATCTCTATGTATTCTTACTACATCTTCCACAAAATGCTGTTTTTCACAGCCTTTTTCTATACAAACGTAGCAGAGTCCAAGCATGTATTCCTGTAAACAAATTGAAAGATAGTATATAAGTTTTCCACATCTAAAGTAAAGATTAATAGAATGTTTTCTCCCATTTTCTCACCATTCAGAAAAACTAGGCAAGAATGTCTACTTTCACCCTTGCTTTTTCATATGTGGGTGGAACCCTTGGCTTACACTATTAGACAATATAGAGATTTATAGTTGAACACAAATTATTTTTATTTGCACACACTATTTTGTTTATTTCTAACCCTCATATTACTCTTCCAGTATTATGCAAATGATAGCTATCTTTAGCAAAACAGTATATTCTATTAACTGGTCCAAATCAGAATTGATACCAATTGGTAAAAATTTGGTTACTTGTCTATTTAAAGGATATCAATTACATATTTGTTCTGAATTCATTAAATATTTAGGTATTTGAATACTAAAATATATAACTTAGTAGTATGTAATATGAATCAAACAGGGAAAGAGATTTCTTAATATAAATAAAATAGAGAGAAGTTTCTTCAGGAATAGGAATAATTAAACCTCACTCTTTGGGGAAAGGTGAACACTTTCAAAATGAATATTATTCCCAGATTAATTTTTATTGTGGGATGAATTCTAGTATATACATCCAGAAAATAAAATTTAGAAAATAAATTCTTTGTTTAGAAAAATTTTAAAAGTCTCTTTGATTCTGAGACAATCTTAATAGAAAATGTAATTACCAATCAATGAAGGAGGATTTGGTTTTCTGAAACTGGAGCTATGCTTGCCTATTGTCAATTATTAAACATTATAACCCAACATTTGCTGTTAATTTTCCAATTTGGGAAATTTGGAACACACATACATACACACATATATAATATCCTTGGTTGGATGGATAGCATTAGGATTCAAATATATTAAAAGTCTAGTATCTCGGAAACAATTATGTTAGTTAGGAGTCATACAATATAATGTTTAATAAAATAATATTTGACCTTCCCCTTGATTTTATGGAGAAACCCAACTTTAAATATAGAAAAAAAAAGAAATATTAATTTTAGATGCCAACTGACAGTGATGATACATTTTTAACGTAAGAGATAAAGATAAGAGATAGTTAAGAGGTAACTAATGACAATATTTACAGCAACAATATTTGTTAAAATATTGTATGGACCAACAGAGTTCTTTGTTTCTGAGACACTTGAGACAATAGAACAACATGTTAAATCCTTTAAAACTCTGTGTGTGTGTGTGTGTGTGTTTGTGTGTGTGTGTGTGTGTATTTACCCAAAGATCAATCACTTTTGGTGCACTAACACAGGAAACCTGGATGAGTTTCCGATTTTGGTTATTTTTTCCCCAAATGAGCACACTAAAAATCCATAAATGTGCCCCAGAAACATCTGTAATAAACATCAACACAGTTTAGCATATGGACTTCATTTTGTATGTTATTTGTAAGATTTATGGATACATGGATCTTAGTCAAGAGAGCTAAATTTAGGCAGAAGTATTCCAGGTTAATTGTCTTCAGTATGTTGTAGAGACAAAGATAAAAGTTAAGATTTCCAAACATTTTAAAATTGCTAATGTGTTTAGTAAATGAAAATTAGAATAGGCAACCTTAAAAGAAGTGTCTTTTAAATGATGATGATGATGATGGTGATGATGATGATGATTAATCTGTAAATAAAAGGCAAGCTTATGATAAAACATAAAATAAAAATAGTTTCCATATTTTTTGTTAGCTTTGCAGAGGATCCCCTCTCATTTATGACCTTCCCTAAAGTAGCAGGTAATCTTGTGTTTTACTAAGGATTATGAAAAGAGGCCTCACCAGCCCTTCTCTATTACTAGTTGGAGTGGGAAAAGGGTTGCCTTTTCATACAGCAAATAAAATCAGCTAGGGTTGATGGGCTCACAAGTCTTGTTTGTATGCTGAGATCAAATCATAAAAATTGCTCCAACTTGATCCTCTGAAAGAACAATTTTGTTCACATATGAAAATAAGAACTGATACAATTCTGATTGAATAAATTTCAACTTTATACTGATATTATCACCAAAGTATTGATTCTACCCTGGAACCTTTACAGCCATAGCTTACAGGCTTTCCCTTGCTCCAATAGTGCTATTTCGGCTTACTCTACTTTAAAAATTACAGTGCTACCTTAATAATCACTTGGCAGAAGATGAAAGGAATTAATTTCAAAAAGAAGAAGAAAAAAGGATTTTTTAAAATCAAGTTTATGTAAAAAAGATCATTTATTGGGATTGAAAAAGAAAATACATTTAAACTGTATTTCACTGTGGAAAAAAAAGTCATTTTTAAGGTTTTGTAATTTGCTAGTATAAAAGCCTACTGAAACTGTGCTTCCCTCATGCAGCCACTAGAGGGCTGTGCAAAAAAGCTGTTGGAAGGCAAACTTTGGTCCTGTCCTGTAATGCTAGGCCTAAAAAACATCCTATGCTCTCAAAAACGAAGAAAGGGGTTGTTAATTTTTTATTTTATCTTTCCCGTTTCCTAAAGTGAAAGTATGTGCATTATGTAACTGTGGAAGGAAATATAAGAATCTATAAGAGTCAAAGAGAGGATCATTTACTGTTCAGTTTTTCCCTCAATTCATTTTATTAGCCTTTAAAAAAGAGGGTTGGGTGTTTGGGTTTTTTTTTTTTAATGTTAGTAGCATTAAACCTATTTAGGAACAAAAATGAGATTAGATTACTTTAAAAGAAAGAGGGGTCCCTTTTTAAAATCAAAATGGTATTTCGGAGGCAGTTAATGCCACCTTCAATCCTCATGAAGCAATAATCCAATTGAATTGATTAGGAAAGATGTTCTGATGGAATAAATAATCTATAGTTCATTTATTTTTATTATTTATTAGATTTTTATCCCACCTTTATTATTTTTACAAATAACTCAAAGGCGGCAAACTTCCTTTCTCCTCCTATTTTCCACATAATAACAACCCTGTGAGGTGGGTTGGGCTGAGAGAGAGTGACTGGCCCAAAGGCAGGACTAGAACTCACCTTCCCTGGGTTTCTAGGCCAGCCCTTTCACCACTACACCAAATGGCTCTCATTTATTAGTAAGACTGGGAAGAGATTTTTTTTGTGGTAGTGTCCTTTGGTGTAATGAGGGGAATGGGTGGAAATTCTTTCCTTGAAACAAGATTTTTGGGATAGGGTCTTTCTTTTTTTGGTTGCTATATGTCCTTTGGCTTTAATACCCATCTCTTGACATTCTGGCAGTTATCCCCTGGAAAGAAAGCTTTGACAGAAATATTATTTGGGCAAAGTGAGAGGGAAAGGCACTGATGGTGGAGGAAGATGAAAAGTGAACTTTAATCTCATTTACTTTTCATCTTTCTTGACTGTTTAAATTTTTTATTAGTTTATCAGAATATAAAATACAAAAAAATTGAAAATAGGGGGAAATTAAGGGGGGGAAAGGGGGGAAAGGAGAAAGTGTGTGGTAGAAGTGGGGAAAGGGAAAAAAGGCATTGACTTCTGACTCTTTTTTAGCACAGTAGAAGATAATAACATTACAATCTCAACTTTTTACTTTTACACAATAATATATACTAGCCATTTCTACAATAACAAACCTATCTAATCAGGAAAACCAAAATCACAATTTCATTTTAAAAGCAGTTTCCAAATGAAAACTAAAATAGATATGTTCTTTTTTTTAAATAAAACAATCAGTTTAACCATCCCTACTTTTCTTCTTGCTGTGTTAAATAATATATATTTCTGTTTACACTTATTAATCTTTATAGACTATCGTCATTTATATTAAAAAAGGGGGAAACCTTTTTTACACCCATTTTAAAACTCTAAACTTTTCTTTAAAAATATTTAGCAAGAGGGAAAGGCAGAAGGAAAATGCCCTCTTTTTCCTCTGCCCTTCCTCAGTTGCTATGGGAAATGAAAGGACCAGGGTTTTTTTTCCCCTCACGCTGAATGGAGTCCCTGAACAACTTTGTGCAGTGCACATCTCCATTTCGGTGCCTTTTACTGCTCAGTTTGATGCCATTTGCATCAGAGACTTGGAAAAGTTTCTTCTTTCCTCATGCTATAATTTTGACTTTGAGACAGGTTTGCTGTTCTTTCTGACCTTTAAAATTGATACATTTCAGTGACTCTTTCTCAGTGCTTGCCTTTAAGAAGCACTCCAAGTCAATCCAGAATGATATACAAAGAACTGAGCAAATCAAAATGGTGAAATTAGTTCCCAGGGAAATATTTTTCAAAAATTTCTTTTAGAATGTTTTAACGTTGCCAAGGAATAAAACTGTTTGTGGATACAGTAGTTCATTTTACTGAAGAAATCTTGATAGTTATGAGCTGAATTGTCTTCTTTGGTGTATATGTTGTGTGTATGTTTTTACCCAGAATCCTGATATGGAGGTGGATGAAAATGGGACATTAGACTTGAGTTTAAACAAGCAACGACAGCGAGAGGGCTGCTGCACCATTTTGACGCCGCTGGAACCAATGTCACCACAACAACAGGCTGTGATGAATAGCAGATGTTACCAGCTGAATGAGAGCGACTGCTGGGATTTACCTGTGGACTACACAAAAATGAAGCCTGACACGATAGATGAAGATGATTCCAAGGAAATTAATGTAGGTCTATTTCATCAAATTCCCTGGCATTGCTTTCAAGTTATTATATTTCTAAACACTGATCAGGTGGAATGCATTAGTAACAATAGCTTCAGCAAAGATACTTTACTGTATATAATTTTTTAAAAAATATTGATCAAAGCATTTCATTATGTATTTATAGTAGGAATGCGGTTGGTCAGGGTATAATTTTCTTAAATCTTTTTCAGAGTTGGCACTTTCATTTATCTAGTAATGTCACAATTCAGTGGTAGCCTATTGAATACAAGGACATTTGATTCTTGTTTATGGAAGAATTATTTAGTGAAATAGAAGCCATGCCTCATGTGTATATTTTCTCTACTCTTATATTGGGGAAATCTGTTATATGAACAAAGGAAGAAAAAAATAGAATTACATTAACTCTTTGTTCTTGCTGCTGCAATAACTACAAAACCAAAAATAGTAAAGAGAAAAAGTGCCTTGTTAAGTGTTATAGTTTACCTTTACACTATATGAGTAAGAAAAGAATTGAGATATGGATGTTTCCTCCAATTACTATTACAGGTAACTGGTTTGCTCATGTCTTTGGTCTCAAGATGCTGATGTTTAATCTGATTGCCACAAGACTATCTTCATCAGTATTTGATGTTTAGGCAGCAGACTGAAACTTTACAAGTAGTTCTTGATTTTACAACAATTTATTTAGTGACCATTCAAAGTTATAGTGGCACTGAAAAAAGTGAGTTATGACCATTTTTCATACTTGCGACCGTTGCAGCATCCCTGTGTCACATGATCAAAATTCAGACACTTAACAACTACCTCATATTTATGACGGTTACCATGTCACAGGGTCAGGTGATCACCTTTTGCGACCTTCTGACAAGCAAAGTCAATGGGGAAGTCAGATTCACTTAACAACCATGTTAATAACTCAAGTGATTCACTTAACAACTGTAGCAAGAAATGTCGTAAAAACTCATTTAAAAAGCCACATAAATTTTGGTCTCAGTTATGGTCGTAGGTTGAGAATTGCCTGTTCTAAAACTTGTCTGGGTAAATGTGTTAAGATCATTCTCTCAGAAATCTGCCCAGATGGGTTTCAGGTCCTTCAGCAACCTTGATGCCAATGACAGGGAAGGGAGTTGGCACTGATTGTAAGAGACAGAGATTCTATTCTTCTGATAGTGGGATGTGAATGCCTATATGGTTGGTTGGGCTGAACAAATAAGCTGGAGATTCTGTTGGTATACCAACTAGCTGAGCTTGCATAGTTGGTCTTTAGGAGGATGGCAAAGAACTCCCACTTTTGATGGCTGGGAGACTTTAACTTTCCTCACCTGCAGGCAGACTTGGGTTTGGTCTAGTGGTTAAGTGGTCTAGAAAATGGGAGACTGTGAGGCTAGAAAATGGGAGACTGTGAGTTCTAGGCCCGCCTTAACCATGAAAGCCAGCTGGCCGACCTTGTGCCAGTTGTTCTCTCTCAACACAGAAGCTTCCAATATAACAACATTATTCTATATTGTGCACAATATTATAAGAATTCTGGTAATAACATAATGCTCTTAACAAGAGGTATGAATTTGAAGCAGCACTTACCTTAATTAAATATGTACTGAATAAAAAAACATGAGAATTATACAGAATGTTGGTTCATGCAGACCACTGGTTTCAATACAATATAGGATGCTACCTGCACTGTAAACTTTTCAAAGTTGTTATTTGTGGACTTTTTCTCTCCAGAGGAATAAATAGCAAGGTCCTTCATTGGAAATTTTAGCAGTAAACACAATAGCATTCCATTTAAATATGGTTTGTTTCTTACCCTTCATTGCAGCCAGAAGATTTAGATCCTTTCCAAGAGGCATTAGAAGAAAGAAGATATCCCGGGGAAGTCACCATCCCAAGTCCTAAACCCAAATATCCTCAATGCAAAGAGAATAAAAAGGATTTAATAACGTAAGCATAATGTGAGGTGAAATTATTTTTTACTCCTTTTTAACCTTATCTTTCTCTTGTTGTCTTACCTGAATAAACAAGTACATATATGCCTTGCAGTATGAGCATGCAGCATTTGCAGCATATAAATGTTTCAGACGTCAGTTAAGTTTAAGTGATGAAGCTGCTTGTCCCTAATGATGCTATATTGTACTGAAACACCATTTCATTAAATTTTGTTCATTTTGCAGCTTTTCTGATAGGATGCTTAAATCCCCCTTGCAGACATTGCAGCTAAACTGGAAACAATGAAACTTTTCAAAGTTTTTTTAAACATACTTACTATTTTGGCTGTTTTTTTGTTTTTGTTTGGTGGCAGATGTCCAACACCAGGGTGTGATGGGAGTGGTCATGTGACTGGTAATTACGCCTCACATAGAAGGTGTGACTTCATTTTTTTCATGGTGGATTCTGTCTTTTCAATTTATTGTTTTCAGCTTACCTCAACAATGCTGTCAAAGTAAAAATGTTGAACTATGTGTTAACCCTTTGAGTAATAAATGTTGATCTTAAGAGCATGCTAATTTGTGTGTTGTATAAACGTCTTGTTTTTTTAAAACAACTACAATTTTGAAATTCTTAACTTTTTAAAATAGTTAACCCATGGATCACTAATACTTTTTTATAGCTATTATCTTGTCCTTTTAACAAAAATTCTACACATTTTATAGTTAAACATATTCAGAGGGTTAACTTATATTACAAAATGTAATATTGCAGCACTTGCCCGCCCCATCGCTTTTCTGCATTATAATTTTTTAATTTAATTTTTAAGCGTTGTGTTTGTTTGGAAAAACTTGGCTTAAACGAATATCAACTTACTTGACTGTCCTGACCTGTTTTACAGTCTGTCTGGCTGCCCGCTGGCTGATAAAAGTATTCGAAGTATGCTGGCCACAAGCTCACAGGAACTCAAGTAAGATATGATGAAAGCCATTCCTTAAAAAAAAATCTTTGTATTTACAAACAGAAGATTCTAGTTTATAAAAGGACACCATTAAGCAGCAAATCACAGCAAACATAAAATAGATAAAGATTCCTGGGTATTTTGCAATCTTTCAAATGAGGTGATAAAACTATTAATTAGGATTCTGAGTTTATGAGTACCACTTTGTTGAACCAAACTAACTGCGAATTTCTTAAGCTTGTAATGAATCATCAACACAGATAAACAGTAGCTGGTCCATTATAGGGTTTTCAAGTGAAATGAAGAAAGGTAACCAAAGAAATCTTCAACTGTGACAAATTTTGAATCATAGCATGATTTTTTCCCCCAGTTGTTAATTGTTATAATTACAGAATGACATTTGAAATTATAATATCATGCTATAATGCTAGCTTGATTAAAAGTTTCTATAGTAAATGTCTAAAACTAAGTATTAAAAAAATCTGGATCTTTGAATGAAGTTCAAATTTTAGAATAAAGTAAAAAGATAAAGTCATAAAAACCGAGCAATGAAATAATCTGAGGAGTTTTGTTGATTTACATAAAATGGAATGGAAATATCCCTTTATGATCCAAAAATAAACTTCAGCATCCTCTATAATTTGTAGGAAGAACTGGAATGATAGAAACATTCCTGTTTCTGATACTATGATTGTGCCTTGAATTGTGCTGCCTCAAGCAGAAATCAAACATGGCTCTATGACCTGGAAAAGATGGGGAAAGTAAATGACATTATTGCAAACACTAAAAGAAAACAGGATTAAATAATATTAATACAATACAATATTAGAAAGAATTAAATAGATTGTGGAATAAGTATAAAATTACCATTGATAGCTACCAGGCACTGGTAAAGAAAAAAGAAAAAATTCTACAAAAGGAATAGTTAGATTCCAAAAACGTAGATTAGATTAACAGAGTTGGAAGGACCTTGTAGGTTATCTAGTCCAACCCCCCGCCCAAGCAGGAGATCCTGCACCATTTCTGACAAATGGCAGTCCAATCTCTTCTTGAAAGCCTCCAGTGATGAAGCTCCCACAACTTCCAAAGGCAAGCTGTTCCATTGGTTGATTGTTCTCACTGTCAGAAAATTCTCCTTATTTCTAGGTTGAATTTCTCCTTGATCTGTTTCCATCCATTATTCCTTGTCAGGTGGCTTGGAAAATAGCTTGACCCCTTCCTCTCTGTAGCAGCCCCTCAAATACTAGAACACTGCTATCATGTCTTCCCTGGTCCTTCTCTTCACTAGATTAGCCATGCCCAGTTCCTGTAACCGTTCTTCATATGTTTTAGTCTCCAGTCCCCTAATCATCCTGGTTGCTCTTCTCTGCACTTTTTCTAGAGTCTCAACATTTTTTTTACAGTGTGGTGACCAAAACTGGATGCAGTATTCTAGGTGTGGTCTTACTAAGGCTTTATAAAGTGGTATTAGTACCTCACTTGATCTTGATTGTATCCTTCTGTTAATGCAATTTAGGATTGCATTGGCTTTTTTGGCTGCACACTACTGGCTCATATTTAACTGGTTGTCCACTAAAACTCCAAGATCCCTCTCATAGTTACTGCTATTAAGCCTGGTTTTACCCAGTCTATATGTGTACTTTTGGTTTTTCTTGCCTCAGTATAAGACTTCACTTTTCTCTACATTGAATTTCATTTTGTTAGATAGGGCCCAGTGTTCAAGTCTGTCAAGATCCATCTAGATCTTGAGTCTATCATCTAGGGTGTTGGCTATTCCTGTCAGCTTAGTATCATTTGCAAATTTGGTAAGTTTCCCTTCTATTCCCTCATCTAAGTAGTTTATGAAGATATTGAAGATATCTGGGCCTAAGACAAAACCTTGTGGTACCCCACTGCTTACTTCCCTACATGTAGATATAGACCCATTAAAGACTATTCATTGAGTACGGTTTGTCAGCCAGTTACAAAACCATCTGGTGATAGTGCTATCTATCCCACTTTTTTCTAGCTTACCAAGAAGTAGCCTGTGGTCTACTTTGTCGATTGCCATGTAATCTCAGTTCAGGTAATCCACTAATGAGTTTGGCATTTTTTTATTTAAACTCCAGACTGCAGGTATAAACTGAATTGGTTTGCAAATAAAAATGTGCAGGGAAACAAGGGCTGCTCTAGTTCAAAAAAGTTGGCCTAGATAGTCTAAAATCAAGGCAGCATAGGGTAGTGCTTTTGCATTCTGATTTATCTTGCCAGACTGAGCTACCAGGCACTCTAATAAATAAGAATGAAAAATAAAACTGATCCCCTTTGCTTCCTGAACTCAATTTTTTAACTTCTAGGTCTTCTTTGGAGAATATGGGGACCCATAGAGGGGAAATTCAGTTGCAATGCTTGCTTATGAAATTGAATGCAGTGCTTTAACTCATTCTTTCTAAGTAAACTCTTCACTAGCAAACATTGCTCTTTATTAACAAACAAAAATAAAATAAAGTTTACTTGATTTTAAGCAAAGCAGTTCAGAAGCACTATTAATTTAATACTAGAAAACTGCATTTTGTTTTTATTTCTATTGTAAATTCATAAATTGTGAAATTGGAGCAAGGTGACCTACCTTGGCTTACATAGCACTGAACCTCCATACCAATCATTCCACACATCAAGAGCAAATTGACATCCTGTTCCATGTGGAGCCAAATGATTTATTCTTGCTGCATCCCAAGCCACTTCCTTCATTTCTCTTATCTCATTTTTACTTCTTCATGGCTTTTTGAGAATTCTCATATTGCCTCTCCTACCTCAGAAAACCAACATAGAAGGAAATATAGATAGCCACACTATCTACCTACAAAGCCTATAATCCCAAGTGGAACTCCATTTACCTTTCCTGCTGTTATTTGCTTATATTTCCTATATGTGCAAGCTAAACACAAGGGCAAATACTGGTTCTTTATACTCATAAATCACCAAGTTACTTAGTCAGATGACTCAGCAGGATTATGACTTTTCAAATCAGAATAGTCACTACAATCAAGAATATTAAACAGAAAGGACAGAATGCAACTGTCTACCAAAAACTTTATTTGCATTTCCTGTAACAATATAAATAAGCAGGAGAAAAATTTCTAATGAAGATTTTAGAGCTAATTACTTCGACAGCATAGTCTAGTCTTTAGAGAATCTTGTGGAAAAATCATATAGTAAATGAGAATATTCTGATATCCCTGGACCATGCTTTATACTTACAATGAAAAATGTAGAAATATAAAATAATTTTGATATGGCTCCTATTCATAATAAATATGGGTTGTTTATTTCCAAAAGATTCACAGTAAGATGAATGACAGCTCATTTTTGAAACTGATGGTTACTCCAGAAAAGCTTTAAAAATAGAAAGCTTAACATTGGGTTACTTTGCATGGAACATCCATCAGTTTGCCAAAAACATTAAGAGAGGTTTTAGGTTTATAGATATCTGAGAATCAAAGCAAGCCATTTTTGGAAGTGCTAGTTGAAGCAGAAACAAGAATATTATTTAATCCTTTTTAAAATTCTCCTGCTTGTCCCACACGTAGCACTTGCCTGCTAGTTATAATAGCAAAATATCTTTCTGTCCATTTTTGCTTCCTACAACTAACGCTGTCCTTTCTTTCTTTAACATACAAAGGTGATACAATCCTATTAATTTATAAAAATTGGGTGGAAGTAATTGAGGTTTTTAATAAAAAAAAAATAGAACTTACCATAAGAACAATGTGGAGAATATGGTTTTTCTATTTCCAAGTGAACATATGGATTTTTTTTTCTTTTTGCCCCTCCCTTCCTGAATAAAGACATTTGAGGCATTGCCTAACTCGGGTGTCTGCAACCTGTTGCTGCGGAGCCACATATAGCTCTTTCGTCCCCCTGCTGTAGCTCCCTGTCCGCTGAACCCACCACTGGATGGTCCCGCGCCTTATCCTCCCGTCCAAGTCACTCCTCGCCTGGCCTCAGAAGGTAAGGGCAATGGCGGAGGATGGAGACTCACTCCATATTCCAAAGCAGGAGCGAAGCACCGCTGTATTTGCCATATCTCACAGGCGCTTCTTCTGGCCCTTGTTGGTGCTGTGCGCACCTTGGTCCCTTGGGGAGATGCGCGACTTGCTCTCCACCCCGAGACACTGGCCTGGCTACGGTCAATGTTCTGCATTGTAATAGGCTCCAGGAGGAAGAGGGGACACCATGTCGCCCATTGTGAAGCATGCTACATTTAACTACTGCGCAAGATGCTGTGAGAGCAGCGGGCAGGATATGGAAGTGGCAACAGTAGCGTCGCCAGCTGCAGCCAGGCCGAACCAGTGTCTCAGGGCAGAGAGTAAGTCGTGTGTCTCCCCGAGTGATCAAGGTGCATATACAAGTACAGCAGGGATAGGTTCTACTTACCTTTACTATCAGTTTGCAACGGGGCTGCGTGAAGTGAGCATGCATGTGTGTGCTTTTCTGCGCATGCACAGAAGCGTTCTGATGACGGGGTCAGTGGGTGGAGCCTCTCACCAGTTTTACTACCGGTTCTATAGAACCGGTGTGAACTGGGGGCAACCTACCACTGAAGTACAGTGGTGCTTTGTTCCTACTCTGGAATATGGAGCGAGTCGCCATCCCCTGCCATCACCCTTACCTTCTCAGGCCAGGTGTGGAGTGACTGGGAGGAGAGGGCGAGGGGCGGGGCCAGCTAGTGGTGGGTTCAGCCGACAGGGAGCCACAGAAGGGGGACGAAAGAGCTTCTTTTATCTGGAAACCTGAAATGACTCTTGATTTAAATATAGTAAAAAGCCCCCAAAGAAGACGAAAGAACAACATCAGCAAAAAAACCAAAACAAAACCCGCCAACCCTCACCTGTTTTTGGAAATGGTTCAAGAAGGAATACACACACACGAAAGAAAGAGAGAGAGAGAGAGAAATGAGAGAGGAAGGGAGAGACAGAGAGAGGGGGAGAAAGAGAGAAGGAGAGAGAGAGAAAGAGACCTGTTTCCCACAGAAAAGAAAACACTAGGAGCCACAAAACCTGGGTAAGCGTGGCTGGGGTGTGTGTGTGTGTGTCATGTGACTGGGTGGGAGTAACGGCGAGTTGGCTGTGCCCACCCAGGTTTTGTGGCTCCCAGTGATTTCTTTTCTGTGGGAAACAGGTCCAAATGGCTCTTTGAGTGTTTAAGGTTGCAGACCCCTGGCCTAACTCCTATGGTTTCTGCAGTAGAGTGATTGCTTTCCAAGACCCTTAGATAAAAGGAATCTGTGAGGATCTAGGAAGTCTTTTCTGTTATGGTGCCTGCTCTTTGAAATGAGATTCTCCCACCCCCACCATAATTTTCATGTTTTATTTACATACAAAACTTGGTAGTTTTGGAAGCTTCAACGACAATTTTGATGTGTTCCCAAGTATATAATTCTTAACTGCTTTACTTGATAGTTTTAATCTCATTTCAGTTATTTGCAGTTAAGCTTGCTGTCTCTGAAAGAACATTACTGCCATCAAGGTTAATTTTTAGTATCTGAACCTGATATATAGATTCAAAAGCATACAGATTTTTTTTATATTTTATGTATTTCTTGAATTATAAAGTGTGTAGGATCTAGGATGAAAAAAATCTTGCCAAAACTTTTTGCAAAACAATATTTTTGTTTGAGTCCTGAATAAATTTATAGATACTAGAAAATGTATTATATAGCATAGTGTAATATGGTTGCAATCAATTTAGAATGATAAAGTTGGTGATATTCAATCACTCTTGGCTTTTTTGAACTCTCTCAACCGCCTATAGACCAGGGCCCCCCAAACTCTTCAGCTCATCAACTCCTTCATGATTACAGAATGTTCCTCTACCCACAAAAAATATTATATGAAAATAATTTAATAAGTACTATTTTCACTAATAATACTACAAATAAACAATAAATATAATAATAGATCCCTTGTTCAATTCTATCAACCTTTGACCTATTTGGAAACCATGCCATAGATTAATAGTGCATCAATTCTCAGCCAGGATCACAGAAGTGGTACTAAACATGATTGATGGATATGGAATTGTGGTTTAATGTTGGAGGGGAAAAAAAGAAAAAAAAAAGGAAAAAAAATGACATGAAATATCCTGCAACTAATTGACTGAATTTTCCTTATTGTAGAGTTTTGTTATAGAGTTGATATTTTTCTCATGTGGGGGAGGTGGATTAGCTTGACTTCAGTTTTTAATTAAAATGGAGGAAGAACACTATATCCTTAATTTATACTGCAGGGGTGAAATGCTCCTGGTTCGGACCGGATCACCCGATTCGGTAGTGATGGTGGCGGGTAGTTCGGAGAACCGGTAGCAAAAATCCCTGCGCCCACCCCCATGCCCAGCTGAGCCGCACAATCATCAAAGGCTTTTTTAAAAAAACTTTTAAAAGCATTTTTTCTACAACCTCTTCTGATGAAAAAATGCTTTTAAAAGTAAAAAAAAAAGCCTCTGATGATCCCGCGGCTCAACTGGGATCATTAGAGGTTTTTCAAAGCATTTTTTTCCTGCAACCTCTTGGCCAAAGAGGTGGTAAAAAAAATGCTTTGAAAAGTCTCTGACGATCCCAGCTGAGTTGCCTGATTGGCAGAGAAGTATTTTTTAAAAAATACCTCTCTGCCGATCAGGCAACTCAGCTGGGATTGGCAGAGAGGCTTTTTAAAAAATACCTCTCTGCCAATCAGGCAACTGAGCTGGGATTGTCAGAGAGGTATTTTTTAAAAAGCCTCTCTGACGATCCCAGCTCAGTTGCCTGATCGGCAGAGGCTTTTCAAAGCATTAGAAAAAATGCTTTGAAAAGTTTAAAAAAAAAAGTTGGCCATGCCCACCCAATCACATTACCCACCACCACAAAGCCACGCCCACAGAACCGGTAGTAACAATTTTTACATTTCACCCCTGTTATACTGGATTACCTAATAAAAAGAAATCTCACTGAGATCAGAAGGATCTATTCCAGAATAAATGAATATAGGGATGTAGCTGAAGGGAATTTGCAATTTTTAAAAAATGTGTGTGAAATACTCAAATATCCATGATGAGAATTTTACAGTATTTATCCTGGATATATATATAGATTCCACTGAAAAGCTATATGGAAATGAATTACTTTTGTTTGAAACAAACATTGTAATAAAAGATGCCATATGTCACTTTATTTTATTTTTATTTATTTATTTATTTTGTCAAGCATATATAAGATTACAGATATAAGTATAAACATGATTATGAATACATGAAATGGATACGAGTAAATGAGGACAGTAGGACAGGGACGATAGGCACGTTGGTGTACTTATGCATGTCCCTTACATGGGGTGAGGTCAACAGTAGACAGTCTAAGGTTAAAGTTATGGGGGTTTGGGGAAGAAACCACAGAGTCAGGTAGTGAATTCCAGGCATTGACCATTCTTGCTGAAGACATATTTTCTGCAAACGAGTTTGGAGCGGTTTACCTTAAGTGTGTATCTATTGAGTGCTTGTGTATTGTTGTGGTTGAAACTGAAGTAGTCATTGACAGGTAGGACGCTGTAGCAGATAATTTTATGTACTACGCTTAGGTCGGACCAAAGGCGGTGTAGTTCTAAATTGTCTAAGCCCAGAATTTCAAGCCTGGTGGCATCAGGTATTCTGTTGCGAGCAGAGGAGTGGAGGACTTCTCTCCTGAAATATCTCTGGACTCGCTCAATTGTATTTATGTCCAATATGTAGTGTGGGTTCCAGACAGAAGAGCTGTATTCGAGAATTGGTCTAGCAAATGTTTTGTATGCTCTAGTTAGCAGTACAATGTTACCAGAGAAGAAGCTATGCAAGATTAGGTTAACAACTCTTAGAGCCTTTTTGGCAATGTTGTTACAGTGGGCTTTGGCACTTAGATCATTAGAGATGAGGTCTCCAAGGTCCTTGACAGAGTGAAGGTCATCTACGAGATCGTATCTGCCCAGCTTGTATTTTGTGTTCTGATTTTTTTTGCCAATGTACAAGACAGAGCATTTGTTGGTTGAGATTTGGAGTTGCCAATTGTTTGACCATTCTGACACATAGTCAAGGTCTTTTTGAAGGGTAGCAGCATTGTCGGTGGTGTTGAATAGTTTTACATCATCAGCGAAGAAAACACAGTTGCTTATAATATGATTGCAAAGGTCATTTATGTAAAGTATAAAGACTTTACATAAATGACCTTTGCGACCATATTATATCGTTGGGGGGCACCGCTGTTAACAGGTGCAGGATTTGATAGGGTGCTCCCTATTTTGACTACATGCTCCCTCGGAAAGGGTTCGTAATCTTGGCGTCCTCCTTGATTCATGGCTGTCTTTAGTGGACCATCTAACGGCCGTGACAAGGGGGGCATTTGCACAGATCCACCTGGTGCACCAATTATGCCTTTTTCTAGACAGGGATGCCCTCCGTACGGTCACTCACGCTCTCATTATCTCTCGATTGGATTACTGCAATGCCCTCTACATGGCGCTGTCCTTGGGATGTACCCGGAGGCTCCAACTGGTTCAGAATGCGGCTGCATGAGTTGTTATGGGTGCATCCCGCTACTCCCATATAACACCACTATTGTGCGAGCTGCACTGGTTGCCAGTGGGCCTCTGGATTCGCTTCAAGGTGCTGGTACTCACCTATAAAGCCCTTCATGGCATGGGCCTGGGGTATTTGCAGGATCACCTCCTACCGGCCTCCCACTGCCCAGTGCGCTCACATAGGGCTGCCCTCCTCCAGGTCCCCTCGGCTGGTGGTCCCAGGATGAGAGCGTTCTCTGTAGTCACATCGACCCTCTGGAATGGGTTGCCCACCAAACTCTGGATGGCCCCTGACCTCCGCACCTTCTGCGCCGACCTAAAGACATGGCTCTTCCACCAACTTCCCTGATCTGTTATGGATTTTAATTTAGGGATTGGGGATCTTAAATTGGTTTTAATATTATTCAATTCTTATTTATTGTTGGGTTGTTTTTATTGTTGTGAGCCGCCCCGAGTCCTATGGGAGAAGGGCGGTATATAAATCTGACAAAATAAATAAATAAATACTTGTTGCCTGTTTGACAGGAACGCAGCTATCCAATTATTCAGGGGCCTGGAAATGCCATAAGATTTTAGTTTTAGAAGTAGTTTGTCGTGTACCACTGAATAAAAGGCTTCACAGAAGTCTACATAAATTGCATTTATTGCTTTGCCCTGGTCTAGTTGGGTAGTCCATATGTTTTTGCAGTGTAGGAGTTGCAAATTTTTTCTGAAACCGAATTGTTTGTTACAAAGTAGATTGTTTATCTCTAAGTTGAGGGTAATAGATTGGTTTATGATTGATTCCATGACTTTGCAGGTGATGCAACATAAAAGAGATTGGTCTATAATTTTCAACTAGGCTGGGGTCTCCCTTTTTGAAGATAGGGATGACCGTGGCTAGTGACCACAGGTTGGGCAAGGAGCTGGTAATGAAAGATTTTTCAAAGATTATGCTTAGAGGTTCTGCTATGGCAGGGGAAAGCTTTTTAAGAAGTAGGCACATAGTCCATCAAGTCCAATAGATAGAGATGGTTTTAGGCTGTGTAATGCCTTTTCAATGTTATATTCGGTAAAATCTATATCTATTAGAGTGTTGTAATTAGTTGTGGTATGACTAGGAAATGTGGGGAATGAGCAATTGCTGTTTACAAAGATTAAGCCGAAGAATATGTTAAAGAGGTTGGCTTTAACGGCTTCATCATTACAGTCTTTACCATTAGGTCCTTTTAGAGGTGGGATGGATCTTGAATCTTTATGTTTGTTGTTTACAAAATTATAGAAGGCGCAGGTGGATTTCACGCACACAAGGTTTTCCTCTTGTTTGATGTGATAATTGGTGCATTCAGTCTTTATCTGGTGACACAAGTTTTGTAGCAGCTTTTAAAGTTAGCTACGTAGCCAGTTTTGTTTTTCCGCCAAAGACATTTTTTTTTTGATTTGAGCTTTCTTATTGTTATGGGTAATTTGTTTTTTCTGGTTTTGGGGTTATTAGTGGTACATATAGTTTAATGACTCTTTTGACTTCGAGCAAAAAAATGTTATAATGGTCTTCAACAGTATTACAGTCAATGAATAATGACTGTATGATTTGATAATAGTGACTAATGACTTTGCCAACCAAGAGATGAGAGGTCGATGTCTATGAGATCATTGTTGGCTTTTTTAAAATTATAATTGAGGATCACATCATTATGATGATTGTTATAAGGACATATATTGAGACAAAAGTCAATCATGCTGTGGTCACTGTTGGAAAAGGGTTCTTTTATTTGTAGTCCATAAATTGAGTTTAAACTGTTGCAGAAGATGAGATCAAGGCAGTTGTTGAGTCTAGTGTTGTTAGTTACTAGTTGATCCAGTCCCAGATTAGTAACAACATTGTACAGGGTTGCATGTATGGGTTCAGTTGTACATTCGTTTAGGTTTCAATTAATAAGAGGTAGATTGAGGTCACCAAGAAAGATAAGAGGGTATGGGCAGGAGGCTGCCCACGTTAATAGTGAAGTTAACTTGTTCGCATGTACGATGTCGTAATCAGGGGCTCTGTAACATAGTAAGAATTGAAATGTGGTATTTAAGGACAGTTTAAATACACTTGGGGAGTATTTCTCTGTTGTCAATATGTCTTTTTTTTAAAAAAATTGATTTATATGCCGCCCTTCTCCGGAGACTCAGGGCAGCTTACAATGCGCTAAGCAATAGCCTTCATACTTTTGTATATTTATACAAAATCAGCTTATTGCCCCCACAAACTGGGTCCTCAATTTACCTACCTTAGAAAGGATGGAAGGCTGAGTCAACCTTGAGCCTGGTGAGATTCGAACCTGCAATAATTGCAGGCAGCTGGTATTAATAACAGGGTGCTTTAGACCACTGTACTAGCCAAGGCTCGTCTTACTAAAATCTCTTTCCAGATCTTATACATTCTTAACCATTCAACATTCTGAATATCCCAAAGTTAAACAGTACAGGTGTTCTTCATTAGGCGGCTGTTCAAAGATACAATAGCACTGAAAGAAGGGACTTGGAAATGTTCCTTGTAGAACAACCAGGTCCCTGCGGGTATAATATTTTTAGACGCCGAAAAAGCATTTGATCGACTCAATTGGCAGTTCTTATTAAATTTAATTGAAAGAATGCAGTTTGGAGATACTTTTATACAATCAATAAAGGCAATATACAGAAACAAACAGCACAAATAATAGTTAATGGAGGCGTAACTGAAAATTTTTTAACAGAAAAAGGTACTCGGCAAGGATGTCCTTTGTCTCCATTATTATTTATTCTATCACTGGAAATATTGCTGAATAGTATACGAGATTTAGAAGCAATAAAGGGAATTCAGATTAGGCAACAAGAATATAAATTACGTGCATTCGCAGATGACCTGGTTGTTACCTTAACTCAACCATCACAATCTGTTAAAATATTAATGGATATAATTAAAGAGTATGGATCAATATCTGGCTTTAAAATAAATACAGCCAAAACGAAGATAATAGCTAAAAATATGACTGTCAAACAAAAACAAGAGATGGAAAATCAAACAGGATTTGAAGTAATTAAAAAGGTCAAGTATTTAGGTATAAATATCCTGACAAGTAATTCAAAATTATACCATCACAATTATGAATTACTGTGGCAAAAGATGCAATTAGAGATCCAGAATTGGCAAAAGTTACAGTTGTCACTGCTAGGAAGGATAGCTGCCATAAAAATGAATCTTTTACCAAGGTTTTGTTCCTTTTTCAAACAATACCAATACTTAAAACTGACAAAATAATGAAAGAATGGCAAAAAGGTATAAACACTTTTGTCTGGGCAGGGAAAAAACCTCGAGTTAAACAGAGAATAATGCAGGATTCTCGAGAAAGAGGAGGACTTAAAATGCCCAATTTAGGGCTATATTATGAGGCAGCTGTATTATCACTAGTTAGTGATTGGATTAACTTAACAGAGGATAGGATATTAAACGTTGAAGGGTATGGCCTGGTTTTTGGCTGGCATGCATATTTATTGTATGACAAAAAGGTAGACAATATTTTTAAAAGTCACATATTGAGAAGTTCTTTGTTACGTGTATGGAAAAAGTATAGTTATAAGTTAAATGATAAAATTCCGATTTGGGCAATACCTAGACATACAACTGAAAATATAAATATAGAACAAAAGCAAGATGGGATTTCTTATGAACAACTTTTGGACAAGGAAGGATATGGGTATCAATTAAAAACTATTCAGCAATTAAAAGAACAAGGAATAATTAAAACTTGGTTTCAATACGACCAGCTACAGGCCAGATGGAAAGAGGACCAAAAAAAGGGTATTTTGCAGCATGAAGAGAACTTGATTAAGCAGATAAGAGACCAGAGCCAAATGCATATAAAAAGATTATATGATGTATTATTGGAAATAGATTCCGAGACAGAATTGGTTAAGGATTGTATGATAAAGTGGGCACAAAACATAGGGGAAACAATAACGTTGGACACATGGGAAACTATATGGGTTAGAAATGTAAAATTTACACAGGCTCAAAATTTGAGAGAAAATTTTTATAAAATGTTTTATAGATGGCATTTAGATCCAAAAAAATTAGCTTGTATGTATCCGAGTATTCAGCCCAAATGTTGGAGATGTGGAAGTCAGGATGCCACTTACTATCATATATGGTGGGCTTGTAAAAAAATTAAGGCATTCTGGATAAAAATTTGGTGGATAATTCAAAATATATTAAAGAAAAAGATTAAATTTATGCCACAGTTTTTTTTGTTAGGTATTATAACAGATTGTACTGGACTAGAAATAAAGTTGATTTTAAATTTAATAACAGCGGCAAGACTACTGGTGGCACAGTATTGGAAGAAACAAGAAATACCTACGATTCAAGAATGGACATTAAAAGTAGTGCATTTGGCAGAAATGGCAAAAATCTCCGCATATCTCAAAGATTATTCAAATGAAAGATACATAAAGGAGTGGAAAAGATGGATAGATTATATTCAGAACAAATATTGTAATAAGAAATTTCAATTAGCTTATGAATGAAATATTTTGTAGAAATTGTCATATTAAGTAGAATATTGTTGTTTTATTATTAGGAGTTAAAGATCAAGGTTAATAATGACTTATTATATTGTTAGCTAATTATAGTTTTGAGTTTGTACATGTAATACCCTGAGCTAATCCCGGGAAGTCAAGGGGGGGAGGGGGAGGGGGGAGGGGGGAGGGGAGGGATGGGGTGGAGGGGGGGGGGAGGGGTAGGGAGGGATAGGGAGGGGGGGAGGGGAAATATTTTTTTGTATAATTTGTAAAACTTTTTAATAAAAAAAAAAGAAATGTTCCTTGTAGTTGCAGTGTCCCATGGTCATGTGATTGCCATTTGTGAGTTTCACAGTTGGCTTCCAACAAGCAGAGTCAAAGGTTAGGGTTAGGAAGGAGGTTGTAAATGCCAATCATATGACTATGGTTTACTGCGACACCCAGGATTTGCCTAGTAAGGGCACCTGGAATTTCTGCAGCTGGAACAACTGCCACTCTAAATTGTCATGGTCACATGGCATTACATTTTATGACTGGTTTGCTTAGTGACAGAGTTACCGGTCCCAATTACAAGTGTTAAACGAGGACTACTTCTAATGGAACATTCAGATATTACAGAAGTAGTCTCAAATAAAAGCATATTTATTGGGAAGTAGGTTTTAATTACTACAAATGCTTTGGAAGTCTCATATTTCTATTTTGTACATTATGACATACCTTCTTTTTATAGAATTTATTTAATGCACACTATACATATACTATTTGATAGTTCTAGTGGAATATCTATATATGAGATTTCTATTTTGTTGTTGTTGTTAACAACTTGTAAAAGCACTTTGAGCACAAAATATTTGATTATTCAGATCTTTCTTTAGCATAATAGAAAGACTAAAAACTTCCATTTTATTAATTACATATTCCTTTTTATGTGTAAGCCACTATCGGAATTATCCTGAATAAGATGTACCATCATGATAATCTTTCTAATTTAATTGTGTAGTCTTAGAGCCAGTTTCAAAACAGTGGCACTGACTTATTTTAAGATCAGTTAAAATAGTTCACCCTAGGTCAAATGTAAAAATTTGAATTAATTAAAATACGATAAACAATAACTACAGTCATAAACAGTATGTTTTCCAGCAGAAATCTCTATTATTTTCTCAGGAAAATATCTCAAAATCTACAGAGGAAACTGGAAAAGAAAATATCCCTTGATACACATAGCACACAGCTGCTTCTTCTCTTTTATTTTATTATCATTTACATTTAATGAAAAGTTGGGGTTGAAGCAACTATAAAAGCCCACATGAGTTGTAGAATTGTTTAAAAAGTACTTATACTAGACACCAAGACATTATATCAAGGAGAAAATCTACTGCCCTGAATTCCAGCCTACTTTTCCAAAAGGATCTGTTCTGAGTCATTTATTGAAAACAGACAGCCTGCAAAAATTCTACACTTCATAACAGCATTCCCTATCGATGAAACCCTGTACCCTATGTACAAAGAATGATCTCGATATTTAAATACAGTTTCTCAGGCATTTGAGATTTCAAGGGCAAATCATGGCCATGCAGCTGCATCTTTACCTATGCTTGTGGGACTGCTGACCACATCTGTCACGTAATTGTGGTTTAAAGCGTTTCTGTGTGTTCCCACAAATACTCTGAATTATATTTTGCCATTTATATCCAGAATTCCACACCATTAAGTATGAGATATTGTGTAGAAAACTATAGTTAACAAGATACTATTGCACTGAATTTAATCAAGTTATGTCTTTGGATGACCACTGGACTTTATTTTGAAAATTCTTTCAAATTTTAAAATGTTTTTAATTTGAGGTCTGAAATAAGGAAACCCATATTCAAATCTACTCATGCTATGGAAGTTAATTATATAATTGTCACTGTCAGTCACTGTCTTTCAGCCAAAGTGGTAAGATTTCACAAAGTTCTAATTGTTGGGCCAAAATTGGGAAGCATTTGCTAAATCTAACCCTTGAGATTATATAAACTTTTTGCTAGCAGAGAGAAAAATGCAGTAGATCTAAATTAAGATAGTAAGGCTTGGACCTATTGTTTTCACACAAATTATACATTAGACCTATTAAATTAACTTTAAAAACTAGATAGTTGTTATGGAGCTAGATAAATATACTCAACTATTGTGAATTCTAATAGTTCTATGTCAGTGGTGGGTTTCAAATTTTTTTACTACCGGTTCTGTGGGTTTGGCTTGGTGGGAGTGGCATGGCTTGGTGGGCGTGGCTTGGTGGGCGTGGCAGGGGAAGGATACTGTAAAATCTCCATTCCTACCCCATTCCAGGGGAAGGTTACTGCAAAATCCCCATTTCCTCCCAATCAGCTGGCACCTGGGAGGCAGAGAATAGATGGGGTGGGGCCAGTCAGAATTTTTACTACTGGTTCTCCGAACTACTCAAAATTTCCTCTACTGGTTCTCCAGAGCTGGTCAGAACCTGCTGAAACCCACCTCTGTTCTATGTTCAGTTCTCTACATTTGTAACATTCTTGGAATATTTATTAAAATATAATATGTACAGTTTGTCTTTTTAGAAGACTTTTCCTTAGAGTAATGATCCCTCATATGTTATGACTTCTGTTTCTTAAAACCTTGTAAGTAAAATCCATATAGAAAATATAATTGATGACAAAGTAGAGTGTTTTCATATAAAATGGCTTTATTTTCTTAAACATATCAATTTCTTATTATTAACCTTGACCAACAATTGGTCACCTAACAACCATTTGAAATTATGGCAGGCATGAAACAAGTACTTTATATCCCATAAAACACTGGCCATAGTAAAATATTGTGCCACCCTTCCCCTGGTTCATCTTGCCAACCTGTTGCAGCATCTCGTAGTTATATAAATACGATTTGCAATGTTTCTTGCTAATTTGCAGCACTTTTTTACTGGTTTCCAACGATATAGCCAATTTGAAAGAAGGAAGTCACAATTCCATTCATGACATTTGCTTAACCACCACTTAATAAATGCTGCAAAAATTGTGAAATTGGGTCTAATCATGTGGGTGCCTCAATTTAAGTCTGGAGTGATTTACATCCAGAAATCATCCCAATTGCAGTCATAAATCAAGGACTACCTGTACATTGAGTATGTTTAAGATACCTTATAATATACTATACCTTGCATGTTTTAATTTATACTTTCGTTACAATTTTTTTGTATTATGTTCTTTGGTTCTAAAAAGGTCACTATCATGCTGAACAGGCATTGATAGAACAAATTTAGGAGCCTGAGTGGCGTAGCAGGCTAATGCCTCCTACTAAGGCAGCATTTAACATCCAGCTGCCTGCAATTACTGCGAGTTCTAATCTCACCAGGCTCAAGGTTGATTCAGCCTTCCATCCTTTCTAAGGTGGGTAAAATGAGGACCCAGATTGTGGGGGCAATAAGCTGACTTTGTATAAAATATACAAAAGTATGAAGGCTATTGCTTAACGCATTGTAAGTCGCCCTGAGTCTCCAGAGAAGGGCGGCATATAAATAAAATTTTTTAAAAAAAATCTCATCTCTGTAATTTCTAAAACGGAAGAAAGCATAAGACACCAGAGTTATACTATTAAAATGACAGTTTTTTCCTTCTTTCTGCGTAAAAGAACACTTTAGTGTAGCCACAGCTAGCTGGAGAGGATACAACTCTTCTTTCTTAATCTTCTATAGTCTGCTATAGATGCTGAAGTATCCCTGAAGCTAAAACTGTTTATTCTCCTTTAAATATCTCAAGAATATTAATCACAAAATCTGTTGATTTTCCAGCAAAAAGGTTTCAACACTCAAATAACCTCATGACTCAATACAGCCGCATTAAAAGCCTCCTGGAGTCATCTATGTATGAGTTTTTAATTTAATTTTAATTAATTAAATTTATATGCTGCCCCTCTCCGAAGACTCATGGCGGCTCACAATTCATTTAAAAAATCATTATAAAAAGACATTGAAAAATTTAAAAACATTAAAAACTCATTCACACCATTCATGGCCGGATCTCGCCAGATCACAAGAGCGAGATCAACAGCCCGAGGCCTGCCGGAAAAGCCAGGTCTTCGCCGCTTTTTGGAAGGCCAATAGGGTGGGGATGGTCTGGACCTCAGGAGGTAACTGGTTCCAGAGAGCTGGGGCAGCCACAGAGAAGGCCCTCCCCCGCGGGCCTGCCAGCCAACATTGTTTAGCTGACGGGACCCGGAGGAGACCAACTCTGTGGGATCTTACCGGTTGCTGGGAGCTAAGCGGCAGAAGGTGGTCTCGAAGTTGAGTTGAGTTGAGTGGTTATATAAATTTGTTTAATAAATAACAACAAAATAAAAGTGCTGCAACCATTGTAACTTATTCTTTTCTTTTCTAATCCATTCTGGGAACTCAGTTTTGCATTGCCCTCTTTTTCTGCATCTACAGGGATGGCTTATATTACATGTCACTAATAGGGAAATGGACTCAATTTATTTATCTTGCACTATTTAAGATCTCATCTTCATTAGTTCATAGTAATAGAGAGAGACTAAAGTAAATTTCTGCCCAAAGCATTGTGTATTAGTCCAAGTGGCTAACAATATGTATGCTAAGAAATAATTTGCAGCATTAGGATAAATTGGTAGACAAAAACATAGAAAATTGTCAGATTTTTATTTCTTTATAACTTGATTCACATACCATGCAAAACCATAATGTGCTTTGATTTGGCTTAGAGTGATGTGTTGAACCCATCCATCAGGGCTTAACAAACTAATTCACTGTGACTTGATCAAGTTACCTCATCCTAAACCCTTAGATGAGGGTTTTCAGCCACTGTATATTTTTTGTCACTGTATATTTTTTGTCAAACAAGTTGTAGTATTCTTCCAGTAGAAAAAGTTGATTTTCTATGTGATTTGGAATGACCCTCTTCAGGTTATCCCTTTAAGACTGAATAAAATGTGGAGAATCTCTTATTGTACCCAATATTAATGGGCTTTGAAAAGCTTCTAAAATCAATATTTGGAATTCCCCAGATGACAGAATCAGATGAAGAAGACTGTAGCCATATAATGTGACATAAATGAGGAAAATTTGGGCAATAGTACATTAGCAGAGAAGATGATTTGCATGTAAAAGGTCCCCAATTTCATTCACAGTTACTCCATTTAGAAAAGTATCAAGAAACATGTATGGGAAAGACTAAATGCTCTGCCTGCATTTGTAGGCAGTAATGAGTCAGATGGACAACTAGCCTGACCTAATATGTTATAATATTTCAAGTGAATGTAGGAATACAGACCATATGTATAATCAATAAAACTAATCTTTATTGAAAAGGCATCAGTACTTCATGTGTATCTATATTTCCCAACAGATAATGGATAAAAATATAGTCTCTTTAATTGAAGGAATGCTACAAAAACCAGCAATCTTGTCCTTCCAAGTCTGTACAAGAATTCAACTGAGAATCCTGAACTATGAACTGGATGTGACTTATACTTGAGTCAAACAACCTTTATCTGAATACATATGCGTGTATGTGGGTGTATGTAAACCTCTGCACAAAGTGTTGATTGACATGATTGTGTCACATTGGGACATGAGCTAAACCTGACTTTAGTCAAGTGTGCTTCATAACACTATTTCTTTTCTGTTTTGGAAGCTTAAGTCATTTAATTGTCTCATACAATAAAGGACCCTTTATCCTAATTTTAAACCTAGGATTTAAACCTACAATGCATGTATTAGATAATGAAAGAACAAGATGGATTCAGTTACTCACACCATAAAAACCAATGGAGAGGGGTAGGAGTATATTGGGGGTGAAAATATTTGTTGTATAAAACTTTTTCAATTAAAAAAAACCAATGGAGAGAGAAGAATAGATAGGTTTGACCATTTGGATTATATATGGAAAGTGTCTCTGCCCTTAACTACTTTCTGCTTAGTACAAAGGGAATAAAGGGAAGGTTAATAATCATAAATCATCTATTTTTAGAGGACACCTTTCTATTAAATTTCAAGTTTATTTTAAATTCACATCTTAAATTTTCCATTAATGAATCATGTAATTTTTTTGTTTTTTTAATCTGTATTCTAAATTTCATTTTTAAAAATTTCCTATGATTTGAAAAGGAAAGGGAACTGATTTAAAAGGCAACAACAGAAAACAGATTAATATAGTAAAACTTAATTAAAGAGTAAACATAGTGTAATTGCTAGAATGACAATATTTCAAACTTTATAATGAGAATCTAGTTTACATATTTAGATTTATTACTCTCTTAATGAAGATGAGAGGATAAAGGCACCAAAGGCTGGGACTACATAACATAACACATACAGGTGGAGCTGGGTTTCAGGAGTGAGTATTGTGAGAAATTTATTTCTTAATTGTGATGTGCCTATTTTTAGAGCTTGCAATATTGTATTTTTAAAAAAAGTTTTAAACATTGTGGCCAGAAGAAACTGAAAAGACCTTTTGCCCTTTTGTGAGAAAGAGTTGCAAAAGTTTAGCAAGGCACAAATAGTAAAAAGTATGAATGTCTATGCAATGCAGTTTCTAGGCAAAAAAATAAATCAAAACAACAAAAGGAAACTGAGCGTATCTTTTTAAAATATATATATATTGCAATTAATATAGAGTACTACTATTCTTGGGTTGCTTTTTTCTGTATTTGTATTTAAATTTACCACTCTAGAAACATCTTGTTATAACCTTTTGGTTATATCTAATTTATTCTATTTCAAGAATTTTTTAAAAATCATATTACATCATTGAAACGCTTAAAATTATCAAGACTATTTTTTTTCTAATTTGGTTCCTATTTTTAGTACATTCCAAATTGGAATATTTGAAGAAAAAATTATGGATAAAACTATTGAAACAAAAACTGGATTTAAAAAATGTTGTCTGTGTATTATGAGGCTCCATGTTGTTCCCATGTAACCAGCAAATCATTCCTGAATATATCTTTATTTTTTTTATCTTTATAAAAATACCTTCATTTTCTCTATAGTAATCATGTTTATACATTGTATTAAGTCAATACATATTTTAGTAATTAGTAAATAAATTTAGTAAGTATTAAATAAAGTGATTACTATTAAGTAATTACTATTTAGGTTTGATTAATATATTCCTTATAATAAGGAATATAAGAGCACCCTCTGACTATAAAACTATTTCTCCTTTCATTAGGCATTCCAGTGTAATTATAGAGTAATATTTTGTTTCTTCAATCTTACTTGATCAGAATCAGTTCAGGGAGGCTGTTTTGAAAAAGTCAAGGAATTCATATATGAACCGATATGACGTTAGTACCTGTGTATTGCTGATGGAGAGCAATTTCATTTGCTTAAAATATATTGCACATTAAGTTTATTGCAAGAAAGTTGCACAATACTTTTTCAGTAGAATGAACAGAGCAGACAAAGAAGCAACAGACTTCCTTTATAAAACTATACAGTAGGTAGGATTTTTTTAAAAAAAATTTCTTCATTCCTCCAATCCAACTCATCTTGGGCATTTGTCATAATAAATATTTCTGTGCACAATTTTCTGGAAGCATTAGAAAGAAACAAAAAAGAATCTAGGAACAACTAATTGGTCAATTGTTGATATTCAAATTCTATTTCAATATGAAGTCCATGTGTGACAATGAAGGAAAGCTGCTAGCTTCAAAGCAGGAATTCTGTGTTTTAGTTTCATTTGCCTTGTCGGTCCCATTTTCTCTCCATCTGGATCACAGTTTGCAGAGTTAGGACCATGATTCTTTCCCACTTGGGACTATTCCCATATGTTCTTATTTCACATTTCTGAGGCCAATTATGATTTTTTTTCAGCAATTAGAAAGTTACCACAGGATTCCATTATGCTAGAAAGAAAGACCAATCACCACCTGCCACAACCGTAGTTTCAGACTGGACAAACATTGTGATCATGCTGACTCTTTTTCCATCTGGGATAAATTAAGGGATAATGCAGTGTACAGGTAGAAATTGCTTTTGATTTTCCTACTTCATATTCAATTTTTCTTTCCATTGGTTCCACTAGTTTGGCAATTAGAATCTCTAGTATAGGTCTTCTGCATGAGCAGGGGGTTGGAGTAGATGACGTCCAAGGTCCCTTCCAACTCTGTTACTGTAAAGATCTAAATATTTGTATTTATTGATGGTAATGTATTACAGATTTAGTGTATATGTATATATCACATTTCTACATGACTACGTTGTTGACATATTTTTTGAATAGCAATACTTTCCCATTAATATTTCAGTGCATCAACAAAAAAAAATACACTCAATTCCTTTCAGACACATTCTAATTAGTGAACTGCTATAACTCACTATTTGCATTTTTGTGCATTTTAAAAAAATAAACTGCTAAATATGAAAATAATTCTTTTCCCTTTCCCCAAAATATTTCAGGATTTCTGTTTCAAACCTAGAAGCTTTAAAAGTTACCATTAACTCATCTGACAGAACTTCACCACTATTTTAGTTCATAGACTTATTCTTACTGTTCCCACAGTATCTTAGTTCAGAGTGAATGGAGGTAAAGAGATGATAATTTATTCTGTCAGCAATCTGGAGGAATGCTATTGCAAACAGCACTTTATAAATGGGTTACATATCTTTCACTTCATTTTTTTCTCAGTGATATTAAATTTGTGAGAAAACGTGATCCACTTTATAGATTTAATCTAATATCATTAATAAATAAATAATGAATTGAAATAACAGGCATGATCTCTTCCCCACAAGTTGCTTTTTCCCATTTAATAAAAAAATGCTCTTTAAGTCGATGAAGAACTTCTCAGCTTGCCAGTTTAATAGAAAGCTGTTTATTATTGCATGGATGGTTCAGATCTTTAAAGCTTAAGATCATTGTATATGACATGAAAATCTAAATGTTATGTCACAGAAAAGAGGTCTATTGCCACCCTAATGTTTTAGGGCATTGACTTGAAAGTTTGAGAATTTTCCAAGAATTGAACTTTGTCAGATTTAGAAATGTGTGATTTAATTTAAATGGTACAAAAGATTGTCCTAATTGGAGAATAAATCACAATCTTACAAAGCCTTTATTTTTTTTAAAAAAAGCTGAAAATGCATACTAATCAAATCTAAGTAATATGTCATTGGAGGGAGGAAAATAAAGAGTTAAGCAGGAGGCAGAGGAGTGGTGTCACCATGACAACCTAGCTATAGTCTGGCCTACAGGGTTTTCTTCCAAAGTAAGAAGGATTACTGTCAGAATGTGTGAAAATTCATGCTATATAAGTTGCATTATATACTACAACGAAACTTACAGTGGAAGAGAAACAACTATAGAGAATTTATATTCCAATTTATTTTGATCTAAGCCCAACTGACAGTGCATCATCGTGTAATGTCGTGCTACTACATGAATAGGATGGACACTTTCTCTCACCTCCATTTCACAGAAAGAATTGTGTATTCCTTGGCAAAGAGCTATTAATCATTTCAGATTTTTTAAACATGAAACAGTATAAGTATCAGAGTTTGTGGGTCTATCATGTGTGAATATGTATAGGAGATCATATATTGGTTTTGCTGAAAGTTCAGCTAAATAGACTTCAACTTTTGAACTCGAAGTTTGTGATTTGTCAAGTAAAGGATAAAAATATGATTTTCTAAATGTGCTAGATGAGCACATTTGAACTGTCTTAACATGCTTAGATTTTAGTATTATCCTTGGTTGTAAAGCTCTAGAATGAGATACTATATAGGTAAAGGTAAAGGTTCCTCTCGCAGATATGTGCTAGTCGTTCCCGACTCTAGGGGGCAGTGCTTATCTCTTATTTCAAAGCTGAAGAGCCAGTGCTGTCCGAAGACGTCTACGTGATCATGTAGCCAGCATGACTAAACGCCAAAAGCGCACGCTGTTACCTTCCGACCAAAGGTGGTCCCTATTTTTCTACTTGCATTTTTTACATGCTTTCAAACTGCTAGGTTGGCAGAAGCTGGGACTAGTAACGGGAGTTACTAGTAATGAACTGCTGAAATGCCGACCTTTGGATCGACAAGCTCAGTGCCTTAGCCACTGAGCCACCACATTCCCTTGAGATACTATATACAATGGGTTAATTTCTAGATATTTTCAACGCTATAAAAATATATGATAGACTGTGATGTAAACTGTAATTTTTAAATCCTGTAGACTCTAAATGCAAATTCTGGCTTTTGTCACAAGAGGGCAGTATCTGTATTTTAGATACACTTTATTTCATGAGTATTACTTTCAATTTATTAAAATATTTCCTGTGGCTAAAATGAATTATCCTACTTAATTTATAGCATTCATTATTTTGATGTAATCATCTACATTTACAGGCCTGTCAAACTGGTAGCCTGCAAGCTGGATACGTCACGTGCAGGCCATGCCCATCCTTGCTCCGCAAAGGCAAAAAATGTCACGATATGTCACGATCCAGCTTGTGACGCAATTGAGTTTGACACCCATCATCTACAAGATACCATATCTAATTATTAATACATTTGTGTGCTACTATAACATTTTGTGGATTGTTTCTTTTAGTTTCAGAGGTTTGAGCTGAGAAGTCAACAATACTGTAGCATCAGGGCTTAGCACAGAAGAAGACGCAAGCCAAAGGAAAATAACAACTGTGGCAAATGCGAGATAGGCCCACTGAGAATATGCTCCTAGTGGGTATTTAAATATCTAGTTAATGGATGATCGATCTAAAAATGAAACTTTTTCCATTTTAATTAATAACAGTTTTCTCCAGCTAGTGAACAAAATATTTGCAATATTAAGATTAAAATAATAACAAATATTTGATATGTAAGATTTTTATTTTTCTAGAGAAAATTGTTCAATTAATGTTGTTACTTCTTTATTTTAGGTGTCCAACTCCTGGTTGTGATGGCTCTGGACATATTACGGGGAATTATGCTTCACATCGAAGGTATGTACAAAAGTGAATTTGTTTGTGACAACAGTTTCCAAGAAAAAGACACTAACAGCAAGTGATTTCAAGTCATAAGATCATTTTCCTACAGTTACTGTACTTAATATAAATTCATAGCAGATACAAAATAGCAATTAAGTTCATCATAACAATGATTAAATCTCCAAAACAATTCAGCATTCAGTTCCAAACAATTAATTATACTATAAACAATTAAGGTCTAACATAGTACTAAAGCAAAATCACAAATAATTTACCTACTTAGCAAGATAAATAAATTAAGATGCCAGTGTAATAGATTCTTAACATTCCCACATCAGATACCGGGGAAAAAATAGCAACAACCAATTAAAGTGCAGCATAGATTCTAAAGTGCTTGAATCAGAAATAGATGATAAGGTAAATATTTCCACCATAATTATATCAGTAAATAATCTGCCTGTTTTATAGAGTGCCAAGTATAGAATATAGAAATCGTATTTCATGCAAATACCACTATGAAAATGTATAGTTGAAAATGGATTAAAAGTTAATTGAGGAACTATATATATTAAATTTAAGTTTTTCCAAAAACCAGATTGCTAATTATTAAAAAACAAAGAGAGAATAGGAATATGTGGGCAGTTTTCTAAGTGGCGAAAATAAGAGCTTCTTAAGAATTAGTGTTGAGACCAGTGCCTTTTATTTTCTACATTTTTTTTCCCTGATTTAGCTATAAAGAGTAAGCTGGCTGGCTTTCTTTCTTTCTTTCTTTCTTTCTTTCTTTCTTTCTTTCTTTCTTTCTTTCTTTAATTTAATTTATATACCGCCCTACTCCTGAAGGACTCAGGGCGGTGAACAAAATGCATGTGATATAAATATTTATGCGCCGTTAAAATAGTCAGATAAATATGGTCCAGAAAACAATTTAAGGCACCTCAAATTTATAGGACAGATTTAAATTTAGAATCTAAGCAATTTTTTTAAAGAGGTTAGGCTAGGCCGGACTGTTGAAATAGAAATGTTTTGAGGGCACGGCGAAAAGCGTGAAGATCCGGGATTGTCCGTATCTCCGGGGGGAGCTCATTCCATATGGAGGATGCTCCCACAGAGAAGGCTCTCCCCCTGGGGGCTGCCAGTCGACATTGTTTGACCGACGGCACCCTGAGAAGCCCCTCTCTATGGGAGCGTACTGCTCAGTGAGAGAAAATAGTAAATTAATTGTAAATTGCAGAAAATAGTAAATTAATTGGGGCGATGGAAACCAAACATGATTGGGAAGAGCTTCAGAAGAATCTCTTTAATACTGGATGAATGGTCAACTAAATGAAAATGTAGTTCAATTATATATGAACAAAGTGATACAGATTGGAACCTCCCCGCCTTGCCCCAGGAGATAGGATAGGGATAGGATCTGGAAAAAAATGTTAGGGGTATAGTGAAAAATCAGAAAAAGATGTTCATTCATTGTGTAGCAGTGGTAAAAGACAAATTCAGTGCTAGGGATCATTAAGATTGGAAATGAAACTGCAAACCTTGTAATGCTGTTATACAAATATATGTTGCATCTGCATATACCATGTAAATTCTGGTTGCTACCTTTGAAAAGTACAGAAGGAAAATGTAAGAATCAGAGGTCTCAAACACTTGCTTTATGACAAAAGTCTACAGGTAGTCCTCGGCTTCGGACCACAATTGAGCCCAAATTTTCTGTTGTTAATGTCTGTTATAACATTTGTTAAGTGAGTTTTGTCCAATTTTACTACTTTTCTTGCCACAGTTGTTAAGTGAATCACTTTGGTTGATAAGTTAGTAACCTCATTGTTAAGTGACTCTGCCTTCCCCATTGACTTTGCTTGTCAGAAGGTCGCAAAAGGTGATCACATGATCCTGAGACACAGCAAAGGTCATAAATATGAACCAGTTGCCAAGCATCTGAATTTTGATCACATGATCATGCAGATGCTGCAAAGGTCATAACTATAAAAAAACGGACATAAGTCATATTTTTCAACGCCGTTGTAACTTTGAATGATCACTAAACAAACTGTTGTAAATTGAGGACTATCTGTAGTACATTTGGAACTCTATCGCTTAGAAAAAAGGCAACAAAGAATGGCATGTTTAAGGACACAGAGATAGAGAACAGGAAAAGGTTTGGTACTTCCTTAAAACATGAGGAAATTCAGCCATCTGATGAAGTTAACTGAAAGAACGGACAATTTTTTCCCCATCTATCTACTGTATAATTTACCTGTGAAATTCATTAGATAAAGTGATAGCCACTAACTTGGACTCTTTAAAAGGAGATAGGATAATTCCATGGAAAACAGATCTATAATTCTTTGGAATTAATTTTATCTCTAGGAGGACAATGGAAGCAGTAAGTTATATATTCCTCTTTTGCTTTTGAGCATCCCAGAGCTTAAGGCTGGCCACTACAAGAAACAATGATCTGGCATTGCTGTTCTTATAGTCTTGCTATTTTAAAAAAAAAAAACCCAGAGGACAAAAGAAAGCTTCTACCAATTGACTTACATTCCAAAGATTTCATTAGACTTCATTAGATATATCTGGCTTGCTGTAGAGTCTTTCTTGACAACATTTGTCTGAAGGAGTCAAATATGAATGTATAGATCTGCCTTATTTATACTATTCATAAACATTATTTACTAAACTCATTCATTAGTGATTAGGAGAGATTAGGAGCGGCAAACAATTATTCCATATTGTGATTTAGGCTTTAGGAATTTTGATTCTTTATTATGTTTAAAATCAAGAACCTCTCATTAGCTAAGTCTATACATTTTTATGTATCACAGGGCTATCATGGAATAAAAACAGTGTTTCTGGGTCAGATAATAATTAGAACGAAATGTATTTATCTCCATTCAGCATCATTTGCTGACTAGAGTGGAATAACTAATATTGTGCAGATGTCACATAAAAAGATTTGCATTCCTAGACATGGAAGATCTTAACCCAGATGCTGTTTTGCCCAGTTAATTTCTGGTTCATTTCATGTGTTGAACCTTTCTAATTTATTTACTCATTTTATAAACAATAGGCTTTTTATATTATATTAAGACATATGTGGAGGGCTAATTAAATTATACTTGCTGTCTCCACTAGATTCTCCACAAAATATATTAACTATGCCTATGAGAAGTGTATATGTTTATGGACTATGAGAATCTACATTTTGCTTGGATTATACCCACAGGCTCAATAGAATTGCTCAGGCACAGTCAATGTGCAGAAATTGGGTGAAATGGCATGTTGAAAGGGTTTATTTGGATTGCTATGAAATCCTTGCATTCCTTCATATGGAAGAGTTTGATATAGATGATACAGCTTCCTTTGTATGAGAAGCCCAATTTAACTTCAATGTAAAAAAACAAGTACTAGGAATATATTTTGAATTTATAGTAGTGATGAATATTCATTTACAAGTAAATTTCTTATATTAGGATAAAGGTTGCCATTAATGCAAAAGTAATACATTTACAGTGGTTTTTTTTTTTACTTTGTGGTTTAGAGATGAAGTGGTTGGCAAAGGAAGAATACTTCACAACCCTAGAAAAGTATGATTCAATTATACTAACTGCAAACTGTATATAACTTTCTGATTTTCGTGATTCAGAGTTCTCTGAAAATCAGCATTGTTCTCATTTGAGATTTCATTAAAAATAGCTATACTTTTCTTATTACTCTTAAACCTGAGCCTATATTCACATCTAATGAAAGATGAGTTCCCTCTTGTGGTTAATTCTTGCCATTGTTCTTTCATTTAAAAAAAGTTTTTAAAAAATTGAAATCAAAGGTAGAAAGAATTTAACCTGCATGTCATTTTTATTCAATGTGCATTTTTTTAGATTAGTTGATTATGTCTAGAAATAAATAATTTCATTGATTTTCTTTATTCAGCCTTTCTGGTTGTCCACGAGCAAAGAAAAGTGGAATTAGAATAGTACAAAGTAAAGAAGACAAGGAAGATCAAGAGCCAATTAGGTAAGTATGGATCGCTATATATGATTTAATCAACTATGTCTGTTTTCTTCTTATAATTGAATGATAATGCTCTCCCATGTGTATAAATTTTGGTCATTTTTAAACTTATGTATCTATACAATTAGGGTTTTCTTGTTCAATTTCTTATCATATAATTCTACCAAATAATAAACAAGAGAGTTACCCAGTACAAGCTAGAAGAAACTTGTTTTGATAAAGAAATGTAACATACTGGAATATTATCCAGTAACACAGTGTATTCGCATATTTTTCATGCCTGGTCATGAGGCAGAATATGAAGAAAGCTTTCTCTTGTCATAGGCAACAGCAAGAAATTATGTTGGATCAAAGCCATTTTCTTTTTATGTATAAATGTTTGTGTATCATTTGTTGACACCACATCACCACACACACATACCATTTTTATTTGTCCAGGAAGAATTTTTATAAAGCAACGATTACAAAAGAACCATTAAAAATACAGTGGAAAAGAGAAATACTGAAAATAGGACAATGTTTCTTGTTTCTTTTTTTAGTAGAGTCTTCAGGTGACAAAATAGTGAAATTTACAATTCTGTCAATACTGTAATTTTCAGAGCAATCCTAATTATTAGGGCAATGCTTTGATTCAGAATGAATCCTGAATGTGATGCCGAATAACATTCGGCATCACATTCATGGGGCATCTTTTCACTTACCAGAAACAAGACATCTTATTATACAAATTATTGTAAAGAACATCACATCAACTCCAATTTGAAGTTCAGGAAGTCATCCTGGAAAAAGCAAGATGTCATGTGCATACACAGGGGAAAAAATGTGGGGTACAGTAAAATAGACCTTGATGACTGGGTTCAACATTCTATCTTCAAATCAGTGCATTTGATGACGGATTACCCAGCTGAATTGTTTGGAGGGCCAAAAGAGAAATAAATGTGTATATATCTTCACAGTCATTGCTATCCAATTTCATTGTAGTTCAGATATGCTTTTTTAGAATTCCTCATCTGTTCCCATGTTTCCTTGAACCTCATTCAGTCAATTTGTTTGTTCTATATCTTTCATTTCTTTTATCTTATTTCAACATGGATGCTAAATTTGAGATAGGGGTCTATAAAAATTTAAATACGTACATACAATTTCTCAGTTTAGTTAGTCCTTCTCTATCAATAAGTAATTTATTGTGCTACATAAGCTTCTTTTTAATTGTACAAATAAATGTAATGCCTTATTAGTTATGTCTCTTCTCGTGTCTTTTTTCAGTCCCTAAGCAATGTTGTCCCACCATCCCATATTTAATAGGGAATGTCACCCCACTACTTTTTTTCAGTTGTCTTATACTTTATTTCTGTCCTGCATCATTTATAATACACCTGCTAATGTCCTAAGGGAATGTCTGACTCTTATTGCAAAGAAAAGCTATGCTTATTTGTCCTGGCTAGGAATCCAGAAGGTTGCAAAAACAGAAATAATGGTCCTTTCACCATTACATCCTTAGTCCAATAATGATTTCAATAGAAGGAAGAAAAGTTCTTCTATGGCAATAGTGGAAGTAGTAGTAGTTAGTGTTTGCAGCAAAAGAGGATTTTCTACATTAATGATTCTGTCATGGATTTTTGCTCCAAATCTAGTGTTTCACTTGGTTTTCCTAAGGGTTAACCTCTTACTACCCAACTTTCCCAACCTTTCACAGTGAGCACCAGCCAATCATCACTCTAGAGCCACAGCTGATGTGTCTTCTGTTTTTTTCCACCTGGTATTCCTTTGAATTTAATTTTTGTTCTGTTAAATTTTGGGTTATTTTGTCAAGATCACGAGTTATGTTCTTCTCAATAACTGCTTCCTCCTGTCTGGTTTGCCTATGCCCAGTCTATTTGGCTGCCATATTACATATCAGTGTCTTAGTGTCAGCCTACCTCCTCAGTAGAATACATTCTTTTCAAGGGAAGTTGCTTTTCATTGCTGCTTAACTTTCCTCTATTTAAAAGGTATCAGCATCTTTGTATGACTTCAATCCTGGCCAAGCAACAATAATATAATTACTTGTTTAATTTAATTGAAAGAGAAGGGTTTTTTTTTTCCTTAAAAGTTTCACTGAATTTCTTTGCCCGGTTTCTGCCTACATTTTCCAGTGCATGTTACGGGGTACTACTTGAAGGTTTTGACTCTCCTACTTCTGATGTGGGAATGCAAAACAATGAAATATTCTGAATCAATAAATGTATAACCATCCTCATTAAGTACCTAGAAAGTTATATCACAGTGGAACATGGGAATTGCTGCTGTCTATTTTCCCTCCATTTCTTAGCAGAGTACAATTGGGTAAGCTGAAAAAAAGGAACACGCTGTGCCAAAATGTTCTTCATGTGTTATGAAAGGGAGAAGAATAACTGAAATGTGATGATGGCTCTTCAACCATATGGGCACTTAGGTGAATGATGCTTTCAGAATGGAAAGCTACTGCAGCAATGTTTTCTTCTCTTATTCAGCTTCCATTCATTTCATTCATTTCTACAGTGTAGTAGTTTCATTTTTAGCATTGCTCCCATAGAAGGCACTCGGTAAAGAATAGATGGAAAGAACATGACATCCAAAACATTATTAACAATGCTTGCATAGTCTCTGAGTATATGGTCACAATACAGTGCTATGATGAAATATCAGCTTAGTTTCTTCCTTCATAATTTCCCCAGGGCTTTTGAGATATCAGCCACTGATTGGATACTGCTGGAAGAATGACCAAAAAATAAAGACAGAAATAAACAGGGCAAGGATAATTGTCATTCAGATTTTGCAGGCAATGGCTATTGGAATCTGCAAGAACACATTAGAAGGGCTTTAAACAAGAAAAGTATTAAAATGGGGGATGTGATGTTAAAGCTAGCTCAAGTTTTACTCAGAGTAAGGTTGACTATCTGACTTTGGAGTTTTCTGCCATCTAAAGGATTGGCTAGCAAAGTATCAACAAGGAATTTTGGGGAAGCATGCCATCTCTCTCACTCTTCTTTATTCTACAACCAGTCAATCTATTCCATCTCTTTATAGATACTTGGAGCTTATAGGTTTGCACAATCATGTGCTATTTGCCGGAAGCAGGTGGAGTCTGAGAAGCAACATAGTTGTTTTGCCAATGGGCCAGCCTAACCAGAATCAATCTTCTACTGGTGGTTTGGCCCAATCACTTTCTCAGGCAAAACATAGAGGAAAGAAAGAAATACACGAATAGTAGCAATGAGACTATATATTTCCCAAGTAATTTTCCAAAGTTGAATATTTGTAGGAACAAGCTAACTCAGATTGTCATTTTCTGTGCTGAGGGTACAGTCTCATAGTGGACTGAGTACTCCTTGTACAAGCAAGGAGCTATCCATGTCAATGGAGTGCTGATTCATAAATATTATATTTGTTGTCTGCTTATTTAGAAAAGCAGTTATAGACTTGACATTCCCTATTGAATACCCCAAAATTAAAAAAATATACATTTGCTGTAAATGAAAAATCTGGATATTATTACTAACTACACTAGCATGCTTATTTTTTATTATTTTTTATCAAATTTGAAACCACCCATTTTCTTCACAGAAGGACTCTGTGTTTACTGTCTATTATTCAGAAAGGAGCAAACTTGCTTCCACTGTAATAGATCTTTCTCAGATTGGTGGTGCAACATTCCAGTATATGTACATTGCTAGTTTATTAAGGTTATTTCTTAATTCCATGAACATCTTTTACATTTGCGTTGCATTTCTTGGTTGGTGTTCTTATTGTTTTGTTTTGTTTTTAAACCATAAAGCATGATTGTTCTTTTTTTTATGTGAGATTTATTTTGACTTTGTTGTAGAGGCTGCCAGGTATATGATGGCAAGACAGTAAAGTTAATTTCATCTATCTGCTATCCAGATGTCCAGTTCCTGGTTGTGATGGTCAGGGTCACATAACTGGGAAATATGCATCTCATCGTAGTGCATCAGGGTGCCCTCTTGCTACTAAAAGGCAAAAGGATGGGTATCTGAATGGCTCCCAGTTTTCTTGGAAGTCAGTGAAGACGGAAGGTATGTCGTGTCCAACACCAGGATGTGATGGCTCTGGACACGTCAGTGGTAGCTTTCTTACACATAGGAGGTAAGTAATGGCATTATCTATCAGTCTGTCTAGCCATCCATCATCCATCTATCTATTGTTCCTATGTGAATTTTAATAAGCATGAATCTTGTTGGTTATAGTATGCATGCATTATAATAATGTTTTAATACTTGTTATTTTGTGAGGCATAGTTGATCAAGAGTTCCAGATAAGTTGATAAAAATTGCACAACTTCAAACCTGTGGTTATTTCAGATTTAATGCTGAATCTATCATAATAATAATATCCTACCCCTGGTATCCTACCCCTTATATATAACAAACTGACAAGTTCAGTATTGTGAACTTTTCATCTGATACACCCATAGAGCACAGAGGACTCTAATGTGTATTAAGATCCCATTCATTTCAACTAAGACACAGATTTATGAACAAGAATATCTATATTCTTCTCCATTTTGAATTGAAAGTCCTATCTATCTTCTTTGTAAAGCTACTTCTGGATGAACAGAAGCAAGAGAATCTGCTATGGAATGTGATTTTGCCCCTAATCTTTTCAAATGTACTGAACAAAAGAATAGGATATTTAAGAATCCCTGTGTTTAGGAAGATGCTCAGGCTTGGAAAATTATTCATATTTTTCTAAGTTTTTTAAAAGGAACATAAGTCATTTCCAAGATAATCTGGAGTTCAGCATCTTGTCGATCATTCTAAATCATAATTATTAGTACTTTGTTCTGCACTCTAAATTTTACAGAAAAGAAGCCTACCAATACAAAATAAACAATAAACAGTGTTTACAGTATACATTCCTATCATGCTATGTTCTTTCAGAATAAACAACATTGTTCAAATTACATACATATATATATATATATATATATATATATATATATATATATATATGCAGTAATAAGCAGAAAAATATAAATTGGAGGTAAGGCAAAAGAAGAGAAACACTAAATAAATCTAGTTTATATCAGTATTATTCATTATACTTCTAAATATTTTCTATCCTTGCAAACCATTCTTGATCCATCACACCCATACATCATTTCCTTTATTGCATTTTGTTCTCTAATCATCATTTCTTGATTCAGTTTTAACTTTCTCAGTCTTCCCTTTCCTCTCTACCCAATCATTCTTCCTTTATATATTTGTTTTGTCATTTTAAACTGATTAATTCCCTACAGTATATTAACCAATCCACCTTAACATCCTTGTTTTGTACTGATCGTTCTTTTTTGTACTCAACATTCATACATGCAGTGTCTAAATGTTTGATCCTACTTTCTTTACCATACTCTTAAGACATCTCTTGTCATCTATGCTCACTAACACATCTCTAGAATCTAGTATTCTAGAATCTTTAGAATACTGTACTCCTTCCAGCATTCAGCTTCATCCTAAATAATTTCCTTACTTTTATTCTTGATTCCATTCCCTCTGCTGAAGGCATCTTTTTAGTTGTTTTCATCCACTCCACAAATGCTTTTTAATTTCCATTAAAAGTAATCTGCATTTATTCTGCTACTTTTATTCTTAAGTATTTATCCTTTGATTACACTCTTTGCTTTGTCTATATAGGTCACAATATATCTTTCTCTTAACTTCATTTTTTGCAGTGTTTTTGTATATGCAATTTTTTTTCTCATCTACAACCTCTTTCACGTGTCCTATTAATTGCAACTCTACATATTTCTGTGACAATCTATAACATAATTCTTGACTCTGTTCCAATATCCATCCCATTCTTCCCTTCAGCCATTTCCCAGTCATTCAGTCTGGAGATTAATCTATTACTTTTGGCCCAGCAATTAAGGAATTAGGTTAGTCCCACGTTGGGCATAAAGGCCAGCTGTGTGATGGCAATGGCAGTTAGACTTATATACCACTTCACAGTGCTTTATAGCCTCTCTAAGCAGTTTACAGAGTCAGCATATTGCCCCCAACAATCTGGGTGTCCTCATTTTACCCACCTCGGAAGGATTGAAGGCTGAGGCAACTTGAGCCTGGTGAGATTCGATCTGCCAAACTGTTGGCAGCCAGTGATCAGCAGAAGTAGCTTGCAGTACTGCACTCTAACCACTGCACCACTGCGGCTCTTGATTTTGGGCTAATTACTTTCTCTCTCAGCCCAACCCATCTCACAGGGTCATTGATGGAAAAATAGGAAGAGGAAAGTATATTAGGTATATTCCCTGCCGTGAGTTATTTATAAAATTAATAAAAGGGGAATAAAAATAAATAAAAAAATATATGCCTTGTTTCCTTTCCTATAATCAATCTACTTTCAGATTTGTTTCTTTCAGTTTTCTTCCATGTTCAGTTTTAACCAAGATCCACCTTAAAACTACCAATAAATAGTCCATTCCACATTCTGAACCTCTCATCACATTTATATCTTGATTAATTCTCTTAATCTGAAAGGTTTTTTTTAAAGGGGATTTTATTGGTTTTTATATTTGAATACTGAATTTTATGTGTTTTTTATTATGAGCCGCCCTGAGTCCTTTGGGAGAGAGGGCGGCATGCAAGTTTAATAAAATTAAATAAATAAATAAATAAATAAATCTTTTAGTTTATAGATTCATATGTGTACAGATCTTTTTCTAAGCAAATAGACACAACAAATGGTGTTCCATATTTACTGAACAATATGCCTTTGTTTACTAGTTAAAATGTAAATTTCTGTTCTATTGGTCCAAAAATGTACTTGACAGTTTCAGAACCAATCCGGTGTCCAAAGCAGTAGACTGTATTTTCCTGCATTTAAACCAGTTAATTGGCCTGATAGTGTTAAGGAAATTAAATCAAGTTATTATCAATTGGGGAAAATAAGTATAAATTATACACATCGCTTCTTTAAGATAAGGATCAAGCTATTAATTCATATGCTTTGGAAATACATGATTTAGAGATAGTTTCAATAAGCCTACTAGTTATTAATTTATTAGTTTTATTTTTATGGAAAATATTTTTTTATTATTGTCGCAGACTTTGCTCCTAGAAAAGCTAAGCAGGGTTGCAACCAATTGATGATTGGGAGCCTACAGGGAGAACAAAGAGTAAAAAAAAAATATGCACATATCCTAGAAAAAAAAAATAGTAAACTGTTTCCATGTCATTGCCAAAAAGACCAGAACTTGAGGGTGATTTTATAGATTCTTCATGCTTTCATTTTTATTTAGACTAGGTTTATCTCATCTCAACGTTGATGATGAACCTGGCTGCTGTTATAACATTTCACTGCTTGAAAATAAGGCATTTTTTCCCATAACAGTAACTATTATTCTAAGTACCAGATACATTTTAATGGGAAAATTATATTAACATCAATATTTCAATTTTAATATTTCATTTTCTATATCCTAGAATACCTGTAATTTAGCTTTCATGTAGTGAAGAGTATAAAAATGGTGTATCAGATATTATATGACAACATATTAATGTCTCTGAACAATACTAAATATTTTTTCTTAGCTATTATATTTTCCCAGTTAATGTTTATATTATAATGAATGCATCTCTTGTTTGTATATGCAAATATGAACTATAGAATATTAAATATAAAAGATTGAACTTCTCTGAGAAGAATTCTTTTTCCTTTTCAAAAAGCAGTATCTTCTTAGTGGTAGTTGGGAAAGATTTTCTTCTAATGCTGTTTCCATGGTAGCTTTAGCTGACAGATTTACAATCAAAGGCCAATTAATAGTTCTTTCCTTGCTTATTGTCTACAGTCTATCAGGATGCCCCAGAGCTACATCAGCAATGAAGAGAGCAAAGCTGTCGGGAGAACAAATGCTTACAATAAAGCAGCGGGCTAGTAATGGTAAATAGTAAATGCTTCTGAAATTAAATGACATTGAAACCTTATTTCATGATGATGAGATTAATTTACTCATTATGATAATATTATAGTGTCCTTTTAACACGGTTTTTGAATCCTTCTCAAGAAGTCATCAGAGTACAGTATATGAATCTGCTGTTGCTGTGACAACTTCATCCGCACTACTCCGTGTTCCTCTTCTGGTTTGGACTGAAGTAGTAAAACAAATCCTCAACTGAAGACTGTTCTGGCCACATTTTCTTCAGAAGCAAATCTCACTGGGTCCAAGAAATTATATAAAAATGGTCCTGTATTTCATTCTAAATTCTTTAGGCTAACAAGAGGCACTAATTTCATCTCTATCTAGTTTGACAGTGTATTTAGTTGCCATAGCAATTTTATTATGTAATTTACTATCTATATTTTTCCCAAGGGCTACTTTGAGGTAATTTTTATCCTGAAATATTTAAAAGACATCTAAAACAATTTGATAATCTTGACATATTGTATGTTCAAATTTGTTAAATAAAACTATTTTAGAATAGTTAAAATAATACATCAATAAGAAATTAAGATTATTCCTATTTCAAATTTCAAAAAAAGAAAAAAATGAAAGTTCTAAAAGGTATAGAAGAAAACATTTCCATTAAAAAGCAAGGACTATTTGATTTTCCACTGGTTTCCCTGGTCAGAGAAATGGTTGCAACTGTCTCCCAATACTCCTTTTTCAATTGGATTTAATGTGCAATCATAGGATAAAAGCCCTAGTTGCTTACATGAAGAAATGCACTTTGTCACAAATTTGCCAGATACATCTATAATAATATTTCTATATTCCTGCACTGCACTATATTCCATGAGGGATCAGAATTGATTGGAGTCTAGTAGCATGAGCATAAATATATTAATCCTTAAGTATAATGCTTTGAGTATAATGCTTTGAGTTTGATCTAAGGACAATCTTCCTATAGAATTATTGTTATTCATACATGAGTATAGTAAAGTGTCACTTTTATTTAAACTACTTTTTCAAAAAAGAGAGGGAAATACAAGAGGATGAATGAGAGAAAAATGTAGAATTCCCTTATATCTTAAACTCATTGAACAAACAATAGGCTAGGTGAAAAAAAGACACCATAGCAGTCTGTGAAGATCCTTAATCTTACCCTAAACAACTCATAGGTGCAAGGAGATCATACAGTCTCCAACACCTGCAGAGTACAATTGTCCTGCTACTTTCTCAGTATTCTGTGACATTCCAGGTGAAATGGTTTCCTTCCGCCTTAATCTGTTTTATTTCCATAAACTTCTTACTTTGATTTTCTTCTTTTACTTAAACAGGAATAGAAAATGACGAAGAAATTAAACAGTTAGATGAAGAAATAAAAGAGCTAAATGAATCCAACTCCCAGATGGAAGCTGATATGATTAAACTTCGAACTCAGGTAACAGTTTTACAAAGCCTTACATTGAGTGTGTTTCCAAGAAAGACAGACAGATGTGTGCACACAGACATACAACAGACACCCAACCATTCCTCACACACCAGACACATGCATAAATGGGTTGGTCCTATAGAAAACGTTTTGCATCTTGCCCTGTAGCCCCCTGAAAATCTTTCCAAATTAGGAAGATGCTTCTACCTGCCAAATATCATTTCTCACTCTTTCTTCAGTGGGAGCATGGCTGGGTTTCATGATTGAAGTCCATTAGAAGTACTCTGGATCAGGGGTGGGTTCTAAATTTTTTTACTACCGGTTATCTGGGCGTGGCTTATTTTGTGGGCGTGGCTTGGAGGTCATGTGACTGGGTGGGCGTGGCTAGCTGGTCATGTGACTGGGTGGCCATGGCTATGTGTATAGGGACTACTCAAGAGGGCTGAAAAAAGTCATTTCTGACAGGTCCTCGCACTTTTGACTGGTCCTCACACTTATGACCATCCTCACATTTATGCCCATGCAGCATTCTTAACAACCGTGTCACTCATTTCACAACTGCTTCTCTTCACCATGGTGACAAGATAGGGCAAAAACGTAAAATGTGAGGAAAGTTGTAAGTTCGAGGACTGGTCAGAAGTGCAAGGACCAGTCAAAAATAACTTTTTCAGCCCTCTGAGTAGTCCATATGCACAAAAGGACTACCCAGAGGACTGAAAAAAGTGATTTCTGACAGGTCCTCGCACTTTTGATTGGTCTTCGCACTTATGACTGGTCATCATTTATGCCCATTGTAGCATTCTTAATAACCTTGTCACTCATTTCACAACTGCTTCTCTTCACCATGGTGAAGTAAAATGTGAGGACAGTCGTAAATTCGAGGACTGGTCAAAAGTGCAAGGACCAGTCAAAAATAACTTTTTCAGCCCTCTGAGTAGTCCATATGCACAAAAGGATACAGCAATAGAGAGGGATGAAGGAAGGAGAAGAGAGATGAAAGAAGGAAGGAGAGAGAGGGAAGGAAGAGAGGAGGAGAAGGAGAAAGGAAGAGAAAGTAGGGAGGAGAAGAAGAGTGAGGGAAGAGAAAGTAAGAAGGAAAGAAAAGAGAGAGGTGGTAGGTTTGAGGAGAAAGATTGCTGTACAATAAAAAAGATGAAAGGGAAGAAAGCCAACCCCAAACACATATAAAGATATTAAGATAAAGAATGAATTGTTAAACTTTAAAGAATAAAAGAGAACAAATATGAATAAATAGCAATAGTTAGAAACACACATACAAACATACAATGTATTTTCTTTGAACAGAGTATTTGTCAGGTTCACAAATTTAAACAGTGTTTAGTCATTTCAATTAAATTTACAATTTCTATATTTCCTTTTTGCTATATTTATTCCTCATCTATTTTTTAAAAAACCAATATTACCCTTCATCCTCATCTCTAATCTTAATCAAATTCAATTTTTCCCTTCTATTCTATATTATACCCCTTCTCATTGTCATCTATTTTTATATCCATCCTCACATTGGTTAATTATGTAATATTACAGTTGTTTAATACAAATTCAACATTTTAATATAAATCAATTAGTTATATAACTATCTTTTTGTATATTCATCAATATGAATATGAATATTCCAATTATTTCCATGCAATCCAATTTCTTATAAATCAATTAATTATATTTACCAATAATAATAAACCAAATAATTTCCCTCCAAGCCACAACTTTACCATTTCTGCTTTCAACACAATATACAATTAATAGTATCTCAATTATTACAATTCCCTAGTTAAATAGAGCTTTTTTTTCTTTTGTGTTTTAAAATCTTGAATTCTCCTCTTTTGCCTTAAATTTCCCATTGTTTGCACCTACCTTTTTTGGTGAGGAAAAAGAAAAAGAAATCTCTCCCTGCCTCATTTTGTCACGTTGCAGCAAAAAGCCTGCTTTACTTTCAGTTTCATTTTTTCAGCATAGCTAGGGGGAAAAAATCTGTTCCAGCACTCTTTGCAGCTAGCAACAGAGTCCTGTGCAAAACAGCTGAGAGCAAATCAGCTGAGAGTCGGGAGGCCGATCTAATTAACTTGTGCTAATTAACCTATGCTGAAGCTGAAAGGGGCTGTTTTTTCTTGCTGTTTGCTTGCAAGTAGGTAACTGCTGCGAGGCACAGGCCAAAGGGTGGGGGCCACCCTCCTTGCTACTTAGCCCCCCCGTCGCCCCCTTTTGCCTCTAGTGCCCCCCTGCCGCCCCCCTTGCCTCTTACCGCCCTCCTAAGGCATCCCACCGCCCCCAAGGGGGCGGTACCGCCCACTTTGGCAACCACTGGCTTAACTACTTAACTACTTAACAACCGGTTCTACCGAAGTAAAATCCCACCACTGGGTCTACCCATTTATTTTTGCAGGCATTGGTCTACTCATTTGTTTTCTTTTAACACTGATCAGCTGTAGGGCAGCCCTTTGAAGCCCTGCGGCAAGAGTTTAAACAGGTTTTTCCCTCTAGCCATCAGCTGGGACTCAGGAGGCAGCAATAGATTGGGAGTGGGCGGGGTAAGCGAACGGTGACCGGGCCAGGAACCGGTTCGGGGGCGTGGCCAGCCAATCTTATTATCAGTTCTCCAAACTATTAAAAATTTTTACTACTGGTTCTTGCGAACCAGTGCGAACCGGGAGCAACCCACCACTGCTCTGGATACAACCTAATATTATTGAGTTAAAATAATTCTTTGCTTTTAAATTGTCATTTTTACATTGTGCAATCATATGTTCTTTTAGATTACCACAATGGAAAGCAACCTGAAGACAATAGAAGAAGAAAACAAAGTAATTGAACAACAAAATGAGTCTCTCCTTCATGAATTGGCCAATTTGAGCCAATCTTTAATTCATAGTCTAGCTAATATCCAGCTACCACATATGGTAAGTGATTGAAGGCTCAGATAAGGAATTAGGCAGTCTTCTTCACCTCATACAGTAGATGTCTTTTTGTTTTTATGTTTATGACTCCTCAAGCAGATGGAGATTTGCGATATCATCCCTGAAACCATAAAGATAAATTTAACTGCTTAAAAAGAAATGGTGGGCCAAATCCGATGTCTCCTGTAAAATTAAGTAAGCTTTAAACTAGGCCTTTTTAAATGTATTAAGAAAATATGTCATTGTGCTGTGATAGTTTATTTTGCATATATGAATATACAAAAAAAGCAATTAGAAGTTGTATATGAACTACTATTTAATATCTCGTAGGAACCAATCAATGAACAAAATTTTGATGCTTACGTGACCACTTTGACGGACATGTATACAAATCAAGATCGTTATCAGAGTCCAGAAAATAAAGCCCTACTGGAAAATATAAAGCAGGCTGTGAGAGGAATTCAGGTGTGAACAGCTGCTATAGTGGTGAAAAATCGTACCTTTAAAAAAAAAGATGCCTCTTGTTTTTTGCTGCTGTAATTTACCAGAAAGTGTTATATATTTCTTTCTGTTTAAAACAGTGTTATGCTCACAAGACTTCATAATAATTTTATGTCTTGCTTTGAAAATAGTAATTGCAGAATAGTTTTTTGAATACATTCACATTTTGTACGTTTTCATATAAGCTGACATAGTGTGATATGCCATGTAATGTTTATAGCTGCTAATGTATGCACATTTTTGGGGTAAATATATTTCTGAAGAGGTAAGCTGATCAAAATAAAGAGTGTAAATTCTTTTTAATGCTTTAGTGATTAAATGTTTTAGTATTTTGAACTGAAATGGACAAAAAGAAAAAAAAGGGGGGAAATGCTTTGAATGACAATGTTGCAGTCTCCAGCCACTTTTTAAACACTCATTTATCCCATTGCTGGAAGATTTTATGGGATTTAAGAAATACATTTTGTGTGCATATTGTTTCATAGTAAGAATTGGTTGCAAAAATGCTTTATTTTTTAACAATGCCTGAAAATATTGTGTGACTTTTGTTTTCAGAGGATGGTATGTGGTGGGGGCAATAAAAATGGGGGGTTTTAAAATTTTAAAAAAGGGCATGAATTAGATGTGAAATGTAAAAGGAGCAATTTATTGTAAGACAACATCAAGCCATGGAAATTTGACAGAAGATTCAAAGCAGCTTAAACAGCACTTTTTAATTAACTTCTAAGCATTACTTGGTATGAATATGGGAACTTCCACAATGACAGGAACTCTGATCAGAGGTGGACTACGGGAAGATTTCGACTTTACTTTTCAAACTCACTTTGGAGTCAACATCCTTTATCTCTCCAGAACTCTTAAGAGTGTCCATCTGAGTTATCTGTTAAAGCAATGTAGTTCGTCATTTCATTTCTTCACTCTTTCCTTTTTCAGGCAAAACACAATTGTTTAAAAGAAAGATTGCCTGTAAAAAAGAAAAAGTTTCCATTTGGGAACTAATTCCCAAACATTGTCATTACAGTAGTTGCTGACCAGGATTCATTGCTATTTTACCTAGGAAATGGAATGCAGTTCAGCGAATCTGATTGTTTCACTTTCTTCCCTTTTTACTGTTTACGTTCTGCTTTTTGGTTGGAGTACAATCATTCATAATTGTAGCATTTCCATATGCTATCTATTTGTTCTACTGTTACCTATTGCAAAAAACGAATGCAATCAAAAAAATTAATGTAACTAAATATACTTTGGCACTTTTTTGCTTTAAATTGCATCATTTCAAGCTAAAAACGTATTGTACTTTTTAAATTTGATTGTTATTTCTTCAAAATAACTGCACTAAATGTATGCATAAGACCACTTTTCTTGAGACATTTTTGTTTATCATTTAATAGTAGTAATTCAGATGGTGTGTTGTGTTTGTCGGATGTTGAATTAATTTCAATTTGATAGCATATCTTTTTCTTCCATGTCTTGATGTTATGCAGAAAAGTACAAGAGTACTTTAAAAAATTTTGTTATGAAAAAAGATGGGTTTTGTAAAAAAATAATAATAATAAAATAAAATATTTTTAGCAGAACAGGACTTACAGGGTCATTGTCCCCACAATGTGCCAGTTGACTATTTGCACTTACCTTGCCCTATATATCCATACGGAGGTGTGCAATTTCTTGTGTCATTAGGTTTGTGACACTAAATTTGAACAAATTAGAGTGGAAGCCAGTGTGGCTAATCCAATATTATTGCTAAGGGGAGACTACAGGGATCTCACAACAAATATTCTGATACAATACTCAACCTCGGTATATATATATGTATAAATATATGTATATCCCAGCGGCACTTTATACTATACACTGTACAAAAAGCTTACAGTTTTCCACAAGGACTTTAATAACTAGCTGGGAGAAGATGATGTAATTACTTTGGGGCTCTGCAGTATCTTCTCTGTACAGTGCCCTCCTTTCTGTTGTGCTATTAGTTGTAGCTGCCACGCTCAGAATTGCCTTTTTGAGAGCTGAAGCAAGGTGCTTGAGATTCACCTCCTGCCATATCTATTGTCCTTTGGCCCTGGCCTCCTTGGAGGGCTCTCATTGTTCATAACGGCATATGCATTTTTCCACTGCATTGTGTCTGCAGCTTCTTTGCCAATATAGTAATGCTTTCCGTAGAGTAATAGATAGTATCAGTTTTGGATTCTTATTGTTATCACCTATGTACAATGGAAAAGGGATTTTAAGCACAAATCCGCGCTCCTCATCTAATGTTGGTACATAATATCAAATCAAAAGTTATCTGTGACTATTATATAGGGATCACAAAAGTGTCACATATTAGAATGCTGACATTTCATCTGAAATTATTGTGAGTCATCAGAGTTTATTTATTCTAACTTATTGTTCAATTTCATTTCTAAGTTTAATTTAAGTGATCATTTATTAAGACAGAATTTTGTATAAACTACTTATTGTGTTCTCTGTGGAACTGAGGTTTGATTTATTTTTGTACTACACGGCATGGGTTTGTTGACATTTTAATTTTGCTATAAATGTGTGAAATCACAAGTTGCTGTGATAACTTCATTTTTAAATTGTGAAATTTGTACAAATTTTGTCATGCTGGATGTGAACACATCTTACTCTAAATAAATAAATAAAATGTGTTGCCACATTTGTAGCACAGCTGTTCTCTGGTTAATTGTTACCTTTCATATATTCCCCATAAAATAACAAAGCCTGTATGCCATGGCCCCTTTTTTCATTTTCATCATTGAAATGAATTTTTTTTATTGTTTAATTAAATTCTTCTTACGCATAACTGCTTTTTTTTTAAAAAGGCCATTAAAAACCACCCTTTTAGTCAATAAAACTGACATTTTCAAAATTTCAGTTGCTTTAAGTCAGAATTGTTCACATGTTCAGTTACTTTTTGCCATAGTTTTTAAAATCATTTCCATCTTCCTAAGGCTTATCTTACAGTACTGATATTAATTTGCCTTTATGATGCCTACCATTGAAAATGATGCGGCAGTTCTTAAATTCTCATACGCATTTCAGTGCATGTCTCTAGAGCATTAGATCATGGCGATGCTGTTCATTGCAACAATTTGCAGTAAACTGCAATTAATATACATATAATTTAATAGTGTTTTTCATTGTACTTATAGCCTGTTTTGTATAGTACTAATCAATATTTATTGTGCTGAATTTTGTTGTATATTTTCCAATTTATTTGTTTATTTTGGTGAGGTTTGGTCTAATGATTAAGGCACCAGGCTGGAAACCAGGAGACTGTGAGTTCTAGTCCAGCCTTAGCCAGGAAAGCCACTGGATGACTTTGGACCAGTCACTCTCTCTTGGCCAAAAGTGTCAGACTTGGGCAACAAGGTCAAAATATGTCAACTCAGCAAGATTTCAGGTTCTTTTTTTAATGAATTTTTTAAAAGTAATTTAATCTATCAGGAGGGTTAATGTATGCCATGGTTCTCAATTATTACACAATGCCAATCTCTTAATTTCTCTAATGGTTTACAAAACATTTTAATGATATAATTGTCCATGTGAATAAACTATTTTAGAAATATTAACATGGATCATATATAGGATCCTTTTTAATGTACTGTATTGTTTTCAGTGTCAAGTGATATAATATATATTAGCTGACAAAAGCAACAATACATCAACATAACACAACCCTAACCCTAACTCAACATACAGATTGTCCTTAACCTGGCATTAACGCAAATTGCAAGATACATCTTGATGAATGACTTTCCAAGCAATAGTTACAATATATTGTCAAATAAATATTTTAAATAATTTAAATTAATAAGAAACATAAATTAAACACCTGTTTACAAAACTTATCAAGGCTACTAAGTAATATTGTAATGGAGGAAAAATATAGTAAGTATTAAGTTATTCATACTTTTGATTATTGATTGATGCAGAAAAGAAACGGTAGCAGATATTTGTTTTCTACATTCTCCTTTCTTACTGAGTATTGATCAAGAATTATATATAATATTCTGTGGTCCTATTTTTTTAAAAAAAACTAAAAGATATAACATTTCCTAAGATAGATGAGATACATTCAGGAAATGCAAGAACTTTAGGCTAAATTGAGGGAGGAAAGTACAAGAAAACAATGATAAACTACCTCTGGACTGCTTGCAAAAAAATTGCATGGTCAAGTCTACACAGTTACCAGGAGTCAAACTGAAGTTGAGGAAGTCTTTATCTCTTTCAATATATGCAGACAATAGTACATCAATAGTACAATAGCTTCCATTCCCTCACAATATTGCACTTCAGAACCTCCGTCCATCAAGGCTGATGCAAGTATACTGAAATAAGTGAACATTCTTTTCTTATACAATGAGATTGATGTGGCTGTCTATACAGTAACTCTTATGATTAAGCGTCATACTTCCATTAATTTGTATGAATATTCCTTATATGCTACTTACGTATTCTACTGTCATGCAGACTCCAAGAGCTAGTCTATATTTCTAGGATCTGTCTTTTACTGTGGTTTCCTGAGCTGTTTATAGGTTTCTCATGATGGCAATGAAATGTTCTAGGATTCTCATTTTTCTAGGTATATTCCACAGTTTGATTGGTTGATACAGTCAAAAACCTTTTATAATCAATAAAGCACATATTGACATATTTCAGTGTATCTTACTTTTTGGGCTTTTCTAAAGCTGTCTTGAACATTGGCATCTCTTTTTCCTTAATGGGTTCTAACCTGTGTTGGATGTTTTGCTAATGTGTAAAATAAAAAGGATAATGTATAATATAGTTTGCCCATTTGTTAAGTCTCATTTCTTTGGTATTGGTATGCAGACTGGCTTTGTCCAATCTGTTGGCCACTGGGTCATTCAGATTTGCTGGTTCAAATCTTTACTAACTCTTCCTTTGCTTGCTGTGTTCCTGTGGGTAGTTCATCGGTTCCTGTAGCTTTCCGACTTGATAATGTCTGAAGTACTGATCTAATTTTATCTTCCAGTACCAGAGGTTGTTATAAGTAAGGAATATATTTTAAAATACTGTGGACATTGGCCTCTATTATGCAGTATTTCAGTCAGTATAGTCTTTCCATCTTTGATCTTTCAATCGGCAACCACTTGTTGATTGTAACATATCAATTTAATTGAGTTAATTGAACTCAATTCTAAATTCAAAGATCTTTTGGAAGACTTTCCTCATTTTTCCATGTCTGTTTTCATCTTCAATGTCTTTAAAGGTGTTGTTATACTGTTTCTTTTCCAACAGCTCTCTGACATTAAGTTCCTTCCTGACATATTTGTCTTTCTCAGTTTTGGCTTCTCTTCTTTTCTTGGCAGTTTGCATGGTTTGTTCTGACATCCAGCTTGCTTTTGTCTTCTTCATTAGCTTACTTTGGATGTTGCGCTTGAGCAGTTCATGAACATTTCTACAGCCAGCACCTGGCTATGATTTATATATAGCCTGGCTGTGGCTATAATTGAGCTCCTCCATTTCCTTTCAGCAATAATATAAATTTTACTTCTATGTACTCCATACAGTGAGGTCCATATGCCCCCCAGATTTTGGGTCCTAGATAATATGGCATGTATATTTTGCTCCAAGTAGATAATGATTATCCTGAAGTGTCACAGGGGTCCCACCTAGCAGTAATTTGACCCAGAATTTGCTCTTGTCTCAATCATACATGATCACATTTCCAATTATCAAGCTGTGTTCAGATCACAATACAATACTACTAAGATATCCCTTAGAAGTTTAGACTGGCTCTTTTCTAATGCTTTAAAAATCTGTTAGTCACATAATTAGGCGTCATAAAGCAGTCATGTCTGAAAACAGATAATAAGAGTTCTCACTGTGCAAAAGAATTTAATGGCTGATACGCTGTTCCGTGCATAACTAGTTACATCTTCTGAATAAGTATTTGCACTATATCACATATCTCAAATGGTATTTGTTACTATTTTCCAATTGTGTGAATTATTGATAGATATATTATGGTTTGTCGCACAGTCAGCCAGATGTTTAGACTGGTTTTGACCTTTTTGTCCACCTATTGATATGTGTGTATGTGTATATAAAACACCCACACACACACACACACACACACACACACACACACACACACACATATATATTGCCATAATACTTCTCCTTCAGGCAAGACAATTTGCCACATACAGAAAAAACACTTCAGGTCAATCTAAGACCTCATTCTGGCAGTTTTGTTAGCTTCTACTTGTGTCAGATGAGATTCTAGAGCAGGGGTGTCAAACTCATGGCCCTGGGGGGCTGGATGCGTCATGCGCTGGCCACGCTCATCCCCAGTTTAGCGAAGGGGGAAAAAGTTGTGATACGTCACGTGACGACAATGTGTCATCACAAGTTTGATACCCCTGCTCTAGAGGAAGTGAAGAGAAGCAATGTTGATCAAGCAGTTTTTGATAAATAGTCTGAATCAACTTTGTGAAACTGAAACACTTATTTGAAGTTTTGTACAACCCAACTATCTAGAGGTTATCAGATTTATTCAAAGATAAATCCTGAATTCCAGAAACTCAGACCAAGGATGGTAATGACATCCCCAATACCGCAATAGAAATGAATCCACAACTACTACTAATAATGATATTAGCAATCAGAAGGAGGAATTATAAATAGGAAGTATTCCTGTTAAATAGGGCACTTAGGCTACATTCACACAACATGCTACAGTGGGTTAAAATGAAATTAGGAAGCTTCTGACAATTCCTACATCATATTCTTGTCCTTGATGTTAAAGGATAAAACATGCATTTATAGGTAAACCTTGACTTCCAATTATTCACTCAAAAATGATTCAAAGTTATGACAGCCTTAGAAAAAGTGTTTAATGACCCATACTTGTACATATGACTATCACACCAAACTGATGGTCACATGATTGCAATTTGGGCACCTGGAAACTGGCTTGTATTTGCTACTGGTTGCCGTATCCTGTGGTCACATAATCGCAAATTGTGACTTTTTTATCTGTTTCTGGGGGGGGGGGGGGAAATCCATTGGGAAAGCTAGGTTTGCTTACTGACTATGTGGCTCACAACAACTGCAATGATTCACTTAACAACCATGGAAAAATGGTTGAAAAATCAGGTCCAGACACATGATGATTTGCTTTATGACTGACCTGATTTACAATGGAAATTCTGAACCCAATTGTGAGCTTAAGTTGACAACTACCTGTATTTGTGCTAGTGAGAGAATTTTAAACCTTAAACTTCTGGAAATAAATGACCACTATATTGGGAAAGACAACAATATTCTAACACTAATTTATAAGAAAAATCAGAAAACTAAGAGAATTTAAAATGTTTATTAACCTAATTTTGGAATGGCTTGAGGAAAAGTACTTTCAGGATCAACCTGAAACAAACTTGTACCCATGTGCTTTATATCTGGTGGTCATATTCTTTGTGAAATTAAACTAGAATTATTTCCATAAGCTCGATTTTCATTTATATGTTTTCATAAAAGCACAAGTATTGGATGAAGAATACCAGCAAGTGGCAGTATTTGACAAAAATCAAGATGAAGAGCAAGAATGTTTGAAAGGAAGTCTCATTACTAAGAAGTATAAAGAAAGTAGCAAGAATAGGTTTTTATTTGACGAAAATGCATTTTTACTTCTCAGAGGCCTTACATTTGGTTTATTTGACATTGTTTTAATTTTAAAAACCATGGACTAAGAATCCAAGAGGAAGCACTCATTAGCATTAATGTGATTCTACTGTTTTCTAATACATAGTAAGGAACATGTTTTGATCAAGAAGCAATCCGCTCTACTTCTAAGGATTCCTATTTACAAGTCCAGATTTTTCAAAAAATCTTTATTCTATACAATTGGCTATAACATAATAATTAGAGATAATTTTTCTCACCAATGCTCACATTGCAAAAGATATAACTAGCTGTTACCCTAGTTATATTAAAAATTCATCATGTGAATATATTTAACAGTGCTGATTGATCATCTGCTCTGTTCCAAAGGTTGGGTATTATTTTTATACTTAATAGGATGCAAGACTCCTGCTACTTAGATAAAAATGTTGTATTTTTACTTTGAATATCTGATTTACTGTGGCCAAAACTTGCCTAAGTTTGAAGACAGCAGTGATAGTGATAGAAAATGTTATAATAAAAGTTTCTCTGAAAGCAGGAAAATCATCCCTTTGTCACACTCTTTGTCGATTTCTACCAATGCCTTTGAGTAATAGTAATAAATCTTTTTGGCTCAAAACATGTCTGCTCCATTTCTTCTACTTCTGGATACAACTGTAGACAATTGCAACAGCTTCTAGAATGTCTTGGACAATGTCTGGAAAACAGCTATTTTCCTACTTAGTATTACATTTTGTTCCAGAAAAATTTAGTTATTTTCCTTAACTCATTGCTTATTAGTATGGGTCAATAATTAGTGGAAAGGCAGAGTGCTTACAGTAACTCTCCAACATTTTGTCATGTGCTCATAAATTTTATTAATTCAGGACATCCTGTTTCAGGCTCAAGATAGTATAAATACAACTCCAGTTGTAAATTAGGCCTTTCCAGTATTATTATTTAAGATTATTCAGCATAAAAATATATCATGTTGCTTCTTACTCCCACAGAAAACAGGAGCCAACTTCCCCTTCTCCACTGCCAGCAGATTATATGTAAAGTTAAATGTAAAACTATAACATCTGCTCAGATTTGTTCAGTATGCTTACAAATAGCACCATTGGCAATCATCAGAAGATTGTTTATTGTACAATCATCAGAAGATAAAGTTTGTAGTGATCCAGCAACAGTATTAGACTTTATGGTATTTTGTGCATAATACAGTATTTTCTGATGAATGAATGAAATGTCACCTAAGCTGGATAAAGGCATTGTTTTGGAAGACAAATGGGACTAGAGCAGCCACAGATACACATGTACAAGCACAACTTTCAACCTTACCTTACAATGGCAGCTGTAGTCTTAGGATAAATCACCGAATGCCTGTGAAAATACTCACAAACCTTCCTACTATTCTGAATTTTGATAAGCTGTTATCAAACAGTAGTTCTGTTAAACTACTGAAATTCGCAGATGACACCAGTGATCGGTCTCATTCGAGACAATGATGAATCCGCATATAGACTGGAAGTTGAACAACTAGCCTCATGGTGCGACCAGAACAATCTGGAACTGAACACACTCAAAACCGTAGAAATGGTGGTGGACTTTAGGAGAAACCCTCCCATACTACCATTTCTTACAATACTAGGCAACACAGTATCAACAGTAGGGACCTTCAAATTGCTAGGTTCCACCATATCTCACGACCTAAAATGGACACCAAACATCAAAAACGTCATCAAAAAAGCACAACAAAAAATGTTCTTTCTGCGCCAACTCAGAAAGCTCAAACTGCCCAAAGAGCTGCTGATACAGTTCTACAGAGGAATTATTGAGTCTGTCATCTGCACCTTTGTAACTGTCTGGTTTGATTCTGCACCCCAACAAGACAGACACACATTTCAGAGGATAATTAGAACTGCAGAAAAAACAATTACTACCAATCTGCCTTCCATTGAGGACCTGTATACTGCCCGAGTCAAAAAGAGGGCTGTGAAAATATTTACAGACTCCTCGCATCCTGGACATAAACTGTTTCAACTCCTACCCTCAAAATGACGCTATAGAGCACTGCACACCAGAACAACTAGACACAAGAACATTTTATCCCCGAACGTCATCACTCTGCTAAACAAATAATTCCCTCAACACTGTCAAACTAGTTACTAAGTCTACATTACTATTAATCTTCTCATCGGTCCTATCACCCATCTCCTCCCATTTATGACTGTATGATTGTAACCTTGTTGCTGGTATTCTTAAGATTTATATTGACTGTTTCCCTATGACTATCATTAAGTGTTGTACCTTATGATTCTTGACGAATGTATCTTTTCTTTTACGTACTCCAAGAGCGTATGCACCAAGACAAATTTCTTGTGTGTCCAATCACACTTGGCCAATAAAGAATTCTATTCTATTCTATTCTATTCTATTCTATTCTATTCTATTCTAT
>WNWU01000017.1:12070568-12180747 GCA_012654045.1 Ptyas mucosa | reverse complement strand
ATTCTATTCTATTCTATTCTATTCTATTCTATTCTATTCTATTCTATTCTATTCTATTCTATTCTATTCTAGCATTGCTTACTAAACTGAATATTCAAAGATGCGTCTTTGTTCTATGTGAAGGTTTCTAATGCAGCCAAGTCCATAGTTATTGTTTAAGTGGTTTCCACATTTCCGTTCTTCTACAAGTGATTTGCATTCATAACTTCAATTAAAAAAAAAAAGCTGCCTGGAGTCTTCGACTGTGAGCTGGGTGCTACATAAATTTGCTTAATAAATAAAATAAATTTTGATAAACCACCTCCACTCCTGAAAAGGAGACACCTTTACCTCAGGGGGTGGATTCGTGTTTCTCATAGGATACTATGGATAATTTTAAGCCATTAAATGTAAATTACATAAAACATGCTATCCCTTTTCTGCTGCAGACATCCATAGTTAGATGGATAGTTGGAAGTTAAGCTTTGCTATTGCCAGAGGTGGGGCAAAACATTAACCAGAATTAAATTATTCTGTGAGGAAAGAGTCTACTTCAGACAACTTGGCCCATTGCTGGGAGAAAGTGGCAAGAAGGTGACAAGCAACAGGGAAAAAGCAGAACTACTTAACTCATTTTTTGTATCTGTCTTTACGCAAAAGGAAAAAAACAGTCCAACCTATCAAAAACAGCACCACAAAAAACAGATTAGGAATATAAATTAAAATAGGAAAGAAAATGGTAAGTGAACACCTATCTACTCTAGACAAGTTCAAATCACCAGGACCAGATGGATTACAACCCAAGGTTCTGAAGGAACTGGTAGACAAGATCTCAGAACCACTGAACTATATCTTTCAAAGATCCTGGAGCACAGGGGAACTGCCAGAGGACTGGAAAAGAGCTGATGTAGTTCCCATCTTCAAAAAAGGGAGGAAAAAAAAAACAGATCCAGGAAACTACAGACCTATCAGCCTGACCTCAATATCAGGGAAGATTCTGGAAAAGATAATCAAGCAACGAATCACTGAACACCTAGAAGCAAACAAAGTAATAACCAAAAGCAACATGGGTTTGTCAAAAGCAGATCATGCCAGACTAATCTTACTGCATTCTTTGACAAAGTGACAAAATTAGTGGACCAGATGAATGCTGCCGATATAATTCACTTGGACTTCAGTAAAGCATTTGATAAAGTAGACCATAACCTACTACTAGATAAAGTAGAAAAATGTGGATTAGACCAGGGGTCACCAACCTTTTGGACCTCGGGGACCACTAAATTCAAAATTTTAAATCCCGTGAACCACTAATATGATCTGCCTAATGACCGGCTGGGTGGGCAGAGCTAGATAGTCATGTGATTGGGTGGGTGTGGCCAACTCAATGTCACTCACATCAAGGGGTGCTTCGCCAGCCTCTACTCGCCCCTCCCTCTCAGCCACTTTTCTCCTGCCCGCCCGGGCTCCTTAGGGCCCCAACAGGAAGCAGTTGTTGGAGCTAAGCAGCCACCACGAGAAAAAGTTGGCAAAACAGCTGGCTCAGTTCAAATTGGATCTGGCCGAGAAGGAGGCTCAGCAGAAGCACCTCACTGAGGACTAGGAGCATAGGCTTTCCAAGCAGAGGGAAGACCTGTGGGAGTGCAAGGCCAGGTACTGGCGCCTGAAGGTTCAGCAGGCTGAGATGGTCAGTCAGTTCCAGGCCATGATACAATCCCTCTGGAACAAGCCCCTCCAGCTCTTCGCCACCAGCAGCACTTCCCCCAGCCTTCGCCCAAAGCCCCACACCAGGAGGCTGAAATAGACCCCAAGTCGGAATTTCTCCCCCCCCTCTGACCCACACAAAAAGCCCCGAAGGGGGAGACTCTCTGCACCAACCCAAACGTTCATTGCACATATCTGTCCCAGGGGCTGTAGTTTGGGGACTCCTGATTTAAATGCAAATAATTTTTCTGTGGACCACCAAAATTTTCTTGCGGATCACCAGTTGGTGACCACTGGGTTAGACAGCATCACCACCAGATGGATTCCTAACTGGCTGACCAACCACACTCAACGTGTAGTCATCAATGGAATTGCATCTACAAGGAGGGAAGTATGCACTGGAGTACCCCAGGGCTCTGTTTTAGGCCCAGTACTCTTCAAATCTTCATCAATGACTTGGACGAGGGGATAGATGGGGAACTCATCAAATTTGCAGATGACACTAAGCTGGCAGGAATAGCCAACACTCCAGAAGATAGGCTCAAGATACAGAAGGATCTTGACAGACTTGAACATTGGGCACTATCTAACAAAATGAAAGTCAATGGTGAAAAAAGTAAGGTTCTACATTTAGGCAAGAAAAACAAAATGTACAAGTACCGTATATGTGGTACCTTGCTCAATTGTAGTAACTGTGAGAGGGATCTTGGAGACCTAGTGGACAACCATTTAGATATGAATGAGCAGTGTGCAGCAGCTGCCAAAAAAGCCAACACAGTTCTGGGCTGCATAAACAGAGGGATAGAATCAAGATCACATGAAGTGTTAATACCACTTTATAATGCCTTGGTAAGGCCACATTTGGAATATTACATTCAGTTTTGGTCGCCAAGATGTAAAAAAGATGTTGAGACTCTAGAAAGAGTGCAGAGAAGAGCAACAAACATGATTAGGGGACTCGAGGATAAAACATATGAAGAACAGTTGCAGGAACTGGGTATGTCTAGTTTAATGAAAAGAAGGACCAGGGGAGACATGATAGCAGTGTTCCAATATCTCAGGGGTTGCCACAAAGAAGAGGGAGTCAAACTATTCTCCAAAGCACCTGAGGATAGAACAAGAAGCAATGGGTGGAAACTAATCAAGGACAGAAGCAACTTAGAACTAAGGAGAAATTTCCTGACATTAGAACAATTAATAAGTGGAACAACTTGCCTGCAGAAGTTGTGAATGCTCCAACACTGGAATTTTTTAAGAAGCTGTTGAATAACCATTTGTCTGAAGTGGTGTAGGGTTTCTTGCCTGGAGGGGGTTGGACTAGAAGATCTCCAAGGTACCTTCAAACTCTGTTATTCTATTCTATTCTTACTTTGGCTGTTTCAGACTTGTATGGTATTTCTTTTTCAAGTACCGGTAATTGCTCTAAAAACTGTGAAATGAGAAGTAATAACTGCATAGTATTTTATTGCTGAATGGCCAAAATCATTTCCAAAATTCCAAAAAGCATCATTTTTCTTTGTATATTAGAACTTTCAGTTTCTTTGCATGTACTGATCAAACCTCATAAAATACAGATAGTCCTTGACTTACGTCCACAATTGAGCCCAGAATTTATGTTGCTAAGTGAGAAATTGGTTAAGTGAGTTTTGCCCCATTTTATGACCTTTCCTTGCTACAGTTGTTAAATGAATCCCTGCAGTTGTGAAATTAGTCACATGGTTGTTCAGTGAATATGGCTTCCCGGTTGACTTTGCTCATCAGTAGTTGGCAAAAGGGGATCACATGAGCCTGGGATACTGTGATGGTCATAAACATGAACCAGTTGTCAAGCATTCGAATGCAAATCATGTGACCATGAGGATGCTGCAATGGTTGTAAGTGTGCTGCACTTGGTGCCGCGCGCGGACCCATCACTGGTATAAGGTCTCCTGCCTTGAGCGTGTGTGTGTGTGTGTGTGTGTGTGTGTGTGTGTGTGTGTTGAACTAGAAGAACTCTATTGTCCCTTCCAGCCCTCTGAATTTAATTTAATTTAATTAATCATCTTTCTATGCCGCCCAACTCCCAAGGGACTCTGGGCGGCTTGAATCTCTGTTCTTCGCCTCAGCGGTCCTCGCCTCAAGCTGCAGCAAGGGAAAGGGAGCCACTTTGCGCCGCCTCTCCTCTTCCCGTCGCTCGCCTGCCTCACAGCTGGCGGGAAAGAAGCAGCAAGGGGGGTGTGGGGGCTGGCCGGCCTCTTCCATGCCTTCCCGAGGGACAGGACCGAAAGGAAGGCCAGCTCCCTTCAAGGCAGAGAGAAAAGCGAAGGGGAATCCACGGCAAGGCCAGGCTAGCCGGCGGGGCGGTCGCTTTAGCAGCCCCCTCCACTCCCGTCTCCTCCTCCTCCTCCTCCCTCTACGGGCCGAGCGCTGGGGAGGTGCTCGCTGCCGCAGCCCCAGCCTCTCTGTCCGCGGCTCGCCCAGCCAGCGCTGCGAGCGGGCTTAGTCGGACAGCGCGAGGTTTGCCGCCGCCGCCGCCCCTCTTCGCCCCCTGGCAGTCTCTCTGGCGCTGGCGCTCGGCGGCATGGCGGGGAGCCTTCCGGGACTGTGCTGCGGGTTGCTGCTGCTGCTCCTCTTGCCGCTGGCTTCCCCGCAGCAACCCCCGGCTCCGCCTCCGCCGCCGCCGCTCCAGCGGGGGAGCGTGTGGTGCCCCAGCCGCTGCCTCTGCTTCCGCACCACGGTGCGCTGCATGCATCTCATGCTGGAGAGCGTCCCGGCCGTGGCCCCGCAGACCACCATCCTGTAAGTGGGAACGGCTCTCGGGGCGGGGAAGAAGGGCGCCGCCGAAGCCGGGGTCGTCTTCGGTGCGGCCCTTTGTTTGCCGCCCGAGGGGCTCTTGCGGGTTGGGGAGGGAGAGCTCAAGGAGGGGAGCTCAGCTGTGGGCTTTCTTTTGTTTGCTCCGGCCGCAACTTTAGTCGTTTGCTCCGAGAGTTCTTTGGCCGCCATCCACCCGCTCCAAAAATTGGAAGGCGGGGAGAGGATCCACGACCCGGCGACATTAAATGGCCTTTAAACAGAGTTTTTAGCTGTGGGAAACTCGGAAAAGATTCGAGAGTTGGCGAGTTTCCGGATAAAATAGAGCGTTGAAAAGTTAACCGTGTTTGTGACTTGCCTGGATTGTTCCCACTGTGTTCAATAATGGCAGGGGCTCCTGATGAATTCGCGATGGGTTTTTCACAGCATCAACTTCAACAGAAAAAGCCTTATGTGATTTCGGTTTTCCTAGTCGTTTGGTTTAGTCTTTCTATTCTGAGTGTTTGACCTGTAGCTTAAAGATCTTTTGTCTTTTTTAGGCACTTAACCACTAACACAAGCTTGTGCATCTTTTCCAAAGCCTTTGAAAAGTCTTTGTTGTACAGTAGTGGCTTTTCACATATCTTGAATTCAGAATATCTGTGAAAAGGTCTGATGGGATATCCTAAAAATCTTACAACTAGGCACCATTGTAATTTTTATGCATATATGTATTCTCATTATGGGAATGTGACCTTTGTATATATGGTTTGTATTTGGGCCAAGGAGATGGGAGTTTCACGTGTGCCTTCAAAGTTTTTGTAAACCAAACAGTCAGACATGAATATTTGTATATGAATTTTAATTTTGCCCCCTTTCCCCATTATAACCAGTTATGAGATGTTTTAAAACATGAATCTTATCAGTGGCTTTAAATATGACATTTTTCATCAGAGGGGGAAACACCTATGGGGAATACTCAATTGACATAAGGTAAAATCTTTGTGTGTGTGTGTGTTTAAAAGCATCTTGTATAAAACACAAGCCTAGGTGAACTGTTAAAAATGGTGCAGAAGTCTGTTGTAACATCAGTGCTTGACTTCAATGTTTGGAATCACATCTGTTTGTATGCAGTTATCTGGAAGTGATCCTGTAGTCTCAAAATTCTGAGATACATCTGTGTCCATTTCAGAAAAAGTAACTTTCACTTACCTTTACACTTATATATTGTATAGATGTGAACAAGATAGTTCCACATTTGCTACAAGCCATCTAACCTAACTCCTAGTCACTTAAGAAACACATCCATATAGTTAACTTGGCAGCAGTACAGAAATGACTGGTCACTGCCTTTCTAAGTCTCTGTTGTTGTTTCCCTGTCTAACTTCCAGTCCAATCCTTCCAGTCCTAAAAACTAAAGACATCTGCTTTTTCATATTGTGGTAATTCTCTCACAAAAAGGCATAGCCTGAATTGACTTTCCCTAGTTCCAAATGGGATGGATTGTAACTCCCAACATTTCCGGCACCCAGATATATTGGCTGGGAATCTAAGCTATGTTGTCCAAGTATGTCCCAGCATATTTGGACAACAATGGAGAAGGTATTTGTGTACTCCATATGGAGAATTGCTTCAAATTCACAGGAGTTAAAGTCTGCAAGAGCCAGTTCCTTACAGGCTGCTATATAAATATTTTAAATTTTCTGGCAGCCAGGTATCTGGGAGTTTCCAAGAATTGTCTTTTGGCATTTTCTTTTTTAAAAGTGTTTTTTCAATTCTTTCTTTTTAAAAAAATATATACAAAACCATTGATTTTTTTATTTATTTGTAATATTCATGTTCTTGTACAGTAACAAACTGCAAGACTCCAATGTTCAACTTCACTCTTCAGAAGTATTCCTGTAAGACAATTACTTTTTCTTTATTTATTCAGAAATAAGTCCTCTACATGTTTTGGGATAACTTTTCCAGATAAATATGCTTGGAACTATGTTTACTTGTGAACATTATAATAATTAACTATAGTGTAACATCTTGAAAATTGCTTTTGAGTTGTTTAAATTTCTCTAAGAATATTTTCTTTTGTTTCATAAAACCAAAAAATAAAAAGTGCTATTTTGCCATTAATTGAGCCTTGGCTTAATACATGATCTTTTCATTGGATGTTCTTCAAAATTCTATAAAAGTTGTTAAATAAGTGACTAATGTGGAAAATGGGTGCTTAATGTTTCTTGCATTACATTGAAAAACCACACTGACAAGAGAACTTTTGTATTGCTTAGAACATTCTTTATGACATTTCCTGTCATTCTCTTTTGCAAATGAACCTCAATGAGGCTTTATGTTGAAATTTTCTGTCAAGTCAGAAGATTTAAATAGATGTATGAATAATAGTTTATTGATAAAAGTACTCATACAGATAGTCCTTGACTTACGACCCCAATTGACCCTGGAGTTCTGGTTGTAAATCATTGTATTAAAAAATCTCAATGTGAATCTTATGTCATATTCTGTAGCTCAAGAATTGGCAATCTGGTGGTATTATCTAGATGCTTTGGACAATAACCAACATAATCCTAGATTATAGATCATGCTGGCTGAGATTTGTGGGAGTTGTAATGCAAAATATTCTGAGGGTATCACATTGCTTACTCCTGGTACCGAAGGAGTATTCAATATTTGTTGAATAATGAATAAGCAGGATTTGTATGCACATCTGCCAATATATCTGAAACACCATTACTTTATCTTCCATGTTACAATATCATAGTGTCTAAATTTTAATTATAATATGGACTTCCTGATAACACATGTGTTTTTAATATTAAATTATCACCAGATTTAAAATATATGAATGTTGTAAACTAGGTGTAAAATAATCAGGTTTCTTCTTGTTTCCATACTACATAGAACAGAACAAATTTTATTTTTTGTTCTGTCTAAAGCTTGTTCATGATATTAAATATCATAGTTTGAAGGCAAATCGCTATGACTGAGATAGGAATTAAGCATTGTAAGCATTCCAGCAGAGTGTATTCTATGAACAAAACCACTGTGCTTTATCTCACTGGTTTACAGGATGTTGGAACAGCAATTTATGGCTTGTTAAGTGAAGTGTTATGTGTGGAAACAGTCTTACAAAATAAAAGTAGAAAATTCTTTAAGTTTAGATTGGTATAAAATTGTGCCATCGGTCTGGCAATCTTGCAAATTGAAGGAGTAAAATATAAATGCATTCCTTCTCATATTTCTGTAACTTTCTGCAGTTTGAGTAAATTTTATGCTGATGACATAAGATTCCTCCTTTCTATTCTTTTAGTCTCTATGATTGAGAATCCCCAAATCCCATGTTTTCCCAAAGAAATATGAAGGGGTGATGCATGGGTTGAGGGTTTTCAAAATTCTGAGTTGCTTTGGTTCTCTGTTGCGCCCTCAGATGTCAGTAAAATATGGGCACCTTAACAGGAGTTAAGAAAAATGCCAAAGTTGAGTTCTGGTTTAATGAAATCAAAGCTTCTCATTTCATTAAGATTTGCAGCATTCTCACTGAGACAAAAGAAAAAAATCTAACTTTATATATTTGGTCCCCCTGAATTTTTTCTGTAATATTATAAGTAAATTGGTCTTTGTAGTATTCATCCTTGATGACTTCTTAGGTTCATTCCACAGTTCCTCTGGTTCCTGATCAGTAAGGTTCAGGATTTCAAGGTGATTTGTGATGTTCTCTTTGAAAATGATGGTTGTATGGTTAAAATCATATCCTGGAAACTTTAGCTTAAATTTGATGTTTTCCATACTCCATCTGCTGATATCTGTATATATAAGCATCATTTTTGTTGTTTCAATTGCTAGGATAATAGTATAAGCAGTATCAGTAACAGTGGTATCCTTCTGGATCAAATTAGGGGAGTGGGAGGCACATTTTTGTGGTCTTCCTTTCTCCAAGATTGCTTCCAGGTTTTGTTGGTGCAGGAGGAAAGATCTTTGCTGGATTCCACACACTCCACCACCTCCTCACTCCTGTTTAATAACTACATGAAGTTCCTGGGTGAGACTGAATAAAAGTGAATAAAAAATTCAATAAAAATATAGTATGCGATCTGAAATTTTAAAAGAATGAAAATAATAGAATAAAAATAGCTGTGCATTTATATCACAAGGCAAGCTATTCAGAGGAGTTTGGCTAAATTGGCCAAGTGTTCTATCGTGCTCTTTGTCGAAAAGGGATTTGTTCAAATGTTGATGGAGAGAAGAAATGGGGGAAAAAACCCTCCTTTATTAAGTGAAGAGCTGGCCAAGCAAACATAGAGCAACCAAAAAGGAGTAGCCTGTTTTCCTCTTCATACGAAGAGAGCTATCTTGTTTTACAGAAAAGATTATGTGTATAGGTATGTGTGAGGAGATGTTAGATGAGAGAAACCTAGGTTGAAGATAGGCCAAAAAAAAAAAAGTTAGGAAAGAAAATAGACAAAACAATTATTGGAGGGGAACAGAATCATAAGATCCTGATGTAATTGATGCAGAACAAGTGTGACCAGTGCTTAATTTTTGAAAATGGGAATATTTAGGCTTTAATTTATATAGGAGTCATGCTTACATTATGTCAAGTATGTACATTTCCATACTATACTTCCATATTAACCTCCAAGTTTGTACATTTGATAAATAAATGCATTTCCACACATTTGTATTCTATGAGTCTGCGCCCCGGATCTTTTCAGTACCTAACAGTGCTGCTTCTGCATCTTTCTCTATTCTTTCTCTATTCAATCAAATCCTCGGACCGCTGAGCAAACAGATCTAAGGTACAGAGCTTGTCATGTGCTTTACAAAACTTTTTCCTCATGCAGTTAAAAAAAGCAGTGTGCTCTTATTTATGTATTGGTCTAGAGTTCACCAATACCAGATCTCATGGCAGGCATGGTAGTAAATAATTGTGCAGGCACTTCTCCCTATATTCTGGAACTTGCTAACAACAGAAATTCACAGGCATGGATAAGATGCTTTATTGCCGACAAGATTTAAACCATATGTATGCAGAAGGTCTGCCTACCATAGAAATAGGAATCTAAATTTATAGGTAGGTTTCTCCTTCAATTCTACGATTTTTTGTCTCACCTGTTCAAAAATGTGGCTGTTCTTTTCCTGGTGTTGAATTTAGTGTTGAAACATTTAGTATTACAGTAATATAAAGATGGATCTAATGTTATGTCACAACTTCTTTTTAGCATTGTAAATGCAATCTTCTACATGCGCCTTATTCATAACTATTGGCTAAATATTTTATCAGTAGGTTTTTGCTATTTTTTTTCCTGATTCTTATCCTTCATGTTACATGTATTTCTGATTTCGCAGGGAGCTCATTGTGTAAATCAAATAAATTCCTAGATGAAAAGTGGGGTATAAATTTAGTAGTTAAGAAAAAACTAATCAATTCTAGTTTACATGAATACTATTCATTATATCTATATGTATGTACATGGATCAATCCAGACTCAGAGATGTTGCTAGTAGGATCTAGGAGCGGCAGTTCTCACCCTGCCACTTGTGGCTGGAATTCTGGAGGAGAACTGCCGTCCCCACCTTGCCCACCACCGAGAACAAGCAGTGCTGCTGCTGCTGCTCTTCTGGGGTGCCTGAGTTGGCCAGGCATTCCTGACTGCGGACGCACATCGCTGTGGGCTGGAGGTCTGGGGCCGCACAAGAAGCCCGCTCGGGCGGGGTGGGAGGGAAACCCTGGCCCGCCTGTCCTGGCCAACAGCTCTCTCCCCTAGGAAGTGACCACCGAGATCCTGTCTCTGCGTCTTTGGGCACGTGAATTGTTCTTCACGTGCGCATGTGCACCAGAAACCAGAAGACCAGATAGCCAGCGTGCATGCGCACACCAGAAACCGGAAGATCATCTTCCCGGCGGGTGCATGCGCACCGGGCGATTGCTCTTTCAGTTTCTGGTGCTCCTGCTTGCTGGCGACCAGCTGGCTGGTGCACCGGAACCCAGAAGAGCAACAGGCAATTTACTCTGCGTGCCAGGAGATATGGCTCTGTGTGCCACTTCTGGCATGCCTGCCATAGGTTCGCCATCACAGTTATACACTATTATAACCATATAATTTATATATGTGTGTGTGTATGTATATGTGTGTGAATACATATTATATATTAATAAAGTACACACATTCATACACTATTTGATTGTCTGCAGAGTACTTACTAACTTTAACTTACATTTAAATAAAATTTGATTTTGTGTCTGCACTGTTACTTTTAATTGGAAATTTTCAAAAATTTCTTTCTTGACATAATTTTCAATCCCCCCCCCGCCCCAGTTCTATATCAGAGCACTTGGACAGATAGGAGCTGGAATTAATTATGTCTCACATACAGGGATGGTGCTACTCATAAGCATTACAGACCTAAAGTTAACTATTCTTACTACAGTCTGCAAAGTTACAGAGTACATTTAGTAGAGTGGAATTTGATAATAAGTGAAAGATGTGTGGAGCTTTATGTTAGATTTTTCTAATGTGGAATCATATCATTTTCTCTATCATTTGGGTGCCTGGCTCTCAATAACATCACAAGGAGCTATGGTCACATGATCACCGTTTGTGACCTTGCCAGTTTCTACAAGCAAAAGTGGGGAAGTTGGAAGCAAAGTTGCTTCTTGCCGCAGCATCCCCCTTCCCTCACACAATCTCCCCAGGCCCTCCCAGGCCTCCTGCAACTCAACAACTGCCTGCATCGAGTTCTTCCCAGCCTCTTTCAACTTGCATAGTCTGCACTGGACCTCCCAAGCCCTCTCTGGCCTCTTCAGTGGCACTCCCCTCCTTCTTTATCTGGGACTACCACCACTTCTCATTTAATGATTTATATGTCTTATACGCAACTGGGATTAGCTGTTGCTAAGCAATGTGGTCATGTGATGTCATTTTTTTTTATGACCACATGCAATCCCTGTCCCAATTACACTTATAACCCAAGGATTCTCTGCCTAAATAATAAATTTATTCTGTCATGCTTTTTGTTTCCTTTGAACCCAGTGTTAATAGTTGCTATTTAACTATATCTGTGTCTATCTATAGCTATATAACTGTGATGGCGAACCTATGGCACGCAGAGCCATCTCTTCAGGCCCGCGAACTGTCACCCGTTGGTTCCGGTGCACCAGCCAGCTGGTCTTCACGTGTGTGGGAGAGCCAGAAGCTAGAAGAGCAGCCTCCTGGTGCACACACCACCTGGTCTTTTGGTTTATGGTGCACATGCACACCGGGCAACTGCTCTTCCGGTTTCTGGCTCTCCCGTGTGCGTGAAGACCAGCTGGCTGGCGCACCGGAACCTGGAGGAGTAACAGGCGATTGCTCGCATGCTCAAAAATGTGGAGAGGGATCCCGGCGGTCATTTCCTAGGGGAGCACAGCTGTCGGCCAAGATGGGTGGGCTGGAGCTTCCTTCCCTCCTTGCCCGAGTGGGCTTCTTGTGCAGCCCCAGCCCTCTAGCTCACAGCACCGACACACATCCATGGTCTGGAGCACCTGGCTGGCTCGGGCACCCTAGAAGAGCAGTGGCAGCCGCAGGGCGAGGGGCAGGAGTGACCAGCTGGCCCCCACAGCTGCTCCCCTGCCAGGAAGCTGGGCCCTTGGCGGTGTTTCCATGTGTGAGGAGTTGTGCTCTCCAGCCCTCCTGGGGCAGCTTGCCTCCCTGATGGGCTCTTCCTCCTCCAGCATCCTGGCCGGAAGTGGCAGCACAAGAGCCACCCCGTCACTCCTTATCCCTGGCTGCCCGCACTGCCTGCTGCTCCTGCTGCTGCCAAGTGGTGAGGGCAGTGGTGGTTCTTGTGCTGCCGCTTCTGGCTAGGATGCTGGAGGAGGAGGAGGGGAGCTGTTCCAGGAGCCAGAGGAGAGTGCAGTTCCTCATGCCTGGAGATGCCGCTGAGGGCCCAACTTGCTGGCAGGGGAGCAGCTGTGGGGGCCAGCTGTTCACTCCTGCCCTCGCCCTGTGGCTGCCGCTGCTACTGCTGCTTTTCCGGGGCAGCGGGGCTGTGCAGGAGTTGAGTCCGTATGGGAGCAATGTCTGTGTGGCGCCAGGGTAAGAGGCTCCGCTTGACAACTCAGGGAAGGGAAGGCGGAGTGGTAGAGGAAATGGACATGCTTGAATGCCAAGCAAACTGTAGTTTCACGGGGTGTGTTGATGGTGGCACCGAAGTTAGGCAGCCGGGGCTGGAAGAACTGAGAGCGTCGGAGGCAGGGGGAAGGGAGATGAGGTCGCCAAAGAATGCCATTATGAAACTGACGCGGAGGAGGACGGCTCATAAGAAAGCGTTCCACAGCTGAGAGAAGCCCAGTTGATTGTCGGCATGGCAGATGGGCGGCACGGCTTTACAAAAAGCGCTGAGAGGTGGATGCTCTCAGCGTTGACTTTGAACTGTTTGAGCTCAGCATTTTCTCGAATCTATCTTGCAGCTACATTAAACCATTGTTAAAAGCCCAGACATTGATCGTTTCAGTGTGGTTTGTTTCTGCTGACAAGGTTTGTCCAGGAAAGCTGAGACTTCATGCATGGAGACGCCGCTGAGGGCCCAGCTTACTGGCAGGGGAGCGGTTGTGCGGGCCAGCCGGTTGCTCCTGCCCTCACCCTGTGGCGGCTGCTGCTGCTGCTGCTCTTCTGGGGGCAGTGGGGCTGTGCAGGAGTTGAGTCTGCATGGGAGGAATGTCTGTCCGGCACCGGGGTAAGAGATGCGCCGGTGGGAAGTGGTCACGCTCCCTTGGCAGAAGTGGGAGGGGGAGCTGCGCTGGCTTGTTCTTGGTGGCAGGCTAGGGGGGCGCTTCATTGACACCCTTCTGTTTCCGGCATGTGCATGTGCATGCGCATCGGGCAGCTGGTCTTTGTATGTGCATGTGCGCCAGAAACCGGAAGACCACGTGGCTGGTGTGCATGCGTGCACTAGAAACCAGAAGATCATCACGTGAATGCGGGCTGCTGTTCTGGTTTCCAGCGCGTGCGCACTTCCATTTCAGCACTTGGTCCCGAAAAGGTTCGCCAACACTGCTATATAGCTTATTCTTGTTTTAAAATATAAACTTTCCAAAAGAAAGGGGCTGTTTTCCCCATCATATGCTGCAAAGGTTAAAACGCTAGAAGATGGTATCATAAACATTATTTCATTTTAATCATTTTTTAAGGGGAGGATACTTGTCTCTAAGGCTATGGGTTATGGGACTCTTATTTGTTTGACATGCTGGTGTTAGGCGAAGGACACCAGATAAAGATATCCCTTGACAAGATAGGTAATGGCAGCAGTAAATACCAGGTACATAGGAAAAGGACAGGGCCAAGATGTATAAAGCCCAGAGTATTTTGGGAAAGAGGAGGACTGAGAGCTCCCACTATTCACTTTGCTCCTACAAATGGGTATGTTCACAAACAAGTGCACACATATGCACATAGTCATATACTGTTTCTTCACCTTGTACGTTTTTTTTTCCCTGGGTCATTTCTCTGTGTGAAATGAGGTCAATTGAAAAGAACATTTCTGGGTGAACATGAGGCATCACAACATCAAAAAGTTGTGCCAATCAACATGCACAAATATGATGTAGCATCGCTGTAGCAGAGCCGTCCGCCCAATGACAAGGCTCCATTATCATGATTTCAGTTAGACATAAGAAAAAAGTGGGAATGATGTCATGATGGCCATAAATTTCAAGGTGGTTCCAAGCAAAAGCTAAATGAATCCTGGCTCGACAGGAATGGAATGTGTCAGATGTTGGGGGAAAAGGCTACCAACTTTGGATTCTTATTGTTTTGGGTCTCTTGTTGCTGGAAGCAGTTGATTCCTTTCAAAAGAGAGCTGAGCTAAATGAAGGTCTAAGACCCAGCCGGAGAGATGGAGAAAGCCTGCAGACTTCCTTTCATTTGGACAGCTGCGACACTACAGTTGTTGCAGTCACCTATTTATCTTCGGCTAGCATTCTTCTAATTTTTCATCAAGTAGTGCATATAGCATATTTATTATTTATTTATTATTTATTAATGAGATTTATATGCCACCCTATCTCCAGCCGGACTCAGGGCGGCTCACAACAGTTAAGAAACATCTAATAAAAAGTTAAAAAATTAAATCCAAATCTTATAATTTAACAGTTAAAAATACAATTAAGACTAACAAGTTAAAATTAAATTAGAATTAAAACCCCATCAGTCCAGGCCAGCCAAACGAAACAGCCACGTTTTCAGGTCGCGGCGGAAAGAGCGGAGGTCGGGGGCCACCCAGAGCTCCAGGGGCAGTTGATTTCAAAGGGTAAGTGCATCCACAGAGAAAGCCCTCCCCCTGGGGGTCGCCAGCCGACATTGGCCAATGGGAGACCCTCTCTGTGGGAACGGACTGGGTGATGGGAAGCTGTTGCTGGCTGGAGATGGTTCCCCAAATATCCTGGGCCTAAGCCATGTAGCGCCTTATAGGTAATCGCCAGCACCTTGAATCTTACTTGGAAGGCAACCGGCAATCATATAACTCTGTTAGAAAGCCTAGAATGGAAGAGAATTGTATGATGTTGAAAGGTAGGAAAAAAAATAGTATTAAAGGGCCAGCTGCAGTGCATCAACCTTATATTGAAGGACTACTGTTAGGTTTCAGTGCAAAGAACCTATTTAGGTTACTGAGCATGATTCCTATGTTAGAATAGTTTGCTTTGAAATTTAAAGTTGGGGGGAAAAAACCTCAGTCCACTAAAGTCTGCCTCTTGTCATGTTAGAAATAGTGCTGTAGAGAGGGTCACTTGTGCCTATTACAGAAGCCTCACTTATATGTACGCGGAACTAGTGATGCTATCAGGATAGGAGCAAGAGGCAGAGATGAGCTTCCTTCTACAGAAGGAACAGTATATGGACTCTGGATGTGTCAGAGATCACTTACCACATTAATGTGGTAAATCCCCCACATGACCATTAAATCTAGAATTAAAAAATACATAATGCTACTACAGTTTGCCACCTGCTTGCCTAAACAACTTCTGATTGTAGCTTTACTTACTGATGAGATCTGTTAATAACCTTCTATTGTCAGATCTATTTGTTAAGCTTCATTGCTAAAATACAGTGAGTAATATCAACAATACCTTTCTGCTGACTGAACTTCATCTGCCAAAGAATGGATTCTTTCACCCCTTTGTTGATGAAATCTTCAGATTTACTGTGACTCCGATGTCAGCAAAGGGAAAGGGGAGTGAGGAAAAGATTGGAAGGTCTTTTATGAAGGTAACCTAGGGACTCTTTTACATTATTTGTAAATGCCCCATTTGTATCCATTCCTTTTTTTTTCATTCTAGAATTATCCTGCATGGTTAATTTCCAAATTATAATGATAGTACAGTTAAAAGTTGGTGGTAACTCTGAAAAACGGTCATAAATCTCTCTTTTCAGTGCCCTTGTAACTTTGAGTGGTCACTAAATGAACTTGTAAATCAAGAACTACAGGTATTCTGCAAACAAGTTGAACCAATTGTGCTTGAGGGAATCATCTTTTCACAAGACACCAGTGCATCAATGCAGTTCAAGTGAACAACAGCACCTGGCTAAATTTGGCCCACTTTGGGAAAGTTAAACAAAGTGAGACCTGATCACTACTTGAATGGGAAACCACCAGGGCTGCAGGCAAACTGGACTGAGAAATTGAAAAAAAAAATGAAACTATAGCAAACCACTTAAGTTTTGTTGCCAAGACTATGATTGTGTCCATGAAATCATCAGAGGTAAGCTCAGTTTGAAGGAGACTTTCAACCATGAAGAAGTTCAAAATAAATTCAAAATGCAAACTTAGTTTTCAGGAGAAAACAATTGGAAACCCTGTCCCAAAAGTGCTTTTTCAAAAGGCAGATGGACTTTCTTTGTTTGTCCTTGACGATGTTCTGAATTCATTTCTTGGATGAGCAGCAAAACATCTTCAAGGAAAAACAAAGGAAGTCCAGTTGCTTTGTCCACTTTTGGGACAACCATGACCTGGATTACTGAGAATCTCCATAGACAGTTGGAAACCCTGTTCCCCCACCCCCAACCCCCCATGCCTATTTTCTCTCTAATTCCTCTTTCAAAATTTGTGGGATTTCAACTCCTGGGGATTCTAGAATTTATTTGGGAACAATTATTCCAAGAATGGTGAGGGAAATGTCTCCTTCCCAATCCTTTCTCCTGTTCTGTTTCCTATTTCCCCAGGCTGCTTTGTTTGAAATCCATTAGAAAACGTTACATAAACTGGAGACTCTGCTATCATTTTGGCTTGGTCTGTGCTGTAAGGCTTGGTTTACTTGTTATCTTCTCATTTCATTGAAGAGCCCCGTTGTAGGAAAGGTATCTTAATAAATGTGGATATAACACTGTAATAGCAACACAGTGTTTGGCTACTGGCAGTAAACCAAGCAGGGCAGCCTCAGCCCAGCAGATATTATAACTCCGAAGAAGAAAACTTTGCATTTTTAACATAAATAGCCGGTGACTCATGTACCTTAAAGACTAAAATGTTTGTTATGCTACTAACTTTTAAGAACGCTACTTCACTCATTCAAATATATAAAGGCTATGCTGCCACAACATGGAAAACTCAGCCATCCCTTCTTCTAGTCAGGATATTCAGTTTTCATATGCTAGCAGTGTGCAACCCAGGATGTTTGATCTGTCATGTTTTAGTCATTTTTTTAAAAAAACCCAGCTGCCCGAAAGAAACGGAGAGGCTATCACTTCCTGTTTCCTGACTTTAATTTTTTTTTCTTACTTTCACAAGACAAAATAATGTTCAGAAGACCATTGGAACAAAGTTACAGGGTTGATACCACCATTCCAGATGATACATCCTCTCTTCCTATTTTTTTGCCATGTGTAGCTATGAAGGATGAAAGCTACTTTAAAAACAGCAGTAGGAGCTTGTATAGAGGTTTCTGTAGGATACTGGCTCAGTTTTAATTGTTACATATCCTGGTCCTGCTAAATTAATTAATATATTGCATGCTAAGAAGTTTAAGGCTTAAATGGTAGAACTGTAAGACTTGGTGAACTCCCTCCAAATTCCTTTGTATGGGAATGGCATCTTTATATTCAGATGTAAAATGTCTTGGAGTGAGTTGAAATATTCGCTCATTTGGTTTTTAATATTGCAGTATCTGATGTCTGTTTTCCCCTTCTTTCAAAGAGAAGGACATGCTTGACTTTCATAGAATGTAGAATAATATCATTTGAACTGAAGTGAAGTGAATACCTGATGTTATAGATGAGTCACTTTGGTCCTGTAGATATTGCTAGAGTAGATACTGTGTAAGATTCAGTTTCTGTGCCTGTATCTCTGCTATATGCCCTGTTGCTAGCCAGTGAACTTTTTAATTAGGGAACTGCCTATAAGCAAATAGAGGCCTGTCACTAAGAGCCCGAGAGAGAGAGAAATAGTATTCAGTATTGGTTATAAATAATTGATGATATATTTGAATGGCTTTAGATGGAAATATAAGTGATGCATTTTGACAATTTACCCACTAAATCAGATCATTAGTCTTGGTACCACATTAGCAACTCTGGCTTTGTTTATTTGGTGTCTCCCTACTTATTCTTAGATACTGTAGCCTGAAAAATGACTAATTGAATTATTTTAGTTGTGAATATCTGTCTTAGAATTATGAATAGGTATGTGATTTGGTAAGTAGAGTCAGTGTGCTGCGGTGTTAGACTAGGACTGCAGAGTTCAAGTCCATTCTCAGCTATGGAAGCTTCGCAGATGATTTTAAGCCAGTCACCTCCTCTCAACCCAACCAATTTCACAAGAATTGTGGAAAACATTGGAGAAGGGAATGCTGTGCTTGCCAGTTTTAGCTCCTGAAAGAAAGGTAGGATAGAAATCTAACAACAAACAAATAATAAAAGTAACGCCTATATCTCTATTATGTTGGTGGTGATCTTTAAAATCCAGTAGAAGGGCTATTAGGTATGGGCTGCAGAATTCCAGATGACCACAGGATAGTAGCAAAAAATGCTGAAAACTCTTTATTGCCACCTAATGATCATTCACAACCCATAGTGCTGATCATACTGAAGTCCTAAAGGTCAAAGTATTTAAAGTGGAAGTAGGAACAAGGGTCAGCAGTCATAACGAGAACATAAAACATGGAATATAGAATATAGAATCGTATGACTGGAAGGGACCTTGGAGGTCTTGTAGCCCACTCCCAGCTCAGGGCCACATTTATGTTCACAATTTTGATGTACATTAGATTCCTTCCCTAAACTAACTCTTATCATCTGGGAAAATTGAGAAATATTGAAACACTGCATTGTGAGTTAATTCTGTAATTTGCTATATTGTTTGTGAACGTTTAATTAAATTGCAATTCTTTTGCTGTTTGAGTCCAAAGATATATTATCATCTCTAAACTATCATTACATAAAACATGATGTAGTCTTTCTATAAACAATGCCACTTTTATTATATTCCTTACTTTATTGCAAGCAATAAAATCTAGAGAGAGTTATTTCCTCAGGCCCTTGACTCACACAACTTTTATTGAGCTACTGCATGTCCCATTGGGTAACAGTTCTGCACTCGAGTTTTGTTTTCTTTACAGCCAGAAGCTTTAGTTTTATCTTCCACTTTTCTTTTTCTGTAAGAACCATTCAATCAGCTCTAAAGTTTATGTCTGGTGAAACAGCTGCATCACTCTGATATATCAAGTATTTTTCTATTCCACAAAATTAGCAACTTGCATATTTGCATTTAGTTCCATTTTTAGAATACGAATGTTTGCATCTGTTTTTGACCTTCTTAATTGTTGCCAGGACACAAGTTGTACTGTTGAGTTGCATGTTCTAATTTGCACTCAGGCACAGTGGATTAATAGGCTCAGGCTGTTAACAAACATATATGAGACTAAGAAAACAATCTTGGAAATGGCAGACACAGCTGTGGAATTTGCAGGAGTCATATTTTCCCTCTGGCTTTTTCTGGGGGAGAATATTCTAGGCAGATTGAGAAAGTAATGATAAAGAAGAGGCTTTGTGTAGCACTGAATTGCTCATTACTTACAGTTCTAATGGAAGGGGGATATTTCAAATGAGGGAACTTTGATCTACAGTATATTCCATCAAAATATTCCAATTAAATGACACTCCGGCCATCTTTAATAATGTCTTTAGATAGACTAGCCACGTTTATGTTAACAATGCATTGAAATGATTTGAAGCTTTTTATATAAAGCTGTTATAAATGTTCTTAATTTTTTTTTAAAAAAGCTGAGCATTCTCCTTAAATTTTATCTGAATACCACAGCAAAATACTGTCCTGGAAATAAGAAAAGGGCTCATCTAGATTTTTTTTTAAAAAAAATATCCATCTCACTAGAAGATACAAAGCAAATGTATTCCCTGGTACTGTTCATTCAACAAAGGAGACACTGTTAAGGCTAAACATATCTGTTTAGATGAGAAATTAAGAATAGTGATATAAAATTAATCTGAGAATTATTAACACTTCTGTAAAGATCTTGACTGTTTTCTTTAATTTCTGTAACTAAAATAACTATATCTCTTAACCTACTGGTGACTGTTTGTCTTTTATAGAGGACTTGTACCTTGGAAGAACTCTCTTGACTATTATATTTATTTCTTATTTTGATTGATTTTATAATTTGATGAAATTGTAGTCCACCAAGAGTCTTTTGATTATCAGGAATTATTTAATGGATGAGTGGGCGGATGGATGGATGGATGGATGGATGGATGGATGGATGGATGGATGGATGATTGTTTGATCGTGTACCAAAAAGTCATTTTCAACTCCTAGCAATCCCATAGATTTTCTTCAAGTAATAAAAATATGGGGACACTTGCTTGGGAAAGTCCAGTGAAAAAGACAAAGACATTATATTTTCAAATGATCAGACTTTTCTACTTTTCCGAGTACTTGAGGTACATAATCTAGTAAAAGTATGGCTTATTATTCATACAAGATTCTTGGAGGTTTCTGATAATCTTGCTGCCTGTCTGCAGAATCCAGAGCTGTATACCCAAAATGTCAGATAGGAGGAACAATGGAAGATTATCCTCGGGCTCTGTAGGAGAATTTCTTACATGAATCTGGAGTTTTTGATATCAGGCAAAATCAACAGTAGGTGCAGAGGCAGTGTGTTTCTGACTGTGACTTTTCAAAAGATAAATAGTGGTCTTTTGCTCAGTGTAAGATAAAAGATAAAGATTATTCAAAAGATAAATAGTGGTCTTTTGCTCCTACTAGCTAGCTAGATAAGGCAATGCTAGATTTAAAAAGATTCTTGGTCCTGAGGTTAGTGAAAAATAAATAATTGTGAGTAGATGTTCCTGACAGATGTTGGTGATTATAATTATTCATGGTTCATGGTATGTGTGCAAGAGAAACATGTTATGTTTTTATGCATGAGAGAAAGAGAAATGCTACTCTGATGAATGTATTCTCCCTTTGGTTCCCAATTTGGTCCCCAATTTGAATAGTAAGGAGATTGAATCTATTTTATTTGATTCTTTTGGGACTCCAGTGCTTGACAACTTAAGTTTCGATAGTAGTCAGCTTTATTTCACATATTCAGGGGCTAGAAATTACATTGATGTGGAAACTTTTCTTGGGGATATCTGTTTCCAGATGATATATATTTGGGCTAGATAAAATTTATTTTTGTCCTTGCATTTTCCTCTCAATTAGCTATGGGCATCAGTTGATGATGATAGAGATACAAACATTCAAAATATCGGGTGGGACCCAGATGAGGGAAACTTGCTTTGTGTCTGGAAAAACAACACAGCTGCCTATATAATTGAACAATTTTATTTGCAGCTGGTTATGGGATATTAGCTCTTTTGTGTTCTGCACCTTGGTTTCCGTGAAATTACTAAAAGAATAAAAAGTTAAGTCCTCCCCCAAACTGAGCTTGGTTTCTGGTGTCTATATATAGAGATTTATATGATCTTTTTGCAGTGGTGGGTTTCAAATTTTTTTTACTACCGGTTCTGTGAGTGTGGCTTGGTGGGCGTGGCAGGGGAAGGATACTGTAAAATCTCCATTGCCACCCCAATCCAGGGGAAGGTTACTGCAAAATCCCCATTTCTTCCCGATCAGCTGGGACTTGGGAGGCAGAGAATAGATGGGGGTGGGGTGGGGTGGGCCAGTCAGAATTTTTACTACTGGTTCTCCGAACTACTCAAAATTTCCACTACTGGTTCTCCAAAACTGGTCAGAACCTGCTGAAACCCACCTCTGTCTTTTTGGCAACAATATGGAAATGGTTTCTAATTGCCTTCTTCTGACATATATTTCAACATTGCAGGCTAGGCATTTGGGATTTCCTGGTACTGTTCCGAGTTGATTTAAGCTTATTTAATTTGATATCAACCCAGCTAGGCTAGATGCTGTGACATAATAATCTCTACTGGAGTACAAACATCTTTCTGTGCTGCCATGGCCCTGCTATAATTATAATCTTTCATTATAATTTTGGGATTTCTAGGAACAAGTACAGGTAGTTCTCACTTAACAATCTCAATTAGGACTCAATTAGCAACTCTGTCACTAAATGACACAACAGTTAAGTGAGACAACACAAGACAGTGACAGACATACAGCCTCATTTCTGCCTTGGTCATTAAGTGAATAACTGGATTATGGAGACATCATCACATGAGTGCAACCTGTGATTTTACTGTCTTCATTGACTCATTGAAGCATGCAAATGACAAACATGGGACACAGGAATGATTATAAATGCCTATTGGTTGGGAAGTCCTGAATCTCGATTGCATGAACATAAGTGCGAGCACCAGTTATTTTTTCAAATACAAAGCCATTTTTTCAGCACCATTGTAACTTCAGCTTGCTAAACAGGGCAGTTTTTACCTACAGGCTACCTATAATTTATCTTTTACATTCATGGAACCTTTAGAAATTATGTCATTGACTTGCTTCATAATTCAATATTTCTTTAAGATGCTCAGAATGTTAGTAGTGTTTAGTGGTAATCTGAAGACTTTGAAATTTTATAGACATGTTGTTTGTTTATTATCCCATTGATTAAGTATTGACCGCTTATGCCAAAAAGGAATATAAATGTTTAAAAGGAGCCAATTAAACCTTCTTCCAGTTTCCTTTACTGACAAACTTGTGTTTTATTTTAGAAAATAATGAATGAACAAATAAATAAATAGATGGTTGTAGATTAGATCTAAATTCTCTTGGCATATGCTGATGTGGTGCTTTATGATTGTTTGCCTTATTGGCAATGTTTCTCCTATGCACCAAATCTATGCCGCCTCAATTTTTATAGGCCTATATTTGTTTTTCTGCACCTGTGTCCTGTTTCCATAACACTTAAAAAAAGAGATTTTTTTACATTCTTTCCCCTTCCGTTGAGCATTTGTTGTGTTATTGCCCAGAATCTTCTTTTATTTTTTTAAATTTTATTTTGTGAGATTTATGTGTGATCCCATAATGAATCACCTAGCCTATATAGCTTTTTGTCTGCTTTTCTTAAAATTAAATTAGAATAAAATAAATTGAAGCATCAATGCTACTGACAAAAGGAATATTTGTATGTAGAATTCTTGTAGTAAAAGAAAACTTTACATTATTGTAGGGAAATGTCTACAGCTGAGAAAGTCTTGCATATATTGGATATGTGGGAGAAGTAAGACTGTTCCTTGTTATTGTAAAGGGGAAATAACTCCGTAATCAGTGAGACAAAGTAAGAGGAAGGACACTTAGGAATAGGAATTTAAGGAGCATAAGGATGCCAGGTCAGGACAACTGACCTCTCGAAGCCCTAAAAATTCCTTTCTCAGAAGAATTCCTAGATCCCAACTACAACCTCTTGTTTGTTAAACACTTCTTTTAGGTGTGTCCTTGCCACCCAGAGTGATTGTGGAATTGCTGCCTTGTGATGTTTTGTAAATGTAGTTTGGAATTGGAGAGAAATATTCAGAACAGGAAAGCTAACAGAAGCAGGTGCAAGCTAAATTAACATTACACAAATGCTTGGTATATTTTAAATATTTATTTGCTAGAAGACTGTTTCAGTTTCAGACAAAAGGTAAAGGCACCCTTGAGTCCAGGTCTGCTCCTGTTAATGATTTTTGTATTGTTTTCTTAGCAGCATTGCAGAAGTGGTATATTATTGCCATCGTCTGCGATTGATTATTGACTAATATCCATTCAATAGCCTTGGAACACCTAGGCCAGGGGTGGGGAACAATGGCCCTTTTATCACTTGTGGACTTCAAGTCCCAGAATTCCTGAGTCAGCCATGATGGTCATAGTTCCCCACCTCTGACTTAGGCAATCTTCCATCCAACTATTAACCAGGGCTGACTCTATTTAGTATTTGAGAACAACCAAGGTTGGTTAAGTGCTACCATACCATACGGGCCTCCCTATTGCATTACTGTATTTCTGTGTGAAGCCACAAAAACTCAAGTTCATGAATTTAATAACTTTTCCAATTGCTGGAAAATTTAATATGCAAATAATCTGTGCAAATATTGTGTGTAGTTTCTTGAAGGTAGTAGAGTAACATGCTAAAACAAACTTTTAGAAGGAATATATGGAATATACCAGTGGTGGGATTCAAGTAATTTAACAACCGGTTCTCTGCCCTAATGATTTCCTCCAACCACCAGTTTGCTAAACTGTTCAGAAAGTTAACAACCGGTTCTCCCGAAGTGGTGCGAACTGGCTGAATCCCACCACTGAAATAAACTAAACACAGGCTCAGAAACCAGAGTTAGAACCCAACCAGAGTTAAGTAGACCTTTTTTGATGAATATATTGACAATAATCAAAATTGCTTTTTAAAAAAATCAGAAGTAATGCAGTTCAAGGACTGAAGTAGCTTACCAAAGTTGGGCATGTTACTTTAATGGGGGGGGGGGGGACTTGGATGTATGCACTAGGCCTAGGAAAAATGGCTGAGGTGATAGAATACTGGCTGAAATGTAAAATTTTTCAGACCATCAGAAATAATTATCTCTTTTTCAAATGCAGAATGCAAGTTCTATCATAGTTAGTGATGAAGCTATAAAGCTATCAAATAAAGGAGAATATTTGTAGCTCAAGGTTGATCTGAGGGGTCCTTGGTGCTCTCTGAGCTTGTTTTGTTTTCTTGCAGAGGTTTCATTTCCCAAACTAGGTAACATCAGTACTAGTAAGGAGACTACTAGCACTGATGATGTTACCTAGTTGGGTAATGAAACGTCTGCAAGAAAACAAGCAAGCTCAAAGAGCAGCAAGGACCCCTCAAAGCTATCAAAATCTATGCACACATAACATTATACAGTCACATTGGCAGAAAACAATTTCTGCTGGCTGATGACCAAAATGAAGACCTGACTTGACATTTAACAAAAATAGAACATTCTAAGGTTTTATGTTACTACAGTGGTTCCCAAACTGTGCGCCGCGGCTCCCTGGGGAGCCGCGCTATCGTCATAAGGGCGCCGCGAAATATTCCGCCCGCTGGGTCTAACGCTGATGCGCCATTTCTGAAACGTCTAGTGCGCATGCGCAGTTGCAAGTCGGATTGCTATGGGAGCCGCGAACCGAAAAGGATTGGGAACCTCTGTGTTACTAGTATTTAAAATGTGTTTGTGTGTGCATGTACTGTGTTTCCCCGAAAATAAAACCCTGTCTTATATTTCTTTGAACCCTGAAATAAGCGCTTGGCCTTATTTTCGGGGAGGTCTTATTATTTTGGGGCGCCTGGAAGAAACCAGAGGAAATGGCAGGGATCGGCTGTGTGTGCATTTAAATATTTTCGGGGCGGGCTTATTTTCACGGCGGGCTTATTTTCGTGTATGTGCTCAAAAGCCCAATTGGGTTTATTATCAGGGGATGTCTTATTTTAGGGGAAACAGAGTATTAGAAACTAAATCTTGTTAACGTTATTTAAAACTATACTTTAACATACTTTCAAAGTAGCTCACCAAATCCAGCACTGTATTACTGACATCATGTAGTTATGCTGACTCGGTTGTATAACTTTCTTTGTCTGGTTTTATATGTACTGTTCTGAGTCTTGTTTTTTACTATCCTGATGTCTGTTTTTCATTTCCTGGCTCAATGTCCTTGAATAAAAGAATAAGCATATATAAGCAATGTAGACTTGCTGGCTGGGAGCTGGAGATCTTTTATCATTCACTGCAGAAACACAGTGAAGACATAGCGAGTACATTGGAAGGAGGGGAGAAAACCCCCTTTTTTCATGTTGACATTATTTTTAGTTGTTTTTTCCTTCATTCACTCCCACAAATGGCAGATTATTTAATCTTTCTTCTTAGGAAGACTATGCTGTAAAATACAATATCACTATAGTTAATATATATATAATATACAGTAGTTAATATAACCCAATCCTTGAAATTTGCAGTGTTATTATTTTAGAATACTGTTTTGAATTTTTCCATCTAAAAGTATTTGTGTGTTGGTTTGTGTGAAAGAGAGGGATTGGCAAACTGGCATTTTTAACATAGGAGGATTGGCATTTTTAAATAGTTTGTTTTGATTAAGAGATGATGATAGTGATAGCGTCTTCTTCTCATTTCGTACAAAAAGAGATGAATGTAAAAAATGCCCTTTGGCTTTGCAACCAATATCCTAACACCAGCTTTACAGTTGTGTGGCACAGTTTTAAGGCATTGAACACCAGCTATTTTGACTGATGAGTGCCACGTCAAAGTAAACAAAGTAGTTAGAAATGCTAAAATCATGCTGTATTAAAGAATAATTCAGTAGCAAGAAAAAAGAGAATAATGAAAATATTGGCTGGATGGATATTTTTGGAATGAATTGCGGTTCTAATTTGTTCTGCCTTATTATGAAGAATTAATTTGGGGCAGGGGTGAAATGTAAAATTTGTTACTACCGGTTCTGTGGGCGTGACTTGGTGGTGGTGGTGGGTAATGTGACTGGGTGGGCGTGGCCAACTTTTTTTTTTCTTTTAAAAGCATTTTTTCTACAACCTTAAGAGGTTGCAGAAAAAAATGCTTTTAGAAGCCTCTGACAATCAGGCAACTCAGCTGGGATCACCAGAGGCTTTTAAAGGCATTTTTTTTCCTACAACCTCTTTGGCAGAAGCGGTTGTAGAAAAAATGCTTTTAAAAGCCTCTGACGATCCCAGCTGAGCCGCACGATCATCAGAGGCTTTTTTTTTAACTTTTAAAAGCATTTTTTCGGCTGAAGAGCCTCTGATAATCGTGCAGCTCATCTGGGCATGGGGGGAGGTACAGGGATTTTTGCTACCAGTTCTCCGAACCAACCGCCACCATCGCTACCAGATCAGGCGATCCAGTCCAAACCGGGAGCATTGAACCCCTAATTTGAGGACATTTGAGCAAATAAACATTTGAGGAAAGCATGTTTGTGTGCATGTGTAGATTTAATATTGTTAAATTTATATTAGGAGGAAGTTTCTTAAAGGGATATTGGCAGTCTTGATATTTGAGATAAGTTAGATTCTGCCTCTGCTTTATACACAGTGCCTGGTCAGCAGGAGTGTTTACATGCCTGCTTTAGTTATGCTAAACAGAGTTTGCAGCAGCAAACAATTTGCTCAAAAGATTGGCTAAGTAAATGATTTCTATGCAGGTGGTCCTCAAATTACAACCACAGTTGAGCCCAAAATTTCTGTTGTTAAGGGAGACATTTGTTAAATGAGTTTTGCCCTGTTTTATGACCTTTATTGCCATAGTTGTTAAATGAATCATTGCAGTTGATAAATTAGTAATCCAGTTGTTAAGTGAATTTGGTTTCCCCATTGAGTTTGCTTGTCAGAAGGTTGCAGAATGGGATCATGGGACCTTGGGACACTGCAACTGTCATAACTATGAGTTAGTTGTCAAGCTTCTGAATTTTGATCACATAGGGATGCTGCTAAGGTCGTAACACTGAAAACTGTCATAAGTCACATTTTTCAGTGCTGTTGTAACTTTAAACGGTCACTAAATGAACTGTTGTAAGTTGAGAACAACCTGTATTTGACTTCCCAGACTTCTGAGTGGAATATATGTTCCCAGTCTCTGTGTAAAATGTTGTTGTTCGGTTCTGATAACTGATAATTGTTGAAGTATCCTTAAATGCAGTGGAGAGTCAATATTTGATTAATTTTCTGTTACATACAGGTGAAACTCGAAAAATTAGAATATCGTGCAAAAGTTCATTTATTTCAGTAATGCAACTTAAAAGGTGAAACTAATATATGAGATAGACTCATTACATGCAAAGCGAGATAGTTCAAGCCTTGATTTGTCATAATTTTGATGATTATGGCTTACAGCTCATGAAAACCCCAAATTCACTATCTCAGAAAATTAGAATATTACATGAAATCAATAAAACAAGGATTGTACATAGAACAATATCGGACCTCTGAAAAGTATAAGCATACATATATACTCAGTACTTGGTTTGGGCCCCTTTTGCATCAATTACTGCCTCAATGTGGCATGGCATGAATGCTATCAGCCTGTGGCACTGCTGAGGTGTTATGGAAGACCAGGATGCTTCAATAGTGGCCTTCAGCTCTTCTGCATTGTTCGGTCTCATGTCTCTCATCTTTCTCTTGGCAATGCCCCATAGATTCTCTATGGGGTTCAGGTCAGGCGAGTTTGCTGGCCAATCAAGCACAGTAATCCCATGGTCATTGAACCAGGTTTTGGTACTTTTGGCAATGTGGGCAGGTGCCAAGTCCTGCTGGAAAATGAAGTCGGCACCCCCATAAAGCTCCAGCATGAAGTGCTCCAAAATCTCCTGGTAGATGGCTGTGTTGACCCTGGACTTAATGAAGCACAGTGGACCAACACCAGCAGATGACATGGCTCCACAAATCAACACAGACTGTGGAAACTTCACACTGGACTTTAAGCATCTTGCAGTGTGTGCCTCTCCATTCTTCCTCCAGACTCTGGGACCTTGGTTTCCAAATGAGATGCAAAAGTTGCTCTCATCAGAAAAGAGGACTTTGGACCACTGAGCAAGACCAGTTCTTTTTGTCTTTAGCCCAGGTAAGACGCTTCTGACGTTGTTTGTGGTTCAGGAGCGGCTTGACAAGAGGAATACGACATTTGAAGGCCATGTCCAGGATCCGTCTGTGTGTGGTGGCTCTTGATGTACTGACTCCAGCCTCAGTCCACTCCTTGTGAAAGTCCCCAACACTTTTGAATGGCCTTTTCCTGACAATCCTCTCCAGGCTGCGGTCATCCCTGCTGCTTGTGCACCTTTTTCTTCCACACTTTTCCCTTCCACATAACTTTCTATTAATGTGCTTTGATACAGCACTTTGGGAACATCCAACTTCTTTTGCAATTACCTTTTGAGGCTTTCCCTCCTTATGGAGGGTGTCAATGATGGTTTTCTGCACAACTGTCAGGTCAGCAGTCTTTCCCATGATTGTGATTCCTACTGAACCAGACGGAGAGACCATTTAAAGGCTCAGGAACCCTTTGCAGGTGTTATGGCTTAATTAGCTGATTAGAGTGGGACACTTTGAGCCTAGAATATTGAACCTTTTCACAATATTCTAATTTTCTGAGATTGTGAATTTGGGGTTTTCATGAGCTGTAAACCATAGTCATCAAAATTATGACAAATCAAGGCTTGAACTATCTTGCTTTGCATGTAATGAGTCTATCTCATATATTAGTTTCACCTTTTAAGTTGCATTACTGAAATAAATGAACTTTTGCACGATATTCTAATTTTTCGAGTTTCACCTGTATTATTTGAAAATTTTGGAGTTTGCTATCAGGAATCCCCAGAGCTGTGAACTGAAGAGTATACCATGGGGAAGAATTAAAAGACAGTCAGTTCTGAAAGAGCACTGTTCCCTTTATTTTTGGAAATAAGGTTGGTTGTCTGCTGTGAAGTAGGATTGGGGGAAGACAGAGACAAAAGAAGCACATGTATCCAAATTGGGTTTGTCAACTTTTATGATTTAGCACCTCATACCTTATTATAATGTAGGAATGTGATGCTATGTCTTACGATCAAGATCTTTATTATACCATCATCCTTATTGACTTCTGTCTCCTTTATTTTACCATTCACTCCATCACCATCATTATCATCATCATCATCAAATCAATCAATCAATCTTTACTCAGTCACAGACCAACAAACACCATTAAATTCTGCACAGGAAGCAATGAGAACATTGAATGTGATGCTAGAGCTTTGTTCAAGAGCTACTGCTGGGTTTTTCTTCTCATTGACTCAGTGCTCTTTCCCTGAACACAGGATACCATATTTATGACCGGAAGCAGGAGAAATAGCTCAAGATGGTATAGCATTAAGAAGAAAAGAGAAGGGAAAACAGATGGCTTTTAAAATTATCCAGAAGTAAGAAGTAGGAATTGCAAACTTAGTCATAGCTCTTTTGTATTTTGCAACTGGGAGGGGGAACGTTTCAGTCTGGTGACATACAACAGACGTAGCTGGGTACAATCCTTCATGTAACCTTTCCTAATTTGGACAACCTGCAGATTTCAACTCTTAATATCCTCAACAAGGATCATGTTATCTGGTGAATTCTGGAAGGTGAAGTCATACATCAGGAAGACACCAGCTTGAGAAGGACTGCTCTAATTCAGCCATAGCATCTATTTCCTGCAGAGAAAATTGAATTAGGGTTCATTAGGCAGTAGGGCTGCCACATGCTTCAGATTCAAAGGAAAACAATTGGAGTAATACAGGGGTGGGTTCTACTTACCTTTACTACTGGTTCACATCAGGAGCACATACATGCATGCGTAGATCACCTATGATGACGTCCGGGTTGGTGGGCGGAGCCTCCCGCCGGTTTTACTACCGGTTCTTGCGAACTGGTCTGAACCAAGGACAACTCACCACTGGAGTAATACCTGTCAGCAGTTCTTTAAACAGCTGTTGATTTTTCCTGGGACCACCCAAGTGCCTTCTACCGCTGTAGTACAGAGAGGAGGAAGAAGGGGAGGAATTGGTTTAAGGAGCTGCTCATACACTTCCCAAAGCACCTTTTTTCCTTTAAGTACTCCACAGCGCTATTTTGCAGTCAGGCAAACACGCTGAGTTGAATATAAATCTGACGTATCTTGGAGAGGCATCACACACTAGTAAAGCATACTCTTCTGACACAGAGTGTCTGAAGTTGAATCCCTGGCATCTTCAGGTAGGGCTGGAAGAATTGTTACCTGTAATCCTACTATGCTACAGGTAGTTACTATATCTTTAAAATGAGGATCAAAATCTGACTTTGTGTGACTTTCTGCATTCTTAGTGTTTTTAGTAGACATGTGGTAATTTTCTGCCTTTCTATGTTCTCCAGGTATGCTGCTCCATTGTCGCAGGGCATTCTGCCCAGCTTAGAAAGTTTTAGAGGGTTTTGTCCATGTGCTGCAATTTATTTTTGATTTAAAGCAGGAAGAGAAGCAAGAGGCTGTCCAGCCTTCTGTAAAATTTCTAGTGCAAGATTAAATTGATGTAGAAATGGGATTCCTCTGGGAATGAAGATAAAAGCGTTGTTTCCTTTCCCTGGTAATACAGTATAAGCTTGTTTTTTAAAAGGATAAAGTTTGAGAAATGTATTCCTTGACCGTTTTCTTCCAAATAGGGTTTGGGTCTAACTGTGATTATATGAAACTAATATGATAAATAAAGAAGGTTAAAGAGGGAAGAGTTTGTGTTTGTAACCAGGGTATAGTGTAGATCAAGGGTGTCAAACTCACGTCGTCACGGCAGCATCACGTGATGTATCGGGAGTTTTCCCCTTCGCCAAACCAGGCATGGGTGTGGCCAGCACGTGACGCATCTGGCCCATGGGCCTGGAGTTTGACAGCCCTGGTGTAGATTAAACTAGCCTTTCTCAACAAATCTTGTTAATGTGATAGTAGATTGAATAGGTATCAAGAGCTTATCTTTAAAACACCTTAATGAACTTTCTTTAATTTCAGTTCTGTACAGAGATTTTGCTTTTGTCTTTTGAAGGAAGCTTTTTTCATGCTACTGTGACTTGAAAGAAATATCCTGGACTCAGTCCACTTTAAAGTAATAAATGCTATAAGAGTTTGTCTTAAAATTTGCTCTGAGTAAAGTTAGTAAATTATTCTGGATTGCTTTTGTTCTGACCTGCCAGGAATAGAAGAATAACTAAAACAAGTGATTCTATATCATGCCTGAAACTTGGCATATGCACGGAGATAAGTTTGTCTCCAGGCATTTTCTTTATTGGAAGAACAAAGAATGTACAGGGGTGTGTGGAAATAAGATCCCTGATTTACTCATTTCCAAGATTTGGAGATACTGTTATCTGGAAAATATGTTGGTGCATTCCAGCTTTTATTGCCAAAAGCAACATGTGTTTATTGATATTTATTGTTACTTTTACACTGATAGCAATGTCTAAAAGTATTCATTCATTTCATGTATGGTGAAAAAAGGTGATGGAAAATATGGTTGTGCCACTATAGGGCCAAGGATGAAACAGATTATCTGGAACCCTTTCAGTCGGGTTTCAGATCATTTTTATGGGAAAAAACTTCTTTGGTAGATAAACTCTGGGAAGAGCAGGATGGGGTAGTACATCCTTCTTAGCTCTTATTGACCTCTTGGTAGTTTTTTATATCATTGACCACTATATCTGTTGGGGTCAGCTGTAAGATTTGTGACTGGGTGGCCAGATTTGTGTTGATTTGGTTCCTTTCTCCAAGGCTGGTCCCAATTGATGTTGTTAGGGAGCAAGAAGTCCACCCCGTGATCGCTGCTTTGTGATGTACCACAGGGCTCGCTACTTTCTCTTTTTGCTCCTTTTTAACATCTACATGAAGGCACTAGGTGAGATCATCTGACAGCACAGAATGAGGTATCATAAATATGTTGATGATACTCAACTCTACATCTCCATCCCAGGTGATTCAAGTATTGCTGTGGCTGCCTTTTCGCTGTGCCTGGAGGCTGTGTGTGTGTGGATGGGGGACAACAGGCTTCAGCTGAGCCCTGAGAAGATGGAGTGGTTGTGGATCCATGGAGTTTATCATCTTTGGTCTTGGATGGGATTGTACTACCCCAGACAGACCCTATGCCTGGGGTTTCTCCTAGACTCACAACTCCTGCTCAAAGAGCAGGTGGCAGTCATGTTTTAAGTGAAGGCTTAGGAGAGCCTTCACTTAATTTTGTATTGTGTGTCAGTTGTGCCATTTCCTAGGTCATGAGGCCCTGCACTTAGTCCATTAATGTCTTGGTCATCTCTTGTTGGATTATTGTAAAGAACTCTGCATGGGGCTATCCTTGAAGCTACAGCTGGTATACAGTGCAGCTGTGCAGACACTTCTGGAGGCTTCTGGGGTGGTGCATGTAATACTGATGTTATATGAGCTGCGCTGGTTGCTGTTTGCTTCCAGGACCAATTCAAGGTGTTGGTTATTACCTAGAAAACCTTTTGTGGCAGTGGACCAAGTAATTTGAGGAATGAACTTGTCCCAATGGGTTTGGCCCAGTCCATCCAGTCAAGGAATTGAGTTATCGGGGTTGAGGAGAAGAGCTTTGTCTGCCGTGGCTCCTGCCCTCTGGAACATCTTGCAGCCAGAGGTGAGAGTCATTTCCAGACTTCTGGAAGGTCCTTAAAACCAGGCTGTGCCAGTGGACTTGGGGCCCAGATGGTGGATTGCTATGCTAGAGGGAAGTTGGTTGAGTAAGAGGCAAAAACCCAACCCTTACCGTCTGTGATCTTGTTTTTCAATTTTTATTTTAATGGTTAATTTTAATGCTTTTAATTTTTTTTGTTTACGTTTTTATGCCATTGTAAGCTGCCCAGAGTCACTTTGGATAGTGAGATGGGGAGGGGGAAGGGCATATAAAATTTCTAAATAATTAAATGTAATTCTTCACTTTGTTTCTTCCATTCTTTGTTTTGCTCTATTTACCTAAAAACCACATTGTTTCCCATTTACCAAGAGATGATTGCTTTCAACCAGCTATGTGTGAAATAATTCCTTTTAAAACATATTGAGAAGCCTATGTATACAACTCACATTTTAGAACTCCAAGTTCACTATATTCAAATGTATTTATGTGTTTAGGTGGAAAAACATTAATGGAACTCTTTGCAAGGCATATACTACTATGTCACAATACAGAATACAATATAATACAATTAATTTTTTTCATAAAAATAACATGGATAATGAGTAAGAATAAATATAAGTAAATGTAAGAACAAATCCATTTAAAAACTTTTTAAAATCAGTAAATATAGAATAAAACAAAGAAAAGGGAAAATAAGTAGTACCACAAATATCAAGTTCAAACTTTAAGAGCAGAAAGCAATGGAACAAGAGCATGTCATTAAAATATGCCCTACTGTATTCACATTATAATGTTAGATACAAATATGTAAGTTATACGACTTGCATCACAAAATCTGTGAACAGCATCCACCATCTGACATTTATTTATGCACTTCTTAATCAAAATATGTAATTCTGCAAGCAATTAGCTTAAGTCAGAACTTTGTATGTCTTTGCCTGCTGGCAGAAAAAGACAGGAAGAATAGAATCAGCTTAACCTCCCTTGGAGAGTTGTAAGCATACTAAAAATATTCTTTCATGGCCCAGCTCATTCATTTGTAAGTGGGATAGAGAAGCTAGTAGCCAAAAATGTTGGGAAGGTACCAGCTGAAATCTCAAAAAATATTTCAAAAAGCATTTTTTCACAGCAACCTCTTGTAGAACAGTTTTAAGAAAGATAAAGTGTCCCTTGATTCATGTAGCTTTCTTGGGAATAATGTGGAAGTAGTAGTACCAACATGATGTATTCAATGAAGTGTCATCACAACCAAGCACAAGAATTCCAGGAAAGATGAACATTGAGTTACTAATCTTAGCTGTGCAAATTTTTCCAAGCCATACAGATTTAGGACTAAATGAAAGACTACACAGAGCCTGGAAACCTGGGTGTTCAAAAAGCTGTATAATCCCATCCAAGGCAGGTTGGATTCTAATTGTCTAATCTATCAATTGTCAATCAGCAATACTTTTGTCATCTTTGCACTGTTTCTCTCAATTAGTTTGATAACAGCATCATACACTGCTTTAAACTGGAGTATTTTTTAAAAATTTAGATGGAAAAGAGTTAGGTGTCATTAGGCATTAAACAAACCCTAAGACTCCATTTATTCCCCCCCCCCCAACAATGTATATATTAAGTAGCATATGCATGATGGAAATCCCTTCAGTGGGTTGGTACCAAGAACCACAAAAACCATTGGACTACCCTTGGAACAGAGCATACGGAAGAAAAATAGAATAATCTGGAATTCTGGAGAATTTTTTTTGTATACCACACTCTCCCCCCCCCCCCTTTTTTTTTTTTTTGCTTTAATTAAAGAGAAATGCCATAGGATTTCTCCTATGAGGATATAAAACATTATTACTCAATGTTTATTTTCAACTTGTTGAAATGTTAACGATAAAAGATATGACAGTAATCAAGGAATTTTTTTCTCCCTTCCCTAACAGAGATCTTCGGTTCAATCGAATTAAAGAAATCCAGCCTGGTACATTTAGAAGGCTTAAAAATTTGAACACATTGTAAGTTTTATCTTTCTTACAACTTTTTTTTCCTTTTGTAAACTGTTAACCATTTTTATTTGTATCTCCATTTGTATTTTGTCTCATTAAGACTAGTAACACTTGTTTCGATGTACATTCAGTTTTCCTTATGTTGATTTCTGACTAGAGTTTTAAATATTTTAAATTTACTCATATGGAATCCATATGAAAGAACATAAGAAATCTAGCTATCTGTAATTTTTATTGACTTCCATATAAATTTATCTAATTTGCAATCATGTAAAAGAATTGACAGCCACTGGTCCACCAACAGATATTTTAGGGATCCACCAAAATCTACCCATCTCTTGGCACTTTTACCTAAACCAAAAAGTGCAATATATTTTTTGAATATTTTGAATTTTTAAAAATATTAATGCAGTGTTTCCACATAGACCTTTCTAAAGACAGCAGAAATAGTGTATATTCTCATTCCTACTGTTAGTTCCATAAAGACTTACCAGAACTTGCTCATCTAATTCATAGTACAGGTAGTCCTTGACTTCCAAAGTTCATTTAGTGACCGTTCAAAGTTACAATGACACTGAAAAAAGTGACATGACCATTTTTCACACTTACAACCATTGCAGCATCCCTATGGTCATGTGATCAAAATTCAGACACTTGGCAACTGACTCATATTTATGAGGGTTGCAATGTCTTGGAGATCATGTGATCACCTTTTGTAAACTTCTGACAAGCAAAGTCAATAAGAAATACCAGATTCACTTAACAATGGTGTTAACTGATTTAAGAACCACAATGATTCACTTAACAGCTATGGCAAGAAAGGTCATGCAATGGGGCAAAACTCACTCAACAATGTCTCACTTAGCAACAGAAATGTTGGGCTCAATTGCAGTCATAAGTCAAGGACTACTGTATTGATAGATTTTATTTCAGCTTTCCCTATCTCCAGATTTGTTGGGGCAGCAACTATTTGAAGTCCAAGCCACCATATACATTACATTACAGCTACAGTAGGCAATATTAATAGAAATCACAATGGCCAAAATAGAAAGCATACTTAAGTTAGGCCAACCAAATTGTTACTAATAAGTGAGCAAGCTTTTCAATTTTCCGATATTCCCATCAGATGATAATATTCAGAGAGCAATAGTAGTAATTTTGCCATGGAATGTAACAACATATTTTGAATGTTGTACCTACTCTAATTATCTTTCTGAAAAAGAGATGTTGAGATTGATATTTTGGAATAAAGTATCTGGCCCATACTTCTTTTTTTTCAATAAATCATTTTAAGAAAACTCTGTTATTGTTATTTTGTAATTAATTATTGCAGTTCTTCAGTGGGGAAAAAATACCTCTTTTTGTTTTATATCCTAGACTCCTCAACAATAATCACATTAAAAGAATACCAACTGGAGCATTTGAAGACCTTGAAAATCTAAAATATCTGTAAGTGCAAACATATTCTCAGAGATATATTGATTTAAATTGTGTTGTGCACTAGGTCTGTGCATGTTGACTATTGTTTGCTTAATCAAGGATTCTTTGGTTTCTTTTAAGCCTCCTTCTTGTCTTTGCTGTAGCCAGAAGTATTACAGATGGCAGCCTCTTCTTAGCACTTATAAACGTTTTCCCAAGCTGCAGAAAGCTTCTGTGTAAGAGCTGTGTACATCCAGAAGTCTCTTGGCTTTTGAAACTTATTGGGATGTTGAGGAAGGTTTGCAAAGCAATACCTCTTCACTTTTAGAAGTACCATCTACACTGTTTTGTGAATTAGCTTCAAGGCAGAAGTTCACTCAAATCTTCACTAAAGCAAAATGCACTACAGAATTTCCACAGACCAATTACACAGTGTGAAAACCCCAAAGAGCTTTAGATGACAAAAAGGGGCTAGGATTACTATAGATTTTTCTTAACTTTTCTGCAAATTTTTCTATTAATAAAGTTCAGTATTTAGTATTATTTTTAAGGCCTTAATGTTTGTAGCATAGTATTTTCAAAGCATAGTAAAAGCTTAATTTACAATCATAGTAAAAAGTTATAGCTAAGTGTACATTATGAGAAAGGCAGGGCTAGATGAATCAAAAGTTAGAATTAAGATTGCCGGGAGAAGTATCAACGGCCTCAGATATGCAGATGATACCACTTTAATGGCAGAAAGTGAAGAGGAACAAAAGAGCCTCTTGATGCGGGTGAAGAAGGAGAGTGCAAAAGTTGGCTTGAAACTCAACATTAAGAAAATGTTGATCATGGCATCTGCCCCTCTCAATTCCTGGAAAATAGATGGGGAAGAAATGGAAATAGTGACAGATTTTATTTTCCTGGGCTCCAAGATCACCACAGATGGGGACTGCAGCCAAGAAATTAAAAGACGCTTGCTCCTGGGGAGGAAAGCTATGGCAAATCTAGATAGCTTACTAAAAAGCTGAGACATCACCTTGCCAACAAAAGTGTGTATAGTCAAGGCTATGGTTTTCCCAGTTGCAATGTATGGCTGTGAAAGTTGGACCATAAGAAAGGCTGAGCGCCAAAGAATTAAGGCCTTTGAACTATGGTGCTGGAGAAGACTCCTGCACCATCGTTGCAGACTCCCTTGAGCTGCAGGGTGATCAAACCGGTCAGTCCTAGAGGAGATCAATCCTGACTGCTCTTTAGAAGGCCAGATCCTGAAGATGAAACTCAAAATACTTTGGCCAAACTAATGAGAAGGAAGGACTCACTGGAGAAGAACCTAATGCTGGAAACTATTGAGGGCAAAATAAGAAGGGGATGGCAGAGAACAAGGTGGCTGGATAGAGTCACTGAAGCAGTAGGTGTGAGTTTAAATGGACTCCAGAGGATGGTAGAGGATAGGAAGGCCTGGAGGAACGTTGCCCATGGGGTCAGGATGGGTCAGACATGGCTTCACAACTAACAACAACAACAACATATTAATATTAATGTTAGTATGATATCATCCCCAAACTATGTTATGTGGATTTCTGAGTTTTCCATTTATGGTTTTTCAGTTAGGGTATGAGAGTAGTTCATTCTCCTTCAATGATATCATTGCAAAGATGAAAATTAGAAACCAGCTCCATGGCCAGAATATATGAAAGAAAATGAATCTTACATTTGAATGTAAATAAAATTATTTGCATGATGAGGGACCCTAAGAAAGAAGTAAGCAGTGAATTGGATAAAACTTCCTATTAGATCTCCCTGCTCAACATGGGAGATCTGGGAATGAATTAGTTGAATGAATGTGTCTGTGGAAAGTAGATTCTTCAGAAATGAAATGCCTGCATAAAAAGACAAATTCTTATCAATGGTTATATAAAAGCTAGTAAACGCAGGTTTCCAAGTATTCAGCAGAAGGCAGAGCATGGGAAAAGGAGAAGGAAGCTTGATTTATGACTAAAGGAGAAATCCTGGAATTAGTATGCTTAAATTGAAAGCATGACTGGGTGAAGGAGCTTTAGCAAATTTGAAGATTGCTCAGTCCTCTCCCCAGGAAAATAGGAATGCTGTCCTGTATACAGAAGATGGGATCCAATGTGCTGTTTCTGCTGATTGATCCCCTCAGAACCTGAGTACTTCTGTGGTGGCCTGAGCAAGATTTTCAAGATTTTTCTGTTACCATAATTCTTTCCCTACAATTTTGGTTACTTGTCTGTATCATTTCTCTATAGTCTACCCTTCATTCTATTTTCAAAGGTGGCTTGTTTAAATATAGGCTGCTTACTAACCTCCTTACACAGACACACTGATTTTGTTACCTGTATCACATTTGTCTTTCTCACTGGAATAGCTTGAAGTTCCACATTTTAAAGAAACTTCTATTTGTCTTGAATATCATTCTTATTGAATACTTACATCTGTTGGGCTGGGGAAAAATCATTAATATCTCAGCTTTTTATTTTCTTAATATCCTAAATCTCAAGGTGAAATATTCACTTCAGACCAAAGTCTCCACTACTTTCCAACCAATTATTCCATATTAGTGAAAGAAATTTTGTGATAGCTGATCTTCCAGTTTATTGGCCTAACTGCAAAAAGGTGAATTTGTTAGCAGATCAAATCAGAAATTTACTAGCTCCTCTATATTTTCAACAGAATAATGGAAATCTCTCGTGATTTCCCATTGCAGAAATTGGTAATCTGATCTAAAGAAAGTATAATACTAATCTTCCGTCTAGTATGGTACTCTATGGCAAATGCATGCAATTATATAGCAATTATTATTTCCTTTTCCTTTTATTTTCATACAAATGTACAAAAAAATTCTGTTTGCTGCTCTCTTACTCTGATGTGACTTGGTGTACTATCATGGATATGGTTCTCAATATGTGTGCATTTAGAAAGTATATTCAAATGAGTTCTTTTTTCTTTTTCAACCTCTGATTGAGTTGATAATGGTATATCATACTTTCTGTGCCATCTCTTAGAAGCAGATGACCACATCTCTTCACTGGGGTGCTTCAAGTCCATTTCCGTAGAACATTAATTGGAATGAAATGTCCCTTGGAACTCCACTCATGTATCCACTCCTATTTCTTTATCTAATTGATATTTTTATAAGAAAATATAGTAAGAAGTGAATTTTGATTGATAAAAAAACCCTGTATAATGGTAAATTGGCTAGATAATTTCACAATTGGTTCAATAATCTCTTCCATAGAATGCTCAGTAATAGACCAACAGCATCTTGGAGAGAAATATCAAGTGAAGTACCATATGGCTCTGTCTGGGCACTCTGCAGTTCCATACTTTTATAAATTACTTAGAGAATTTGAAATTCTGCTATCAAATCCCGTCTGGACTACTGTAATGCTCTCTACATGGGGCTCCCCTTGAAGAGCACTCGGAGGCTCCAACTGGTCCAGAATGCGGCCGCGCAGGTGATTATGGGAGCAACACGGTGCACCCATGTAACACCTCTCCTGCGTGAGCTGCACTGGCTTCCGATGGTCTTCCGGGTGCGATTCAAGGTGCTGGTTACCATCTTTAAAGCGCTCCATGGCTTAGGACCTGGGTACTTACGAGATCGCCTTCTGCCACCGATAGCCTCCCACCGGCCAATACGCTCCCACAGAGAGGGACTCCTCAGGGTGCTGTCGGTCAAACAATGTCAACTGGCGACCCCCAGGGGGAGACCCTTCTCTGTGGGGCACCTGCCCTCTGGAATGAAGTGCCCCCGGAGATACGTATGATCCCTGACCTACGTACCTTTCACCTTAAGACTTTATTGTTTCAACAGACTGGACTGGCTTAAATAACGAATTTTAATGGGTCTTTTAGTTTTTTAATATAAGGGCCAAAATATTTAATATGTTTTAAATTGTTTTTAAATTTTATGGATACATGTGTTTTATTGTGGCTGTGCACTGCCCTGAGTCCCTCGGGAGAAGGGTGGTATAAAAATTTAAATAACAAATAAATGAATAAATCTCCAGAGTTAATATAGTTCCAAAGTTAGGGAGTGGTGGCTAATACTTCAGAGGAGAGAAAATTTAAATGTAGATGTAGACATTAGGCTGAAAATAATATGATTGAATTTAACAAAGAGAAATATTAAATTCTGTTACCTGGGTAGGAAAAATAGAAGACATAAGTGGAGAATAAATGAGGAAAATAAAGCTTGACAGGGTATAGAAAGAGATCTGGATGTCCTTGTAGACCGTAAGTTAAATATGAGCCAGTAACAGGATGCAACTATCCAATAGATATTTTGAGGTACACATAAGAGCCTCTTTCCCGATCATAAGAAGTAGTTGTTCCATTCAGACTCCACTTATTGTAGAACACAGTAGCCAGTTCTGGGCATCACATTTCAGAATAACAAAGTTTGGGGTGTGGGGGAGAGGACCCTTGCAATCACCTGAGCAAGCAGGAGACCCTCTTCCATTCAAAGTGGAAGTCTGTCAAGTTGATGAGAGTTTATGAAGAACAAGTAAAGAACCTAGGTGTATTTAGTCTATAGAAGATATCATTGGTGGGAGATAGGATAGCAATCTTCACATATCTGTAATATAAGATGTGACATAAAAGTCATGTCACAAAATTGTTATAGAGAGCTAGGGAAAGAACCCTAGAATCTTTAAAAGTATTGCACAATATTTGTTTAGTTAATTGGTATTTTTAACTATTCAAATGCTGAATCTTAGATACAAGATTGCAATTAAATTATCATAATTCAAAGAAATGGCATAATGTTTTTTTAAACTGAATATAGTAGAATTTTCCCTTTAGAATAAGTTTTCAGAAATTTAAATCCAATATGACAATAATGTAAATGATTTTATTCTTGTTTCTAAATATTCCTTTTCTTCCCTTAAAATCCTTCTATTTCTACAGCGTATCGGAACCTGGTTTCCAGCAGGAGATTTGAATTAAATTGGTTAAATTCAATATATAAAAATGTACAAAAATATTTTAAATGCCAGAAAATGTATTTCTAATCTTTCTTGGTTTATAGCCCATTTCCTCAGATTTTTCATTTGTTAACCTGAGAAAGAAAGAGTTTTTCAGGTTGCAGATTAATGAATAATAACATCATAGGGAAATGAATATAAAGTATATAATGTTATATAATGACAGTTGCTATTCATAAAACATTAGGTGTGACAGTGATATTAGACAACCGATTAACACATGCTATGATAAAAAAATCTCTGTTTAATCTGTTTTACTTTCCAGAAGCTGAATAGAACTTCACCTACCTCTCCAGCCATTCCTATTGACTGCTGCTTTTATTCTAAATATAATATTAATATTACATCATTTTATATATCATTGTCCTGATGGTACTAATATTAGGAAAATACTATAGTCTGCAAAAGTCATAAAACACTGTAATGAATCTTTTAGATAAATATATTTATATAAACTTGGAATTGAGTTTTTCAGACAGCAGAACAGCCTCAGTACGTAATTAATTATTTTGAAATGGAAATATTTTAATACTATCCTAGTTGTTTAATATTCTGTCAGCAGGACAGTAAAACATTTACAATTCTATGGGGGAAAAACCCACCCCAAGCATAATTACCAACATGTTTTAAAACATTAAAAAGCTAGACTTGATAACAAATCTTTCATTTCTGGAAACTACTGTGCTGCTATATTTATTTAGCATTAAATTATCTGTAAATTATTTTATTGATATGATTGAACATCAGTCTAGCTAATAAATACAAAAGGGTTGTGATTGTGCCCACCATTAACTGTTTTCATTGTGCTTCTTGTGATATCAATTTATTTTTCATTTGTATTATCATATATCATGTCAGAGGTTTTCATACACTCCTGTGGTGAAATTGTACTCTTTTAATAATCAGACTCTTGTACAGTTACATTTGTTAGTTGACTTCCTAAATTCTCCCCAATGACATTTTTTGTTCTGTGATTTCTTTAACTTTTAAGATTAAAAGTTAATTATTTTGATAGAATTGTTATGCTACATATCTGATAATGTATTTACTTGAACTTGTCAAATTATTAATGTTTTGAAGAGAAACAACTAAAAATCCATTAGTTCAGGGAAAATTCATATTGAACAGTACTAGAAACATGATTACAAGAGATTGACATAAATTACCTTAGCCCTGTGAATTTGTGTATGTACTTCTGTAATCACACAGATGAAAGCTTTAAGATGGAAGCATCTTTATCTTAGTTCTATGTCAAGATAATTTCCAGGCTTGTTCTGAAGCTGTCTTCTCAAATAGAATTGAAAGCTACTTAGTGATTACATTTTAAGTCCAGCACAGTTTTCTGTTTGTACCCTAAAGCTTCTGACCAACACTCTCAAATAAAAAGTGTTCTGTTGTGTACACATGTCTCGTTTTGTTGCTTTCCATTGTGTATTTGAAAAACTGTCCTCACATTTCAACTTAATTCCTTCACGCATTAATGTAACACTTGTTTGTGTATACTAATATTACTGATTATTTCTTGTTTCAGCTATTTGTACAAGAATGAAATCCAGTCAATTGACAGGCAAGCATTTAAAGGACTTGCCTCTCTAGAACAACTGTAAGTGCCTTTTCTCTACTGTGCTGTCATCTGTTTGGTTGCCTCAGAGAAAAAGTGCACGTTTCCCAGTATTTCTTGTCTGCATGTCTTCTTGCATGATTGCACGGAATGGGTTTATGGTCCAGTATGGTTGCAATCACTGGCATGCAGAAAGCATATTTGTCAAGTATGTCATCTCTGTGTTTACATTTTATTTTATATATTATTTCTATTTCAAGACAATCATGTGGCAGTTTTCAAGGGCAAGCATAATTTTAGCACCAAACATAAATGAGCATAAGAATTAGAGCTCCTGTTTCTACGAACAATTTATAGTTTTGATAAATAGAGTAATAGAGAATATACATAGAATAATAAACAAAATCCAGACAAATATTCTACTGTCTACAGCTTATGTATTCAGCTTATTCCATTAGTCATTCAAATAGTTGAACTGTTTTTGGATATCAAGGGAGTAGGAACTTGTGTTGAAAAGATAATTATACCCTGTAATTTGTATATTTGATAATAAATTCAATCATAATATTGCAAATAATTCTCTTAGAAAAAAAGCAGGCCAACAATATTACCTTCCTACCTCAAGATAGTAACCGGTAATAGGAATAGCAGTTTGCACACATAATTCTTTAGAGTTCATTAAAAGGACTTGATTCCACATTGTTGATTTCTGTCATTTAGTGCCATCCCAATAAAACTGTTTCACTTAATAATATATAGCATACATGATGATGCTTGTTTGAATGAACTGCTGCTTCAAGGAAGACTTTGCCTTTGAAGTGTCCATATTAGTGGGCATAAGCAAACCACCGTATATTTATTGGCATTGAAAAAAAGCAAGCTATGATTCTAGGTGTCTGGTAGAACCTACAGTGTCTTCATGAACATCATAACATTTTTGAGCAAGTAATTACATCATTTAGAAAAATAAATTTTAGAGCCTACAATATATTGTACCAAATTAACTGTATTTTAAAATGGTTCCATTTACATTGATTAGGACTTCTAATTCTGATCACTTCGACATAGTAAGAGCAGTGGATGGTCAGAACTTGTATATCGTAAAACTGACCAGGTTTCATTCTAATCCATCCCAATCACTCTGAAAATAGACAGGCACATTCCCAGATTTTCCCTCTACCTTCCATTTTCTAATTGCTAAACCAGCCAAGGAATAATCATAGATATTTCATTTGGAAATTATACCCAAAACCATTTTTGGGGTATATTTTTTTTACATTACTATTATTTCTTAAAACATGTGGAGTCTACATTTGCAAAAAATAGGATTGTTGTTATCATCATTGTCATTGTCAAAATAGTATATGTATTTCGAAGAGTTTCATAGTTTACATAGGACTTACGTGCATTTTAATGAACTCTATTATGGTGCAGACATCCTATTTTTTCTTGCTTGGATCCATCCAGTAGCATGATCAATAAACTGTCTATTGCTTAACATATTATCCTACCTTAGCATCCTTTTAAACTCTCTTTGCAAGCTAGAATCATAGGATTATCCTTTGCTGACAAACCCTGGGGTGCTACAAAGCAGGACTTGGCATGCGTTGAAGCAAGCAATTTCCTTTTCCGTGTGCATTCTCGGAAAGAACCAAAAAAGAATGTATGCAAATACATCACACAATGTAAATTGAAGAAATATTCCAGCATTAAAATCTTCCTAAATTTGGTATAGTTCATTGATATAAAAATAGTTGTTAATAGTTAACAGATTAACACATTGTAAGCCCCCCTGAGTCTCCGGAGAAGGGCGGCATATAAATCAAATTTAAAAAAAAAAAAAGATTGGCCGTGAATACATTTTTAAGCACGAGTGGTTTAACTCCAGCGACATTCTCATAAGGTTAATTTCAGATCTATCAGCCTCATTTTCTTTGTAATAGAATCCCAGACACTTAATTCTGGCATGGACTGTTTGATACTTAGTTTAAAGGAAAAAGCAGCGTATGCTTTTTGCTACACTTGAAAAAGTGCTCATTATTCAAAGCAAATCCCTTTTTTTTCCATTTGGATTTTTTCAGGTTTTGGAAAATAATAATACAATCTTTAAATATGCATGATAGTATTTTAAATTGCATGTAAGAGCTTAATAGAAATTTTCAGAAACAGCATTCTTTAGAGTCTGACTTTATTCTGTTGAATATTTACTGCCCAAGGAATGTTTTGCTATTCATTGTTCTCAATTATTACAAAACATCCTTCCTGAGTTTATTCACTTTCATTTAATAATCATGGAATAAATGAAGTAAATGCATAAATGAGATTGATTGGAAAGGCAAATGTTCTTCATGAATCTTCTACTTTTGAAGTGTCTGAATTCAAAAACTTTACGTAAGAAAGTTGCTGCTTATTTTGACCTCTTCATCATTCTTCCCATCCTACAATTTTCAGAAAGATATGAATGAAGAAGCCAAATTGAAATTAATATAATATATCACTTTTCTTCCCCTCTGTCACAGCACCTTTATATGGTAACATGAATTTAATGAGATATTTTGAGTCTCTTCCTCAGTTCAGAAATGTGCAAATATTTGTTTCCTAACATGTACCACACGTTGTGGTTTCTGATCTTGGGGCCTGTTTAATAAACCCTCAATTTCCCTTTACATCTTGTACACTTCAGATGTAGCTATGGTGGAACTCAAATAAGGAAACTAGTTTAAAAAAAACCATGGTAAATCTCAATCTAGTTTGCAGAATTAGTACAGAGATGACAAAAATTGTTGTGTTGCATGGAGGACTTCATTAAGATTACCACACCACACCACACCATCTACTTCACCGTGTACGTAATTTTATTAAAATAGAAGGTGGTTCTGTTGTGGAGCTTTTGTTTGCAGCCTGATGAAATACTAACTTTTTCCAGAGAAGTAGGCTGATAATAGTTGGGGCAGGATTCAACAGGCAGAAGGAAACTGCAAGCTGACCTTTCCATATCCCCTGTGGAAACTTGCAAATTCTCCATCAGTAGCAAGCCCTAAAGAAAAATGATTAACTAGTAATATAGATGTAAAAATTGAATGAAAGTAATTAAGTATCCTTTCTAGACTTGGCTTCTGTAAGCATCCCCGAATTCTTGTTATTTCAGCCACAAAGATTTGGAAATAGATAACGTACTTTTCGGAGTATAAGACGCACCTACCTTTTTTGGTTGCTTTTTTTTAAAAAAAGTTTTTTTTTAATTTTTTAGACAAACACACATACAAACATACAATGTATTTTCTTTGAACAGAGTATTTGGCCAGTTCACAAATTAAAACAGTGTTTAATCATTTCAACTAAATTTACAATTTCTATATTTCCTTTTTGCCATATTTATTCCTCATCTATTTTTTTTAAAAAACCAATATTACCCTTCATTCTCATCTCTAATCTTAATCAAATTCAATTTTTCCCTTCTATATTATACCCCTTCCCATTATCATCTATTTTTATATCCATCCTCACATTGGTTAATTATTTAATATTACAATTGTTTAATACAAATTCAACATTTTTATATAAATCAATTAGTTATAACTATCTTTTTTGTATATTAATCAATATGAACATGAATATTCCAATTATTTCCATGCAATCCAATTTCTTACAAATCAATTAATTATATTTACCAATAATAATAAACCAAATAATTTCCCCCATATATTCCTCCAAACCATAACTTAACCATTTCTGCTTTCAACACAATATACAATTAATAGCATCTCAATTATTACAATTCCCTGGTTAAATAGACCTTTTTTTTCTTTTGTGTTTTAAAATCTGGAACTCTCCTCTTTTGCCCTAAATTTCCCATTGTTTGCACCTACCTTTTTTGGTGAGCAAAAAGAAAAAAAATATCTCTCTCCCTACCTCATTTTGTCACGTTGCAGCAGAGCCTGCTTTACTTTCAGTTTCGCTTTAGCTAGGGGGAAAAAAATCTGCTCCAGCACTCTTTGCAGCAAGCAAAGAGCTTGTAAAACAAGAGCTTGCAAAAGAACCTGCGCAAAACAGCTGAGAGCAAATCAGCTGAGAGTCGGGAGGCAGATCTAATCAACTTGTGCTAACTAGCCTATGCTGAAGCTGAATGGGGTTGTTTTTTCTTGCTGTTTGCTTGCAAGGAGGTAACTGCTGGGAGGAAGAGACCAAAGGGTGGGGGCCAGTGGGTGGGCAGGGCTACATTCGGTGTATAAGATACCCCCTTTTGGGGGGTAAAAAGGTACATCTTATACTCCGAAAAATACAGTATCTGCTGTGGATAATATTTAGCATATCTTTTGCATACCTTTCCTTACTGTTAGCAAATTTTCATTATATTTTTCTACTTTGGATTTACCTTTTTCACTCTTCTGAGAAGAGAAAACCTATATCTACCAGACTTGCAGCCAATATCCCTTAAATGACAGTACTAGGAAGAGACTTTTGAAGGTTAAACAATGCTCCTCATTTACCTGTTCCATAGATGTGGTATGTTCATTTCAGCTTCTTTTCCTAGACTTTTGGATTTCCTTGCAGTGAACAGAAAGAGTTGGGATTTTATTTCTGATTGTTTAAATGCAAGAAGAATCCTAAGAGGATTCTGGTTCCTACTAGCTAAGAACCTCTGATTTCTGTAGCAGCCTAAGGTAAATGTGAGCACAATTGCCTTTTAGATATTAGTGTTCAACCTAGTGAGATTGGGAACAAGAAAAACAGAGCTTAAAACATTTGGGGGTGGGACAAGTGATTGACCCTCCCCTTCCATGCTTTTTCCACATATTTTCCCATCCTGATTGGGTATAATATCTAAAATTGTCATCATAGCCACCAAAATAAGAACATAGCTCTTCATCCATAGAGCTGAACTGCAATTCATAGCTTATATTCCACATTCTGTTTTATAGCAACAGCATAGCAATAGCACTTAGACTTATAAAGCACTCCATAGTGCTTTAATGCACTCTCTGAGCAGTTTACAGTGGCAGCCGATTGCCCCCAACAACCTTGGTCCTCATGTTACTGATCTCGGAAGGATGGAAGGCTGAGGCAACTTTGAGCCTGTCAGGATTGAACTCTTGGCCATGGGCAGAGTTAACTTGCAGTACTGCATTCTAATCATTGTGCCACCATGGCTTGTATTCTTTTCCTATACTTGATTACTTTTTGTTGTTTTGAATATGTAAATCTTTCTTATGTATAATTCATGTTCTATGCAATGAAGAATTAGGTTTATATCTAAGCATATTTAAACTGAAGCTTTCTGACTAGAGAAGAAATGTCCACCTGGTTCACAATGCTAAACTTTAGTTGGTTTTGGCTTAGCACTTTGTGTGAAGACAGCCAGTTGTAATTTGAAAACCATGGTTTCATGGCTTAGCCTGTTGCATTAACTCAACCAATTGCAGTTTATTCAGTAATAATTAAGCAAACAACAATATGATATGAAATCCCAGTCATACAATTAAATTTCTTACTCATTTATCTCTTTAAAAAAAAATAAGCTGGAGATAGAAATCTCAATGGGCAGAATATATTTATCAACCATTAAAATTTTTCATACATAATATATAAAGCATTGATAATATAACTATATGTTATCTTTTACCATTATTTTTAGTGTGTAAGCTTCATTCTCAAGCCATCGGTGCTCTTTGTTAATTGTAATAAATGTGCAGAATGACATAAATATGAGGTAGTCTTTATATTTTATCACTGATTTTTAGGCAAAAGCTGAGGCTAGGATCTAACTTTATTTGAACATTTTTAAAAAGAGGTTTTAGTTTGCATTATTACTATCATCATCATCATCATATTATTATTATTATTATTATTTATTTTTCTATATCCTCTTATTTTTTCTCTCTCTAACTTTTTAACAGATATCTGCACTTTAACCAGATTGAAACATTGGAGCCAGAATCATTCACCCATCTTCCCAAACTTGAAAGATTGTAAGTGTTTTTCTTTTTCATTTTCTTTCACCCATATGTTAGCTTTTTTTAAACCTATCAAGTAGCGTATTTCCATATAAAACTTGGAAACATTATTAAAATTTCTGCTCAAACTTTGCTTAGATCTAAGCTTTTAGGATCTGTGCAGATCTATTTTTAATAGTAATTTTATTAAAGATTACAATTAGAAAAATAAAAACTTATAGAAGCTGAAAACCTAGATGAATAAAAACCAAACATAGAAGATGTGGAAAAGAAAGAAATTAGAAAGAGAACAAGAAAAGAAAGAAAAATAAGAATAAAGAAAAGGGAAATATATAAAAAATGACTCTCCCCCCCTTCATCACAAGGGTAAACAATGTTAGTAACTTATCATCTTCTGTTAAGATATAGCAAATGATCTCTTCTTCCCATATTCCATCTCTTATGTATAGACAAATCCTGCATCATCATATTTCAGTCCTGATGTCCATTTTAGCCTTGATCAGATTCACCAACTGTATAGTCCTTTCTTTTACTTCTAACAATCTTAATCTTTAGTATTATTATTTATTAAAATTTTATGCCATCTCTATAAGGTGACTCTGGACAGCTTACAGATTATAAAAAGATAAATAGAAAAGTAATTAAAATTTGATTATGCAAAATTTTGACCCTGTATAATGAAACAGGACTAAGAGATGGACATCACAAGGATGATGCCTCCTCAGCTGTTCAAACACCTCCAGTGGTGAGCACCCCTCAGAACCCCCGTGCCAACCAGTAAAACCAAGTTTTAATACCCTTTCAGAAAGCCAAAAGCATGGGAACAGTTCTCACTTCTGGTTATATTATTAGAATCTCTTATTTATATGCCAAAATAATAACATAAATATTGTAGATTAAACCATTACACCCAATCAGTCAAAATATCCATTAAACTTCACACCAGAAGAAACCACCTATTAACCATAATCAGACAAACCATAATCAAACGAACACTTCACATTTTTTTTCTTCTACCCATCAATCATTAAACCCCATATCATAGAATTCTAACATTTGTTTTCTCTCAAAGCCCTTGTCAATTTTATCAAAATCCATTTGTAGTTTTAATATAGCCTCACCAGTAAATCTCTTGTATTTTAGTTTACATAAATAATCCATATAATGTTATAAAACTTGCTATCTTTTTATCCCTTCTCACAAAATTCTGCAAAACTTTTAACAAGCCTCTTTTGTAAATCTCATTATAGGAAAATTATATAAAAACGCTTGGTTTGTTGTTTGTGTATCCCTTTTAATTATAAAGACATCAGCCAGTTTATTTTGTATGTCTAGTGTAACATGTTTTTCCATGTCATTTTTGTAGCCTGTCATTTTTAAATCTACTTTGAATTCCACTTCAATCTTGTCAGGTAGCACTTGTTGCTCTTCCATAACATCTTCCAGACGCAGTCTCTCCATAGAGGCAGATGCTATTAAAATTAACTTCTAAAATATCCTTCAATGTGTTCAATGTTAAAATATTTTATTTCTTCTTTAATTATAATCTTTATAAGTTAGTTCCCTCTAGTCTCCAACATTTAAAATCTTACTTTAAAAAAAAAAGTTAAAAACAAAAGCATTTTCCCATAGGAAGCTTTCTTTATAATTAATTCCAAAATTTCATTTCAAATTTATCAGAATGCTTAGACTGTTTGCAACTTTCTGAAATCAAAGTTTTAATTGCTCTTTTGCTGTTCATTAAAAAAAAAATTAAAAACCTTAAACTTATATTTAAAACTAAAGTAAGGATCAAAGAAAACTCATCCAGTAATATAAAATGTGTCAATCTAAAGATTTCTAATAGTGGAAAAGCTGTTAGCAAGCAGTTTCCAAAAGTGATTTAAAAAGGAAGTATGTGAATTTAGTATCCTTTCAAAGAGATGACTGCATTTTTAACCACAATAGGTATTCCATTGTCTCCCAGGGCTCTAAGCCTGTCAGAGACTGATGTCTTGTGGTCTTGTCCAGAGGAGCAACTCTCTGGAGCACTTGTGGCTGATCTTAGTTCCTCTCTTTGTTCTAGAGGAATTATTAAAGAGGTGGTCTACTCTCCATCTCATCATTCTATTGCAGTCGTCTGCTTTTCGCTGAACCATCTTCAGATCTAGATCCAAACAGGATAGTGATGTGAACTGCAAAGTTTCATTTAAAACACCCAGTGCTGGTTACTTCTTTCTTTTGATACCGTCTGGGTAGCTATATTGTTTGTATTTATTTATGTGTTAATTTATTCAGACTACCAAGTACCCTATTCAGTTCCTCTGGTTAAAGGAATCCATGATTGTGGCCCAAGACTTACCTTACTCTTAATAGTAGACTCTATCAAATTAGTACCCAGCTTAAAGTAATAAAAGCTAAGACATATTAATCATAGTATTTATTTGCATATAAACAATCAATATTCTGATGAAGATTTCTGGCTTATTGTTTATGAGATATACACTAGTGCACACGGTTCATTTTTTCTTGACTGCTTCTTCCAATCAATATGTTGGAATGAATGTAACCTAAATTAAGCTAAAACTTAGTCTTATTTCAAAATCAGAATTCTGTACGTTATGTTACAAACCAAATAAATATAGGTAGTCTTCAAATTGAGCCCGAAATTTATGTTGCTAAGTGAAACGTTTGTTAAGTGAGTTTCCCCATTTTATGACTTTTCTTGCCACAGCTGTTAGGTGAATCATTGCATTTGTTAAGTTAGCAACATGGTTGTTAAGTGAATCTAGATTCCCCATTGACTTTGCTTGTCAGAAGGTCACAGAGTTGATCACATGATCCTGGGACACTGCAACCGTCGTAAATATGAACCACTTGCCAAGCATCTGAATTTTGGTCACGTGATCATGGGGATGCTGCAACAGTTGTAAGTGTGAAAAATGGTCAAAAGTCACTTTTTGCTGCACCATTGTAACTTTGAACAGTCACTAAATCAACTGTTGTAAGTCGAGGTCTACCTGTACACTCGTTTACAGTTAACCAGTACATGGTACAGTTCTAGCTAACTGTTCTGCATGAATAAAAACAGTAATGTAGCTTTGTACATCAAAAAAGTTATTTTCTCAATTAAAACTTTCTACATATTTGTGGTGAAGCACACTGAATTTAGTAAAATTTAATATAGTACTAAACATTCATGAGTTTGGACTAAGCAGCACTTTTGTTTTGTATTAATAGCATTCTGCTGATATATATAATATGATAATAGATTAACGGATTAAATAGATTAAATTCTTATTATTAGCCTAACAGTTTAAGCAGGAAGGCAGGTTCCTTGTGTATATGAATATGATCCTATATAACAAGAGACCTTGGGGTTTTTTTTAGTAGTATAGGAAAAGATTGAATTTTTCATAATAAATTCAATTTTTTTCAACAGATTTTTACACAACAACAGAATCTCTCATTTAATTCCTGGGACATTTAGTAATTTGGAATCCATGAAACGACTGTGAGTAAACAAAAATCTTTAAACTTTGCACTTGGTATTTTAATCATTTGTTTTATGAAACATCACATTTTGCTTTTCTTATCATCTATTATTCAGTCAAATTTGGAATTGATAATTTTGGAATTGGTTGTGTTTATTCTGTTGCCTCTGAACAAGCAGCTTTTTCTAGAGTTCAATATTACACATATTTAAAACTAGTTGGATTTAACAGAAGCAAGATAGCTTTAAACATGTTTCCAACATTTGTTTATAACATATATGCATATTCTCCTTTTTTTGTTTAGGATGATATGTTCAAAAATATTTCAACAAAGAAGACATTTCCTACCTTGAAACCTTATTTTGAACTTGCTGGAAGTGTTCCAAAAATAGAAGGAGCATTTCAGTTTTATTCCAAATTTGTCTTGTTTTGATTTTACAAGAAAACTATTCTGATCATGAAACAGTGGTAAACATTGTCAGGTTTGAGTAGGGTGGAATTTTTCAGTCTCAGTAGGATTTTCACAGCTCTGATCATGAAATGTAAATGGTAGCGATGAGATTATTTTATTTATTTTATTTTTTCAGTATGATTCAATTCAATTTAGGTCTGCCTGATTCCAGACAGACTTTGGGCAGACTTTGGGCAACAATAAACAGATATCAAAAAGATGAATAAACAAAAGGAGATCTGACCACTTGGCATCAAACCATATGCCTAGTACATCCACCACAAGGTCCATCCATCCTAATACAAATCCTTGGAGAAGATCCAGCTTTTCAAAGCCTTCTAGAACATCATCTCTAGATCTTTATTCCAGAGGGCATGTGCCACAACAGAGATGGCACACCTCCTAAATTCTTTTTCTCCTATACCGATATTTAGAAAGTGACTGAAATTTTCCTATACCACCTATACACACATTTTAATATGGCACAGGCTTTGCTTTCTAATATCCCAAATCCTAATTCAGAAAAGAAAGCCACAACCAAAGGAATTGGATTTTGTTTTCACATGCATCTGTTTTGTAAGCCGACGTAGTCTTTTGGGACTTGGCAGCATACAAACACAATAAAGTAACTATATTTTGTACGTCCTGATTTTTGAGTTTTTCTGTTCTTCAGTGACTAGGAGGTACTGTACTGTGGTTAATAATATGACCGCATCTCATAGTTTTCTAAACAAGAGTCATAGAACAAACATGTACAGTGCTGAGCCTTGTAAGTAGAAACAGTGATGATTTCTTGTTTTATCCAGACGTCTGGATTCCAACGCACTTCACTGTGACTGTGAAATATTATGGCTGGCAGAGCTGTTAAAAACATACGCCGAATCTGGTCATGCACAGGCTGCAGCCACATGCGAATATCCAAGGAGGATCCAGGGAAGGTCTGTGGCCACAATAACACCAGAAGAACTTAATTGTGGTGAGATTGCTTTAAAGTTATGGATATGCTTTCTCCATATTTTATGAGAGATTATATATTTTAGAGCAGGGATCTGCAACTTTGACAATGTTTAAGACTTGTGGACTTCAACTCCCAGAATTCCTCAGCCAGGAATTCTGGGAGCTGAAGTCCACAAGTCTTAAAGTTGCCACAGTTGGAGACCATTGTTTTAGAGCCTGTCTTTACTGTAAAATGCAAATTATACATATATAACATGTGTATGTGTGTGAATAAATAAATATAAAAACCAACAACTCATTAAGTCTTTTGATACAAAAGGGGAGAAGACTACTGAATGTCTTGGGCAAGGTAAGTCCTTGCTTAGTGACCACAATTGAGACCAGCAGCTCTGTTGCTAAGTGGACCATGATGGGCTTACAACATCATTTCCTATTCAGTTGTTAAACAAACCCCACAGTCGTTAAGTGAGACATCAGGTGATCACAATTTTGCTGCCAATTTCTCTATTAACTCTGCTTCTCAGAAGCTGGTTTTGAAGTAAGCAGTTGTAATCCTGAGTCTGCAGGACACTGTAGCAGCCATAAATGCAAGGACTGGCTGCAAAGCTTGTTTTTTTGTTTTGTTTTTTTATGCTTTGAATGGTCACAGCAGTTGGTAAGCAAAGACTATCAGTATAAAGGCTATACTGGAAAGGAAGGAATTTTTCTGGTTGTATTTTAATCTGTTTACGACACTACATTTTACAACTATGATAACAGCTTTTAACATTAAAAAGTCATAATAATTCAGAAGTGCTTAAGGCACAGAAAATTCCAAGCAACATAGGTTGTCACTTTTGTATTAAGTGATTGCTTTTGGAGTTTGGTGATAGAAGAGTGATGTTTTCTCTTTCTCTTTCAACTTCTGAACAGTGTTTTTATATTATGGAAAATATTCCATTGTGTCTCAGCAGCGCTATCATTAAAGATAAAATAATGTAATCAAAAATCGAGAATTCTTACGTGGTTCTTTTTTCCACCCTTTAATACTGAAAATAAACATTTTGTTAACAATGTGTCATGTGATGAAGAAGCATGTCAAAAAAAGGAATCCTTTGTTATTTTAATCATCAAATTATGATTTATTCTATAATGCTAAGTACTCATCTAGGCCAGAAGCTCTGATAATATTCAAAGATTACAGAAAATCAGAAATTGAGCAATTGGACTCTTTTCTATGGAATTGTATAAATTGGCATATTCCAATGTTTATCTTAATTATCACACCAATGAGAAACAGTGATTTATATCCTATTTTAAAATTAAGAACTAAACTGTTTTTAAATTCCAATTTTATAGAGCTTTCTTTTCATATGCTTTGTTGATAAATCCAGAGAGGCCAAGAATTACATCAGAGCCTCAGGATGTGGACGTAACCTCAGGGAATACCGTCTACTTCACTTGCAGAGCTGAAGGAAATCCCAAACCAGAAATCATTTGGCTTCGCAACAAGTAAGATTGTTTTAAAAAGCCTGTGTAAAATAACGGTTCTGATACTGTATTTGTGTGGCGCCTTCTGAACAAAACTGTTTTCACCTTTTTTTTCTTGGTTTGAACATATTCGTTATTGAAAAGTAGTAATGCTACTCCTACATTTCTCCGTAGTAATGAACTCAGTATGAAAGCAGATTCTCGATTAAACTTGCTTGATGATGGGACTTTAATGATTCAGAATACGCAAGAGACAGATCAAGGCATTTACCAGTGCATGGCAAAAAATATAGCCGGAGAAGTTAAAACTCAAGAAGTAACTCTGCGCTACTTTGATTCGCCAGGTAGGAAGATTTAGTAATGCCAACCTTTTTTTTAAAAAAAAAAATATGTGTTTCCTGTTCAAGAGAGCTATTTGCTACTTATGCATTATGTAGATTTTTCCCCCACCTCTTTAAAAAAAAAATGTTTGATCAACTCAAGGCAGGGTACATATTTTTTCTCACATAACAAACTCTGGGGTTGGATTATGCAGGGAGAAAGTGACTGTCCTGAGTCAGCCAGATGGTTTTCATGCCCAAGGGAAGATTGGAACTCAGGCTCCCAGTTTCTATCTAAGCACCTTAGCCACTACACTATCCTGGCATTGTATGTGCTAGTATAATAGTTCTACAGATAAATTGTGAGATAGTTCAAAATACCATAGCAAAAAAGATATTTTATTGTAATATCCTTATGAATCATAAAACCCCTATTAATACTTTGGACCAATTAAATTAAGATTTAATTTTTTTTTAATTTAATTTTTATTTATATATATATGCCGCCCTTCTCCGGAGACTCAGGGCGGCTTACAATGTGTTAAGCAATAGCCTTCATATTTTTACCTTCATATACAAAGTCAGCTTATTGCCCCCACAAACCGGGTCCTCATTTTACCCACCTTAGAAAGGATGGAAACCTTGAGCCTGGTGAGATTAGAACTCGCAGTAATTGCAGGCAGCTGGATGTTAAATGCTGCCTTAGTAGGAGGCATTAGCCTGCTACGCCACTCAGGCTGAGAAACAAATACCTTTGCTTTAATTGTGAGATAAGTTCTCCTTTTCTTTTTATTGTTATATTATTTTTACTGGACTTGAGTCAGCTACAAGGAATACTTTTGGAGAAAATTATAATACAAGTAAGAGATCATCTTATTTTGTCTGCCTAACTATATTACACTGCTGAGTTCTTTGTACGTGATAAGCAAACCTAATATGCATTCCATAATGTTGTAGCAAATGCAGTTGTTATTTAAAAACATTTCCTTTTTTTGATGCTCTGTTTAACGTGGCAAAAATAATTGTACTCGTGCAGAGTTTCCTAACCTTGGGAACTTTAAGAAGTGTGGACTTCAACTCCCAGAATTCCCCAGCTAAGTTTGAGAAATACTATATCAATGGAAAGTATTATAGACATGCTCTCTTTTTAAACAGCTCGGCCAAGTTTTGTGATTCATCCACAAAACACAGAAGTTCTGGTTGGAGAAAGCGTCACCCTGGAATGTAGTGCAGCTGGGCACCCCCAACCACGTATCACATGGACAAAAGGTGACAGGACACCTCTGCCGAATGATCCACGGATCACCATCACTCCATCAGGAGGGCTTTATATCCAGAACGTGGAGCAGGAAGAGGGTGGCGAATATACCTGCTTCGCAACCAACAGTCTCGATAGCATCCATGCGACTGCCTTCATTATTGTGCAAGGTAGGCAGTACTTCAAAAGGTGGTTTGGGTTGGAAGTTAATTCCAACCTGTAGATCATTTAAAATTTTTAAAGGATACAAACAGGATTTCCCCCAAATGGAGTTCGTATTTCCAATGTAATCCCATATTAATCAGCTAATATTTGGAAAGTAGAATTGCACATTGACAGCTTTGATAATGTCCTAATGCTTCTTTGAGTGTTCAATAACTATTTCACATATCGTTATTATCTTAACAATATATTTTGCATATTATCTGTGTGGGTTGTCAAGCTGGTTGTGATTATGTTGTTTTCTTCATAATATAATTTGACTTTAAAAAAAAGGAAAGAAAGCGAGGTTTATGAATCCAAAGAGGAGTTCTACTCTGTTGAGTCATACCTTTACTTTGGATTTTTGTTTTCATTTATTTTTCATCCAGAGTCCCAAGTGGTCTAATAATCATGGATGGTTGCAAGTCTGCATCTGTTTAACCAAAGATCTGTAACAGAAGTGGTTCTCACTCCATAGTTACAATAGAATAGAATACAAAATAAAACATGTTTGTGGTATATATAGTTTAAATTGCTTTAATTTTTTGTCTCCCTTTTACACAGCTGTACCTCAGTTTACTGTGACCCCTCAAGACAGAAGCGTGATTGAAGGACAGACTGTCGATTTCCCTTGTGAGGCACAAGGGTATCCACAACCAGTCATTGCATGGACTAAAGGAGGTCAGAATTTAGATTACAATAAAACACGAGGCTCAAGAAACCATAGAGTAGTTTATCACAGCATAGAAATGTTGGAGTGATTTCTCTGATAGAGCAAAGTTGTGAATATTTATTTTCCCTGCTACTGCTATTAGTTTGGTGTGACTGAATCTAACCAAAATATTCAATATTACTATCAGTGAGTAAGTGAGAGATTGATTAGTAAGGGATATTCAGAGGTTCACATCTCTTTTGAAGTCTTTGAAGAACCTTTGGAGTCCCACGTTTTGCTCGGGAAAATATTGCTGCCCACTACATTTACTTTATGAGATGAACTGGTTTTCTCCAAAATTATTCCACGTTCTCTTTATCACACATTTTGTTCCTATCTTCAAGTTAACCATGACAATTTCTGAAATGAATAGAAGGAAACCGAACACATGCAGCTTTTCATTGTGTCTCAGTTTACTAACACATGTTACATTATGCTGCATACGAAATAGATTTTATTTAAGTACTGTATGCATTGCTTACTTTGCACGGATTCTTGGCAATATATATCCATGTTATTAATTTGAGGGCATCAATTTTCAACAAACCTGAATTTCATGCTCATAAGTTGGGAAACTAGAGGATACCCATCCTCTCATATGCAGATGAGACTCTGGTCTAGCTCAGAAGAGCATGAATCTGTCATCCTGGGTCGGAAAAATCCCCTGCCCATGTATAAAAAATGCAAAAGCATGGTTTGGAGTAAAAAATATGAATAGAAAATCTAGATTTCAAAGGACCTGTAAGTACCTTGAAGTGTGAAGGGAAACACATTGTGCATCTCAGGCAGCATAATGATATTTTAACATTAGACACTTCTTTTTCTTCAGAGGCAGAATGATCCCTGCCACTCTCTTAAAATATACTTTTAAAAAAATTTTAAGCCCAAATACTTATTTCTGATCTTATAAGGAGTCCAGGTGGGAATTTGTGTCACATATAATACCATGGAAATAGTACAAATGAAATTTGAAAGCTGTTCTTACTGCCCCAAGATGTATAGCTAATCTCTTACCTGAGACAGGGATGCCTAAAAAGATGTTATATCTCATGATTAGTTGATCAGGGGTGGCTGATCAACTGAAGATGGCTGAAGATCAGGGATGAAATCCAGCAGGTTCTGACAGGTTCTGGAGAACCAGTAGCGGAAATTTTGAGCAGTTCGGAGACCCGGCAAATACCACCTCTGGCTGGCCCCAGAGCGGAATGGGAATGGAGATTTTGCAATATCCTTCCCCTAGGAGTGGGGTGGGAATGGAGATTTTGCAGTATCCTTCCCCTGCCACGCCCACCAAGCCATGCCCACTAAGGCACATCACGCCCACCAAGGCACGCTCACAGAACTGGTAGTAAAAAAATTTGGATTTCATCACTGGAAGGTGGCCTTTTCTGCAGTATCCCCCTCCCCTCTTTGGATCGCCCTGCAAGAGGGCGGGGGTGTGTGTGTCTGCCTTTGCAGAAACGGGGCGGGCGGTTTGTACAGAGGATTGGTGGGGCGGATGCGTGGCCCTCCGGGATGGAGAGCAGGACAAGAGAAGGCTCCGAGGTTTGCTTGGGCAGTCAAACCAATGGTGGAGGAAAACTCAAAGTGTTGGGGGCTTCAGAAGGGCAGAATGTGCAGCTCCTGGCTCTAACAATGAGTGACATGAGTGATGTCAAGTTGACCATGCCCACCCAGTCACATGACCACCAAGGCACCCCCACAGAACTGGTAGGGAAAACTTTTGGATTTCACCACTGCTGAAGATCCTGTTGTTTTTTTCACCAACCTATTGCATTGGCAGAGAACAATTATTCAAGCTTCGAGCTCTAGGTTAATTAGAATTACTCTGCCACTTTTGAGACACATCCACACCCACCCACCCTCCCCACAACTCAGATGCCTTGATTGATTTATCACTGGTTGATGTGATAATAACCATCAGTCTATATCACATATATATATAAATATCAGAATTTATGTGTGTGTATGTATGTGTATATGAAAGAGAGAGGGAGGGAGAGTGAGAAAGATTGTATTGATAACACCTTCAGAAAATATTTGAAAGTAAATAGAGGAGGAAGATATTCACTTGGGGTTATAACTGTTTTAGATCTATTGGTGACTTGGAGAGGATGGGGGAAGACATTCTTAATCTCTTTCTTGTCAGCCATGTCAGTTTTCAGCTGTTTTACAGAGTTTCCACTTATCTTTATCATTATTACCTTCTTGGATGTTTGAAATGTACAACGTTTTTAGAAGTTCTGCCAGCTCCCAACCGTTCTCTGAAGTTTAACATAAGTCCTTGAGATGAGCAGCAGCTTCTCTCTGCGTGCATCTCTTCCAGTTGAGATAAAGAGAGGGCTTTGTAGGCCAATCTTCACATGCTTCCTACTTATCTCTTATGGAATATGGGGGAAATCCTTGTGTCCTTGGAGTACTGCGATTAAGCTGTGGCTATTTACAAGGTCAGAACTCTCCACTTGGAGGCAGGATTCTCTTGGAACAGGAGTTGTGAAGGTTTAAAAACGTATTTAGAAGTAATAAAGAAGTTGGCCAAGAAAACTTCCCCTTGCTATAGCATTGGTGGGATAAATTGTCTGAAAGTAAAGAGAATTCTTTAGGCCTTTAGGAAGCTAACTTATTGTTCTCAGATCCCTAGCTTCCTGCTTAAAATTTAACAGGTTTTAGGGGAATTAGTTGCCTTCTGCCTAGTCAGTGATCTTTATTGGTGGAATTAGGTTTAGTATGTGAACAGTCTTGAATGGGTTGGATGCATCATTTATTGGGACATGGGAATAGAGGACATAATCCCAGATCGATTTCTCCAGTGATAACATTGCTGGCACCTTTCTCAGGAAGTAATTGAATGTTACTAGGGTACATTGGAGGTGTTTTCCTCCAATATCCTTGCAGAAAACTTAAACAAAGTCTTGTGAATATTAATAGAACTTTTTCCCATTACCTCTTAATTGTTTTCTTTCTTCTTCTTTCCTTGTTGTAAACAAAAGAATACGAACATGAGTTTGTCTGTTGAATGTGCAGTTCATGATTTCATTCTAAAAATTCTTCTTTCAGGTAGTCAGCTGTCTGTAGATAGAAGACACTTAGTTTTGTCTTCTGGAACGCTGAGGATTTCCACAGTGGCTTTACATGATCAAGGACAATATGAATGTCAAGCTGTCAACATTGTAGGATCTCAAAGAGTTGCTGTCCATCTGAATGTACAGCCAAGAGGTAAGCTTGCATAAGCCAATTTGCATGCAATTATTTCTTTACATTTTTGAGTATTTAAATTTTAAACTGTTTTTAAATGTTTCCTCCTCTTTTGCTAGGGCAGTGATATAATTCTATTTTAAAAATTACCTTTAATCTTTGCTTTCTGCGGCTAACTTATATTTGCCATACTGTAACTATGTTGATTGTGTGGTAGTTCAGTTGTTTCAAAGATCATGATTTTTTCTTAATTTGTTGTACAACTAGACTGTGTTGTACAACTAGACCTAGTATCCCATGACTATCACGAAGTACTATATTATATGATTTATGATAATGTATTTTTATGATGACTATGATCATGATTTATCACTTATAGCTTTTATGTACACTGAGAGCTTATGCACTGAAGATAAATTCCTTGTGTGTCCAATCACACTTGCCCAATAAAGAATTCTATTCTATTCATTGTTCTCTTACAAACAAAAATCAGTATTTTGTTTACTGAAATGAAGTGACTAAACTAAATACGGTCTAGGAAAGGGTCCCCTAAAATGGATGAGGACAATTGTGGAGGGGAAACAAGAGGGTTAATATCTCACCCTCATAAATTTCTTGTTAGTACTCTGATCTGAGCCAGGTGTCCAAGCTTCCTTTTGAATACAGCAATGGTATCTTTACTAATTGCATGTTTAAATAAAACAGGTGAAATCCAAAATGCAGCTATTTCTGGGTGGATAGAGAGCTGAGGAGCAGAGAAGATTCTATGTGAGAAAATTAGGAACTTCATAGCTGTTAAAGCATAATGATGCATTAGTCCTTGTACTAGGAAAGGAATGTTAGCGTGAAGAGTTGGGGGAAAATGGCTAAGAAACTAAATTAAGAACTCCCTATCCTGAATCAAGTCTTTGGAACGAGCTCAGGTTCTATATAATTATAAAATATAATTATTATTCAGTCAATAGAGCTAAAAGAAATTTATTCAATCCTTAATTTTAGATAAATTATATTCTGCACTATATATTAATAGTATGATGTTGTTAGACTGAAAACTAGGTGATTATGATTTGAATAAAAATTGTTTATTTAAAAAATTTTATCAGCTTGATATTTCCTTCTGGGAATCTTTATTTTAGTAACTCCTGTGTTTGCTAATGTTCCAAGTGACATGACAGTGGAAGTGGGTACAAATGTACAGATTCCATGCAGTTCTCAAGGAGAGCCAGAGCCAGTAATAACATGGAATAAGGTACTGCATGCCAGTTTCATATTTCCTAACTTCCTGCAGAGTTCAGTCTGTAAAAAGAATATGTTTGCTTCTTCTCTATGTAACATGTTATCTTTCCTTTGTCTGAAACCACCTATTGTAGAGGCTACTCAAAAGGCAGTGAGATTATAATTAACAGGCTACTTTGATAAGAGTTTAAAGTGTTACACTGAAAATCTAATTCCTTCCAATTACAGGTAATCCTCAACTATGACTACAATTAAGCCCAAAATTTCTGTTGCTAAGTCAGACAGTTGTTAAGTGAATTTTGCCCCATTTTATGACTTTTCTTGCCACAATTGTTAAGTGCATCATTGCAGCTAAGTTAATAACACAGTTTTTAAGTGAATCTGGCTTCCCCATTGACTTGGCTTGTCAGAAAGTCACAAAGACTGATCACATGACCCCGGGATACTGCAACCATCATAAATATGAGCCAGTTACTAAGCATCCAGATTTTGATCACATGACTATGGAGATCCTGCAACTGTCATGTAAAAAACCATCATAAGTCACTTTTCAGAGCTGTTGTATCTATAGACAGTCACCAATGAATGGTTGTAAGTCAAGGATTGTCTGTATACACAGGAAATACACAATTCTGTTAAATTTCAGTAAAGCATTAGAAAACACTGTGTGTACTCCCAGGTAGATCTGAAAAAAACTGTTCAAATAAAATACAACATTAAAATACAGGCTTTCCACCACAACCTATGGTGATTGTGGTGGAAAGCTTGAAGGCATTGTTTTTCTACATAAAGCATATATGCCTTCCAAATTATATACAGATAGTCCTGGGTTATGACAGCCTTGGAAAGGGTGCTTCCAGCTGCCATAAAACATGGCATTCCCCTCTCCCCATAGTTACATTTTTTGTTGCTTGGCAACTAACTCACATATTGACTGGTTGCCAAGGTCCTTACAAGCAGAAGGGATGGAGTGAAGCTGGAATCCTTCCTCACCCCCTAAAGGATTTCATCTCTGTGCACAGAGGGGGGCTGAAATCCTTTGGTGGGCTGAAGAAACAGAACTGAAATTTTTAGGATTTCAGCTCCATTCACCTAAAATTTTGAAGATTCCAGCTCTGTTCCTGAAGCCCGCCAAAGGTTTTCCCCTCCAAGCATGGAAGGGAGGTGAAATTTCTCAGTGGGCTGCAAGAACAGAGCTGAAATCCTGAATTGCATTGGGGGTGGGGGTGGGGGTGAACTGAAATATTTTGGTGTACTGGACAAACATTTGAAAGTAAAAGGGCTGCCTGCCAGTAGGATTTCAGCTCCACGTGGAACTGAAATCCTCCCAATAGACAGATCTTTTGCTCTCTCCACTTAATGACCCAAGAGATTGCTTAACAATTGAAACAGAGAATGCTGGATTGTGGTCATTGAGCAAAGCAGTCATGTGTTTCTTAATCACTTAATCACAAGGTCCGAGATCCAGGTTCCAATCGTGGCCATAAATCGAAGACTACCTACAATATATCTCAAATAGCCAAAGTATAAATGTGTAAAGCTGAAGTGAGCTTGTATTTCAAAAATTAAGTCAACTTTTCTAAGGCCAGATCTGCATACTTTAATAACCAGAAAGTCAAATGTAAGTTTTCAGCAACTTGTGAGGCTGTTTAAAAACTCTCAAAGTTGAGTCCAAACTTAGTTCTGCCTAGGAGAAATTTTCTAAAGGCAATTGGATTCAGTCAGAGCTAATTTTGACCATTAATTTAAATGAGTCTTCTCTAAGTATTATTAAATCTGGATGCAAAGCACTGAGTAGAAACCAAGAGGTCTGCTCATATGATAGTATATACTCGAGTATAAGCCGACCTGAATATAAGCCGAGGCACCTAATTTTACCACAAAAACTGGGAAAACTTATTGACTCGAGTATAAGCTTAGGGTGGAAAATGCAGCAGCTACTGGTAAATTTCAAAATAAAAATAGATATCAATAAAATTACATTAATTGAGGCATCAGTCGGTTAAATGTCTTTGATTTCAAAGAAAAACAGTAAACTAGCTCTGTAAGTGGAAAAGAGGATCAACAAAAACAATATGATATCAACAATAACTTTAAAAGTACTGTATATGAGTTGGGTAGCTATATAAATTTGTTTAATAAATACAATGGGAAAGGTCTTTGGGGATTCCAGAATTTACATGGCACTAATTGGATTAGTGGACCCTCCCCATGCCCCACTTTAGCTTTAGCAAGCCTCCCTGCAGCCAAAACGGTTGCAGGAAAAAAAGGCATTTTTTCCTCACTCGAGTATAAGCCGAGGGGTTTTTTTTCAGCATTAAAAATGTGCTGAAAAACTCGGCTTATACTCGAGTATATATGGTATTTTTTTGTTTGTTTGTTTTCTTTTCTCTCCTTCCTCCACCATTTTCTTACATTTGGTGCATCTGCTGTAGAACATTTTCTCCTAAAGGAGCATATTTGGAGGGCATATTCTGGGGTGCAGGAAGAAGTGAGTGATTCACATTTTTCTGTTTTGCAGAAGAGGTAGTCTCATCAGTGTTTACTGTTTTCCTGGGAGACCTTACAATAGTCTTTCTTAAACTGTTTAACTCGATTACAACTTTTCTAGTCTTGAATAATATAATTATACCCCCAAAAAAGAAAACAGATTCTTTTTCACAAACTTCTCAGCAGTGGCAGTCCCAAACTGGATCCTAAATAACAATTTGAAATTGCTCCATTCACCCCAGGATATATCCACATTACCCCATGTTTAAAAACCACTGCTTTAGAACATGGCTAGGCTTTGAAAATACAGATTATGAATATGAATCAAGAATTCCTTACCTGTTAGAGTTGGAAATTTAATTTTACATTTTCCTTTGACCAAATTTAAAAAACACACAACAAACACCTTCAAAAATTTCAGTTCTTCTAAAACACTTCCTAAGTTATGGAATATCTTGGCCTTTTGATTGCTACAGGATGGTGTTCAGGTGACAGAAAGCGGGAAATTCCATGTTAGCTCTGAAGGATTTCTTACTATTCGAGATGTTGGCCCGGCAGATCAAGGCCGTTATGAATGTGTAGCAAGGAATACGATTGGATATTCCTCAGTTAGCATGGTACTAACTGTGAACGGTAAGATTTATGCATGAGAAAAGACAACTGCAGATTAAGTATTGTGTGCATTGAATTGAATTATTAAAAGTTATCAGTGTAATGCATAAGTATTTTGGAGGAATTATTAAATTTGACTTTTAATAATCACCTCTCCTTTAGTAACTTTTATTTAATAAAACCCATAAAGTGGCACTGAGTAGCATGTTTGTTGGTTGCGAATTCAAATCAAGGACAGATCTTGAACTTAAATAATTGTTTAATGGAGAATTTTTTAATGTAATAGTTTAGAAATAATAGTTTATTTCAAAAGCTTTGGGGAAATTATACTTACCAATGGACACAAAAATACCAAGAGGAGATTTGTTGGCAGAAAAAGTCTCATTTTCATCATATTCCATTATCTTTTCCACTTTTTTTGTACTTTCTTTTGTCTAGAGCCCGGGTGTCAAACTCGCCACGTCACATTGATGTCATGTGATGTATTGGGATGTTTTTTGCCTTCGCGGAGCTGGGTGGGCGTGGCCTGCACGTGACACATCCAGGCCACGGACCGCCAGTTTGACACCCCTGGTCTAGAGCAAGGATATATTTCATGGAATCCGTGAACATGAAAGGGAGAAATGTCCCAGCTTTATTTTCATTATTTCACTAACTGAAATTTAGTTTGTCTTGTATCAATTTAAAGGATTTTTTTTAAAAAAACCCACATGTATTGCTATATTGCATATTTACTATTTTTTTATATTTCGATCATTTTATTCAAGAATAATTAGTTCCCTTTGTAGTATAATCTAGGTCAATATATTTTATTTTATGTTTTTGAATATATTTTTATGACAATAGATTGGTGGGTTTCATCAGACGCTCAGAGATGGCATGACGCAAAAAGTTTTTCTAGACATAAAATCTGTAAATTCCTCCCATGTTAGGGGCATGATGGGGATAATGGCTGCAATTATTTTTCTTTTTTTTAATAATGGCAGCAAATTACAAAAAGAGAGGAAAACAAGGATATTATGCTATTGAATAATATATCTTATATTATTTATCTAATAGTATATTAGATAATAATATTGCCATGCAACAAAAGGTTGTCATTTATACTTGAACCTTAAATGAGCACTCCTGTTCAGCGCTCCTGATAAATCATTCTTTAGAAGGGCATTGCAGCCCCAATTGTCCACATTGCATATCCTGTAGCTAGAGAGTTTATTCACTCATTTTGATCGTTCTAAAGATTTTTTTTTCTGAAAAAAAAAGGAACGTATATTTTTAAATTATGGTTGTGAAAGAGAAATTTTGTAGTTTTATAACATTCCCATTAGATGAGTAATTTTACAGAAAATTGTAAATAGAATTTTATTTTTAATACCAAAATAATGTTATGTCTAGACTTTGCTTATCTGTGTAACTCTGAAAAAATGTTTAATTTCCCCTTTTTTCTTTTTAGTTCCTGATGTGAGTCGAAATGGAGATCCATTTGTAGCAAGCTCAATTGTTGAAGCTATTGCTACTGTTGACAGAGCAATAAACTCCACACGTACACATTTGTTTGATAGGTATTGTATATATAATTGGAAGGATTTGTTTATATCATAATAATATATTGATTGTCTCTTAATTACTTGATTACTTTATTTGATCTTGACTTGGCATCGCAATATCCTAATTCTTATAATTATTTTAGTTGGGTTTTTATCAGTTTTCTATCCTTTCACAAATATACCAGTTAGGTATTTATGTAATATAATAGATGAAGTAGTCTCTTTTCCCATTCGGTGCTGGAACTTTCCTTCTTTATGTCTTCTGGGTATTTCCATTGGGTCATACCAATTGAAGGGGAGGCCAGTTTAAAATGAAGGCTGCTAAACATTGGAAATGAAAGTTACTGAAACTTAATATTATTCTTTGATGGCTTAACAAAAGATTCCTCTTAAGCAGCTGTCAAATGCTAATTTTTTAAAAATCTTTTTTTTATTGGCTTGCAGTACTGGATAATTTCTTGAGGTATGTACTTGTAAATTGTTTAGAGATATTTAATATAAGCATTATTATTAATCTTGAATAGCATTAGGATTAAAACTAGAGTTAAGTTAATCTTATGCTTCTAGACACTATGTTCATTTTTTGTCTTTTTCTTGTTAATGTATTAGTCGCCCTCGATCTCCAAATGATTTACTAGCCCTATTTCGATACCCAAGAGATCCTTACACTATTGAACAAGCAAGAGCTGGAGAAATATTTGAAAGGACACTACAACTAATTCAGGAACATGTACAAGATGGTTTAATGGTTGACCTTAATGGAACAAGTGAGTCAGTGGTGAAATGTAAACTTTGTTACTATTGGTTCTGTCAGCGTGACTTGGTGGGGGGGGGAGATGTGACTGGGTGGGCGTGGCCAACTTTTTTTTTTAACTTTTAAAACCATTTTTTCTATAATCTCTTTGGCCGAAAAAAATGCTTCGGTAAAAAAAAATGCTTTTAAAAGCCTCTGATGATCCCAGCTGAGTTGCCTGATCATCAGAGGCTTTTTTTCTTTTAAAAACATTTTTTCTATAACCGCTTCAGCCGAAGAGGTTGTAAAAAAAAATGGTTTTAAAAGCCTGCCGATCAGGCAACTCAGCTGGGATTGTCAGAGACTTTTAAAAGAAAAAAAGTCTCCGCTGATCAGGCAACTCAGCTGGGATCATCAGAGGCTTTTGAAAGCATTTTTTCTTCAAGCCTCTTATGATCCCAGCTGAGCCACGTGATCATCAGAGGCTTTTTTTTTACTTTTAAAAGAATTTTTTCAGCCGAAGTGGTTATAGAAAAAATGCTTTTAAAAATAAAAAGAAAAGCCTCTGATGATTGCGCGACTCAGCTAGGCATGGGAGGGGGGGAGCAGGGATTTTTGCTACTGGTTCTCCGAACCACCCGCCTCCATCGCTACCAGATCGGGTGATCCGGTCCGAACCGGGAGCATTTCACCCCTGAAGTGAGTGTTTTTCTTTTGCATACTGTAAGAGTGCATGGCATGAGGCCAGAATATTTAACCTCTTATCACCTCTCTTCTCCTGAATTGTTGCTTCTCTATTGTGAATGTATATACAAGGTTTGATTTCCTGTGATAAGAGCCAGATTTCAATATATTCTGTGGCCCATTGAATGACAATGGGTATGTGTGATGTTCTATTGAATACAGTGAGAGAAATATGTTTGCCAGCAGTGCTTTTTCCATAAAATTCTGCCATCAAATGCGCAGTCACAAGGGAATGGGATATATGATTTTGCATAAGCAACTTTTTCCTTTTCCATTCTTGTCTCTTCTCATTTTTGTATCTGATGAGATTACTGTGTCATCTTTAACTTTTTGTAACATTTCCAGTCTCCTCAGTTGCATCTGCCAAATAACCATTTTCTGTTTCATGTTCCATTGCATCTGCACCCTATCTCTAATGTCAGTCAGCAAATCTTGAGTACAGAATTGGTCTGTAAAATAAGTAAAAGTCAAAATATATTTCTAAAAACTGGAGTGAATCATAGATTTTCTTTGATTGAAACCACTGGGTAAAGTATAAAAAGAAGGGGCCAGCTGCTTTCAGTTTCCTTAAAACTGAGGGATTAAATTATAAATACCAGTGCAATCAGAAACACAAGGGACGTGAGAGGGGGGAGAGCAAGATGAAACTACAGAAAATAACCAGAAGCAAGGATTGTGGTCTTCAAGATTAGGTTCACACAATTGATAACGACGTTAATCTCAAAAGAAAGAAAATAAATTGATCTTTCTTAAATCTGTCTTGCCATTTTATTGGGAAAGCCCAAATAAAAATAGACGCTTTGGTATTTATAAAAGCAATATCAGTTTTTGTCTTGGTGTTATGTACAAGCATCCAGTGTTTCAAAAACCAAGCCTTGCTATATGTCAGATAGAATCTCTAGGATGAGCCTAATTTGGATTTTTCTGCTTAATTCTAGAAGCAGCAGAAGTTAAAACTCAAAAGCAATTATTTAGTCATTCTTCCATTATCTGGCTGTTATCTATACTTCTGAGATAAGTTGCAAAAAATTTGATTTAGACTAAAATGTTAGAGAAGCTAAAGGAAAGGGGCTTAATAAACAGTCTAGTGCAGTGTTGGCAAAACTTTTCAGCACTGAGTGCCAAAATGGGGGCGTGTGGGTGTGTGAGCACGAGAAACTGGAAGAGCAGTTCCCCAGCACACGTGTGCACACTGGGAAGCTGAGCTTCCATTTTCCAATATGCGTATGCGTGCCAGTCACCTCGTCTTCCGGTTTCTGGCACGCATGTGCGCGCGAAGAACAGCTGGCCGGAGTGCATGTGTGCTCCGGAACCTGGAAGAGCAACGGGCGACAGCTGGCGTGCCCGGAGAGATGACTCTGCATGCCACTTCTAGCACGTGTGCCATAGGTTCACCATCATAGGTCTAGTGTTATGAACCAGATTTAGCATGTGAAAAGAAGTATCTTTTGCTTAGCGTATTTCTTGTGTTTTGACTGTTTCTACAACTTAAAACTTAACTCCAGATTCTAGATTAGAAAATGTGCAAGATTTGTGAGCATCTGCTTTGTCAATTTGGAACATCACCAAATTGAATAACGTAAGCTTCCCAAGGATGTCTGCAGCTGAACAGATCATTTGTGCAGCTATTTATCACATGGTTGCATATACAAATACCAAAGCCAAATTGTTAGAATATATTTGACTTATTAAAACAAAATAAATGCATCTGTAGCGGCGCGGTTTTTTAAAAAAATTATAAATTAATGCAATTTCCTTATTAAATAATCACTAACATTGATGTTAATGTGTACTAAAAGAAAATACACAAGTAATCCTGGTAAAAACTAATTTCAGGTTTAATACTGTTCATTTGTTATCTCATGATAGCTAGATTTTAAATTCCTCTTCAGTCTTCATCATACCCATTATGCGTACCCAAGCACAGTATAAGGAGCCTCATAGCAAGGTTTGCTTGGCAATAGGGTTATTAACTCCAAGCAGAAATCCTTTACATATAAGTAAAGTTGTGAATCAGTAAAGATCTCGCCTATTTTTACAAAAGGGGGGGGGGGGGGAAGGCAGCATTCTTTCTAGGAGTTTTTACATTTGCAACATTTCCTAACACATTCTTCCAGTAATTTACTTAACAGTCAAGAAATTAATCTTTGCTGCAAAAATATTTTTGAATCCTTTCTGGCCAATTTCATATCATTTTTTGAACAGTCGTAGCAGAGTAGCAATTTATTACGGCACCGTTTTCACTTTGACTGTCAGCTCGTTAAAGAATTTTGATTGATCTGCCATAGTCTTTGAACCAATAAATGGATTACATTAAGTAAGGCCTTTCGGGATATCATTGGAAGTAGAAATTAAACTTCAGCATTTTCATACTGGCTTCCAAACTTAACTTACACCCCAATTTTTTATTTATTTTTCTTCCTCATTTCCTGTTATTGTAGAACTAAAAGACCTTAAAATACAGAAGGCCTGCTCAAGGTGATCTTTAGCCAGTCATTCCTGTCTGCTTAATAAACTGATTAAAATGGCATGTCCTTCGTATTTGAGGTTTTTTTTCCCACTACTTTTAATAGCATTTCTTAATTGATTTGATTGTTATCCTGCCTTTATTACTTTATAAGTAACTTATTTTTCTCTCTCGTATCTGTTTCAGGCTATCACTATAATGATCTGGTATCTCCGCAGTACTTGAATCTGATCGCTAACCTGTCAGGCTGCACGGCCCATAGGCGTGTGAATAACTGTTCAGACATGTGCTACCATCAGAAATACAGAACGCACGATGGCACATGCAATAATCTTCAGCATCCAATGTGGGGAGCCTCTCTAACGGCCTTTGAACGAATGCTGAAATCAGTCTATGAAAATGGTTTTAATTTGCCGAGGGGCATCGGACCTAATCGAAATTACAATGGATATACGCTCCCAATGCCACGTTTGGTATCAACTACGTTAATAGGGACTGAAACAATAACTCCAGACGACCAGTTCAGTCATATGCTAATGCAGTGGGGCCAGTTCCTGGATCATGACCTTGACTCCACGGTGGCTGCCCTAAGCGAAGCCAGATTTTCAGATGGTCAGCATTGCAGTTCAGTTTGTACCAATGACCCTCCATGTTTCTCTATCATGATCCCACCTAATGATCCTCGGGTCAGAAATGGAGCACGGTGCATGTTTTTTGTACGTTCCAGTCCCGTGTGTGGAAGTGGCATGACCTCCCTTCTCATGAACTCCGTCTACCCACGCGAGCAGATCAATCAGTTGACCTCGTACATTGATGCATCCAATGTATATGGCAGTTCAGAGCACGAAGCGCAAGAGGTCAGGGACTTGGCAAGCCACAGGGGCCTCTTGAGGCAGGGTATTGTGCAGAGATCCGGAAAACCTCTCCTTCCATTTGCAACTGGCCCTCCAACAGAGTGTATGAGGGATGAGAACGAGAGCCCAATTCCCTGCTTCTTAGCTGGAGACCATAGAGCCAATGAACAGCTGGGACTCACCAGTATGCACACACTGTGGTTTCGGGAACACAACAGGATTGCTACTGAATTACTGAAGCTGAACCCACACTGGGATGGCGATACAATATATCATGAAACACGTAAAATTGTTGGTGCGGAGATGCAGCATATAACCTACAGCCACTGGCTGCCAAAAATCCTGGGAGTGGTAGGCTTGAAGATGCTCGGTGAATATAAAGGTTATGATCCCAATGTTAATTCTGGCATAGCAAATGAATTTGCAACTGCAGCTTTTAGGTTTGGACACACATTGATCAACCCCATCCTTTATCGGTTGGATGAGAATTTCGAAACTATTCCGCAGGGTCACATCTCTCTCCATAAGGCTTTCTTTTCCCCATTCCGGATTGTAAACGAAGGAGGCATCGATCCACTCCTTCGAGGGTTATTTGGCACTGCTGGTAAGATGCGGGTGACTTCTCAGTTGTTGAACACTGAACTGACGGAGAGACTGTTCTCCATGGCACGAACAGTAGCTCTAGATTTGGCTGCAATGAACATTCAGAGAGGGAGAGATCATGGAATCCCACCATACCATGAGTTTAGAGTTTACTGTAATCAGTCTTCCACACATACCTTTGAAGATCTAAAAAATGAAATAAAGAATCCTGAAATCAGAGAAAAACTCAAACGGTAAGCTCCCAGTGTCAATGCTAATTCTATTGGTAAGTTATTGAGGTGTTCTAACAGAAAGGAAAAGCTATTCATGCCAGAACTGTATGATGTATACGTGAAACTTCCCATATATTGGTTTCATACATGTATTTCAGAAGATCTAAATTCATTTTTTATTATATTGGGTTCTCATGTACAAATAGTCCTTGACTTATAACCACAACTGAGCCCAAAATTTCCATTGCTAAGCAAGACAGCTATTCAGTAGGTTTTGCCCCCATTTTATGACCTTTCTTCCCACAGTTGTTAAGCAAATCAGTGCAGTTGTTAAGTTAGTAGCAGAGTTGTTACGTGAAACAGACTTGCCTACTGACTTTGCTTGTCAGAAGGTCACAAAAGATGACCACATGATCCTTGGACACTGCAATCATCATAAATATATGCTAGTTCCAAGAGGCCGAATTTTGATCACGTGACCATGGGGATGTCACAATGGTTATAAGTGTGAAAATCAGTCAAAATTTACTTTTTTCAGTACCAGTACCATGGTAATATCAATCACTAAATGAATGGTTGTAAATCAAGGACTACCTGTACTATAAAAGCAAGAGATAACTTCTTTCTGAGCTGCATTGTTTACCAGTAAATTTCTGAGTTTGAGACTGGTTATTACTTATAAAGCCTTACATTGTTTGGCCTAATTCTTTGCAGGACTGTCTGTTTCCTGTAGTATTTGCCTGTCCTGTATAAGACAGGCTTGATCCCAGTAATTACCATATTTTTTGGACTATAAGATGCACCGGACTATAAGGCGCACCTAAATTTACAGGAGGAAAACAAGAAAAAAATAGTTTTTTGCCTCTGCATTGCATTTTCGCCCTCCCAAGCCCCCAGAAGAACTGCAGTGCTCCACATGGGCCATTTTTGCCAAACATGCGCCCCTTTTTGGCCTGCAGAGTGCTTCTGGGGCCCGGGGAGGGTGAAAACGCATTTCATGGAGGGCTTGGGAGCCCAAAAATGGGTCTGTTTTTGGCGAAAATGAGCCATGAGGAGCACTGCAGAGTGCTTCTGGGGGCTTGGGAGGGCGAAAATGTGACACGCCGAAGGCTTAGGAGCCCAAAAACTCTCATATTCGGTCTATAAGACACACCTACTTTTGGGGGGAGGTGCATCTTGTACTCTGAAAAATCTGGTAAACATGTGACCTAGAGGGACCCAGGGGGCAGGTCTGCAATGTCTGTCCCCTGAACAGCATCCCTATCCAGAGATGAGTTTGATCTCCAGCCAGCTCTTCTTCAAGTTAACATTAAAAACATGGCTCTTTCCTCAGGCCTTGGGTAGCATGTCTGATGTATCCCTCTAGGTTGAGGGTAATGTGGGGAGGCGGGATTGCTAATTTCACTGTTCCCTTGGATAATTTTCCTTCTTACATAACGTTTTTCCTGTTTGGAGTTTAATGAAGCTATTCAGAGTCCTTTTGGGCGGCCTAGAAATTGGACAGATAAATAAGTAAACCGTGCAATTCCTGAAGAAGAGGCCGCATTGCTGGTCTCCTCCCCCACCATCCCAGCATCTCCTTGACCTTTCTAAGGGATCTAGGAAATATTAACATTTGCAATTGGGAGGGCCTATGAATATAAATATCTCTGTCCGCAAGCTGTCAGCTTTCTTTCAGAAGGCTGAATACAAACATTTTAAGTCAGCCAGAAATCCATGAAGTTATGTTAAGTAGAATTTATTACTGAGCATCTAAGAAGTCATGATGAAAAAATTCTAATAACTGCCACATGTCCAGTGCAAGTGTGGTTCATATAAAGAATGGTCAAATTCCTTGAGCCTGTTTCTCCTCCTCCTCCTCCTCCTCCTCCTCCTCCTCCTCCTCCTCCTCCTCTCTGTGCATAGGATTATGTGACGTTTATCTTATTTAAATGTCTCTGAGACGAAAACTCTCTTCTCTTTTGGAGATAACTGGTTTTTTTTTGTTTTGGTAACAGCAACATCTAGACCAGGGTCTCCAACCTTGGCCACTTTAAGACGTGTGGACTCCAACTCCCAGAATTCCCCAGCCATGGGAATTGAAGTCCCCACGTCTTAAAGTGGCCAAGGTTGGAGACCCCTGGTCTAGATATCCAGTTGTTTACTTTTAACCATGTAAGAACTAAATTTCACATTAGCTTTCATACAACAAATGTTTATCCTTAAATTAAGGGCCTTAATTCATAGTCAATGGGAAATGTAGATAATCAACTCATTCTTCATTGTAGCTCTTTTCTCTAGTTTTCATAATTCCCTGGATTTGAAGGGATTTGGTTTTTATGCCAAAGTAGAGTATTTTTTTGCCTTATACATGACAATAAATCAATACACATCCATATATTATTATAAAATCATTTTTGAAAGTTTAAAAGAAATCAAACTAGTTCCTGACATTCTAAATGGAAAATAGTATACAGTTCATAGTGTGTTCACATTTGGATGGCTATATAGTATACAAGCTTTACATACGGAGAATGGTAATGTACAGATTTTGCCAGATGTTTTCCTGGATGAAGTAAGCTACCTACAGAGAAAGTTCCTTGAACCAACCAAAGTTTATTATGTTGGCATGTTTTGAAAATCATCTTATACTGTATAAGATTGATTGTTCTTTACCTTTTTAAAAACAGTTTTAAAAAGTTAGAGGGCCTACTATTTTTTTTCTACCAGTATGCAGTTAGTCTCTTTCTTTGAAGACAGTTGCATTCTACACAGGTTCAAATATAGTCTTTCTGTAAATATGTGCAGAAAACACTGACTGCTTGTTTTGAACTTTGTAGATTCAGAACTAAATCTAGTGAGCACTGTTTCAAATTAACACATAGTAAATGTGGCAAGTAAAAATTGAGGAAAAAGATATAACAAATCCAAAATAATACCTTTTAGTTGTAGATTTTAAAATTCAATATAACACTGAATTCATACTTTGGGTCATCTGCAATCATTTATTTTTCTTGTATAGATTATATGGTTCACCACTGAACATAGATTTATTTCCTGCTCTTATACTAGAAGATCTAGTTCCTGGAAGCAGGTTGGGACCTACACTGATGTGTCTCTTGAGCACACAGTTTAAACGTCTCCGAGATGGAGACAGGTAAGTTTGGTATAAAAGTAGTCATACTACACTTCGAAGAGTTCCAGTCAGAAGATAACAACCTAGAACCAAACAGTGAGCAATCCTTCCCTTTGCAACTCACTCTATCATTTGTGAAGGGCCATTTCTTCACAAGTATGCCACAGGAATCAGCAGCAGAGAAGTCTTAATGTTTAGAAGTATATACTTTACCGTCTGAAGTGAATAGCAATAGCATTAGCAATAGGACTTTGACTTATATAACGCTTTACAGGGCTTTACAGCACTCTATAAGCTGTTTACAGAGTCAGCCTATTGCCCCCCTGAGTCCTCATTTAACTGACCTTGGCAGGATGGAAAGCTGACTCAAACTTGAGCCAGTCAGGATCGAACTCCTGGCAATGAGCAGAATTAGCCTGCAATACTGCATTCTAATGATGTGCCACCACACTGTGTGTGCAGGATTTAGGATTACATGGAAGCTTTTGCATGCAAAGCTCTTCTTGTCAAGGATACCTTGTTGCATGCCATTATATTGTCATTATGGACATTGATGCTTTGCTGCTTGAAAGCATGATAGAAGGCATAGTGAGCCTTTGCAGCTCATTTGAGTTATCGATTTGTTTAGATTTATTCAGATAATGCCAAAAAGCATGTCTCAATTTGAAATATAGGTATGTTTTTTTAAAATAATTTAGAATACTTTTTCAAGAACTATCAGAAATAGTAATGACATAGAGAGAGAAAAAGGCAGTATAATGAGCAATTCTGCCATTAAATATAACCATACTTTAAATGGTCTGTTAATATGAATATATTCAATCCTTTTCTTAGTACTGAATCCTTTTCTGTTATCCTGGATACTGACTAAGAATTTATTCTTACTTCATGTGAGAGAACAGGTTATGGTATGAGAACCCAGGTGTGTTTACTCCAGCTCAGTTGACTCAGATCAAGCAGTCGTCCCTTGCAAGGGTTCTCTGTGACAATGGGGACAACATAACCAGAGTGCAACGTGACGTTTTTAGAGTGGCCGAGTTCCCACATGGTTATGGAAGCTGTGCTGAAGTTCCTAAAGTGGATCTCAGGATGTGGCAAGACTGCTGTGAAGGTATAGCGATATATATTTCACCGCTCCCTCTTTTTTTCTTCTTTGAAAAAGCAAGGCTTACAGGTTTCAAATAAAACAACATCGTGAAATGCAGGAAGTCCTCAATTTACGACAGTTTATTTAGTGACCGTTCCAAGTTACAACAGCACCGAAAAAAGTGACTTATGATCGTTTTTCACACAACCATTGCAGTATCCTCATGGTCAAAATTCAGATGCTTGGCAACTGACCCATGCAGTATTTATGACAGTTGCAGTGTCCTGGTGGTCATGTGATTCCATGTTATGACCTTCTGACAGGCAAAGTCAATGGGGAAGCCAGATTCACTTAACAACCGTGTCACTAACTTAACTGCAGTGATTCACTTAACAACTGTGGCAAAAGTCGGGGCAAAATTCACTTAACAAAGGTCTTTCTTAGCAACAGAAAGTTTGGGCTCAATTGTCGTAAGTTGAGGACTACTTGTACTTAACATCCTGTGTAGGCAAGTCTGATAAAGTTAGTTATAAAATAGTTCTTCCCATTAACTGTCAGGCTTCTACTGTCCATGCACAGATCTAACTGAACATTCTTGTCTTAGAGGAAAACTGATTTCGCATCTCCCTTGAAGGTTCCTTGGAGACCTCCTGGATGATGTATTATAATCCCTATGTAAACCACTCATTGTATGATGTAGATGTTTTCTAGGTGTTGCATGAGCTGCCCATATTTTGTAAACAACACCATTTCAATCTGAGGCAACATGTTAGTTCTTGCTCTTTAAGCTTCAGCGAGTTTACATTTCTGAGATAGAAGTGTCTAGGACATGGCAGAATGTATCAGCCAAACCTAGTAACACATAACTCAAATAATCTGGCAGGAGTTTATATGGAATTAGGTCCTTGACCTAACAACTAACTTCTCAAATAAAAACTTCAAAAGCCTTTATCTTTAAGAATTTAGAGGGCAACCAGTGAGGAGTATTGAATAGAGATAGGAGAGTAGACTGTGGCTGATTGTTAACAGATGAATGAAGTTCTTGATCCAAAAATGATAGTTAATATGCACAGAAATTGTCTTATTTCCAAGGTAGAAGAGACTTTAAATCCCACAATTTCTCAACATTTCTCAGGAGCCTCATTTCCTAGGAAAAAATTGACCAATGTTGTTGTTTACTTCATCTTTAGCAAGCGTTCCCTATAATTATGGGGGAGGTATGTTTTGATGTTCCCTGGGTGGGATAAAGTTATGGGAAATGTAGCAGAATCATAGCACACCCTCCCCCAACAAGGTCTGAATTAGAGGAGGTGTGAACTCAGTTTAAAAAGCAGCCAGGTTCCTTGAACTGGGAAAGTTTTAGAGTGATTTAAATTTGCTAGTTGGATCTGTCTCTGGTGGCTTTGGTTTGTTCCTTAGCAATCGGTAAAAACTACTCACCATTATGAGATGAAGCAAATACAGTCCAATGTACAGCTAGCTGTTGTGTAATGGCCAGCACTTGGTTTGAGAGTGTGTATGTGTATCTATAGCTATGACTATCTAATACTTATATATCTTTACCCTATTGGAACAATAAATTTGTGATGAGGATTGTTAACTAGATTATTTGTATGTGAAAATATACTACAGTACAAATTTCTGTGAACAAGCACTTCTTAGTTTGGTATAACTCAAATTCCACAGTTTATTCAGTTATTCTGTATTTATGCTTGTGTTTGTAAAGTAGACAATATCTGTTTTTATTATTTCCTGTTTCTTTACTCTTAAATATTTTTCCAGGTTCAGTATTAAAAGTATGATTTTTTTAAAAAAAATATTTTGTCTTTGGAACATTTAAGCAAGTGCCAGCCTAATCATAACAACACAGAGACAAACAAACATAGCAACTTTTCTTCTGCATAATAATAAAACCAGAAAATGGTCTATTTCACTGTGCGATAGTTCATTAGAATTTCCAGCTTTGTCTTATCTTTTGTCTGTGACCCCTGACAAGTAGTCTTTGTCTTCCGCTCAACATCAAGGATGTCTAACTAGGTAGCCTCAAGTCTCTGCTTTCATGTCACAATTCTACCTAGTTAGACATCCTTGACATTTGTTCAGACATCTGACTAGCCAGAAAAGTGCTGTCAGTGGAACATTTTGATGAACAAACCTAGTAAGAGATAAAAAAAATTCTCATAAAATGCCATTTCACTATCAACTAGGAAATTTAGCACAGAAAACCTCTCAGTATCGCTGATATGGGACTGTGAAACCTTACTTTCAGATGTTTTACAACATTTTTATTGGGTTAGGAATATTTATTTTTGGTGAGTCGGGGCAGCTTAGAGCATTATGCTCCAAGCCTCTCCCAGGCACTTCAAAAGGAGATGGGTGGCAAATAAATTTTTTAAAAAAACCCTGAAGGTATTAATTTATACCTTCAATTCTGCCCCACTCATGCCTTCATAAGATAGGTACAATAAACTATAACATAATTTATTAGGATTAAATTTAGCTTCTGAACTGAGTAAGGCTGCGAAGAAGGTGGAGAAGAATGCTGTTTTGCAGAGTTTCACAAAGACTGGGATGAACAGAGCTTTGGGAAAGTGACCAGAAGGAGGTTGCTTAACACCTTTTCCTGCAGCATTTGCCAAAGCAAGCAAATTTCCTAATGTCTAGACATGCTGGGATACAACACCACTGCCCTGTTGGGCTCTTGACCTTTATGCAATAGCATTAGCGCTTAGAGTTACATACCGCTTCACAGTGCTTTACAGCCCTCTCTAAGCGGTTTACAGAGTCAGCATGTTGCCCCCAAGAATCTGAGTCCTCATTTTACTGACCTAGGAAGGTTGGAAAGCTGAGTCAACCTCGAGCTGCTCAGGATCGAACTCCTGGCAGTGGAGGGCAGAGTTAGCCTGCAATACTGCATTCTATCCACTGCGCCACCATAGCTCATTATGCAGCCCATCATCATATTCTGGTCCTGATCCCTTGATTTCCCTGCTTCTTGTGACTCAGACGATATCAAATTCTGTCTACCCCATCAGCAAATTGATAAATGTACTCCATATTTCATATTGACCACCTCAGCAGGGTCATACCAGTATTAAACAGCACTGGGGACAGAATGGTTTCCTGTGGAACCATATTTCTATGGAGATTCTCAATCATCCAGGCCATAGTTGTCCCAAAGATAACCGGATTTTCTTGATTTCTTTTCCTTGAAAACATTTTGCTCCCCATCCAAGAAGCTTCTTCAGTCCTCATCTTGGATGAAAAATGAAACATTTTCAAGGAGAAAAGCAAAAAAGACCAAAGGTGCCTTTGGAAAAAGCACCTTTGGGACTGTGGAATTATAATTGCAATAAGGATGAAGAAAGTGACATCCAATCCTATCTTTTGAACACATTCTCATTAGTAAAAGTTGAGCATTATACTACAATGCCTTCAACGTAAAAAGTTGCTGCAGAAAGGGCAATAGTATCAAAAGCCATTAAAGAGAAAGTTGCAATTGCCATATCTGTCTTCCTATAAATGTCATTGGTCCTAAAAAAGGCAATCCAAGATGATTCCGTTCCAGAGCCATATCTGAACCAATAGCGCAATGTGTCCATTCCTTCCAAGATCTTCCTGGCCATCCTCATCAGGATAGTAGCAATTAAATTATAGTTATTAATATCAAAGGGAGCCAGAAAATGTTTTGTAAAGAATCCTATGCTATCATCTTCTACAAGCTGTCTAACATCTATTCCTCATTCAACAATGCGTTTACTATACTCTGAACCCATAATTTCCTTCCTTCCTTGCTTTCTAGCATCAGTAAGTAGTTTGGCTTGCGAAGCTATAAAAAGAAATGATAATATATATATATTATCTAGACTAGTTGATTACATCTATTCATGGTAGATTTTTCTTAACGATGCATGAAGTTTCACTGAAATAATGGAAAGAATATGTTTTAATTTTCTAATACAATACTTTCTATTGTGGAAGAAACATTATTTATTCACGTCTTAACGAAGTTTAGGATCTTCTGTTTAATTTCAGACTGCAGAACTAGAGGACAATTCAATGCATTTTCCTACCACTTCCGAGGAAGGCGCGCTCTTGATTATAGTTTTCGGGAAGATAAGCCTTCAAAATACCTAAAAATTCCAAGAGCATCAAGGTACATATCACAGTTTTGTTTACTTGTTACTATTAACATTTATTGTACTGCTTAGGATTTAGTTGTCTGGAGCATAGAACCCAAAACATCCCAGCAAGTGTTTTTTAATGCGATCTATGTCTATGATTTCATTTTGATCAACTTGATTCCCCCCCCCCCCCCCCCCCCCATCATGTCAATTTTGGGGAAATGTCTATAGCTTGCCAAAGTGTTCAATAAGTCAAAAAATACTTCAAAACCAATTCCTAGTTAGGTGCAATATTACAACAAATTTTCAAGATTCCAATGAGAAATTCCAGGAAGTAATTTTAAAAATTGCATACAGCCCTTTTAGAAAAAGGGTGAATAGAGGTTGTGGCTGCATTTTAGAATCTCCTTTTCTGGCATTCATGACTCTAATTTTAAAACTCCACAAAATTAAAAAACATGTTTGGGCTATTATTTATTTCGCAGTGCACAAATAGGGTTTGCTTCCCAAATACAGCACAGGCTAGGGTTCTGTTAATTATTCATTTAGTATTAATTTGAATCCATTTAGAATTAGGGCCAGATTTGGATTAAGCAGTCTAGGGTTAACTTGTCATTTTTCTTGATTAGGCTCAACACATCAAGTCCAATAGGAGTTGTGATCTTGTAACTCCACCATTATTTGGGAGGGGTTATGGATGTCATTATCCACTCAGGGTCATGACCTGGTGATGGGGTTGTTTACTTTGGGGTTGTTTACTTTGATGACATCACTGATTGCATTGCACTCATGTCAGAAGCACAGAGGTGCTTCCGGGTTGAAAGGATTAGCAGATGACATCACCATTGCCTGGGAGACACCCAGTTGGGGGTTCCTTTCATGTCTCCGGTAGGAGTTGGAGCAAAGGACAGGAGCTTACCTCATTCCATGGCAGGACTCGGGTCTCAAATGCAGGCCAATCCAGCATCCCAACCACGCAAACTATGTGCTCTCACATCACTGATTGAACAAACAGTTAAGGCATTTCAAAGTTAGTATATAGGTAGTCCTCAATTTATGACCACAAAGCTCAAAATTTCCACTGCTACGCAAGACAGTTGTTAAATGGGTTTTGCCCTCATTTTATAAGCTTTCTTGCTACAATTGTTAAGTGAATCACTGCAGTTGTTAAGTTAGTAAAATTCAACATGGCATTAACAGATTTCTTGCAACCCAGCTTCCTAACTCTATGTCCCAGGCCTAGAGATCTTCATCATTTCTAAATTTATTCCAAAAAACATCAGCATTCTCCAGAAGAGATTTTGAGATGGCCAGTAAACCTATAATAAAAGAAAAGGACAAGGCCATTTGAACCGGATAGAAACCACTATTTTTTTAGACTGGTAAAACACTTTTCTCAAGAAGTATTTTAATGGGGGTCTATTTCAGGTATGGAGTCTCAAGCAGTAAGCTCTTCTAGATTCAACAGTATTCTAAGACAAAATATTTGAGTTCATTCTGATAATTTAAAGAGCTTTCATGTACTTCATTAATCCTGATTAAGAAAGTAGTCATAATTTCACGAACAAGTACAATTTATACAGTTTAAATCACTGCAAGTATTGTTTAAACTACGCTTGCATTCAAATTTCTCAACCAGCAAATTAGGTGAGATAACACATTAAAGATTTATTTGTTTGTTTGTTTGTTTGTGTATATACCGCCCTTCTCCGGAGACTCAGGGCGGCTTAAAGATAGCCTGTTTGACAACAAGCTAGACAATCAGATTTGTTGAAATCAACGATGCAACTTCTGCGCAGTATGTAACTTATTTTTCTTCTTGTTCCAGTTTTACAAGAGGGAATACATTCTTTAACAGCACTACTTCATCCTTTGATGAGCACAAGAAAGCCCCCATAATGAATGATTTCAAAGAATTTGTTGGAGATATGCAAAAAACAATTACAGACCTCAGAAAACAGGTGAGTGCGAAAGGGTCTTCAAATAACATTAAACACTAAAATATTTTTGCAGTCAGTTTAAGAGTTGAAGAGATACTCCAGACAGAGTAGGAGGGTGGCAACTTTCACTTATTTCCCATGCCACCAAAACGTGCTTGGGGCAATTTGTGGACACACTATGGATCCTTAAAGGTGGTGGCAAGGACTGTAGAATTGTGGAAAATCAGTAGAAATGTCTGTTATATCACCATCTCTTCATGAACGAATTCTGATTATAATTTGCATGCTTTGGGAAAACATATTTGTGTAGTAGACAATTGCTTAATGTTTTCATTCAAGCAAGGCATTATTTCAGATGAGGTCACATATTATCCTGGATTAGGATTTGGAATTCTCAGGTTCAAGTTTACCTCACTCATGAAATCTCACTTTCTCATAACACACTCTAGCCTACAGGGTTGTGTGGGGAAAAGTTGGAGGGAGGACTGTTATATATAAGCTGACTTGAGTTCCTAGGAAAGACGTGTCATATAAATCTAGCAAACCCATTACTGTGGTGCAGAAATTATCATTTGGTTTGAACCAGAAAAATGCAGATTCATATTAGCTTTGTAAAGCTCTGTAAATGACCTTAGATCAGTTGCCTTCCAAACAGAAATGTGTAAAGATAAAGTTGAGGGACAAATTGCACTAAAAAAGGAGAAGAAAAAACATCCAAGGAAGTCTTTGTCTTTTCTTCCTCATGTATTTCTGGTCTTCAATCGCCTTACACTTCGAATCCAAGATACATGTATGACATGCAGAACTGAATCTGGCCAATACCTCTTACATGATTAAATGTACTTATGACTGGGTTATCACTGGGTCTCCTCCATCACAGTCTTCTGGTTCTCCTCTAACTCTATGTTTCATGAACAGAGAAGCAAAATTCTTCCCAAATCAGCCTGGTTTGAGTCTGTTATTTCTTCTTTTTAAGGATGGAGTGGTGAAACAGGTTTATATTCTAAATGACACTTTTCCCCAGGCAAGGAAAAGATGGAGGGGGTTATTTTAATGCACAAAATGTCAAATAAATTCCAAAGGGAGCCTGTGACTTTTTAGCTGCTGAATCCTCCCCTTTCTTATTCATCGTCGTGCAAAGCAACTTTACCATCTCATGTATCATATGTGGCCATCTTAGTCCAGAATTTCTCAGTAAAATGAACGTGACATACCATGAGAATTTTGAAGGGTGTTCTATGACTTCGTTGCATTGCACTTAAAAGGAAACAGAAATCCTTTTGGCACTGATGGATAAACAACGTGTCTCCTGTCCAGATAAAGAAACTTGAGTCACGGCTCAGTAGAACCGAATGTACTGATGAAAATGGCAAATCTTATTCCAGTAATGACACATGGAAAAAAGATCCGTGCACCACATGTGAATGCAAGGTGAGTTTAACATGCTTTTAGGCACACTTGTATGTGTGTGTTCTTGGCCATTTGTCTCTTGGAGTTTAGTGGCTCTTCCTGATAGATTTGTAGAGGGCTGCAACTTTCTACATTTATCCTCAGGAACTTCTTTTTGCTCGTTTGAAAATGTTATTGTTATCCTAGTTTCACAGTATTTGGGCTCTGCCGCTTTGGCTGCCAAGGAGACAAGCTGCTGCTGTTCAACTGAGTATATTGTCTCCTTGCCAAAGGAATTGCTTCCAGAGAATGTAAAATTGGCAAATTGGGCTTCCTGAACAATCTCAACTACTGCTACTTTTTTTTTATTTTTCTTAGAAAACTAGAGCAGCTTTCTAGCCCATTTGGCTATGAAGCTAATCTTTCACACACACACACACACACACACACACACCAACCCAACAAAGGGATAATTTAGTTCACAGTATTCTGTTCTGGCCTGGGGTTACTGCACACTTCAGTGCCTGAATTTTCTCTTGTCCTTTTAGTAGTGAATAAAACCAAAATAAATGGTGTTGAATCAGAATAAAGTCGGGCAGTTTGCAGAACTTTTACCCTATTAAATTTAACCAATTTTCAAGACAAGTGAATTCTGAATTACTGCCTCTGTACCGACTTGAGTTTGTTTATTTGAAGGGGAAATCTCTTAAAATTGCAGTTCGGCTCAGAATGACTTGGAAGTAAGTGTCATCAAACCTGGTATGACTCACTTCTAAGAAGACCCCCTTAACAATGCACTGTTTGTCTGTTATTACACAGTCCTATTTGAAAGTTTGAGACAATCCAGCTGTGGCCTGTATAAAACTCCCTTCTCTGTGTGTTTAGCGAGGAGCTTGCGATCCATAAAAATTTAAACATTGTGAAATTCGTTTCAAGTTTTTAAAATGCCTTATGCCTTGGAGGCACAGCAGTGCATGTGCTGCTGCAAGAAATTAAAACAACTAGTCCCTGGAAACTTTCTGGAGCCCTGACATCAAGAACATTTAATAACATAAAGTTATATCTAGGACTTAATAGTGTAAATATTTCAACTTAGGAGATTTAAGTTCATTTTGTTTTGGTGGGGAGCTGCCAGATATGTATATTTTGCTGGGTTCAGAATTTCATCATGCAGCACTTGGTGCTTCTATTCATGCAAATGATTGAAAATTTGGAAAAACCCTCCTGGTTCAGAGCAAAGGCCCATGGAATTAAATATTTTGTCTCACACAGCAGCCTATCAAAGGCATTGAAAAAAATCCAAGCATAAGAGCATGAAAGTCCTCAGACAAAAGTGCAAAATGTGTTTTTAACAGATTCCTGACTTTTACAAAACCATGAAGTACCCAATGGAAAAAGTCTATACAAGATTATCTGCCTGTCTTGTCAAGAGATGGCTAGCAGTCATTGAACAAGCTTGCTTATTAATATGTGTTAGGGTTACAATTTTATCATCATTGTTACTCCAGTTTATACCTTATCTTCCTGGATAATGGCATTTAAGGAACAGAAGTCCTTAGTTCTTGACCAGTTCTGGAGAACCGGTAGCGGACATTTTGAGTAGTTCGGAGAACAGGTAGTAAAAATTCTGAACACGATTATTATCTAGTATGGGAAAAGTGGTATACTTGGTTGAAAAATAGAAAAAGGAAAAAAGAATAGGGAGCAATTGGAGTTACAGAAACAGGAACATAAATCACTAATATAAGTTAACAGTGAATCATAAAGATAGACATATGAATAAGATCAAACAAGGAAGAGTCAAAAAACAAATAAGAGCATACATTACTGTTGTGATATATTTGACAAAATGTATATTTGAACTCTTTGTTTTCATGTTTTGTTTTGTATGTTTTATAGTCACTAGTTTTGTTTTGTTTGTACTTTTAAACAAATAAAAATGTATTTTTAAATTTTTTTAAAAAAAAATCTGATTGGCCCCGCCCCATCTATTCTCTGCCTCCCAAGTCCCAGCTGATCAGGAGAAAATGGGGATTTTGCAGTATCCTTTCCCCAGAGTGGGGTGGGAATGGAAATTTTACAGTATCCTTCCCCTGCCACGCCCACCAAGCCACGCCCACAGAACCAGTAGTAAAAAGTTATGAAACCCACCACTGGTCTCCATGATATATAAATGGAATAAGATCTCTTTGTCTTTAGAGATTGTTTGATCAAAAAAATGATTAATTTCAAAAAAACAGTGACCCACTCTAGTTACAAACAATTACTACATGCAAAGATGTTCCCCAATTTATCAAGCAATATGAAGCTTTCTCCACTTTTTGTTTGTCCATTGATTTGTGCATAAATATTTTCATTCAGAATTCAGCAAGCAAATTAATGTTAAAATATTTAGATAGCCTGTACTATATCAGCAATACAAATCCCAAATGTACATTCTTCAGTAATGCACATCTTTATCTTTTCTTCTTCTTCTTCTTCTTTTTTTAAAGTAACTAAATTGTCACTCTACCTTTTCAAATGCAGGTTGGTCAGGTCACCTGTTATGTGGAATCGTGTCCATCACTTGATTGTGCTACACCTGTGAAGCTGAAGGGTATTTGCTGTCCGGTGTGCCTAAAACAAACTGTTAGCAAGGGAAATGCACCCTAAGTCCCAATTGTCACATATCAAGTCATATTGATATCTGCCGATGGCAAATACAGGTAACAGTAGGCTTTAAACCACAATAGAGAACCAAGATGTTAAAGGAGAATAGCATTCAGATGATGGGGTAACAGTGTAAGAAAAAAAATCTATTTTACTTATCTATTGGAAAACCACAAGGTGAAAGTATTGAAAGGGAATACACAGTGTTAGTCAAGATAATTATATGTTGAAACTTCTCAGGTTCAAGAGACTAAAAACTGGTGCTACTTTTTAAAGCATTTGTTTAGTTTTTTAAGGCTCCCAGGTTAATTTTTCTTTCTTTGTACACTGGTAGGAAATCAGGTGCCATTGGAAATAAGGTCCACGTAACATAAAGCCTGGGTTTACATACTGTATTATGTGGTTCTGTAAACCATGGCTTAGTGATAGGTGTATTTACAGCCATTATAGCTTAGTGAATGCACCATGGTAAAATCATGGTTTAGTGCAATATATGAACACAGATATTGCCTGCATTCATATATTATTCAACTGATACTTGACCATGTCATACTGAATATACCGCAATTGATTGAATTCAGACAAAGTTAGGACTGCCACGCCTGGGCTGCAGAACCCTGGAATACCACTAGATGACAGCAAAGGATGTATGAGAAAATAATTTGTGGATTTGTGGATTCCAGTTCTGTGGCACTGAATAATAGGCTAAGCTATAAACAAAGTTTTTCAAATACCAGGGTGGCTGATTTCACATAATTCAGTAACCAGAACTAAATAAACCAAAGCAAATGTTTTAGTATGATACAAACACTAGGTCAGACCTGAAAGATACAGGTATTTGACTTAAAAAACTAATCATGCCAGAATATCATTGCCACAATAGCACAATCGTACTTTATCTTGCAGTATTAATTCTTATTGAGTCCAAGAATAAAAAAACACCTTAATTTTGGCATCTGGTTTTTACACTCCAGTAGTATTAAATCTTTCCCTATCCGATGCCTGCATCTATCATCATTTAACTTCCAGTGTAATACAATGTTTCCCAAGTTTGCAAACTTCCATGTTTTTATGAACTTCAGAGTTGGAATTCCTTGGCCAGATTGGCCTTTACTGATCATTCTTGGAGGGGAAATCCAGACCAATGGAAGTTGATAGGCTTGGAAAATTCAGATAAAATATTCATAGGTTTGTGGTACATCAAGCTTCTGACTCCCCACCGTGCCTTACTAGGGGAATGGCTGTAACATAAGCATCAATAACATCATTCACAAGTCTATATATGCATGAGAAAAAAAGATACTGATGGAAAATAAAAATCACATCACATTCTCGCACTTTTAGCCTTTTGAAAAAAATATGGATCTCTTGGTTTAAAGGGCAATTGCTCAGCTGCTTTACATTTTTCACCTGTGTTAAGTTTCCCTGCTTATTGTGATTCTTGTCTTAGTTGAGATGTTTAGGCTGTCTGTACTTCCATTTCCTATTCAAATTCATCTTTCTTATGTATAGTACTGCAAACTTGCTCAAGTGGTCCAAGAAATCTGCCACATTGGAACTTAATTTGTAGATGTGAAATAATCCCAGAATTCAAATCTGTCTGGGAACACTAATCCTTATGATGTGGATATTGTCTGTATTCATTCAATGATAGTATTTGACTTTGCCAGTTATTATCATATCTTCCAAGCCTGAGCCTCCTATTGAAAAAGGATGTGAGGATTGTTTCTTGGGTGACTCATGCTTCATATTAATTCTGGCTCCCATAAATATTCAGCATCTGCTGTTTTAGGCATCCATTATTCATTATTCATTTGCTAACAAGTATATATGGACTCTTATTTTTCCACTTTATATGTTAGTAATGCCAAATAGCCCATATTTGTGCTAAGAAATAACCATTATGGAAGACTTCTTTATCATAATAAACCTCAGGCACAGAATGATGGCTGAAGGGGTAGGAGGCATTATGCTTTTCTGGAAAATACGTAGTAATAGAGAAATTAAACAAACAGGAATTAAGAACCATCTTGGGAATATTATGTTTGCAGATGCCACAATAATTTTTGAAATCCATTATCTCTTCTAGCACCTTTCTGACATGTAACATTTCTTTCTGACATTTCTTCCACTACTGAGTGCGTTCTGACTTCCCAGAATCCAGTTTTCCTAATAGATCAGGGCTATCAGATCAGCATTTCTTTGTTGCCATTTAGTGGTTATCTGGATTCTAGCATCCCAGATCCATTAGTGCTAAATATGCTCATGTCCTCTTAGGAAATGCTCCAAGACAGTGTTTTTCAAACTTGGCAAAGTTGGGATGTGTGGACTTCAAGTCCCAGAATTCCCCAGCAAGGCATGAGTCATCTTAATGTGGTCATCTTAACGTGGTCAAGATTGAAAACATTGTCATAGAGCAATGATGCCGTAATAATTGTTCCAGAATGTCAGGTTCAACAAAATTGCTCTTTGTATGACCTGGATCCTACAGTTTTAGATACAGATACAGCTATAGATGTTGATAACAGCATTTTTGGCCTGAGTACCAGGAAAATTTAAACTATGATTCTGCAATGTGCTTTTCCCCTGATTTGCTAACTCAGAAAATACCTTGAAAATGTGAACATAAAAGCCCCAGTAGGTGAGGGTTTCAGGAAAAGATGGTTTGCTGTGGATACAAACATCACACTGGTTAAGTGTAGTTTTCCAGGAAAAGACATCCTCAAAATTACATCCGCCTCCTGACCTGAATTGTTTTATAACCTGAAAATAAATGTCATGCATTCATCAGTATATAAAAGGCACCAACCTTTAATGAAAATGCTGCTAAAGCTCCTCTAAAATACTTTGTGAACGAATGAGATGTACTAAAGCAGTGTGCATAGAACAGCACCTAAAATCTATTGATCCTAGATGGATGGTTGCATGATTTTGAAATAAAATCTATTGGTATGAAGGAACCAAACATTTCAAAGTCTTTGGTTACATGGCACCTGTTTTCCCTACTTAGTACTTGTGTCAAAATCATGTTTAAACATTACTGTTTGTGAATCTGTATGCCCAGATATGTGTTTTAAAGACTGTTGTTCTTATGTCTACATTAATATACCACTGTTTACCTTTATTTTTAATATTGCCTTTTTTTATAACCAGCATGTATTATTACAGTCAGAGAAGAAATGCTCTCATACCTCATTTGACCGATGTGTTTGTCTTCACGACTGGTTCTTCAGTTCATGATGCAAATCATTAATTTGTAGAATTTAGCTATCTTCTGAAGTGACAATCAGTTTTCAGGGATGAAAGCGATACCATACAGTTTCAAAAAGAAATTAACCATGGAATTTGTTTAGTAAGTACTCTACAGCATCTGTTAGTAGCTGCTTTAGAAAAGTATTTTGAGAGTACATAGTAATTGACAAACAAATTTTACAGAACTGTTTAAAGAATACTATCTTAAACATCTTTACTTAAAAATAAGCCCAAACTTAGTAGGACTTATAACCAGATAAACAGGCACAGGGTGGAACTCGAAAGCAAATTCTTAAATAAAGAATTGATTTTGATGCCCATAAAGTGAAGACATACTTTTAAAAATGTACTTTATTTTAAGGATTACCTCTTAGGCCTTTCAGTTACCTCACTCAATTCTGAATTTTCACAATCCAGATCACATTTTTCCTGTAGAGGTTTTCTCTAGAATTCTTTTATATTTGGGCAAATTAACAAATTATGATAGATAACCATAGCTGAAGCACGTTTCTGCAAGTATAAAATAAGTTGAAATCTTAACAAATTACTAATGACCATTTATTTTGGTGCTGCAGCTACACTAAGAAAAAAAAAAACACCTGCTCAGGTATTTTGCAATACAGGCCTCTGCAAATCTATTCAAACTTAAGTCATATTAAATGTCTGTGTGGGAGATGTCTATACCCAAATAAAGGGGTATAGTATTGTACCATGGTCACTGAAGAGTATATTTTCCAAAGAACTCTGGCTTCCTATATTAAAATAAAACAAGTATTTGATCAGTAAGCTATCAGATCTCCATGAAAAAATCCAGTGAGTCATTGAAGAGAAGGTTTGCAGCCCATTTCTGTTAACACTATAATCAATATTGTTCAAATAGTATGTAAAATGATGTAACTTCCAGCATTTATAGCTAAACAAATAGCAGGAAATGTTTGCTGTTAAACCAGATTAGGAAATAGACCTAATTCTATAATTATCACTTAAATCAAATATTATTTTTTAAAAATTTTTTTTTACATTTTTTGCCAATTAAAAATCCATGTAGCATTTTTGAGACAGTGGCCGATGGCTGAATGATCATTTTTCTCAGTATTTTGTTGGTGGCAATTGTTCCATATTTATTTACTTTGTTAAAATTCCTACCGAAAATAAAATTTGTACTTACTTTCTTGTACTTAATAAATCTACCAAAGAATTGTTTGCACTGTTATGAATGCTTTTCATTTACAATAAACAGGTCACGTTTTTTAAGTTGGAGTCCTGATACATTATTTCAAATGATTTAATCACACCATGAGCTGCACTGGTGAAATACATAGACAGTAACAGAAGCATTATGGGGAATTCAAATGGCAGATGTTGCTAACACCATCCAACCTAACCTTTTCTAAATACCGTATTTTCTGGCATATAAGACTACTTTTTAACACAGGAAAATCCTCTCAAAAGTCGGGGGTCGTCTTATATGCCGGGTATAAGCCTACCGACGCTCCGACTTTCCCAGCTGACCCCCAGTGATGGCGAGCCCCAGCTGTCTGGGGAAGTCGGAGCATTGGTAATATCCACCTGGATGCCTGGGACAATGGGGGAAGCTCTGCGCAGCAACCAGCTGAGTCCAGCATTCAGCGGCGTGCAGCCTTGACGAGATCGGCACAGCTTCCCGAATCTGAGTTGCCGGCGCTGACCAATGATGCTACAGGAGCGCCGACAACATTGAGGGGTAGTCTTATACGGCGAGTATAGCCCAAACCCTATATTTTAATAGGAAAAGTAGGGGTCTTCTTATACTCCCAGTCGTCTTATACGCCGGAAAATACGGTACCCTTATCTATTGTCTGTAAAAAGAACTTACAGCATCAAGACAATGCAAACTACTAGGTTGAGAACAGGAAGATGGGTCACTAGGAGAAAAGGGCTTTTCTGAAACTGAGGTCATTTTCAGAAGTTATTAGTATAAATTTACCATAGCTACATGATTACAATATTGACCAGCAGTGTTGCAGCAAGCCATAGAGACACCACAACCACAATACTGACACAATTATTTGAGTATTCAACAATAAAGGTAAAGGTCTGCCCTGTCCAGTCGGGTCTGACTCTAGGAGGCAGTGTTCATCTCCGTTTCTTGGCCAAGGGAGACAGTGTTGGCGGAAGACAATTTCCGTGATCATGTGGCCAGCATGACTATATGCCAAAGGCGCACGGAATGCTGTTACCATCCAACCAAAGTGGTACCTATTTATCTACTCGCATCTGCATGCTTTTGAACTGCTTAGGTGGGCAGCAGCTGTTCTGACCTAGGCTTCCTGATACAGTAAAAAGCACACAATTCCAACGCCCCCCCTTTTTTTAAATGGCTGTGAATTCCTTTCATTCACAGCACATGCTGAATCACCAAGAGTTTATAAATAGTCCAACAGAAGTCTGCCACAGTCCTTCAGATAAGGCTGGTAAACACCCACCTTTATCTTTGACCCGCTGCCAAAGACCTAATTGGCAATTATCTTGGCAAGGCCACACAGAAACACAGAGTCAAAAACGGAGCTTTAAAGTACAAACCGACACCATCCACAACGTTGCTTCCTTCAAAGGCTCACATGCCTTTGCTCTTCCTTTATGTCTTATGGGAGGACATAATCATCTCCAAGCCTTACTTTCAAGTTGTCACTTTTGTTTTAACTGTTCTTGCCTTCTGGCAGCTCTGCACATGCACGCACTAGGAACAGGCTCCCCCTGTTCCTCTGCCTTTCTGAAGTCCGACTCTGGAGGCTCCGGAGTCCGCACATAATTCCCAGATGGCCCTGGCCCCATCTCTGCCTCTGACGCAGAGCCCTCGTCCGAGCCTTCCCCAGACTCTAGGACTGGCCCATGTTCCTCCCTAGCCTCCTCACTGTCCAACTCTGCTGCCAGCTCCGCAGGCTGCTGGCAGACCACAACAGCAGCTGGGACAAGGAACAGGAGCTTGCACAGCACGTTGCACAGCACGTGGGTCTCAAACCCGGGCTGTCAGCTTTTCAGCTGATAAGCTCAGTGTCTTTAATTGCTGACCCTTTGCGCCTCCCTCAATAGGATACCATTGCACAAATGCCACAACTACATAACTTGAGTTCTGACATTGGATGTCTATGTGTACATTGTAACAGTTGTCGAGTCACCATCTGTATATCATTCACTCTCCCTATCTCCAAGCGTCCATGCTTGTGAGCAGACGTAGTGAGATTCTACTTTTTAGCTTCAAGATGTACATGTAAATATAGCCTGAGGCACATTTTCCTGATCAGCTGCCAGGTTATGTGAAAGGATAAGTCTTTATTCCATGGGCTCTTCACTATATTTCTGATAATAGACTCCTGTTTGAGTGACTGTGTTGGTCTATGGAAGCTTAGGTTGGATCTTCTTCTATAGATATTCCTATGCTGTTTCTCCACCACAGCAATTTGCCAAGATTTTGGGTTTTTTTTTCCTTTTATCTTCCCACTCTAGCCTAAAAAGTTTGCAACCTTAGTTTTTCATGTGGGTTTCTCATCTAAATATTAAGCAGGGCTAGGATTAATATTTGTATTAACTTTGAGAAGATGGGATAGAAAAACTTGGTCAGATTACAAAATGGGATTGTGGTTTTACAAGAGTTCTTTAAGATCTAACCTTAATATCATAATTACTACATGCACAATTAGTCAGCTTCGTCTCAATTTAGAATCTATAAAAGCAGATGATGTTTGCTATTCCAAATATATTCCAAATAAGAACTACCTTTCCATTTTTATATTTTCAACTAATATTATTTATTACAAAGTTCTGGTGAGCCAGTTGTTTTGCACCATTTTGTAAACCAGACTTTTTTTTTTTAAATTACTGAACACCTCTTAGATGTTATTGTGGAAGACAAATATCTGCCCTGCTTTGTTTGTACTCTAGGTTAGTTAAAATGAGTAACTCTCCCTCCCTTTCTCTCTCTTTCCTTCCTGTTTTCTTAAGAGCTCAAGGCAGTAAACATCAGAATTTATCTTGATTTTTTTAACCCCATAACCAGCAGTGGGGGTAGGTTGCATGGAGATAATCAACTAGTGACTTCTATTTTTTTTAAGTAGATTGTCTGCTGTATGTGCTGGGATTTGCTATAGATCTGGCAAAAAAACCCCCAAAAACTTCAAAGCCCCACTTCTGGCTACCTTCAGGATCTGCTGTGACCTTTGGTTATTACTGCTTTTGTTTGTTTTCTTAGCTTCTAAGCTTTTCAAAAAAGAACCTGGTTATCATCATCTACCTTGCTGTTCAACATGCTCTCTATTTCAAGGGCCATCCCTGGAAATTCATGTTTCCCTCAAACTACAAAAAGTACTACAGCAACTTCTAATTTTAAATACTTGTGTTAGACTTCAAAACACTTGTCCCAGGATCTCTTACAACTCTAAAATTTTTACCATTAAAACAGTAAAAATATAGGTAGCAGAACCTGAAGTATTACATATCATAGGTTCTTCAGTCCCTCTGCAAGGGATGTTTCAGAAAATAAATTCCACAGAAAGGCTAAAACTACTTTTATTAAGATTATAACAACAGATTTTTGCAAGTCTGATTTAATTTAGTAAATTAGGGAAGTGCTTCCAAAGTTATTTCTCTCGACTTGGAAAAAAAAATATTTCAGCCACTTTGGTCTTGGTAACAGTTTATGCATGCCTCTGCCAAGGTCGTGCTCCATACATTCTTCACCTAGTTAACCCAATAATATGGCCAAAGGTTTGAGAGAATAAATATCGATTTGTCCAGGGGGTGAAAAAGATTCAGATTGGCCTCAAAACTGTGGAAAGGAAGCATGTTGTTCAAGGTGTTGTTTCTGGTATGTATTTGGATGCTTTGCCAAATTTGACCCATGGTGGATGTCTTACTCCGGCTTGTTCTTTGCAGACTCAGTTGAGGTGTTCTGCAGAAATACAGCTGTCCTGTCATTCCTCTTCCTGAAGATCTGGATGGAGAATCCCCAAAGCAGAATTTTTCTTGTCAGCATCTTCTCTCATGCTGAGTTCCCTCAGATCTGCCAGATGTATTTCATTGTAATGCAAGCGAACCTGGAACATTACTCATGTGGGTGTCTGGGGAATAAATGCTCGCTAAAAGCCATTAAATCAACATTATAGAATTGGAGAACACAAAGTCATGGTTTATGCTCACCTTTCAGCTGGGTTATTAGCTTAAGCGGGAACCACACCTTCAAACAGAAAGACTCCATTTTGAATACATTTCTGCATTTGGAACTCTATGTCGAGCAACCAAAAAATCATGTTTATATCTTAATTCTTTGATGCTTAATTCCCAAAAGATTTACTGATTCCAAACATGGTAGCTTATTGTTTGAAATGCTTGGGTTAAAGAAAAAGGGGGGAAGAGAGATTTAAAGCACTGTACATGCCATTGAAGAGGAAAATAGTTTATTTTCTTTTTGAGGAAGGAAGAGCAGGCTTTCTTCTTACTTAAAGAGTACTTACTTTTCTGCCAAAGCAGAAAGCGTGAAACAGAAAACAAAGGAGAGTTGACAGAATTCATTTTTATATTATTTATTTAAAAATTGGCTGCTCATCTTAAGCAACTCTGGACAGCTTATTTGTTTATTGATTTAAAAGATTTACGAGGCCGTCCAACTTACTGAGGATGTTTCATTCCTACTGCAGCCTGGGGGTGTTTAAAAATGCAATGGAAGGCATCACTGCAGTGAGTGAAAGGTCAAGGAAGTTTAGGCAAAAGAAAGAAAATGTAGGGAAATGTGGCTTTCTAGGAAAAGAACAAGAAACATTCATTTAAAAACTTCCCACACAGTGGCTCATTCTTTACACTGGGAGGTTTATATTACCTGAATTAATAACTACGCCACCATTTATCCACGTAAGTAATAAACAATAAACTAAGAAATTGGACAACCATTTGTCTAAAATGGTATAGGGCAGTGATGGCTAACCTTTTCCGGACTAAGTGCCCAAAGTGTGCACATCTGAATTCCCAAAATAGAATGCGTGCCCCCACCGCATGCGCCCTATCCCCTCACATGCGCACGTGCCCCCACTGCACAGCCCTGCCTCCTGCATGCACGTGCAACCTGCCCGGACGCACCCCGTCCTCTATGCATGCACGCATGACCCCCACACACACGTAATCTGCCCACCTGCGTGCATGCATGAGCCCTGCGTGCCCTGCCCCATGCACTTGCACACGCGGCCTCCCCATGCACCCCCCCACACACCCCCAAGCATGCACAGCAGGAACTTGAACGGCAGGAGGTGTGCATGCATGTGTGGCAGAGCTGAACTGGGTCAACGGCATGCGTGCCATCAGAGAGGGTGCTGAGTGCCATCTCTGGCACGCATGCCATAGGTTCGCCATCACGGGTATAGGGTCTCCTGATCAAGGAGGGAATTAGTCTAGAAGATTTCTAAAATCCCTTCCAAGCCTCTTATTTCATGCTCTGCTTTTCCTGATAATTTAATAATATGGGTTTTTTTCCTCTTCCAGAATTTGTTGAAGGTGTCAAGAGTAACTAAGACAAGGAAGAGGAGGAGATTGGCTAATTGACCTGTTCTGGTACTGTAATGGAGGGAGGGAGGGAGAGAGATGCAAAAGTAAATGATAAGAATTATTCAGTTATTTACCATATGTTTAGACCACTCCAGTAGCCTGGCTGGCACTTTCTGTCCCATGGACTGACCCGGAATAATCTCCAAAAGCAACCCCATGTGTTAGCACTAGTTGTGAAGTCAAGGCCTAGCCTACAGGCTGGTGCCAAATGCCAGTGTTCAAGGTGGCTTAGATGGGGAAAATAATTATTTCTCTTTTGTATATGCAATGACAACATGCAGACTCAAATTATGGGATCCTTGGTGCTCTCTCAACTTGGTTATTTTCTTACAAATATTTTATTTGCAGGTAACCACGTCAGCACTAATGTTACCTAGTTGGGTAATGAAACATCTGCAGGAAAACCTCCAAGCTCATCCCCAAGCTAAGAGAGTGCTAAGGACCCTGCAATTTATTTATTTATTTTAAATTTTTATTTATATTTATATGCCGCCCTTCTCCGGAGACTCAGGGCGGCTTACAATGCATTAAGCAATAGCCTTCATACTTTTGTATATTTATACAAAGTCAGCTTATTGCCCCCACAAACCGGGTCCTCATTTTACCCACCTTAGAAAGGATGGAAGGCTGAGTCAACCTTGAGCCTGGTGAGATTAGAACTCGCAGTAATTGCAGGCAGCTGGATGTTAAATGCTGCCTTAACAGGAGGCATTAGCCTGCTATGCCACTCAGGCTCCTATAATTCAACCCTGAGCTACACCTATTCTCTTCTATCAGAGACAAATTAGGGATTTTTTGAATACACCAGGTTGAAAACACTGGTCTAAAGGAACAAGGGCCCTGCTACTACAAAGTAGCAAAGTACAAAGTAGAGCCAAGGCATTGTTTTTGGAAATGCTTTGTGGGCAGACTTCAGGGTGGCTAGCCTTTGTCAAGCAAGAAGTCCACTTCCACCCCACCCCACCAACCTGCTGCCAATACTTTCCATTTCTTTTCTTAGTAGATTGTTCAATCTCCCAGTCTTACCCTCTTCAGCTCTAGAAATATTCAGAACCATTGTTTTGTCTCGCTATGCCATGTTTAACTGATGAATTGTGGTTTCCCATATAGAACTGGACCAGTGGTGGCTTTCACAATTTTTTACTACTGGTTCTGTGCATGTGGCTTGGTGGGCGTGGCATGGCTTGGTGGGTGTGGCTTGGTGGGCATGGCAGGGGAAGGATACTGTAAAATCTCCTATCCAGGGGAAGGTTACTGCAAAATCCCCATTTTCTCCCGATCAGCTGGGACTTGGGAGGCAGAGAATAGATGGAGGCAGGGCCAGTCAGAATTTTTACTACCGGTTTTCCGAACTACTCAAAATTTCTGCTACCGGTTCTCCAGAACTGGTCAGCACGTGCTGAAACCCACCTCTGGACTGGACTTATACTAGTAGCTGTTTTCTCCATTGTGCTGAATAAGTAAAACTATACCTGAAGAATCATACTGAACATCTGAGAAGGACATAAATATTTTTCCTTTTCCCTTAAAAAAAATCTATATCTGAATGAATAATACTTTTACTCAGGGCCAATTAAATGGCTTGAGAATGTGCAAACTTCTCCAAACTTCTTCATTAAGAAAGATGGGGGGGGGGGGGGAAGCAGGAGGTGGGAAAAAGTTCCCAAATCGGGCCAGATGTTCTCAAAACAAATGCCAAAAATAATATACTTACACTCCACAGTCTTCTCTTGACGTCCCTTTTTTAAAAAACTCCAGTGCTGGTGCTTATCTTGGATAATTTTATCAAGTGTATGCATGAGGATGGCAGTTTGGCACAAAATAAACGATTCATTAGAAATCCACTTAATTGCTACTGAAGGACTGAAAAAGAGAATGGTAAAATACTGCTAGGTTTGGTTTTGTTTTTAACAAAAATTATGAGTAGCTTTCTGAAACCTAGGAAAAATTTGGTTCTCAGGTTTCCTGCTGAAGGTTTATAAAAGGGATTTCCAAGTTTGGACTCCTTGAGGACTTTCCAGAAACATCAAGGAGAGATCGTAGTTGCATTCCTGTTTATGGAAACCAAAGATTGCCAGGACAAATATCTTTGAAGATATGAAAATAATTAGGCGGGAAATACTTGTGGTATTTGGGAAGTGTAGTGGTTAGTCTTTACTCCAGCTACTCCACTTTCAATGTTTGAACAGTTGTCACTTAACACACACACACACACGCAGAGTCACTTTATAAAGAAGACTTTTTATAACTTTTGCCTACTGTACTGTATAAAGCTAATCCAGATGGTCAAAGGCGAGTGAGAGCGTGGATTATATTTTTGTCAATAAATTTGAGAACAGAATCAAGGGAGAGAATTCCAGACTCATTCTGGAAGTATCTGATTAGAAAAGAGACAATATTTCATTTATTTATTTTATTTTTATCCGACCTTTATTATTTTTTTAAATAACTCAAGGCAGAAAATATATACAACAAACTTTCCTCCTCCTGTTTTCCCCAACAACAACCTGTGAGGTGGGTTGACCTGAGAAAGCAATTGGCACAAGATGACCCAGTCACCTTTCATTGGCTAAAATGGGACTTGAACTGATGGTCTCCTGCTTTCTAGCCCAGTACCTTAACCACTAGACAAACTATTTACATTTATTGCTGACTGGAAACCCCTTATGAACTTTGGGGAAAAATGAATTTATGATCTATGACCATGTTGGCGAACATATGGCACATGAGCCAGAAGTGGTACGCAGAGCCATCTCTCCGGGCATGCGAGTCGTCACCCATTGCTCTTCCGGGTTCACGCATGCCAGCCAGCTAGTCTCCACACGTGCGTGGGAGTGCCAGAAACCAGAAGAGCAGCTGCCTAGTGCGCATACGCACGCTGGGAAGATGATCTTCCAATTTCCGGTGTGCACATGTGCATTGGCCAGCTAGTCTTCGTGCACACATGCATAACAGAAACTGGAAGACCAGGTTGCCGGTGCACATGCATGCACCAGAAACTAGAAGATCATCGTCCTGGCATGCACATGCGTACTGGGTGGCTGCTCTTCTGGTTTCCGGCATGCACGCAAGTGCACATGTGGGATCAGAAAAGGTTCGTCAACACTGATCTATGATTTTGAGGGGATATATTATACCCATGATGGCGAACCTATGGCACGCATGCCAGAAGTGGCATACAGAGCCCTCTCTGTGGGCATGCATGCCGTCACTCCAGCCCAGCTCCAATTGATTGGAGCTGGAATTGATTGAGTGAATGCTTTCATTCATGTGCTTCACAATGGGGGAGCCAGGGTCCTGTCCTCCTCCTGAAGTCCATTATGACACAGATCCAGGCAGCTCTTTCACCCCTCTGCTGCAGATCCCTGTCATCCTTTTGTGACAGAGGGATGAAAGAGCCATTGCCCAGTCACAGTGGTGGTGATGGGTGGACCCTTAGAGTGGAAGCAAAGCACCCCTGCACTTGCCTTTTCGCGGCAACAGCATTCCACCTTTGTTGTGGAATTTGCTGTTGCCCCAGCAAAGAGGGCTGGAAGAGAACAGCGGGGGTGAGTCTTGCGGGGTGGGGCCTATCCCCCAAGCCTGGCCTTCCCCCTCCCTCAACAGTGGAGCCAAGAGAAAGAAGGGCTGTGTGGGGAAGCCCTCCCCTCCCCTGGCCAAGCACTGAGCACAAAAGCCCAGTGGTGTGGGTGGTTGGCCCAGAAGAAGCGTCCCCATTGGTGAGTTGGACGGTGGAGAATCCTGGCCTGGCTTTTGCAGCAGGAAACTGGGCAGCGATGGCTGGGGCCGTGGGGTGGGGGCAGCAGAGGCATCAGGGCTGCTACCCCCCCTCCTCAGCAATCCAGGCCTGGAGGAGCATGGAGAGTTGTGGGCTGAGCGCCGGAGGGTCAGAAGGGGCACTCCCACATCACCCCAACACCCATTTCCAACATGCACTCCTCTGTCCCAAAGTGGGATTGAGTGGGGGGTAGGGGGAAGGGAGCAGGGAGCAGGGGGAAGGGAAGGGGGGCTTTTAAGAGGAGAAGCCCAGTTGGCTTTCCTTTCAGTGTGGGGCAGGAAATTGGAGAAAATCCAATTTCCCCCAATAAATGGGGAAAATAAAGGCCCAGCTGTCCAGAGTCCAAAAAGAGGGGTGGGGTCTGTTTGTTGGAGGACCGGGGAGGATATCAGTTGAAATCTGGGTGGGAGGCTATTCAGAGAGGGATCTGCCTGGGTCTCTTCTTCCCTCCCCCTTAGATTCCCCCCTCCTGGTTTTCTTCCCTAGCCTCGCTTTAAGGGGAGGGGGAAGCAAGGTGGGACAATAGTAGCTAAAAGGCTGTGACGGGGGTTAAGGTTAGGGTTTATTAAAGACAGAGATAGGGAAAAGATGCCATTCCTTTCCCAAGGACTCAGGGAAAGTGGAATAAAAATAGGTAGGTGTAAATAACAGCCCAGGATAGCTTGAGCCACAAACAACAGCTGCTGTTATTTTTGCTGAGAGTTTCTAAGCTACACAGCATTCTTTAATAAATGCTAACAATAATGAACCATAATATACAGGATTAAAGGAAGAAAGGTGAAATCAGAGGAGGGGGGGCGGAAGGAAGGAAGGAAAGAAGAAAGGAAGGAAGGAAGGAAGGAAGGAAGGAAGGAAGGGTGAAATCAGGAGGAGGGAGGGAGGAAGAAAGGAAGGAAAGAAGGAAGGAAGGAAGGAAGGAAGGAAGGAAGGAAGGAAGGAAGGAAGGAAGGAAGGAAGGAAGGAATAAGGATGTGATGGTCCTCCAGAGGCTACTGCACTACACTCCCATCCAGTGGTGAAATGCTATCGGTTTGCTCTGATTTGGGCGAACTGGCAGTGATAAAAACTACCAGTTTGGGTGAATCAGTAGTAAAAAAGCTACCAGTTCGGGCGAATCAGTAGTTAAAAAAAGTTACTGGTTGCTCCAAACCAGTATTTCCAATGATCAGCTGTGGCGCGGGGTTTAGCTTTAGCAAAGCTAAATCGCGTGCCACAGCTGATCCCCCCTCGCTTCTACTTACCTTCCCAAGTCTCCTTTTGGCGCATACTGCACAAGTGTGCGTGCACAGCACATGTTTGGCACGCAGTGCGCATGCACAGCCAGAAAACCGGTTCGGATTTCACCACTGCTCTCATCATTCCTGAGTTGTGCTGTTAAAGAAATCCACTATCACCAGGGAGAAGTCAAGTTGTGAACGAATGATTGAAATTCCTCACAAAACTTCATTATTCAGGTTAAATTGCCATGTTGGCACTTTGTGATAAATAAGTGGGTTTTGGGTTGCAATTTGGGCACTCAGTCTGTAAAAGGTTAGCCATCACTGGATTATACAAAGAAAAGAATCACTAGGTAACTAAAGAAAGAGATAAATTTACAATTGTACTTAGAACAGCTGCAAAGAAGATTGGACACTAATTTTTATATCTCTTTTCTATTTTTCTTCCACTCTTTTCTTTTTGCACTTTAGTTTCCTTTTTTATTTCCTCATTTTTCCTTTTTCTTTTTTCCTTGATTTTTCTTTTTTCCTTGATTTTAGTTTGTGTTAATTGTTAATTAGTTTGTGTTAATTTTTCTTATGTTTTTAAAGCTTTCAGTAACATATTGAAAAAATTAAAGACTGACCGGCATTACAGGAACTGAATGCTGGATTAGATATGTTTTTGTCCCAATTCCACACATTATTACATTTTTCTGAAGAACAATAGGGAAAACACATTTAACAGTTGAAGGAAACTGTGCTACAGAGGCATATTCATTGTTTCTTTATGTTTGTTGTCTTCTCCATCCCATTTTACTCTAATAGGTTGAGACATTTTAAGCCTGAAAATCTTAGGCTGAGTTTTAGGAATATGGGAATCTTTTAGCCTTCTGTAAAAATATTTCAAGTTAAAAGTCACAAACATTGGGATACTGCCTTTATCACATCTTTTTCACTGCATTGAGCTGAGGGAAGGTGTCAATGTGCTCCTGCTTTCAAAAACCAATCAAAAGAAGCTGTTGGTTGTTTTCTGCATAAGTTAATTCCAGTTAAAGAAAACTATGTTCTGGGAAGGCAGTATTCCTAAATCTACCCCCCCCCCCCCATACCAAATTATATCGCAGATTGCAAAGGAAGCATTGAGAGTATTTATTCCCTGTAGATGGGGAAGATAGACTGGAATGTTATGAGTCAGAGCTACTGTTAAACAAATGTGCCCTCCAGGAAATGCATTCTTTCTTATACAATGAGGAACTTGGCAGATAAGAGCAATTAAAGATTGGGATAAGGCTAGGTCACTGGAACAGATCATACCGGTGCTTTAAAAGGGCACCTAAAATATGCTGCCTCTTTTTCTTTGTAAAAACACATTACAGAAGAAAAATGGCATCACAAACTAGAACCACGGGCCTAAAAATGGGATTCATCTTCTGTGATTGCAACAGATTGAATTTAAAATGCCATAAAGTAAGCTAAATTAATAGATACAGTATGATTTCATTACCACAAAAAACAGAGACTACAAAACTGCGGTCAATGAGTGAATAACATATTTCTCTGTCTATGTTACATGAAGTGAGTACATCTGGATTTCTGTGTCCATAAAAGTGCAGACAAAACTAGAGTGTGTCCAGCTGGAACTCAGTGTTATGAGGAACTATTAAACCTTAGAGGAACTTTGTGTTCAATTTTCAAACTCCAATGTTGGGGTAGCTACTTGGAGCTAATTTTGGAAATATTGATTCTTTCAATGCTTTTGAGGATATGAATAAGATGTATGGAAAAAATGGGGATCACATGACCCTTGCCTCTCCTGGCTAATTAAATCGACCAGGTCAATATTAGCCCCATAGTTGAAGTAGATGAATGCCATCTTGCATGAGGATGTGTTCCTACTTGCTTAAATACGGTGAACTTTATAACAGAAGGTATGTGTAATCTCTGGTTACTAAATTCATGATGGCACAATGGTTAGAATGCAGTACTTCAGGCTACTTCTGTTGACTGCCAGTTGCTAGCAGTTCAACAGTTTGAGTCACACTGGCTCAAGGTTGACTCAGCCTTCCACCTTTCCGAGGTCAGTAAAACGAGTACCCAGATTATTGGAGCAATATGCTGACTCTGTAAACTGCTCAGAGAGGGCTGCAAAGCACTGTAAAGTGGTATACAAGTCTAAGTGCTATTGTTATTCCATTTTAGGGTAAAGTGATTTAGAAAGTGGTAGCCTCCAGATGTTTCTGGATTATCTAAGCATTTTACTGGGATATGGGACTAGCAGTTCTTTGGTCACCTTGATGGATAGCCTATGCCAGTTATTAGGCAAAGTGTGACCTTGTTAGTTCTTCTAGATCTATTGGTGACTTTCGGTTCCAATGATCTTAGCATCCTTCTAGGCTCTTTGTTAGAATCAACCTGGAGGACCCAGTCCCGTCCTGTTGGGATGACTATAGAAGTTGGTGCTGAGGGACCACCGTAACCACTTGGTCATTGAGTATCCAACGTAGCTTTATTGTATGTAGTTCAACACATATGCAAAATTGTTTGATATTGTTATTTGGGACCTCATTGCTTCTTACTATCTAATTTCAAGAAACCAATCAATACCCCTGAAAGTTGCTTAAACTTGATAATGTGCTGAAGGAAAGTAAGCTGAAATTAAAACTGGACAAGACAGAGATAGGTTCAGAAGAAGAAGAAACTGGGCTCGGGGACTGTTATTTGTATAGCGTTTACACTCCCCAGAAAGAGCAAGTTCACTATTTGGAAGTGTTTCTTGACTCACAGCTGCCATTTGATATAGAGGTGATGGCTGTGGTGAAGAGCTTACTTGTACAATTATGCTAGAGACCCAGCTGTAATCCATCCTGAGCCAGCTGGATTTAATGACAGTTATCAATGTTTTGATTACATTCTGCTTTATCTACTGCAATGTGCTGTATGCAAGGCTGCTTTTGAAAAATATCTAGAACTTGGAATTAATGCCAATGTGGCAGCTAGTTTGATAGTTTGACTAGCTAATGGGTCATATGAAAGATCTTCATTGGTTGCTAATTGCCTACCTGATACAATTTAGGGTCCTGGGAGCTGAACCTTAAACTGTAAATGGCTTATAACTTATAACTTAAAGCTTATAACTTAATGATCTAAAAGGCAAGGGTGTCCAACCTTGGCAACTTTCAGACTTACTGGTTGAGGAATTCTGGGAGTTGAAGTCCACAAATCAGAAAGTTGCCAAGGTTGGAGACTCCTGATCTAAGGGGCTATCTGATTTGCTAGGCAACTACCCAATTACTTAGAATGGTTTTGAAGATGCAGTGTCCTTTCCTGAGTGTTTCTCTCCAAACCAAAGCAAAAGAAAACTTTCCTCAAGGAAGTGTATTTCCCCATCCCACTCCCTGCCAGTATTGGGAACATGGGGAAAGGCATTTTCTTTCTCCAAGCAGTAGGTGGAAGTTCAGGATGTTGATGCAACTTTTTATTTTATTATTTTCATTATTTATTCTTATAATCACCATTTTAATTGTAAAGCATCTTGAATGTTAAGAAACCACAAAGCTGGGTTACAAGTAACATCCATCCATAAAAAATCAGCAGTTTACTTGAAGAATTTATTTATTTATTTATTTATATCCTGGCTTTATTGTTTTTTAATAAGTAATTCAAGGTGGCAAACATGACTAATACTCCCTCCTTCTCCTATTTTCCCTGGAACAAAAACCCTGTGAGGTAGCTTGTGCTGAGACAGAATGACTGGCCCAAAGTCACCCAGTCAGCTTTCATGCCTAAAACAGGATTAGACTTCATGATTTTCTGCTTTCTAGCCTGGTGTCTTAACCATTAGACCAAAGTAGCCTAATCAAAATTAAACTAAATTAAAGAGATACTGATAATCATGCTCAAATATTATTTCTCTTGCTTCAAAAGTCTAGAAATAGATGAGCATGGCATTGCATCAGCTTCAGATGGCATACTAGCTAAACTCTAGAAATCCTGGTCTCAACCCATTTGGAGAACACCAGGTTTGGAAAAATTAATTTAGATCCTTCCTAGAGAAGAGGATTGAATTAACTTAAAATCCAAGAGCTATCCTGATTCAGTTTTCAAATTTCAGAATTCTATCATTGGGATGACCCATGCAAAGGGTTTGGCATGTAATGAAGATTTTAGACCTTATATTTTATTTTTATGTATTACAACTGACAATCCATCCAATAAAGCTGTCATCAGAAATGATAAACAAGAGTTGCAACAGAATGAGGGCAAGCGAAGGGTAGCGTCCATTTCCCAGGTCTCCAGAACACAAACATGTAAGGAATTCTTTAGTGGTGTGGAAGAGCTGGTTGTCTGTCTTGTCCTTGTCTTTGTGATTCAATTATGATTCAAGAGGATGATGCTGGAAAACAAAACCGAAAGCCACTTTTGGACAAATCCTAGGTCTTTTATTTTAAATTTAAATATTGCGTCAGGGTTCTTTTTTTTTTGCTAAAAGAACAGAAGGTCCACTCACTATGCTGGGCATAAGCACAGCAAAATAAAAATAATATAAACCACAACAAACTTTGAGCTTATATCCTTTGTGGTCTCCAGCCTGAAATGAGACAGTTCTTAAAGTGGTCCCTTCCTCTATCCTAAACTTGGAAAGCATCCTCATTCACAACCTGAAGAAAAGACTTGCAAACGTTTGGAATAAATATAGTGTAATTATAATGTATAATGTATGTCTGCATGCACACATATCATATGATGTGTGATAGTATTACCATCATAGTGTTTTTCAGTGCCGTGCACTTAATTAGCTGCAGATGGGGATCTGGGCCGCCTCAGAAGGGGACAAAACATTGCTTCCCTTTGAAGCCTCAGTTCAGAGTGATTGCAATGCTTTGATCCAGACTCTGAAAGTGGCTTCTGCACATGCGCTCTATAGTCATGGAGTGAAGCACCTGGCTGAACAATCGCTTCCCACTGAGTCATTGATGGAGCAACTTAATTTTCTAAGTCGAAATGCCTCGAATCGGTTCACTGCAATGGGCTGGGTTTAAGCAATGCCTTGATGTGGAAGCGTGTGCTTTGTGCAGTCTTAGTCAGCATCTTAAAACTTTGTACAATAAGGGAATTTGTTCCTTCAGAACCACAGTCAAACAGAAGGTTATTTGGGCTTATATGTCTTTCAAGCAACGGCTGCTTTGTGTCAAATGAGCAACAACAGATTTTAAAGCAAGAACAGTCTTTGTACGAGTTGGCTAGACTTGCCAACTAAGTCTGACTTTCTGTGGTCTTTCTTTTCATTATTGTTGTATTTCTATCACACACTCCCTTTGGGAGCTCTAACTAGTCATGTGAAGCAGTGGTGGGTTGCCCCCGGTTTGCACCGGTTCTATAGAACCGGTAGTAAAACCGGCAGGAGGCTCCATCCACCGACCCCGATGTCATCAGAACGCTTCTGTGCATGCGCAGAAGAGCACGCGCTTGCAGGCAGCCCCATTGCCAGTAGTAAAGATAAGTAGAACCTACCCCCGATGTGAAGGACTCTCTGGGGCTACCATTTTGAGGCTGCAAACACTCAGAACACCTTTAATTGCAGCAAAGAGATAAGGACCATCTAGTTCTTTGCTGTCATCATGATTTTTACACCCTAAATCTGGTAATCCTAGATCTCCCCTCATTTTACCTTCCAAAGTACAAACATTATCCAATAAGCACCATCCCTACAGAGGAGACTTGAAGCTGGGTCCCCCTTAAGCATATCTCAACATCTTAACCAATAACCATTACATGTCTATGGAGATTCTCAGTCATCCAGGTCATGGTTGTCCCAAAGGTGCTTTTTCAAGAGGCAACTGGACTTCCTGGTTTTTCTTTGAAGATGTTACGCTTCTCATCTAAGAAACATCTTCAACTTTGATCCATGCTTCTTGGATGAGAAGCGAAACGTCTTTAAAGGAAAACCAGAAAGTCCAGTTGTTTCTTGAAAAAGCACCTTTGGGGCAATAACCATTACAGTATCTTGGCTTGCTAGAATGAACCTCATTTCCTGGATTAATTCACCCCTTTGAACCATCATAAATGAACTGCAGAGTCTGGTTTTGTGCAATATAATAGATTAAAAAGTAGCTGTTAGTTTGTGGCTAAGTGTGTCCTATGATCATGGCTGGCAATCTCTCCCCACACCTTGCAAAAAAGATTACTGGCTACAGGTTTAATGTGGAACAGTCCTGGCAGGGGAATCTGTTGAAATTGAGATGAGAGGAATTCTTAAACTCTAAAGGAATTTCAAAAGGCTCCTCCTAGGATCTGATGCTGCTAGTAGGAGCGTTGTACTTCGTGACTGCAAAATATGACAAACAAACACAAATATTATAACATTAAACTCACTGCAGCAACCCGGCACACCACAAAAAAAGAAATAAGTCAGTTATAATCTTCCCACAAAATCAATACCCATGCAACTTTATGAAAAAGTGTCTGACCATTTACTACAGCAGAGCCAGCACAATCTATGAAAAGGATAATACTACCATACATCAAAAACATCTCAGAAACAGCTAACAAACTATTACAACCACCTGGCATCACTGTAGCATACAAATCAACCAAAGCCCTCCAAAGCATCTTAAGTAAACCAAAAGACCCAATAGCCCACGAAGGAAAAAACTGAAGTCATCCACACCATACAGTGTAAGGACTGTAACAGCCATGATGTAGAACAGAAAGGCAGAAGACTAGCAGAGTGCATTCATGAACACCAACTAGGAATCAGAAGACATTATGAAAATGCCTTAATTTCACAACAGATTGACAGATTTAACCATAGTTTCAACTAGGAAACTGTAAGCATCCTATACCAAGCTAAATCCAAAAAAGCTAGGGAATTTCTAGAACCTTGGCACCTAAACAAATCAGCTATCATCAGGCACATAGAGATAAACTGCATTTACACACCATTCAAAAGAGGCAATAAAAAAGCTAAAAAGGAAACAAAAAGATCAGAACATTTCTTCTTTGCCAGCAATCAACACAAATAAAATCAGGGATTAACACCAGGAACACCATCAGAGAAACAACAGAGCAGTGAACTAGTCAAGGAAAAACCACACCCCATTAAGAGTCACTATCTATAAACCGAGCGCAAACCCCACTCCTAACACTTAAGATGTTACTGAAAGTCTGCATGAAAACAAGTAGGCTCAGAGAGCACCAAGAACTCCATATGACAGAAACCATTTATGAACCTCTCCTTCAAAGATAATAAGAACCAGGTTATGTGTTTATATATTTCTTGCTCATGGAAGTTGCATTTCATTCAAGGAACTTTTTATACCCACAACAGCAAAATGTGATATGTATGTCAGAGAAGGGATCAATACATGAAGGTGAGCCACATATTGAAAGCAACCACATGCCTGAAGTTAGACTGAGCTAATCAGGTTCCATTTTAACCATTAGCTCAATACAGCACTGAGGTTGCACTTCCGTCTTAGAAAATCTATCTTGGAATGAGAAAATCTATCTTGGAATAATTCAGTCTTCTTTCAAAAGCCTCTGAATTCTTCATTTCTATTTTGCAAGCGCTCATCGCTGAGAGTTGTTTTTCTCTTATGAATCCAGGGCAGGCTAAATTAGAATTCCTATTCATGTTCCTGGCAATCCATTCCCAACTGGCTACCCTTGTGGTGGGGGTGTGGGGGTGGGACAGTATACAAAAAAGAAATAATCTTCCTCTCGGGTGATTTATTCCTGTTCCAATGTCTGAGAATGAATTTTAGCAATCTCTCTCTTCCAGACGAACACCAATAACTCCAAAAGCAACCCCAACAAAACTGGTAGTTGCGCTACATTGCTACAGTAAAAAAAAAAGCCAAGTATCTTAAGAATTAACTGATTTAGCATGGTATGGACTTTTATGCAATGCAGTCCCTTTGTTGGTGGTCTAAATTAGCATATGTACACATGCCTTTATTTGTGCATACCAGGGCAGCACCATGGTGCCCATAGAGGCAAGGAGTTCTACAGTATCACCTAATTATGCTACTATTGCCCCCCAAATTTTAAAAGAGCAAAAAAATAATTAAAAAAGAATGACAGGTGAAAAATAGCTACTATCTCCCAAACTCACCAAATCATTCTTCTTCTTGTTGACCTTAGCTTTTTTTATATGAAATTAAGGATTTCAGTCTTCTCCTGTGACAACTCATAATGGAGAAGGTGTAGCTATGTGGTTACTAAGGGTTGACACCAATTCAAGGGCACATAATCAATTTCAGAATGGGGTAAAGGAGTATCAGGGCCCACAGTATCCCAGTAAACCTATTCACATAAATCTCTTAAGGCGGTCAGAAATTTTTGAATTGAAATAAAGTCTGGGCAGGACAAATAGGGCAAGATTGGCAGGTGTCTCTCCTTTCTCCATCCTAAAACTCCAATTATGGTATATTTCCCCTAGTTGTGCAACCCTATCAAAAAGCCTTCCTTCCCTCCTTCCTTCCTTCCTTCCTTCCTTCCTTCCTTCCTTCCTTCCTTCCTTCCTTCCTTCCTTCCTTCGTTCCTCCCTCCCTCCCTCCCTCCCTCCCTCCCTCCCTC